>JARGRU010000014.1:0-1200000 GCA_029581775.1 Dujonia boleticola | reverse complement strand
ACCCGGGGAGGGCGACTGCGTCGAGCCTGGCTCCCCTACGGGGAGAAGTGCCCGTCTGGGGCCCAGCAAGGGAAGCTGCTGATACAGTACATAGTTAAGAATGGAGTCAATGATTCAACAGTGAGAACTGCGGTAGTTTGTAGAGCGTGCGCACAGGTGCGCGAGTAGGGCGCGTAGGTCTCCCCGTAGGGGAGCCAGGCTCGACGCAGTCGCCCTCCCCGGGCAGGGGCCAGCGGAGCGTACCGCCGAAGGGGCCACTGCGCCGCTAGCTGGCCACTCTTAGGGGCGATATGCCCCGCGCGCGAGAATAACGCACCGCTGTGAAAAATTTCGGGCCCGCCCCACCGCCAGCCGCGCAGTATGGCCAGGAAGCCCACCCGCCAGGCACCACTCTCTTCTTCTTGCTGGCCATCAATTGGCAGCCTAGAGTCACCTGACCAGCCGTACAGAACCGCTGACGACACCCGTTTGCGTACACATCAAAGGGCATCTCCGACACACGCCCCACACCACTAGCGTTGCTACCGCACCACCACCCATGATTTCTCCACAGCAGAGAAGAGATAAGCTCGTCCGGGCCACCGACTTGGACGCACTCAGCTGCCGCTACAACGCGAACCAGCGCGGCTACTTCAGCGTGCCCGACAAGTACATCCCGGAGCTTATCCAGTCGTACCAGAAGTACCTCCCCTTCTGCCACGGCTACACGAACTTGCTGGCCGGGAGGACGCTCAAGGCAGCCTTCCAGGAGCCCAAGCTCCCGCTCATCAACCGGGGCACGTACTTCAGAACAAAGTCAATCGATATAGTGGTGCAAGAGTTCATCAGCCAGCACACCCGCGACG
Source organism: Dujonia boleticola (assembly GCA_029581775.1). Classification (NCBI taxonomy): domain Eukaryota; kingdom Fungi; phylum Ascomycota; class Pichiomycetes; order Serinales; family Debaryomycetaceae; genus Dujonia; species Dujonia boleticola. The sequence continues at coordinate 1,199,155 of JARGRU010000014.1, read as the reverse complement.
GGGCCAAGTGCCAGGTCATTCTGCTTGGCAGTGGGTCGGACACACGCGGGTTCCGTGTTCTCGAGCAGCACCCTGGCGGCAGCGTCATCTACCACGAGGTGGACTTCCCCGAGTCCAGCCGAATCAAGAGGGCAGCAATTGCAAGCAACCCGGAAATACAGAAGATTGTAGGCGCCAGCATCGCTGCTGGTGCTGCTGCCACGGTGCCGCCGTCGCGAGAGGCGTTCGAGGCACTCGAGTCGGACTTGCACACCGACAACTACCACCTCTACGGGTTTGATCTCCGGGAGATCGAAACCCCCGCAAACCCACTCACCACGCACGTAGACACGTCCATCCCCACCATCATCATCAGCGAGTGCGTGCTCTGCTACCTCACGTTCGAGGAGAACGTCCGCATACTAAAGCACTGGAGCGAGAGGTTCTCCGCGTCCCACACCACGGCGGCGTTCCTCATCTACGAGCCCATGTCGCTCAACGACGCGTTTGGCAAGACGATGGTGGCCAACCTTTCCGGAAGGGGCATAACGATGCCCAATTTCGAGAAGTTCCCCGACCTCGAGTCCAGGCGGACGTTTTTCAACGAGCTCGGGTTCTCCAGCGTGCGGGTGACCGACCTCAGCGAGATCAGTGGCTACGAGCTGAAGATCCCGCCGTGGATAACCGACGCCGAGCTCCAGAGAATCAACCTGCTCGAGCTCATAGACGAGATCGAGGAGATCCGGCTCCTCCTCAAGCACTACTGCCTCGTTTTCGCCGGCATAGGCCACGATCTCGAGTCCGCGTTGAACTGGTGACCTACGCATTGCTAGTTTCTTGTATATACATGTGTATTTTAGGCGGCTTCTATATACCTGCCGGGGGCACGCCGCGCCGCTCCGCTCAGGCCACTCTGTGGAGGCCACTAGCGTGGGGCTGTTCCTCCCCGGAGGGGGGCCAGGCTCGACGCAGTCGCCCTCGCCGGGTAGGCGTGCAGCGTGCCGCCGGCAGGACACCTAGGTTGCCCATTAAGGGAGATGCCGGTAGCCCTGCCGGGGGCACGCCGCGCCGCTCCGCTCGGGCCACTCCGTGGAGGCCACTAGCGTGGGGCTGTTCCCGCCGCAGCGCCCAAGAACCCCACGGGGGGTTCCGGCGTGGTTTTGGGCAATAGCGACAAAAATTTATACACTTTCCCCATCGACTTGTCGTCCGTCCCCGTAAGCCTCAAGTAGGCGTTGTAGATCTTTTCCTGCTCGTCCACGTTGTCGGTGGCCTTGATAAGCTGGTCGATCCGGTAGCCGATGCCGACCTCGTGGAGCCAGTCGCCCTGGTTGGTGGGCCCGTACACGTTGACAAGGGGCGAGCTGATCTGCTTGAGGTTCTCAAAGTCCACGTCGATCGACAAGTCCACCTCCCCGGGCCGGTAGAACGGCGAGACGAACTTGTGCTTGTAGATCCCTCTGAGCGTGTTGTCCGGGATGCCCGACGAGATCCCGTAGTCCATCACGAGACAGGCGCCCCTGTCCTTCACCAACTCGGCCATTTTCGTGATGTAGAGCCCGGCGTCGGGGCAGATTTCGATGCGCGAGTCGACCGGGAGGTCCTTGAACCGGGCGCTGTTCTTCGGGATGAACGACGCGGGCGTGTCCTTGGGGCTGATCGTCAAGTGGAAGTCCGTCTCGAGGAGGCTGGCGTCTACAGCAGCCGCGTCGCCAGACGCGGCGCCGGACCCCTCGAGCTTAGGCTGCGTGTTGTTGACGCTCGACGTGTGCTCTACAAGCAACTCGCGCCACGAGTTGCCCTCCTTCTTCTCAAACGACTTTATTGGGAGCGCATCGAAGAACTCGTGGGCCAAGATGTAGTTGGCCACGTCGTCGCTGGCCTCAATGTCCTTCTCTGTGTCCACCCACCTGATGCTGTTGCCCCACTTGGTTGTGGAGCTGGTGAGATTGAACTCCTTGCCCGCGGTGGCGGCAGAGCCGCCGCAGAGCAACTTCCACTGCTCGGTCCGCAACACCGGCGACGCCTCGATCATTACTATGCCTATTTCCGTGCCTCTCGAGCTCCTGCTGAGCTTGTTGAAGGTCTGGACTACATCGTGCATAAGCGTCCCCTTCCCCGGCCCAAACTCTACGATCTGGAGCCTACGGGGCTTGCCCTGCGCCATCCAGGTCGAGAAGAGCCAGATGCCAATCATCTCGCCAAACACCAGCGAGATCTCGGGCGAGGTGATGAAATCACCGGTTTTCGAGTCGAGCGGGTCTCTGGTGGTGTAGTAGCCGAACTCAGGGTGCGTGAGACACTGTCTCATGTACGCCGACAACGAGAGCGGGCCCGTCGTCTTGATCGACTGGATGAGAATATCAGAGAGAGAGTTGTACGACGCCGGAGAGGGAGAGGAGGCAGACGGAGCAGCAGGGATGCTGGGCATGGTGCCGAGCTTCAACCGCGGGTCATTCTCACCCTTGATCTGCTTCTCAAGGTTCTCCATCTGTCCCTTCACTATCGCGGCGGCCTCATCGTACTCCGCCTGCGTGAACTGGCCAAAGTAGAGCTTATCTTTCTTTTGGGCAAGACCAGCGGAAGCGTGAATTGACCGGAGCGCACGTCTAGGGAGAAGCGAACGACCGACACTCCTTATCATGATGCTTTACTTACGTTTTTTTTGCAGTACAGAAGCGGCAAGAGGGAGAGTGTAGCTGGACGACAAGCAGTGAAAAATGGGACCCAGATGAGGCAGGCTACGTGATCACGTGAATGGTCACGTGCCCAACATCCACACGGAGTTAGAGAGCCAGAGATAAAGAGAGATGGGAAATGGGAGGCCAGGGTGGGTGTATGGAAGTGCCCTTCCGAGCGCAGCGAGCAGAGCACCACGCCAGTGGCCCCCACGGAGTGGCCCGAGCGGAGCGGTGTAGCGTGCTCCTCCCGCCAGGGCTACCAGGAAAAAGCAGGGTGGTCCTGCCGGCGGCACGCTACACGCCTACCCGGCGAGGGCGACTGCGTCGAGCTTGGCTCCCTTCGGGAGGGTCACCGGGGAGCGGGGCCCCCAGCGTCCCAGCGCCCCCCGGTGCAACCTGAAGTTACGACTCTGGCAGTAAGGTTAGATGGAGGGGAGGGGCTCGAAATTTTGCACCCAGTTTTTTCCTCGATTGGGACATGCTGGGAGGACATTCCCCAGACGAGACAAATTGAGCCACAAGCGAGCCGGTCCCATGCGACTACGCGTGTTTGGGGTTGCGCGTCGCCCAGAGCCTAGCGGTGGTCGACTCGACACAGAGGTACTACGGGGAGGTGGAGGAGGGTGTGTGGGCCCTAGTAAGCGAGTCCCCCAAGGCTCCTGCATGCGAACACGCCCATCCGCTTTGGCTCTGTCAAAAGTGCCACGGAAGTACCCCCGGACCCACCGAGGCGCCCAATCTGAGATCTCGATGGTCCACACTCACATTCCAGCCCTACAAGAATGGCGGGGAGTCCGGTGCAACGCTAAGAAAAATATCTGGAGCAGCCGTATTTGGCGTAATCTTGCCTGGGGAGGGCCTGGGTGCAGGACAAAAGATAACGTAAGCTCCCTATTTTTTCATTATCGTAAAAAATAATAAAAAGAAACATTTCGGTCGTATAAACGCTGCGCAACTTCTCCAGATTCGAATAGGGGCGTGAAAATTCCATTGTCTCCCACTTTGGCTCGATGAGCGCACAACAATCGAGACTCATCGCGAAAGGAGGGGGCAGCGCACAGGACGGTACAGCAGGAACGGGGGCAGTAGAAGAGACAACTCCCACAGACAAAACAGACGCACGCACGCCGTGCCCAGTTCCCAAGAGCTGCTCGATGGGTTCGTGCTGCGGTGACAATAGTAGCGTACTGGGACACTTCTCTGGCCCACCCCCCCCCGCTTCTCTCCCCTACCACAGCAAGACCGCTCCATTATGTGCTGTCCCCGCTAATTTTTCACTGTAACCAGGTGAAATTTCTTTTCTGCGAATCTCTCCCACTTAGGGCAAATATGGGGCACACCCCCAAGGATTATCAGCACAGCGCAAAACGCAGCAGCAACTTGATAGCCAGAATTCCACGCCAAAACACGTAGAGGGCAAGCAAGCAATTCACAGGACGCTCAAAACACGGCGCCAGCGTTGGCAGCGTGCTCCCCGGAGCACAATTGCCCCCATAATCCTCCCTTGCGCCGCCAAATGGGCCGCCGTGTGTGTCTCTCTCTCCCCTGTAGTCCCTCTCGTGCGCACTGCTGTAGCACCCCTGTAACGCTGTGTCAGCCCTGAAACGACTGCGGTGAGTGTGGGTCCACCAAGGCGGGCCCGCCGATGCTGCGCTCGCACAAAAAAGTCCGCGAAATCCGCCTGCACCACCCCCCGAATGGCCGCACTCGTCCCCCCCAAAGTTCGCTCTCTGGCGCGCGCTAGCGGGCCTGTCGCCCGCTAGCACCCGCAAATTTAAAATTACCAGTTTTATTTTTACAGCGGAGCCGAAAAAACAGTGAGGAAAAAAAAAAAAAGTGACAACAAGCAACACACACACCCTCACCCCAGCGCTCACCCACACTCCAGCGGAAACTCTCACTCTCTTCTTCTGAGCACCACCCCCCACGCCTGCCACCACAAAACACACACCGCACTCCCTCACCGCAAGACCACAGAAGCACTACACGCACCCCCGCATCGTCACAGCTCGCACCACCCACTGCTAGCACGAGACCACACACACACGCACACGCTTTAATTGCTCGCACCACCCCAGAGGGCTCTTACAAACAGATAGGTATCTACTGGACCCCGCCGGACACCACAGGACCCCACAGGACTCCCCCACACCGGAACGCCCTCCATATATCTAGTAGCACCCACCCACCCTCTCCGTGCTACCTGCTGCCACTGGACGCTCACCCTCCCGCCCAGCTCCAGCAGTTCCCGCCCAGTCGTTTCGCCTCGCGGTCGTCCCACCCCTCCGCCGCCGTACGCATCTGAAAAGTAACCACCCCGGCTACTTCCCGCTACGACCCACGACCACGACTCGCCACTACGACCCGCTGCCACAGGCACACCGCCGCGTCGCCATCACCGCCCCCCCGTTTGATCTTCTGGCAGTCCACCTACCCACGCGCTCGCTAGACACACAAGACCTACGCGGACCAGACCCCCAGAGACCAGTCTACACCCACACTTCCCTCACCCCCACGCCTCCCCCCGCAGCCAGGTCACTCCCTTCTTATATGAAACACGCTAGAAAGTGAACGAAACCGACCCCTCCCCAGCTACACCACAATAACAATAAAATACCCCCCTAGCCACCATGGGTAACTCGCCTTCGAAAAACCAAAGAGGTCCGCCCTTGACCAGGACGGACACCGCCAGCTCGGCGAAGTCGTCCAGATCCATCCGGTCCAGAATGTCGCGGGACGACGCGTCGTTCAAAACCGCGGCGTCGGAGTCGCCCAAGCTCGGGCCCAAGTCGCCCAAGGTGTTGTCGCGCAAAAACTCCACATCGTCCGTCGGCGGCTCGCAGACCGTGCCGAACTTGTCGTCGTCGTTCCTGTCGCTCAACATCAACACCGCCAACAACACAGCGGGCCAGAACAACGAGTTCTTGCCGCCCTCCATGCTCCAGGTGGAGCCCAAGCAGCCCATCTTGATGAGACGAAATACCAACGACTCGGACTACCCGCTCTCGCCCAAGAAGAGCTCCTTCACCAACGGCTCGCCCATCAACGGCATGTTGACGCCCACGGGCGGCAACTTGAGCGCGTCGCTCAGCGGCAGCTACGCGGGGCTGGCCGCCATCAGCAGGACGTCCACCCGCGGCTCCAACTACTCCAACTCCAACTTCCCCTTGTCGCCGCAGCCGACCAACGGGTCCGCGTCCAAGGACGATGGCGGCGCCGCCGCCACCGCGGGCGCCACCTCCGCGGCCGACAGCATACACAACATGATGAGCGAGGGCGAGGTGTTGGCCAAGTTCGCCGCCAACGGGCACACCAGCAACGGCGGCAGCGACACCCCCAACACCCTCGACACGCCCGTGCTCTCCGCCAGCGTGTCGCGCACCACCACAAACAACATGGACGAGCTCGCGCGCACCACGTCGTCGTCCGGAGCGGGCGCCGCCGCGCCGCAGCCGAAAACAATAGACATCGAAGACCTCATCCAGCGGCTCCTCGACGCCGGCTACAGCGGCAAGAGAACCAAGAACGTGTGCCTCAAGAACTCGGAGATCCAGTTGGTGTGCACCAAGGCGCGCGAGATTTTCCTCCTGCAGCCGTCGTTGCTCGAGCTCTCGCCGCCCGTCAAGGTGGTGGGCGACGTGCACGGCCAGTACGGAGACTTGATCCGGATCTTCACCAAGTGCGGGTTCCCGCCACTGACAAACTATTTATTCCTCGGCGACTACGTGGACAGGGGCAAGCAGTCCCTCGAGACCATCCTCTTGTTGCTCTGCTACAAGATCAAGTACCCCGAAAACTTCTTCCTCTTGCGAGGGAACCACGAGTGCGCCAACGTGACGCGGGTGTACGGGTTCTACGACGAGTGCAAGAGACGGTGCAACATCAAGACCTGGAAGCTCTTCATCGACACATTCAACACGTTGCCCATAGCGGCCATCGTGGCGGGCAAGATCTTCTGCGTGCACGGCGGCTTGTCGCCCGTGCTCAACTCCATGGACGAGATCCGCAACATTGCGCGCCCCACGGACGTGCCGGACTTTGGCCTTCTCAACGACTTGCTCTGGTCCGACCCCGCGGACACCATGAACGAGTGGGAGGACAACGAGCGAGGCGTCTCGTACGTGTTCTCGAAGGTGGCCATCAACAAGTTTTTGCTGAAATTTGAGTTCGACTTGGTGTGCCGCGCCCACATGGTGGTCGAGGACGGCTACGAGTTCTTCAACGACAGGACGTTGGTGACGGTATTCTCCGCGCCCAACTACTGCGGAGAGTTCGACAACTGGGGCGCGGTCATGAGCGTCAGCGACGAGTTGTTGTGCCTGTTTGAGTTGCTCGACCCCTTGGACAGCGTCGCGTTGAAGCAGGTGATGAAGAAGGGGAAGCAAGAGAGAAAGTCCGCGCAGTTGCAGCAGCAGCAGCAGCAGAGATAACCGCTCCCCCGCACCCTAGCCCCGACGGGGTCAGCGGTACGCTCCGCTGGCGCCTGCCCGGCGAGGGCGACTGCGTCGAGCCTGGCTCCCTACGGGAGACACGTCCGAGCCCCACGCCAGTGGCCCCCACGGAGTGGACGGGCGTCCCCCCCTGCAGGGCCACACCACGGCGGCTGTACCAGTAACTCACGGAGTAGATAGATAGAGGGACGCCGCGGCGTCCCAGGGCCACCGCCACACCCACCAAAATGAAACGAAAAAGAGTGCCCCGGCGCTCGCCCCACCAAAACGAGATGCAGGCAACGGTAGAAGTGCTCTACAGGAATGATTTATATGACGAGTATCACGAAGCAGTGCTTTGATAAGATCCCATGACGCGAGTATACGTATATTATAGTTTTATATAAAATTTGAATGGATTATTTTAATTAGCGACCGGTGTAGGGCGCCCTCGGGGTGCCAGCGACGCTCCGCTGGCGCCTGCCCGGCGAGGGCCACTGCGTGGTGCTCAGCTCGCTGCGCTCGAGAACACACCTAAGGGGTGAGCGGGCTGTCAACGCGCCCCTCAACTCCCGCAGGGAGTTTCCACGCTCGACGCAGTCGCCCTCGCCGGGCAGGCGCCAGCGGAGCGTACCGCTGACCCCGTCGGGGCTAGGGTCACCTGCGCGGCTGCAAAACTGTGCTGGTGGTGGGCCCTCTCCTACGTATGAGCTCTATGGAAAGTAAATGAAAGATCCAGCAGGACGCATCGGAAGTACCTGCCGTCTTCGGCCACCTTAGGGTGCCCTTTATGGCACCCCGGGCCCTGGGGTCCCTCTGTTCCCCCCTCAGGCTAGCCAGATCGAAGGGCTGCGAATGGCTGCTGTAGAATTCTGTATAAACCCGTGCACCCTAACAGGCGCAGAAGTAGGCGATATGGAGAACGCCCAAAACGCAGCAGCCCAAACACTCGGCCCACCGCTGCACTCCTCCTAAGGGACACCTAACAGCGCCAGCAGCAACTCCAACGCCCGACTCCGCACCCACGCGCTACCGAAACGGCCCAATGTCTGTCTACGAGAACGGCAGCAACTTCTTTTTGCTCCAGACGGAGAACTTCCAGCCGCTCTTGGAGCTAATCGAGCAGCTCAACGCCAAGATAGAGGAGAACCAGACCATCATAGACGGCCTCACGCTGGCGGTCGACCACGGGTTCGCGTACCCGGTGATCGGCGACGCCGCCAGCGAGCCCGTCCAGGCGCCAGACGCGTCGCTGGACACCCCAGCCGCCGGTGCAGCGGCCGGTGCCACCACGGGCAGCGCCAGCGCTGGCGCCAGCGCTGGGGCCCCCAAGCCGGACATACTATCGCTCTTCTTGAAGGACAAGTACAGCCTCGAGCAGATCGAGATCGCGCCACAGCAGCACGACGACCCGCGGGTGCAGGCACTCCTCGAGGACATCGAGCGGCTCAAGGTGCTCCGCAGCACCAACTCGCTCAAAAACAAGCAGCTCTACCAGATCGTCCAGGACTACGAGATGTTCATCGTCAACGAGGTGCTCCCGAAGATGCGCGAGGACATCGAGAAGTTCCGCGTGGACCTGATCGCAGACATCCGCGTGCGGCAGGTCACCGAGAAGTTTGCCAGCGAGGGCGTGGTGTGGTCCAACTACATGCTCTACGCCAAGTACCTCGACCGCTTGATCTACGTGTGCGAGAAGTTGTCGGGGCTCGCCGAGGGCATCAGCGCAGACGACTTGCTGGTGGTCGAGCAGAAGTTGGTCCTCTTGAACGAAATCAAGGGCTACATGACCGGCGTCGAGCGCTGAGCGCCCCCCACGGAGTGGCTCTCGCGACGCTACACGCCTACCCGGCGGGGGCGACTGCGTCGAGCTTGGCTCCCTGCGGGAGAGGCCGAGCGCAGCAAGCAGAGCGCCACGCTAGTGGCCCTCGCCGGGCAGGCGCCAGCGGAGCGTCACAGCTTTGCACTGGCTGGCCCGCCGGCGGCACGCTACACACCTACCCGGCGGGGGCGACTGCGTCGAGCTTGGCTCCCTGCGGGAGAGGCCGAGCGCAGCGAGCAGAGCGCCACGCTAGTGGCCCTCGCCGGGCAGGCGCCAGGGGAGCGCACCGCGGACCCCGTCGGGGCTACAGGGCGGATGGACTGATGCAATTAATTAATTTAATGATGATAGTTATATACAAGTTATGTACAGTGTATGCAGATTGTGTAGGGCGTAGCAGGCAGGGGCGGCGGCGGAGGGGCGCGGCGGCTACTGGGACCTCCGGAGGGCGCCCGACCCCCAGGCGTGGATGGCGGCCGTGGGCACCATGGCGAGAATGAACACGATGCCGGCCAAGACGCCGTAGGTGCCCCGGATGCCCAAGGAGGGGTTCTCCAACATGGGCGGGAAGTAGAAGGGCCCCACGAAGCCCATGATCTGCCTGATCAAGGTGACGAAGAGCGAGATGTCGGAGGCCTTGTGCGGCTTGGTGTCGATGGAGTAGGTGATCAAGACGGTGGTGACGGCCTGGAGGCCAAACGCGGCGATGGCCAAGCCCACCACAGGCACCACGGTCCAGTGGTCGTCGCGGTCGAGGATGACGCCGTACACGATGAGGCCCACCATCACGCACACAAACCCAAAGTAGCTGAGCCAGAGGCGGTCCTCGGGGCGCTTGGTGGCGGCGGTGCGCTTGTTCATCCACATGTCGCTGATCCAGCCGCCAAAGTACTCGCCGATCATGGAGCCGACGATGAGCCCGATGAACTGGAGGCCGATCTGCTGCGGGTTGAAGGCGTACTTCTCGTGGTACAAGGAGGTTAACTCCACGCCGAGCGCCACGTTGGCGTAGCAGAAGCAGAGCGAGTAGGCAAACGTGGCCACGGTGATCTTGGCGTCGCGGAAGCACGTCAACGGGTGCAAGAACACGCGCCAGTTGAGGGCGAAGGAGGTCTTGGCGCCAAAGTTGGTGAGCCGGTTGATGCCCGGGTACCACACGCGGCTCTCGTAGACGGTCTCGCGGCCCAAGATCAAGTAGCCCAAGAACTGGCACGCGTTCATCACGGCGAACGTCAAGAACACGTACTTGATGTTGCCCGTCTGGAACTCGACGAAGCCCATCAAGAAGGGCGCAAAGTGCGTGCCCAAGTTGATCATGAGCGCCCACCAGCCCGTGCGCGAGCCCCGCTGGTGCCTGAAGCTCACCTCCGACACCACGGGCCCGCCCACGGCGGTGGAGGGCGAGATCATGAACGCGCCGAGCAACCGGCACACCATCAACGTGGCGTAGCTCTGGCAGTACATGCACCCGACGTTGCACGCCATGGACCCCAACGTGGACACCAAGAGCAACTGGCGGCGGCCGTACTTGTTCATCAACGGGATCCACACAAAGGGGAACACCCCGAGCACGATGATCTGCGACGACACCAAGTACGTGCCGGCGGTGATGGTGGTGTGGAAGCGCTCGGCAACGTTGGCGAGCGCCGGGATGATGCCCGCGGCCATGAACGTGGACGAGAAGGCGTGGAACCCCACCATGATCAACTGGATGGACTTGACGGGCGTCAGCCAGTTGAGCGGGTCCTCGTCGTTGCTGCCGGGCAAGGGGTCGAGGTCGAACCGGCCGTGTCGGGACACGAGGTATTCCTTGTGCGATGGGGAGATGTCGAGGGAGGTTTCGGGCGACAGGTAGTCCGCCTCCAACTTGGCCGCAGCGGCCTCCGCGTCAGCCTCTGTAAACGTGGACATGGGGGAGAGGGGCGAAGCGACAGCGAAAGATGGGGAAAGGAAATGCAAGAAAAGGGGAGGTGAAAGGCTTTTTTTGGGGGAAGGGGGTTGTGTGCTGACAAACTAGAGTGCTCTCAGACTGTGTGGGTGATGAGCAACACTACAACAAAAAAAGCGCTCACTGTAACGTAGTCGTCGCTAGCAAAAGTGTATAAAGGCTCACTAGCAAAAGAGTATAACCAAGAGCCACCACTAGAAAAAGATCACCAGAAAAAAAAAAATACTCCCTCCAAACCTCCTTATGTGCTGCCTCCTCCTCTTTATCGCCCTGCTAGCATCTGAAGGCGGCTCCGTATGACTACATATACGATGAAAATAATTTTCACTAAACGCTAAACGTACAGAAAATAATTCAACAATACCAAAGCCTAAAACAGAAGGTGGGCATACGGGGGCATCGATGGAGCGGGAGCGTACGCGATGATCGACATTCATAACCAGCAGGCAGCCAAGCATCGCGAGATTCATGGGCCCCAGCACCAATGCTGGTGCTCCCGGCCATTAGTGGCCGGTAGCAATAGTAGCACCATATTTCCCTGTATCTCTACTCCCATCGAAGCCTACGAAGCCTGGTGTGCCTATTGTTGGATATGCCCAGAACAATAGCAAACAATAGCAGCAGCGGCAGATGAGAACGTAGCACCCAGATCAGTTGCGCTAAGATATGCCCTGGAACCGAGCCCGAGTCGAGCGATACCGTAGAGCCCAGGGTCAAAAAGCCAAGACAAAAACCACCGCTGGAACAATAGGGCTCACCAGTGTTAACGCTTTCATCTCCCAGTGCTCCTCACAGGCACACCCACAGGCACACCCACAGGCATACCACACTTAGCACTGGGAAGCACACGAGCACACACTCCGCCAGCCTGCGCAGAGAAGCACCGAGCCAGGCTCCCCTGGTTATGCCCAGCAGGCTGTTGCGCCCAACCACTCTTCGACGAGGCAGTCGAGCACGCATGCCCATCGCGCAGATCAAACCTGCTGAGCAGCAGGCTGCTAAAAGACTGCGAGTAGCCCCTCACGCATCTTGCCCCACGTTTCGGGTGTGGGAGCCAAGTCGAAGGTAGGCATGGTCTCCCCTGGCCCGGCCCTTCGTATATATCCCCATACAAGAGAGCCTGTATACCCAGAAGAGGCTAACCCCCGTATATCCAAAAGAGGATACCAAAAGTACGAGCAGCCTACACCAGCGGAGAGTATGGCGGGGATAACAGAGCTTAACAGACACCATCACATGGATAACAGGCGCCTCCACCGCCAACTACAAGCGCACGCTTGCCCCTACGCGCACACTACCCCTACACGCACATACTACAGGGTCTTAAAGCCTCTTCGTCCTGCTCCTCGTCCTGCCTTTGCTTGCTGCATATCTCCTCTTATTATATGCGTAGCAAAGATCGACCATCGCGGGAGATCGCCCACAACAAAGATCGTCCCGACACCAAAACGTAAAAGGTTGCTATTTAAGGTTTAGCATAAACTTTAATCAAAGCAGGCGGTGGCATGCATATCTTGAGTACCAAGCGCTGCCGTTTTTTGATGCGTTTTTTTCGTGATTTAGCCTTTCCAGCTTGGCTGGTGGGATCGAATAAACGACGAAACACGAAGGAGAGCAAGTAACGGTAATAATAAGAATAATAATAATAATAATAATAGCAACGGTAATAAATAAGAGTGAAAAACAATAACATCATTATTATTTCGATTTCTCTGACAATCATCTTATTTTCATCGTGAATTTGTGTACTGGTTTTGCTGGGGCTATTTTGGCTACTAACGCTTACTTTGGTGCAATTTTCGCTCGGCGTGGTTCGTCTGTGACTCTCGAGCCGTCGTGCCTGACTCTTGAGTCACACCGAGTCATGCTGTACCTCTCGACGACTCGCTGCGTCCTAACAATAGAAACGTCCACCTAAATTCACTTACCCCTTCCCACAGTATCCACAGTCGTCCCCCATGTACAGTTTCTTCTACACTAAAACGATAACCATAAATATAAACCCTAAAGCTTGTTCCTTAGCGAGAAAGCTTAAACGGTGTTGCTCGGCAAACATACCACCAGGGTGCATTGTTAGGCAGTTGGTTTTCGAACAATAGCACGCTCCGCAAAGCTTCTGTTCTACACTATCGTCTATTGTAATCATATTAATTCTCTGTATATACATAAATTGAACCGAGGTTCATGCTAAAAACTGTCCTCTCCCTTGTCGTCTCACTTCTTCAAGAAGTCCGTCTCATCGATAGACGATTTCTCACAGATTTGGCGGAAGATACCATGCGAGTTGTACAAGGACCATGGAGTGCCAAACTCGGCCAATGTACCCTTTTCCAAAGTCATAATCTTATCGTAGTTTATGATGGTCTTTAATCTATGAGCAATACACAAAATCGTGCAATTGCTGAATTCTCTCTTGATAGTGTTTTGGATCTTACTATCAGTCTCATAATCAACAGAAGAGGTTGCTTCGTCAAGAACCAAGATCTTTGTGTCTCTTAATAATGCTCTGGCGAACGAAATCAATTGTCTTTCACCAAGGGAAAAGTTGGATCCCAGCTCCTCTACCGCCTGGTCCAAATGGAACTTGTGCAATTCGCTGTTGCTTTCTTGCTGCTTTTTGACGGTTTCGAGCTCGTCGTCTTCGATGATTCCTGCTCTTCTCAACGCTTCCCAGATGTCTTCGTCTGGGCGTTCGTTGAACGGATCCAAATTCTTTCTGATGGTACCGTTGAAAAGGACTGGGTCTTGTGGAATGATCGACAAGTTGGATCTCAAATCGCTCAATCCAATCTTGCTGATGTCCACACCGTCAATCGAGATCGAGCCTTCAGATAACTCGGCAATACGGAACAACGCTGTCATGATGGACGATTTACCGGCACCGGTTCTACCGCAAATACCAATCTTCTCGCCAGGAGCAGCGTTGAAGGTCAAGTTCTTCAACACCAAGGGCAAGGCTTCTCTGTATCTCAACGATACGTCGTTGAATTGGATCTCACCTCTTTGTGGCCACGATAAGTCTGGCTTCTTGTCTGGGATCTCAAAGGGTGCCTCCTGTTGCATGTTGTAAGCGTAGCTCTGGATTCTCTCAGCGGAGTTCATATCGTTTTCGATTTGCGTGTACAATCTGATGAATTGGGTTAACTCGTTACCGATACTGAAAGAGTAACTGATGATCAAACCTGTCGAGGCAGCGCTGATCTTGAACACTCTGTTGACACACATCAACGTGATCATCACGGAGAAGAAGAAAACCATGAGCTCCAAGATGACGGAAAGCCATCTCTGGTTGGTGATAACAATGAAACTGGCCTCGTTCATCAAGTTCAAACTGGTGTTGTTCTTGTCGATGAATCTGTTTTCGGAGCGGTACGCCTTGATGGTGGCCATACCGTTGAGCGTTTCGGAAAAGTTGTTGTAGACAAAGGAACGCTGGATGGCCTCGATTCTCTTGACTTCTCTGGTACCGGCCTGGACATAGTCGGCCACACAGGCAAACGCCAAGATGAAGAAGGGCACCGCAATCAAGATCCAGGGCAAATAGATGCAACACAACACGAGAATACCAATCAAGTTGGCGATCCCGTAGAAGATGAATCTCAAGTTCTGACTGATTTCGTTGTCCAAGGCGTCCGTATCCTTGGTGAATCTGTTCAAGATTCTCCCCGTGGGGGTCGTGTCGATGAAGGACATGGGCGCGTGCAACAACTTGTGCACGGCCTTCAAGTTGATCACCTTGGACGACTTGGTGGTCATGGTGACTAAGATGAAGAACTCCAAAATGATGAAGATGATGGTGAGGAAGGTGAACATAGCGTAGATACCCATGTAGAAACTGTCGGATCTGTGGGGGAACTTGTGCGACACCCAGAACGACAACCACGTGTTGGTGAAAAGGTTACAAAAGGTGGCTAAGGCGCAGGCAAGCGGGAAGAGGATGAAGAACCCGGGGAGTCCCAACTTGTCCACACCAGCCTTGACGTACTCGACGTAGATCAGCGACTTGATTCTGTTGACGGCCTTTTCTTCGGCCTTGGTGATTCTACCCTTGGAGAGATCCTTGGGCACTCTGATGGACTCGTTTTCGTCCTCGTCGTAGTCGCTGCGCGAGGCCTTTTCTGTGATAGAGACCAAATCCTTCTCCTCGTAGGTGGCGGCGGCGGTGTCCGCTTCAGCGGTCTCAGCCTCGGCGGGCTCGCCCACGGGGGTGCCTGGAGTGAAGGGCGAGATCACGAGATCTTCAATTCCTTCATCCTTGGTTCCGGTGTGGCTGAAGCTCATCAATGTCTTGAACCCGTCGTTACGGTCCTGCAACTCGTCGAAAGTGCCAAAGTCAACGGACCCGTCGCCGTTCAAGAACATGATCTTGTCGGCGCTCTCGATGAGCGAGAGCTGGTGCGTGGCCAATACTCTGGTCTTGCCGTCCAAGAGGCCCAAGATACAGTTTGTCATGATGTGCTTACCGACTCTGGCGTCCACGGCACTCAACACGTCGTCCAAGAAGATAATGTCCGGGCTCGAGTACACGGCTCTGGCCAAGTTGATTCTGGCCTTTTGGCCTCCGGAAAGGGTGATACCTCTCTCACCGACTTCGGTTTCGTCACCGGCGTCGAACGAGTTGAGATCCTGCTGCAACGAGCACGAGTACACAACCTGGTTGTACAACTCCTCGTTGAAGGGCGAGCCAAAGATGATGTTTTCCTTGATGGTGGCGTTTTGCACCCAGGGCTCACCGCACATCAAGTAGGACCCGTTGACAGTCACCTTACCGGCGTCGAGCCCCATGGTTCCGGACATGGCCAGAAGCATGGACGACTTACCGGAGCCGATGACCCCCGTGATCACGACAAACTCGCCCTTTTGGATCGAGAGGTTGATGTTTTGCAAGCCGGCAAAGTTGGAGGCGTCCTTGATGACCGGGAGCTCGCCGCCGTTCTCAGCCTTCAATTTCCTGATTCTGTCCTTTTCCGCCTCCTTTTCGTCGTACTTGCCCTGCTTCTTGAGCTTTTCCACCTCCTTGGCCTGCCTCTTCTCCTTCTTTTCGGCCTCCTTCTTTTCCTCCTCGGTGTCCGGGATGGTGGAGGTGTCCCAGGAGAAGTCTGCGTACAGGATATCGATGGCGGTCTTGGACTCCTGGCGGTAGGTGTGGATGTAGTTTTCGTTCTCCTGGGTCTCCTCGCACATGAGCAAGCGCTCGACCCGCTTGAAGGCGTTCAACAAGTCCACGCACGTGGCCAAGCACATGGGCAACAAGAACGAGCACGTCCCCAACACCTCGAAAGTGGAGACGGACGAGAACACGTCGGCCGCGCCCTTGGTCTTGCCCTTCAAGGCGAAAAGAACCAAGAAGGACACCATGGAGGTGACTCCGGTCAAACTCAAGGCGAGCGCGTCGGTGATGTTTCTGGCCATCTGGATCTTGAAGATGCCGTTGATCTCGGCGCTTCTGGCGGCGATGATCTTGGAGAGGTAGGGCATCTCCCACGAGTAGAACTTGATCATCTTGAGGTTGTTCAACACCTCCTTGATGATGTCGACACGGTTGTCGGTCAACTTGGTGATGGCGTTTCTGTAGCTGAACATCTTGGACGTTCCGGCGCCGATGATCATCACGCAAAAGACAAACACGGCCAACCCGATGAGCGCCGACACGCCAATGTTGATGATCAAGATGACGATGGCGATGATGAGCGAGATGGGCAAGGTGATCAAGAGCGGCTGGAACATCATCAGGAAGTCCACCCGCGAGAGGTCGGTGCCCATCAACGAGGTGATCTTACCGGTGGTGAATTTCCGGCGCCCGGCGGGCAGCAACTTGAAGGACTTCTCCAACACCACGGTGGTGAGAAGCGACTTGGCCTTGATACCCAACAACAAGCCGGAGTTGATGTAGTGGTTGAAGAGCAAGCCGGTCACGGTCAACACAAGACTGCACCCGATGGCGTAGCCGATGCCGGGGGCGAGGCGCTGGTTCGAGAACGGCACCTCGTAGAGCTCCACAAAGCGGATCAACTGCTTCATCAACAAGGGCGTCAACGACATGAAGATCAAGCAGATGGCGCCCAACACGGTGGCCTTGATGAAGTCGTGCTTCAACGTGGTGATGATGGTCTTGGCGATGGTCAACGAGGGCCACTCGAAGCGCTTGCCCTTGTTCTTGGGGTCCAACTCAAAGTCGCGCTTGTATCGGCCCACGCGCTCGTAGAGGTGCCGGTTGAACGTGTCCACCATGGTCTCGATCTTCATGTCGTCCGTGAGGTAGAACAAGTCGTTGGGCCGCACGGTCCGCGCGTAGCCCACGTTCAAGATGGGCAACACCCACATGAAGAAGATCTTGCTGAAGAGGCTCGCGTCGTTGTAGGCGTACGGCTTCCGCTCCTCGTCCGTGGGGATGGGGTACTCGCCCTTGATGAAGCGCGAGAGCCACCGTTTCTGCGGGGCGTACTCGGGGCCCGATTCCAAGGAGATCTCGTCGCTCATGTGTGAAAGCAGCTCAGTGGTGGCAGCAAGAGATCCAAAAAAACAAAAAAAAAAAAAAAAGCTTTAGCGGCCAAATGCAGCAGCCAAGGCTTATATATAGAGAGGGGTCACTAGTGCGCAGCAAACTGGGGTGCGGTTAGCTGCAAAAAAAAATATCAAAGATCCAAACACAATTGGGCTAGCACGTCTATAGGTCTAACGCTAGTCTGCAGGCTGGTGTGGATGGTTTTGCTGGTGTTAGTGGTGGTGGTGGTATGGTGGTGCTGCTGAAAAATTCCAGGCTGCTGCCGTAGCACTCGTATATATGTGAACGCTGCGCTTGCCTGCGGTGCACTATCTTTTGCCACTAACGCTCGAGGGTTTTGCCACTATTCCACTCTAACGCACGGCGCGCCCCGTGCTCCCCTTTTGCACCCCGTTTGATAGCGACGATCAAAGTTTATTTTTTTCCCTTACATAATCGCACCAACAGCGCCCGCAGGCAGGGCGAGGGTCGCTCGCCAGGGTGCGCTCAGGTCCCACCCCCGGTGGGCCAGGGAGCGGCGCTAGCATCCCTGCGACGCTCGCCCGAGCCAAACGGGCTCCAGCGGTCGCAAAACCGGGCGGAAAGGAACCGCCATGGCACCATTGACGGCCCCCCTCTAGTGGTGCCTGTTGTGTGTGTGTGAATCTCCTGGATCGTTCTTTAGGCATCTATGCGTCACCCGCGCGCTAGGTGTGTGGAAAATTTTTTTAACTAGCCGGGCGCCGGTATTGTTTAGGGGGATTCCAGCGCATTGCCGCCGCCGCCTATCGCCGTCTCTCCCCCAACGTTCGATCCAGCCAACGGAGATACGAAATCGTCCTGGGCGATGATGAAACGGGCCCACCTGCCACACTGCGCTGGCCCGTTTGCCTCTCGTTTTGCAACCCCTATACTGCGCGCAGCGTGCTGGCGTGGCTGCGCGGGAGCATGCAGCAGTGCGTGCGATGCGTAGCAGCTCGATGGGGGGCAGCCCTTTGGTGGAGCTCGCGAGCTGAGCGGACTTAGCGGTGGCCACGCCCCAGCGCCCAGCGGAGTAGTTCGCGGCAGTGCGAACTTCTCGGGTCCCGGAACCCCAACGCTTCCGGCGCCCTGGCACGGCTGAGGCTGCCAGGGCCACCACACGTTTCAGGTAGATCTACATGCCTACAGCGAATTCCAGCTCCTTGTGCACTGCTTGCGCCGCATGGGCGACAATCGCCATCGGCTCTTGCCGTCGGCGAGCAACGGGTGACGCAATTGGCGTTTGCAGCCGTCTTGCCCCCGGCAGGGACACTGCTGCCTACGAGCGAACTGGTGGTCTTGAGGGCCACGCTACACGCCTGCCCGGCGAGGGCGACTGCGTCGAGCTCGGCTCCCCTACGGGGAGTGACAGCCCCACGCTAGTGGCCTCCACGGAGTGGCCCGAGCGGAGCGGAGGGCCACCAGTAACTACAGTTTGGCCAGGAGGGTGTGTGTGGTCCTGCCGGCGGCACGCTACTTCGCCTGCCCGGCGAGGGCGACTGCGTCGAGCTCGGCTCCCCTACGGGGAGTGACAGCCCCACGCTAGTGGCCTCCACGGAGTGGCCCGAGCGGAGCGGTGTAGCGGGCCCTGCCATCTTCCTGTAGAACCACCTCTGGAACTACCTCTACTGCCACTGAACTCCATGCTCTCCTCGCTGTGCTCGGAGCCCTCCCGCAGGGAGCCAAGCTCGACGCAGTCGCCCTCGCCGGGCAGGCGTCTAGCGAGGCCGCCGGCGGGTCCACCAGTGGGTGCTGGCAGCCCTGCCGGGGGCACGCACGTCCACTCCGTGGGGGCCACTGGCGTGGTGCTCTCCTCGCTGCGCTCGTGCTCTCTCTCCTCTACGTTCTACAGGGTCAGTGTGTAGCGTTTTTTGAACTCAATCGGTTCAAAGAGTTATTGATTCGTCATAATACATAATAAGGAATAAGCCGTACGCGCCGCTTGCTTTGCCTTGGGCACCTTTGCTCTTTTCGTTGCTCTGCAGCCGCTAGTAGGGCGAGAGAAGCAGATTGATGGTGGGCTTCTTGGACTCGAGCTTCACGGGGGGCAGGAGCTTCTGCGCCGCGTTGGGCTCTTCGTTCAAAACGCCGCGCAACCATTGCCTAGAGTTAGTCTTTTCGTCCGAGACCTTACTAAGAGTACCCGTACTGTTAGCGTCGTGGTCAATTGTAGAAGTCGTCGAGCCGTTGGAGGCGACTGGGTTTATTAAGGGTGGGGTGATGGACGAGTGCGCGGTCGAGAGCCCCGAGCCGAAGCCGGACCCGGGCGCCGAGCTGCCCGTGCTTCCGACGACCGAGGAGGCGTCAAGGATGCTGCTCAAGGAGCCCTTGCGCTTATTGTTGTTGCTGCTGCTGCTGCTGGGCGTGGGGATGGGTGCAAACTGCATGCTGGGTGGCAGCGAAAAGTGCGACAGCGACAACTGCACGGGCGGGAGCGTGGTGCTGCTGCTGTTGCCGCTGCCGGGCTTGCTGCCGTTCAGGAAGCTCGCCGCGTGGTAGGGCGACTGGATGTTGATGGTCTGGTTGAAGGAGTGGTGGAAGAGCGGCGACAACGGCGACACCATGTTGGGCGTCAACGAGGCCGACTTGGGCCCGTAGAGGATGGTCTTGTTGGTGGGGGGTATCAAGGGCGCGGACTTGAGCGGCGGCTGGATGTACGAGCTGGACGCGGACGACAAGAGCAACGTGCCCGAGGTGGCGGACGAGGGCTGCGACGAGCCGCCGCCGCCGCCGTAGAACGAGTGCAGCAAGGACAACGGTCTGGGCCGTCTTTTTATTCTGCTGCCGCGCATGTCCGACAAGGGCTTCAAGATGGCGCCGCTGGTGTTGAGGTTGAGGCTGTTGGAGCTGGAGCTGGCGCTGATGCTGGAGGAGGAGGACGCGGTGGGGCCTGCGGCCGACGAGCTGATGTACGAGCTGTAGTAGTTGGGCGAGCCCGACGCTATCATGGTGCTGGAGCCGTGGTTGTGGTTGCTTCCCACGGACGAGCAGCTGGAGGGCACGTTCGACGACGAGAACACGGCGGTGTTGGGGGTTTCGGGGTTCGACAGTTTTTCGGGGAGCACTAGTCTTGTGGTGGGGATTTGGATCATGCTGTGGTGGATTTTTTGCTGCTGTTGCTGTTGGGCGGCGGCCTGCTGCTGCTGCTGCTGCTGTTGTGGGGGGAGATGGAGAAGCTGGGGGTGGCCCATGTGCTGCGGGTACTGGGAATGCTGTGGAGGGAGGTGCTGGGGCTGTGGGTAGTGGTGGAGATGGTGGTGCTGTTGCTGCTGCTGCTGGTGATGGTGGTGCTGCTGGAGATGCTGGTGGAGCTGCTGCTCCTTCTGCTCGTGCACGTTGAAGATCTCGTACGCGTGCACGGTCTGCTTGTGCTGGCGGAGGTTGTCCAAGCGGGAAAAGTTCTTGGAGCAGTGCGGGCACGTGAAGGGCCTCTCGCCCGTGTGCTTCCTCTTGTGGCGCGCCAAGTGCTCGGACCGGGTGAACGACATGTTGCAGTCCGTGTAGCCCGTGCACTGGAACACTCTGCCCTTGGGCGTTCTCTTGGGGGCGCCAATGGCGTTGGAGCCGCTGGCCGACCCGTTCAAGGGGATTTCTCTGTCGTCGGAGATCTCGTCGGACGAGCCTCCGCCCTCTGACTTGGCGGGGCTCGTTATGTTGGAGGTGGGCGACACCGAGAGCGCGGCCGCGGGGCCGGCGCTGATGAGCGAGCTCGAGGGCCTTTCAAACTTGGCAAGAGACATCGGGTGTGGTGGGTAGGCGTGGGTGGCTGGTGGGACGCTGGTGGGTGGCTGTAGCGTGGATGGCTGTAGCGTGGATGGCTGTTAGCGTGGAGGCTGTTAGCGTGGGTTTGTCAGCGCGTGTTTGGCCGGCGTGGTCTTTTTTGTAGCGGGTGCGCTAGCGTGCTTTTGCGGAGAGCCTACAGAGCAGCCTGGAGGAGTGGACTGATGGGCGTGGTAGCGTGGTGGCGCGTGACCTTCAAGGTGGTGACTCTGGAAGAACTCGACGAAGTGGACGACACCAAGGTAGAAAAGAACGTGGGTGTGCTAGTCGGGGATTTGGGGGGGGGGGGGTATGGCTCCTTTCAAAAGAAAAATAAAAACCAAAAAATTTTTTTCTATTGTATGGGGGCCTTGCAATTTCTTATATAATTTTAGGCGCACTGGGGTCGCTATAGGTGCTCTGGAGCTTTTTTTTTTTTTGTTATGAGTCCTGCTGAAAAAGTGCCTGTGTGTCGTACCTGTGAATCGTGCGTCGTGCGTCTTCAGAATTGGGAGGACTTTTGGCGTGTATTTCAGGCTGAAGCGTATAGGGGTACCCGGAATTTATTTTTTCTGGACCTTGAAAAATATTGGTGTACACCGTTTGTGCCTGAGAGTACGAGACGTAGGAAGGTGGTGGGAGGGAGGATGTCCTTGTAGCGAGCCACGGCAGGGGGGATGCAACTTGCAATTTCTCTGGGTATATATACACAGAACACCAGCTTACAGAGCGAGAGGGGGGTATGTAGCCCCGTTTATAAATAGATAAGTAAATGATCAAAAAAAAAAAAAAAAAAAAAAAAAAAAGAGTAGTATATTAATCCGACTATTAGGTGTGACGCTCTCTTCAATTTCAAAAAGAACCAAAAAAAAAAAAAAAAAAAAAAAAAACCAAAAAAAAATAAGAGTAAAAAATAAAATGATGCATGAAAAAAAAGAAAAAAGCTTACCAAAGAGGCTACAGAAACGACCTTATCACAAATAATATCACTACAGAAGATGCTCTGAGTGAAATTGGTGGGCCAGTGAAGAATCGAGGTGCTTGTTTCTATGCCTCGCGGAGACGCCCAGTGTGTGGATGTGGGAGCTGCTTGCGCGACGGTGGAAAATCGGCTGATTCGCAAAAAAAGCTTGCCTGTTCCCCTTTGTTCGCTGGTGCCTTTCTTTCCTCTCGCCTGTTATGCCAGTATAGGGCTTAGGAGTTTAGGACCCACGCTGTGTGAGTTTACGGAGTGGTTAGCAGAAAAAAGTTCCTGGCTTGTAATTTTAAGCTTTCCATATTATTATTTTTATGTTGTTGTTATTTATTATTATTGATTTGTGCAAGGGTTTTCTCCCAGCTGTGGATAGAAGAGAAACCTGCCACCTAAACTCACTCACCATCTCCGTTAAACTGGCGCTGCTGTGCTTGCCTATTGTATATAAAGTAACCGTTTTTGGCACTGTGTAGCTTAAATTCCCCATGTAGTGCATGCAATTTGGCTGTAGGGAAAGGAACTCACCAATTTTACCCCTACTCCTTTAAGAGCACAGAGGCGTTGAGACACGCACGGTAAGGGGAGAACGAGACGCAAGGCGTCAATTATTCGCTCCGATTTCTTTTTACTTTCTTTTTTTTTTTTTTTTTTTTTTTTATTATTTCTTTCTCTTTGGTGCTTGACTAAAAAAATATTTCTGCCAATTTCACTATTTTTCACTTTTTTCAGCCTCATTCGTCTGGGGTCGGTAGTTAACAAGATTGTTCTATTACGACGAACGCTCCAAGATACAATAGAAGAATACGGCACTAAGGGCCGAAAGGCTGTAGAAAGAGGAAGAAAATAAAAAAGAGATACTCTCCCCCTCGCTCAAGACGGCCCAAGTCGCCGCGAGCCGGGACAATTTCACCAATACCTGGGTTTGGCTTATCTAGCGACTTTAATTTTTTTTTTTTTTTTTTTTTCTGTGTGTCTGTCTTCTATTCTTTCTTTTTTTTTTTTTTTTTGTTTTGGCGCTTTTTTTGGCGCCATCCCAAATTTCTGGCACCGCGCAAACGATGCTCTTTCGATTTTTATGATGTTGCATTTACAGACATGCAACTCCAAGAGCAGCCATACAGCTACTCAATCCATATTAAGCTTTTGCTTGTTGTTTGCTCTGGTATTGCTTCTATTTTTATTTACTTTAAGTTAGTCAAAACGAGAGAGTTTTACTTTATTTTCTACACATTCTTCTGGGAAGTTTAAGCTTTTTTTTTTCTTTCCCAGAGATTCGCAATAAGATGATGACTTCATCGATTGGATAGCTGCGATAGCACTGATTGCAAAAAAAAAAATACCAAAAACGAAAAAAAAAAAAAAAATCGGTCAAATTGCCGTACAGAGATTTCTTATTGTTTGAGAACCGCGATTATGTGCGACCACAGTGGTTAGCCACTATAGATCTTGTCATGCACTAGTTATTTTGGGGACAGGACAGGTGGTCAGGCTGCTAGCTTCCATGGTGCGATGAGACCCATTGTATAAAAAGTGGGTATTGTTCGCCTTTCTCTCGTATGCTTTGTGTGTCACCGTAAGTGTGGTCCATTCATTCTCTCTGTGATGGCTCGCCAAAGGCGAACCGTCCCCGTAGATGACGACGAAATGGCGGGTCATACATACCTGAGAGCAAATAAAGAAACCAAGAAGATGAAAAATCCCCAATCCAGTCTCCTGGTAAAAAATATTCGTGCATACTGATGGCATGAAAAATAAATCCTTAATTGTGCTTAACTCTAATTCTTACTCCGCGACTCCCCTGAATTTTTCACCACCAACAGTAAGGAGGTGAGAGGAACGAAGCAGGACGTCGAAAATATAGGCCACAACCAGAAAAAGAAAAAAAGAAAGAAATCTTTTGGTTTTGCCGGTACCTTTTCCTTTCTTTCCCTTGTAGCGCTGTTGGAGCTTTGGGTACTTTGGGATCAGGCATCAGCATCGCCTGTTGCAGCGGCGGGACACCGAGCGGCCATTCTGATGCTCTTCCCCTTCGCTGCTGCTACGTCCCACGGAATTCAAGCCCACCCAAAATCATAATACAAACCAAAACGCATCAACCAAAAAAAAAAATATTTTTTAGCGTATTTGCGAAGACCCGACGCATACAATCTCTCCAAAGTCGTTCTTTCTTTCCATTATTAGCAATAAGGTTTCGGAATTGTTATTAACCTTTCTACTTGCTCCTTTCGGTGCTGATGCCAACGTCCTGGCGAGCACCTAGTGTTGGCGTAACGGTGTACCCTGAGGGAATTAACCAAGAGGCTCGCTGCATCCCCAATGATCTTTGAAAGTGTCAGTTCACTACGCTTACGAGTCGTAAAAATCGTCCAACTTGTAAACCGAAAAAAATAATCCTCAATCTCCGGCATGACAAATAATTTTTGATTTAAAAAATATTGAGGCCGATTGCCTGATCGTGGGCAAACAGGCCAGCGAGTCACCCATGTCACTTGCGAAGGTGACAAGGGCTAAAGAGGCTAATTACGAGCTACACAAAGAGAGTATAATCAAACAACCATACATTATTGCAAAAAATTATAAGCTGGGCTCTATTGTTTTCATTTTGTCTCAAAATAAACCCTAACAAAAAAAAAAAAAAAAAGAAATACACACCACACACACACCAAAAAATATTCTGTAATCAAAAATATTTTTTGGTGCTTGTTTTTATGATTACAGAAATGCCGTGCGTCTTACTAACCATAGACGCAATGCAGGACTTAATCTGGCTAACAGAAAGCTCAAATAATATGAACTGTTTGGCAGCGGATCTTGTTGTTACTGGGATATTTTCTTATCCTCAAGCGGCCAATCGTCTCACCAACAGGCTTCTGGAACACCCCCGCGCACGTTGAGGGAACCTGAAGGAACACCCCCGAAGGCGCTGTAGGGGTACCCAGTTTGGTGGACGTATTTTTTGCGTGGGTGGTTCGTTTTTTGGTTGCCTTTTTTGAACACCTAGAGAAGGATTTCTTAAACCTTAATTGCTGCTGCCAGGATTAAAAAAGGGTAACTTGAAACGTCACTGCCTACAGTGCTTAAACCTTATTGCGTGTTGCTAGTCGTTTTTCCCAACAAGGATACCCCCAGAGGCCTGGCGGCCCCCCCAGAGCTTAACCTTAGCGTAGGTTTAACGAATATTTTTTGAGCTTGTATCGATGCTAATTATTTTTCAGTGCGTATGTACGATCAGCGACAGGTTCCATTGGACGAGAGGGAGGGGGGGTTGTATTATTGTAGTTACCCTAAGAGGTTGTTTTGCAGTAAGCCCCGGGGAATTCGGGGGGCCCACCAGTCGTTTTACGTCCCAGTCTGTTTTCGCCTACTCGCTTATTTCTTGTTTTCTGTTTCCATCCACTTTATTTTTTCTTGATTGTCCTTCTTTTTTTTTTTTTTTTTCTTTCTGTTTTTTTTTTGTTTGGATCTACTTTAACTTGAAATTAGCTCCATCCAGCGCAAACTACTACACTCACAGAAGATCGCAACATCATCGCCGCCACCGCCATCACCACAAGCAACATATACGGTTGGTGCCGCACCCCTCCTTTGCGTTTAACCTAACCTTACCTTAAACCTTATCCTGCCCCCTCCTCTTCATACCCTGGTAAACACTCTGCCGTGATCTACATCTGGCAATCATTCACCGCAGCCTGTCACGCTGATTGCGCATATCGCCAAACTGTTGATTTTTTTTTTTTTTTCTTTTTTCTTTTTTTATTTTTTTATTTTTTTGGCTCTCAACTCGGATAAAATAGTGCCCTGCTAACTTTAATTTGATTATTTTCTCCGTCCCCTCTCATCTCAGCTCCCCTCACTGCTCTATGGTGCAATTTAGAGTGTTGCTTATCTCAGGAAGAACTCAGCACAGTACCTTAAAGAATGACATTTCCCTTTTGGTACAAGAGGGGAGGACCTTAAAGTTTCGTATCTCACCTCCTTCTCTTACATGACCCACTGGGTGGGCCTCCCTCCACTACTCTACAACTAGCCCTACACTGTGCATTTCGCTAGCTGTAAGAAAAAAATTTTTCAAGGCACACCCACTGCTGCTTGATCGTTCCCCCGCATTTCCCTAGTGGTCATCTCAGCATCTTCGTAAATCTCCCCTAGCTCAAACTCTAAACCCACCCTCGCAACCCTCGCAACCCGCAATCTTCGCAGCCCTCGCAGCCCTCGCAACCCTCGCAACCCATCGCAAGTGCTGGAAACCTTAGCATGCACAGGGACGGCCGTATGCGGGAATTTCATCTTACAAAAAATTTGCAATGTTCATAATAGGTGTAGTAGCGCACGCAGCCACAGCAGCACCCAGTGGCCCACCACCCGTCCAGCGGACGGTGGGTGGGTCCTGGGTGCCCACTAGTGGGGCGGTAAAAATTGGCAATGAAGGGGGCCCTATCCTTGAAGGGGGCCCTATCCTTAGCTAGAAGGAGGCCCCGTTACGGCTGCGCCGCCGCGGGACCCTCCGCACGCTGTCAAGCTTTCCCTCTGCGCCACGCACTGGTCGCACCACCCCCCAGTCGCTATTTCCGCTGCCACGCTGCGATCTCCGAATCCCACCGCCGGTCTCCGATTCCCACCTCTGGACTCCGGTTCCCACCTCTGGCCCTCTCCTTGCGTCTCTCGTTTCATCTGCATTGCACCCGCTGCCGCTAGAGATGCCTAGATGTCTCCACGACTAATTCTGTACAGACTCGTACTGCCTCCCCCGGGTTTAGGACTTTCTACATGCTGCCCGTTACCGTTTTAGATAAAGTGGAAAAAACGGTTTTTCTCTGCCTTTAGGCGCCTACAATGGGCTATCTATCTTGTTTTCGATTATCGTTTTCTCATACATTTCTCTCTTTCTCCTTCTCTTTACTGACACATCCACCAGGCGGCTCTTTCTATAAACTACTGAGGGGCTGGCGTGTGGAAGCTTTAGGCAGCCAGACGTACCTTGGAACCTGTGCAGCGGGGCGGTAGCGGCGATTTTCCAGACTATCCCGCGCTTCCACAGCTGCGTTCCGTGAGCCCTTAAAGCTCCGGGTCCCTTTACACGTGGGAGCCACTCATGCTGCAACAGCCTGAGATTCAGTACCAGCATCCCAGAATAAGTCAACGACCCAAATTCCACTTGGAATATAAGCAGCCATACTTGCAGCCGTGCGTCCTCCATAGTGGAAAAGGGAATGCAAGCACCCAAAAAACAACAACACCCAAGCACGCAGACACGCAAGCGCAAATACGCAAATACGCAAATACACGCAAGCACGCAAGCACGCAAGCACTCATACACGCACACACGCTCTCGCGCACACGCCTGCTCTCCCTCTCTCTCTCAGTCTCCTTCCTCCCGCCTGAGATCTCGCCTCCTCCCGCCTCCTCCCGCCTCCAGCTCCAGCTCCAGCTCTCATCTTCTCTGCCACCTTCACTTTCTCCTGGAACCCTCCTTTATTCTGGGTTTGGTCACGTGCTCGCCTCGATCTCGATGCTGCACTAGTCACCCACCTCACAAGACCTTGCGCTAACAGCAGCTGCTGGCCTGCTCGTTGGTGGTCTCGATGTTCACGTCAACTGTCTCTGGCTGGTTCTGTGCTTCCACCTCCTCGTTGAAGTCCGGCAAGCACTGTGCAATCTTTTTGAACAACAACTTGACGTTGTGGTTCGCCTTGGTGGAGGTTTCGAGCGAAAACTTGGCGCCCACCTTCTTGACCAACTCATCGCACTCCTCCTGGGTCACCTGTCTCTTGTTGCCCAAATCGGACTTGTTGCCCACAATGACGATGATCACCTCGTCGCCTCGCTCCAACTTGACGTCGTTGATCCAGTTGGTCAAGTTTTGGAACGACTTCTTCAGTGTTATGTCGTAACAGATCACAGCCACATGCAGATCACGGATGTACGAGGGAATCAAGGATCGGAACCTTTCCTGGCCCGCTGTGTCCCACAACTGCAATCTTATGGTTTTATTGTCTTCCAAGTACATGGTTTTGGAGAGGAAATCAATCCCTATGGTTGCGGCGTACTGGTCGTCAAAGGTATCGTACATGAATCTTGTTATAAGCGAGGTTTTACCGACTAGAAGCGTGTTAGTAGATGTTTTAGTAAGCCGCTGACCCCGTCGGGGCTACGTGTAGCTGAGGGCCCTGCCGATCCACTCCGTGGGGGCCACTCCCGCAGGGAGCCAGGCTCGACGCAGTCGCCCTCGCCGGGGAGGCGTGTAGCGTGCCGCCGGCAGGACCACCGTGTTTTACCCTGGAGCCCTGCCGGGGGCACGCCCATCCACTCCGTGGGGGCCACTAGCGTGGTGCTCTGCTCGCTGCGCTCGGACCCTCTCCCGCAGGGAGCCAGTCTAGCCCCCGGCACCGCCAGATCAGCCTTTTCTGGACCGCTCTGAGGCACCGTAGGGTCGACCCCGGCCGTTCATGGTGATTGTAGGCCCCTCAGACCTCGCCATGGCTCTGCTCGCATCAGGAGCGCCACCACTGTCCTGCGGCCTTCACGCGTGTGTTGAAAGAGCGGCGGCGGCGGCAGCAGCAGCGTAGCAATCGCCACGGATCAAATGCTTCGTCGTAGAGCGCTGTAGCGGCCATCTTACCGAATCTCTCCGTCAAGGGACCTGCCACATCCTATGCCGGGCTCTCAGCCACCGGCTCTATGCCCGCGACAGGTGCACCGGCAACCTTCGCCGGAGACTACCCTCAGAGCGTGGTCGTCGTCGTTGCACTCGCCAATGCGCTCGCCAGCCGCCCTGGTACGCTCATATCTCGTCTGTCTCGCCTCCCGCCGGCGTGCTCACCCTCTCCTCGCAGATCTCGTATACATACCACTCTGGTCGCCTAGAAACACAATCTTGTACTTGCGCAAGATGTTGGACTTGTCATTTGAACTCATGGTGTCTATGCTATTAGTTGTTCTGGCCTGCTCGATGCTATCACAACCTGCCCTGATGCCTCTGTCACTCGTTTTGAATTTGTGGTTAATCAACTATTGCTGCCGAAAAAAAATGGTCGCGCCCAAAAGCGAGCATGCGAAAAAGCTGGTGGGTGCGGCCGTTAGGGCGGAGTAAGTGGGAGGGCTGCGCAGCAGGGGGGTTGCGCGCTGGGAACACTGGACCGCTGGCGGCCAAAGTGAGATGATCCCGGGCAGGGTGGAGAGACGGGAGGGGCCGCAAGATATGGCCGCTGGTAGGCCCTATCGGCCTGAAAAGGGACTAGAGAGTCTATGGGGGCGAGAGGATGAAGGTGTCACCGTTCTTAGGCTGATGCCTGGCCGTTTTGTGTGGGTATTCGGTGCTCCTCCTTGGCTAGTGTGCCGCTTTCTTACCGCTCAAACGAGCACTAATTTAACGATCTGCTCGCTAAAACGCTCCCTACAGGCAGGCTCTCGTGGCGGCAACCGCTCCGCTCGGGCCACTCCGTGGAGGCCACTAGCGTGGGGCTGTTCCTCCCCGTAGGGGAGCTGAGCTCGACGCAGTCGCCCTCGCCGGGCAGGCGAAGAAGCGTGGCCGCCGGCGGGCCTACAGGCGCCTTCCTGGTCCAACTGTAGTTGCTGGTGGCCCTGCCGGGGGCCCATACAATCGCCTCCACACAGTTTTCCACGCGACCTTAGCGCCCGAAAAAAACTCACCGCTGAAAAACTCACAGTAAAAAAAAATTAATTAATTCAGTGCCTCTCCACTACAACAAGCACCACCACCATGGATGACGCAGAATTGAATGCTATCAGATCAGCCCGTTTGGCCGAGTTGCAGAAAAACTCGGGCCAGTCCAACCAGTCGGGCGCCGACTCGCAGAAGGATCAAATGAAGTCGTCGATGTTGGCCCAGATCTTGGAGCCAGCGGCAAGAGAACGACTCTCCAGAGTGAGAATAGTGAGGTCTGACAGAGCAGACGCCGTCGAGCAGTACCTCATCAAGCTCGCATCGTCCGGCTCGTTGCAAAGAAAGATCTCCGAGACGGAATTGGTAGAGATATTGGACAGTTTGTCCAGAGACGAAAAGAAGCAGACGCTGTCGAAGATTGTGTTCAACAGAAGGGTCACCAACGACGACGACGATGACGATTTTTTTGACTAAAGGGGGAGATGGTGGCCTAGCGCGCACCTCCCAGAGTGGTAGGGCCAGCTAGAGAGGGTATAGGGGTGCATGGCGGCGGGAAGCGCCGCCGTGAACTCTCCTGTACTTGAGACGTAGGGTCGAAGGGTCCGTCCCCGGCTGCGTGGCTCGTTTCGCCGCCCGATGCACATCGCCCTCGCTACGGGCAGCTTACTATAGGCAATGTACACAAATGTAGCATATAATACACACAACACGAAAACCCAGGAGGCGGGGATTTCCCCCCGTCATCATTCTCGTAGAATGTAGACGTGTAGAGGCACTACAGTTTGGTGAGAGGGTCGTGGTACAGAAATCTTCTCTGGCGGGTCCACTGCTACCACACAGGCATACCGATTAGATGGCTGCCAACCGCCCATTGCCACCTCAATCTCCCCTTTCTACCACCTAAATCTGATCACCAACCATCCTCCAGTATACCCATAGAGCAACAATAGTCAACGAGGTGGCACCCTCACTCAGCCAAGCTGCCAAACAGCAGCGGCCAAGCAGTTGCACCCAATCTGCGCATCTCCCGCTAGGCGGCGGAATTTTTCAATTTGCAGCTTGTGGGCCTCTCATAAGCGCAGAGACTCCCAGAGAAACACCCTGTTTAACCACCACATTTCTCCCAATTGAAAACCTAACAGACCATCTAGATACGGCCCTGCTCTCCAACCACCAGCACGACAACACATTCACCACTTCTTCCCAAGCACACACACACTCGCGCCATCGCACCATCGCTCCACTCTTCGCTACCCTCTGCGGCTGCTGCTGATTGTCCCGCTGCAAACCTCGCGTTTTGTGTTTTCCTGCATACGCCCCATCAGCAAAACCAAAACATAAACAAACCAAAGGTTAATTAAATCTACAGCTCCAGTGGCTGCTACAACTACCGCCTTATATCCCCCCACCACAACGCCCAAATGTCCAATATCCAGGTGGTAGTCAGGTGCAGGGGCCGAAACCCGCGAGAGGTCGAATCGAAATCGCCCATAATAATCGACATCCCCGAGGACGCTGCGTCCTCCATCACCGTGAACTACGAGCAGCACCCCACCGAGTTTCTCAATTCCATCAACTCGAAAACGTACACGGTGGACCAGGCCTACGGGCCCACCACAGACCAGCTGGCCATATACAGCCAGGTGGCGCTCCCGCTCTTCAACGACTTTATGAATGGCTACAACGTGACGATTTTGGCGTATGGCCAGACCGGGACGGGGAAAACCTACACCATGTGCGGCGACAACAAGTCCTTTGACGACAAGGGAAGGTTGGGCGACGACGCCGGGCTCATCCCGCGGATCTTGAGCGAGCTCTTCAGCTCGTTGAAGCGGCCCAGGAGTGCCACCACCGCCGCCGCCACGAGTGACAGCCACAGCAACGACTATGTGGTGAAATGCTCGTTTCTCGAGCTCTACAACGAGGAGTTGAGGGACTTGCTCGACGGAGCAGCGGACAGCACGAGCGGCAGCGGCAGCAACGGCAGCAGCTCCCAGGCCAACGGCTCGTCCCAGGGCGCCACAAGCGGACCCCTGGGCAAACTCAGGATCTACGAGTCCAAGCAGCAAAACGGGACCGATCTGTCGATCGTGATCCAGAACTTGCAGGAAGTGTACATAAATGACAGCAAGAGCGGGCTCCAGATGCTCAAAAGGGGGTTGATACGGAGGAAAACCGCCAGCACAAAGCTCAACGACGTATCGTCGAGATCACACACCATATTCACAATCAATTTGTACAGGAAGGAACCCAACAGTCTGGAGCACTTCCGCGTGTCCAAGATGAACTTGGTCGACTTGGCCGGGTCGGAAAACGTGAGTAAGTCCGGAGCAGTCAACCAAAGGGCAAAAGAGGCCGGCTCCATAAACCAAAGTTTGTTGACTTTGGGGCGCGTGATAAACTGCTTGAGCGACAGAGACGCAAGCAGGGAGAAAGAAGCTTCAACGACACCGCCCCACCACGTAGGCACCACGCATTCAGCCCCTCCTCATCCTCCTTCACGACTCAATGCAGCCAGAAGAAGCACCATGAGCATCAACGGTGGCAGCAGCGCAGCAGCTACTGCTGGTGGTAGTAAGTCGTCGAGTGACTCGCACATTCCCTACAGAGAGTCCAAATTGACCCGTCTTCTTCAAGACTCCCTTGGTGGGCACACCAAGACGGCGTTGATAGCGACAGTGTCCCCGGCCAAGGTGAACTCTGAAGAGACCGTGTCGACTCTCGAGTATGCGTCCAGGGCCAAGAACATCCGTAACAAACCTCAATCAGGACAGGACTCCGAACTCATGTTGAAGAAGACGTTGCTCAAGGATATGGCCAAAGAAATCTTCAAATTGAACAAGGACTTGATCGCAACCAGAAACAAGAACGGAGTCTGGTTGGACGAGGCCAACTACAAGGAGATTTTACAAGAGAACGACTCCACGAAAGCAGACTTGAAGGAGCAAAAGAATCACATAACGGGCCTCACCACAAAGGTAACGCTGTTGCAATCCACCAAGCAATCCAACGAAGACGAAATCAAGAGCTTGAAGGCAAAATTGGAGGACACCACACAAAAGGTGAACCTTCTCACGAGCTCTGAAAGTGCATGGAAAACAAAGTGCAAAGAAGTCCAGGCAAAATTGGGCTCAACATCGCAACAGTTGACCGACTTGGGCGGGAAGCAAACTCTTCTCAACCAATACATCTCTCAGGTTGTGGATACCAATGTTCAAGAATCTATTGGCACGCTCAACCAACTAGTGTCCAGCTTGCAGCAGAATGGCCAGGAGCGCATTCCCCTGCAGGTTTCGTCGCTCAAGAAACTGTTGATAGGCACCTTAAACAAGTTGAACGAAAGCGCGGAGGCCACCAGGCAAAAAGTTGACTCGGCGTTCAAGTCAGACATACCCAAGCTCTTGCACGATGTGCAGCGGGAAAGTTTGAAGTTTTCGCAGTACATTGACAACGCCTCGGCCAGCGTTCACCAGACGGTGGAAGAAATAGAGACCGCCACCAAAGAGTTTGGCGCTTCGCTCGACACCGGAGTGCTTGAACCCAAGAGCATCAGCGCCAAGATTGACTCCATAGTAAAGCAAAAACTATCGCTACACTTGCAAGAGTTGAACGCCGATTTCGCCAAGAAGCTCGAAAAATTGACCAGGGAAGCGTACGACAAACAGCATGACTTGATGCTGAGCTCACTCAGGGATGCCACTAATGAAATTGCCCAGGCCGAGCGCCAGAACATCGCCTCCAAGTACGGCGTCTGGAACAAGCAGCAGAGGGCACTCAACAGCAAGCTCTTGGAAGAGAATGACCAGCTAAAGGCCAAGTACGTGGACTTCCACACCAAGAATGCCACGCTTGTGTCGTCCACGAACGAAAAGATCTCGTCCGTGATCAAGCAGCAGCTCGAGCCTAGCTTGGAGCTGATCAAATCTGGGG
Source organism: Dujonia boleticola (assembly GCA_029581775.1). NCBI lineage: Eukaryota > Fungi > Ascomycota > Pichiomycetes > Serinales > Debaryomycetaceae > Dujonia > Dujonia boleticola. The sequence goes on along the minus strand of JARGRU010000014.1, from coordinate 1,165,501 downwards.
TCAGAGAATCGAAAGGCATCGTGGAGTCGGACGTGAGCGAGCTTGGCGTGAAAATCACCAGAGCGAACGAAGACACCATGGTCAAATTGAGAAACATACAAAACGACCTCATGAAGGTGAAAAACGGCATGAGCAGGCAAAGCCCGATCAAGGCGAGCGGAGGAAGCGCCAGCAATAGAAATTCACCGATAAAGGGATCGTCGCCCGCCAAGGGATCCCCTGTAAAGATGAACAATTCGCCTACAAAGGACGGTGGCCCGCACGTTTCCATGCAAGCCAGGAACCATGCCCGGATCTTGCAATCCAAAATCCCCCAGTTGACACGGACGTCGAGCTGGGAGGCCGACGTAGCTGCAAAGAAAAGGAAATTGTGAGGTGGGGAGGGAGGCCCTCATAAAAAGCGCCTACTAATATCTGTAATATAATGTATAATACACGGAATAGAGTATCAGATACTGCCGTACAGCACTGTAGATCTACAAGGCCCACAGGGTGCCACGCTGCACGCCTACCCGGCGGGGGCGACTGCGTCGAGCTTGGCTCCCTGCGGGAGGAGGCCGAGCAGAGCACCAAGCTAGTGGCCTCCACGGAGTGGATGGGCGTGCCCCCGGCAGGGCCACCAGCACCCCACAAATAACCCTTGCGGGTGGAGCATTGCGCGCGCGCTGGCGGCGTGGTTTCGCGCGCCCCCTATTTCTAGCGGCTTCCACGCTATTCTGCCCCCAAAAATGCCGCCACAATCCCCCGCTCGCCAGAGTGACAGCACGGGTTTAGTGACGTTGCATTTTAGATTTTCTCCGCTGAGATTTCTCCATACTACGCAATCTGCTTATAAACAGGACAGCAGTCGAAATCCAAGCGTGCTACACACTCGGATCCACAGCTAGCACGGACCCTTTTTGGCTACAGCTACCCTTTTCTTCATCAATTTTGCTGCGTATACGACTCTGGTAATTCTCGCCAACCACTAGGTACCCCTTGCTTCTCATACCGCGTTAACTACAGAGCAGCAACTAGCACAGCATACACAGCAGCTTGGCGCCATGAAGCAAACCAGCTTATACATTCTAGGCTACACGGGCGTGTCGGTGGCGTTGTTTGCATGGGCGCTCTACGACTCGCTCGGCAAGTCCACCGAGGTGTTCACGTTGGTGGTGGAGATCACCAATGGCTACAAGCTCGGCATCTTGATCAACTTGATCCTCACGCTGTTCATGGGTGGCATGGCTGCGTTGATGTTTCTCATCTTTGGCGGGCTCCGCATCATCGAGGTGGAGCACTTGGTGGAGCGGTTGCCGCTCTACGCGGTCAACTTGTTGTTCAACTTGGCGTCCAACGACAACTTGATCTTCACGTCGTTGCTCTTGGGGCTCTCGGTGGCGTCCAAGGCGTACCACATCATCTTGTGCGACCGCTACGACCACGTGCAGATGCGCTTGACCAACAACGCCGCCGAGTGGCTGCGCCAGCAGGTGGCCAGGGCCTACACGCTCGACTTGTTCTTCTGGATGTTGCCGGCGACGATCTTGGTGGACTTTAGCGTGGCCAAGATCCTCGTGTACGACGTGTTCAAGGGCATCAACTCCGTCACGTGTTTGCTCTTTGGGTTCCAGTTTGCGGTCCAGGGGGTGGAGATCTTGGCGTATTACTTGAAGGTTTTGTTGAATTTCTATGAGTTGGTGGTGTTTAGGGGCGAGGCAGACGAGGAGGCAGACGAGGAAGGCAACGAAGTTGCCGACCGAGCTGCCGCCGCCGAGGGAGCTGCTGCCGAAGGGGCAGCCCTCGAGGTTGAAGGTGAAGAAGCCGCCGCCGTAAATGAAGAAGCTGGCGCCGCCGCCCCTGGCGACGACGCCCCCGACACCGCCGGCGGAGAAAACGAAATCGACTTTGACGACGACGACGACGACGACGAAGGCACCGTCTGGGAAAACAAGGGCTTCTACGTCAAGGCGGTGGACTTGGTGTCGACCGCGTTCAAGGCCCTCTCCTACCTCTCGTTCATCTACCTCCTCACCATCGCGTCCAACCTATCGCTCCCCATCTCCATGCTTCAGGGCACGTACTCCTCTGTGGTTCAGACCTACAAGGAGTTCATTTCGTTCAGGCAGTTCATCGAGGCATCGCAGAAGTTGTCCACCATGTTGCCCAACGCAACCACCGACGAGTTGGAGAGCTCCGACAGGTTGTGCATCATCTGCCGTGACAACATGCACTCCCTCGAGGAGTACGAGGCATTGGCCCTGGAGGCACCCAGAAAGAGGAAGCCCTTCAGCACCAGAAGGCACCCCAAGAAGCTTCCGTGCAGCCACATCATCCATATGGGCTGCTTGAAGGACTGGTTGGAGCGCTCGGACCACTGCCCCTTGTGCAGGAGAAAGGTATTCATGACACCCGACGAGTTGGCCAGAGAGAATATGAGGAGGGAGGAGCAGGAGCAGATCAACCGGCGGTTGGACGCCATCAACGGGGAGCGGAACAACAACCAGCGCGCCCCGGGCCTTGGCGACGTGTTTGCCGCTGCAGAGGCCGAGTTTGCCAACCTTCCTGCGGGCATGCGGCCCGCAGTCACGCCCAGAGACGCCGCCGCAGACTCGTCAGATCAGCAGCAGCGGAGGCTCAACGAGGAGTTCAAGCGCGAGCATTTGAACGGCCATATCACCGACGTGATAGGCGTGGACTCGAGCATGCGCAAGCAAACCCGCAGCCCTATGGGTGAGACTTCGGCAAACCAAAGCAGCAGCACCGGCAGCGCCGCCACCACCACCACCAATGGCACGGAGTACCAGACGCTCAGGCTCCCCAAAACAGTCCATATCCCACCAAACTGGACCCCCATACCCCTCGAGCGGGACCAGGTCGATCCAAGCGGGTACAAGGTGAAGCTCTCCAAGACCCTGATTGGAAATTTCAGGATAGTCCGGAAGACGGAGGCAGAAGATTTACAGCTTTTCAAGAGAGGAGAGCAGCTCGACGAGCACACGCAAGGTTAATACAAAAACACTACACAGCATATAGGAAATATAAAGATATGGGACCCTAAAACGATCAATTAATTTTTCTCTATAAACTCTATAAGCACACGCGGTTACTCGAAATCGAAGTCAAAGTCCATGCTCACTTGCCTCGCCTTCTTGGGCGTTGGGGCCTCCAAGAGGTCGGGGTAGTCGCCGTACGCACTGGCATCGTAGTCCTCAAACGCTTCGTCCTGGGGGAAGGCGCCGCGCAGGTCGGCCCTCTCGCGTTTCACTCTGGGCGAACCGGCGCGCTGCTGTGGGGCGCTTTCGTCAGCGACCTCCGCCTCTGCTTCTGCCTCTGCTTCTGCCTCGGCCTCCGCCTCGTCGTCGCCCTCGTCGTCACTCCCCTGCTGCGTGAGAAAGTCCAACTTGCCCGCGTCCATCGCCTGCCTGCTGAAGACCAGCTTCAACTCGGCGGCGATCAACTCGCGCGGGTACTGGAACTTGTAGTGCTCGCACTGGGCCAAGTTCTTCTTGATGGCGGCCACGCTGGCGTTGAGCGCGTCCTTGCCGATATTCTCGTGGAAGCACTCGGCGAGCCGGCAGAGCGCCAAGATGAAGTAGAACACCCCGTCCGTGTTGAACGGCGGCTCCAACAAGTACTCCTCCACCTTGTCGCGCACCTTGGAGACCTCGCCCTTGACGAGCAAGTTCCAGAGCGACGTGATGATGTACAAGGGCGTGTGGGTTCTCGAGCCGGACCGCCATATCGGCGCCGCCACGATGCGCGAGTTGCGCGCGGTCGACCGCGTGATGATGTAGAAGGACGAGAGCCAGTCGAAAAACTTCTCGTCCTTGAAGACGCGGGGCCCGAGCGGGCCGGGCGGCTGCTGCTGCCGCTGCTGCTGCACCAAGATCTCGATCCCCAAGGGCCAGATCGACCGGATGTCCACGTTGGGCAACCGCACCAAGAGGCAGAACACCTTGTAGGCGAGCGTCCAGTTGCGGCGGAGCACGTTGAGGTGGAGCAAGCTCTGGAGGTTGCGGATGTGGTACTTGTTGAACCCCAAGGTGCCCTTCTGGAGGCTGTCCGCGCCCGTGGCGGCGGCGTCGGAGCCGCCGCTGGTGGTGCTGGCCCGCGGCAACGTCTCGAGCCCGCGCGTGTGGATGAGGAGGTTGGCCTTGGTCCAGCTGTTGCTGCTGTCGAAGGTGTGGATGAACTTCTGGAGCTGTGCCTCGGCGTTCGTGGACTCGGAGTCGGAGCTGGAGTCGGAGTCGGAGCCCGAGGGCTCGGGCGTGCCCTCTGTGCGCTGGAGCGAGCCGGCGGTGGCGGCCTTGCGGTCCAGCTTCGCGGTCGCTGCTGCCGCCGCCAACGCCGCGCCCACGCCGCCCACTTTCGCCTGCTTCTGCAAGTTCACGTTCAAGTTGGACTGCCCGTGCCACTCCTCGAAGGTCTCCTCGGGCCTGAGGCGGCTGCTGAGGCTCTCGCGGATCAGCTTCAACGCTGCCCTCTTGCTCTTGCTCCGCTTCAAGGCGCGCTTCTGGAGCGCGCTGAGCTCCGCGCCCTGCCCCAACTGCTCGAGCTTCTGGAGCTCGATGTACTTCAAGAGGAGCACCCTCAACTTGGTCTCCTTGTTGCGCGACTTGCTGGAATCATTCTTGCCGACATAGAAGTTCTCAAACATGAAGGGTCTGTGCTTTGTAGAAGGAGGTCACCACCACCAGAGGAGCCCTTTTGGAGGGCCGCTCTTTTTGTGACTCTATACGCATCGCACAGATAAGATGAGGCGCCATGTGCAGGACGGCTCCCGAAGGGAGCCAAGCACCACGCAGTGGCCCTCGCCGGGCAGGCGAGCAGCGTGCCGCCGGCAGGACCAGGAGCAGCTCCAGAGCGTAGCCCTGCCGGGGGGGCACGCCCGTCCACTCCGTGGGGGCCACTGCGTGGTGCTCTGCTCGCTGCGCTCGGCGTCTACACCGTCGTTCTCTTCAAACACTCGTGTTAACTATTTACAATCTGCGGAATGTTCTACCTATTTACTTCGATACTATTATACTGCTTCCGTACGCTCTCTCTGCCATTCTGCCGGGTGCGGGGGCTTAGAAGCCCATGCCTGGCATGCCTGGCATGCCGCCGGCTGGAGGAGCAGCAGCAGCGCCCTTTGGTTCTGGGGCGTCGACGATGGCGCACTCGGTGGTGGCCAACAAGGAGGCAACACCGCTGGCGTCAACCAACCCGTTCTTGACAACCTTGAAGGGGTCGATGATACCGGCGGCGATCATGTCGGTGAACTCGCCCTTGGAGGAGTCGTACCCGTGGTTGAACTCGGCGTTGTCGTAGATCTTTCCGACGATGACGGAGCCCTCTTCGCCGGCGTTTTCGATGATTCTCTTGGCTGGCTTGGTGATGGCGGACTTGATGATCTCGACACCCAACTTCTGGTCAAAGTTGGCGGCCTTGGTCTTGACCTCGTCCAAGATTCTGGATGCCTTGATCAAGGCGGTACCCCCACCGGGCAAGATACCCTCTTGCACGGCGGCTCTGGTGGCGTTCAAGGCGTCGTCGTAACGGTCCTTCTTCTCGCCCACCTCGACTTCCGAGGTACCACCGACTCTGATCACGGCCACACCGCCGGAGAGCTTGGCCAATCTTTCCTGCAACTTTTCCTTTTCGTACTCGGACGTTTGCGTGTCGTCGACGGAGTTTCTGATCTGCTCGCATCTGGCCTGGATGTTGTCCTTGGAGCCCTCGCCGTTCAAGATGACGGTGTCCTCCTTGGTGATGGTGATGGAGCCGCAGGAGCCCAACAACTCAACGGTGGCGTTTTCGGGCTTCAAGTCCAACTCCTCGGTGAAAACGGTACCGCCGGAGAGAATGGCGATGTCGCCCAAGATGTTCTTTCTGTTGTCACCGAAGCCTGGGGCCTTGACGGCACACACTTGCACTTGGCCTCTCAACTTGTTCAAGATGCAGGCGGCCAAGGCTTCGCCGTCAATGTCCTCGGCCAAGATCAACAATGGTCTTCTTTGCTGGTTGGACAACTCCAACGAGGGCAAGATGTCCTGGATGGACGAGATCTTCTTCTCGGACAAGAGGATCAAGGGGTTTTCGAACTCAACCTTGCCGGACTTGGCGTTGGTGATGAAGTAGGGGGAGATGAACCCTCTGTCGAATCTCATACCCTCGGTGACTTCCAACTCGTCCTCCAAGGTCTTGCCCTCCTTGACGGTGATGACACCCTCCTTGCCGACCTTTTCCATGGCAGAGGCCAAGAGGTCTCCGATGTGCTGGTCGCCGTTGGCGGAGATGGTGGCCACTTGGGCGATCTCCTCCAGGGTGGTGATTTCCTTCTTGTTTTGCTGCAAGAACTCAACGACGGCCTCGACGGCGGCCTGGGAGCCCCTTCTCAAGTCCATGGGGTTGCAGCCGGCGGCGACGTTCTTGACGGACTCGGTGAAGATGGAGCGGCCCAAGACGGTGGCGGAGGTGGTACCGTCACCGGCAGACTCGTTGGTCTTGGAGGCGACCTCTTGCAACAACTTGGCGCCCATGTCCTCGAACTTGTCTTGCAAGGTGATGGAACGGGCGACGGTGACACCGTCCTTGGTGATCTTGGGCGAGCCGAACGACTGCTCGATCAAGACGTTTCTACCCTTGGGACCCAAGGTGACGGAAACGGCGTCGGCCAAAGTGTTGACACCCTTCAAGAGGGCGGCTCTTCCTTCAACGCCGAACTTCAATTCCTTGTGGGAGTAGTTACGGACAAGCTGAAGGGCAGTTCTTCTGGTGAGTGGCTGGGTGGATCTTAACATTGTGGATAGCGTTGCTTAAACCTGGAGAAGAAGAAGCACTGGGCGAACGCCAATTTTTCGGTTTGGGGTTGAAAAATTTGGCTTTTCCGGGCCAACGATGGACACACCGGGCCCCATTAATTTTCCAGAATATTCGATTTATATGCAGGTGTGGAGACCGGTGCGGGAGGGAACCCCAGCGGTGCGGTGCGAAATAGCGGGTGCAGTAGGCCAGCGGTTGCAGAGTTGGTGGTCGGGCACTCGCCTGCCCGGCGGGGGCGACTGCGTCGAGCTTGGCTCCCTGCGGGAGGTGCAGCGCTGTGTGGGTCGAGCGAAGCGAGCAGAGCACCACGCTAGTGGCCTCCACGGAGTGGATGGGCGTGCCCACGGCAGGGCTCCACTAATCTACGGCTGTCCCCTTAGGTGCTGGTGGTCCTGCCGGCGGCCACGCTACACGCCTGCCCGGCGGGGGCGACTGCGTCGAGCTTGGCTCCCTGCGGGAGGTGCAGCGCTGTGGGTCGAGCCAAGCGAGCAGAGCACCACGCTAGTGGCCCCCACGGAGTGGATGGGCGTGTCCCCCGGCAGGGCTAGCAGCACCAACAGTTGGGTGCAGGAGGTGAGCTGCGAAAACCAAGACACCATTGCGAGGTAGTGACCGTTGTGCACTGAAAGTACGGCTTAGGTCATTGTAAGGGAAAAAATTTGGAATAGAGGTACCAGGGGGTAGGTACTGGAGCCGGATTCCAGTCTTACCTCCTCCCCTCTCCTTCCGAGTATATCTTGTAAGATTGGTGATATCCCAGTATAGTATAGTGTTCCACTGAGGGACTTGCCGTTTAGTATTTTCCCCTTAAACTTCGCTTTCTACGTCAAAAATTAGCAGCCAATGCAAAGCACACACTACGCACCTCTCAATAAATCATAGACGTAGTTGCAGCCGCTTACCCTCCTCGGCTTACTCGTTTGGTTTCCCTTTCACTACCTTTCTATCTCTGTCCCACTCCCGGCTTATCCACCGCTCATCTGCTCTCGGCTCCGGCTCCGATTTTCCTAAAACCTGAAAATTAAAGTTTAACGGTACATGCGCTGCAACCCGCGCATGAGGGTTCCAGATATTTTTTACAGTAAGCTACGCCAGAAATATTAGTTAGTTATCTATTAATATTATTGTATAGTATATACAAATATGAGTGAATGCATACTTAGTTGGTATAATGCAAACGAACCTGGAGATTATAGTTCGGCACACTTTCCCTTTGATTTTTTTTTTTTTTGATTTTTCTTAGTCTTTGTGTTTTTTTGTAGTGGTTTTTGATTCTTTTTTTGTTTTTGAGTTTTGCTTTTCAGTAGGAAGCACCCTACATGGCAAAAGCGTACTTGGAGCTTCTTCTCAATTGTTCACCGTACTTGTAGAAAAGGAATGGAACGGGAACCATGACAAGGGCCACACATCCCAACAAGGTACCGGCGTATCTGATGTGCATACCGTGGAACATTTGCACACTGAACAAGGGGAAGGCACCACCAAAGGCAGATCTCATGAAGGTGTTACCGGATAAGGCTGAGGCTGCAAACAACAAGTAACAGTCAATGATGTAGTTGATGCATGGCAAGAAAATGGTGATCAAACCGAATCCAATGAAGGACAAGGCAATGGTGGGGACAATCCAGTGGATCTTGTCTGGGTAGTTACCGGTCCATCCAAACCAGAACAAGCCAATGGCGTAGAAGACACTACCAACCATCATGGGGGCCAATCTTTCTTCAGGGATACCCTTTCCGCCGTTGGCAACCATGATTCTATTAAATCTCTGTTCAAAGTAGACACAGACGCAACCACCCAAGGTGATACCAATCAACATAGACAAGTATGGCAATTGGGCGACACCGGCACGCCAGTGGTACTGACCCTCGAAGACCAATGGAATGGCAGTCAACATGAGGTAAAGCAATCCGTAGATGAACGAGTTGTACAAGGTGATCAAAAACAAGATGGGCTCGGTGAACAACATCTTCAATGGTCTACTGACGTTCTTCTCCACGATCTCCTTGACAGACAAGGACACTTCTTCGTGAGGGGCGTGGATGGCCCAGTTACCGGTTCTTCTTCTCAACTTTTCCGCCTTCTTGACCAAAATCAACGGGTGGTGGGTTTCAGTGTAGAAGAGAACGGCACTGATCAAGGCCACGACACCAATGAGCGCAGAAAAGTACGAGGTCCATCTCCATCCCAAGAGATGGTTCTTGACGATGAAACCACCGAAAATAGGACCCAACATGGGGCCACCGAACAACACCATGGCGAAAATGGCCATGGCCTGGCCTCTGGTTCCGGCACCAAACAAATCAGCCAAGGCAGCAGGAGCTGCAACCAAAGGTGCAGCACCAAAGAAACCGGCAAAGAATCTACAGAGCATGATGGTTTGGATGTTTTCAGCGGTGGCCACGCCAAACGAGAAACAGACGAAAACAAAACACGAGGGAATCAAAACGGCACCTCTGCCAAACAACTCGGAGAAGGGCCCCCAGACGATGGGGCCCGATGCAAAACCGAAAACGTAAAGGGCGGTACCCAAGGTGGCCACAACTTCCCCAACGTGGAACTTCTTCTGCACAACCTCCCCTGCTTCCGCGAAAATGGCGGAACCCACAGAGGCGGCCAAGGCCAAGATACCAACGACGTAACACAAGACAATCTTCTTCTTCAAGGGCCAGTTGTGGGGGAAAATAGGGTCGTCCTTCCCGTCGTACGACACGGAGTATATGTCTCTGTCTCCGATGGCGGGCGGGTAGTCTCTGCCGCCTCCCATCACGGGCAAAGGTTCGTCGGTGTCGTTGGCCTCCTCCATGAGCTTGTCGGCTCCGGTCAATCTTCTGGATATCTCTCTGGATGCGGCTGCGTTCAGCTCGAATCTGGCCAACTCGTCGTCGTCGGCGGGGTTGACGTTCTTCTCCAAGTCGTTTTCGCCCAAGAACTGTTGGGGTTCCAAGTATTCGTCGCCCTCTGCTTCATTGGAGTCTGGCTTGGTGGTGTTGCGGTTTGTAATCTGGGTGGAGGACGAGTCCGATTCTGAGTGCGTGAGGTCTGTCATTACGGCTGTGCGTGTGCGATTGTGTGGGTGCTAGCGCGTGTGTGAGATTATGTGCGTGCGCGATGCTCGTATGTATGGTGGAAGGGCTGTGAGTAGGGTATATTAGGTCCTTCAGGGTATCACGTAAGGGTCTTCTCTAGCAGTTGCTCCACGAAAAAGCAAGTAGCAAAAAGAAAAAAAAAAAATTTCAGTGGGTGATCCAAAAAATAGAAGATCGACAGGCTCTTAAGTATTTGCCCAGGCTTATGTCAGTCAGGAAGCTCACTATTTTTTTTTTTTTTTTTGTATTTTATTTTATTTCACCTATTGTTGGAAAACCTGCAACTACTGTATACAAATTGATTGTAAATAGTAATAATGTTCTCTTTGTCTAAGGTGAGGTGTTTTTAGGCAGTCGTACAGGAATGCTTAATTATGTCTCAGGGTTTATATGGGAGATGCTGTTGAGGCAGGGCGTGGCTAAGACGGGTAGGAAGGGTCTTGCAGCAGCGTTGTATAATAATAAAAATAATAATAATAATAATAATAATAATAATAGTAGGGTTCGAAAAAAAAAAAGTGCGATCTCTGGCTACCGCTACTAATTTATATGCTTTTCACCGTGGAAAGGTAATCCGTCAAAGGGCTGAAAAACTATGAACCCTTACCCTCTATATATACGTGCTGGGGCTGGTATGTGGTTTTGACAGCGCGGGTAGAGGAGGGGAGTGACGGAAGGCAACAACACCGAGAAGGGCTTACTAAAAACAGTCAAATGCAGTGAGCTACGAAAAAAAAAAAAAAATTGAAAAAAAAAAAAAAAAAAGTGCTACGTAACTCCGTCTAGGAAGTGACGGCTCCGACAAACACTACGCTTGTGCACGGATACGGATGGCAAAACAGCACTACGGCTAGCCAAGAACAAGGTAATAAGGTTTCTTTTTGGGGTCCACCAGTGTGGGCATGTCCCGGTTGAAGCCACCCGAACCTAAGCTTTTGTGCGTCAAAAGACGTGGAAATTTCGGCACTAATGCAAAAGTGCGGCTGAGCCTGTCGGTGCACTCACTGTTTAGGAATACATCCGACGGAAGCACTGCGAAAACGACCGAACGGCTTTAACTGTAGCGTGAAACTTTTGGATTGGGAGATGCTGCTGACAAACTGGGCCAGCAAACGGTGGATATTGCACCCAATTTCCGACTCTCAAGTTTTTCACAAAACCAGGGATGATCAGGATATACATGAAACGTCAGATTATACTTTGCCGTAAACGTAATGTAAGATGTGATGATTTTATTTCTGCTAGGAGGAGACGAACAATTGGGAACATTAGCAAAACTCACCACTCTACGCATACAACAAAATACATAGTGCGGCCCTTCCATTGTAGATAATAAAATGAACGAAAATCGAGAAGAAATATACCCACAATACTTCCAAAAAATTTTCTTATCGAAAGCCTGTAGAATAAGTATACAATGGAGACGCCTCCACTTCACTACTCTCCTCCTTTCAGAAAACCCACCAGAAAAATTTCCACCTATGGGGCTTTCCGCACGTATTGTTTAATATTGCTGTTTTCAGCGATGGGCGCCAATTTTCGTTTATTGATGCAGCACATGATAAACTCCGAAAAAAGGAAATATCAACTAAAAAAAAAAAAATACAAATATCACGCTCTCTCTTTGCCCAAAAGCTGCACAGCTGCTAATACGCCGGGGGTTCTAACCGTCCAAGCATTATCGGGCCAGAAGAGCCACCAAGTCGTTTCTCTTGCTGCTCCAGAAGGGGACCCTGCTCTGTCAGTACAAGATCAGGTGACGCATGTGCCCTCGTGTGCGCAGGGGGAAGGGTCTCGTGCATACAGTAATCAAAAAGTCATGGTGTAGCGCTATCTGTTCCTCAGAGCTAACCCACAGGGTACCCTGTTATTAATGTAGTAAGAGGGGACACCACACCACCCTTTTATGTTCCTTGAGTAGCCGAATTCTAGATCGCTCAATCAGTGGTTATAATTTACCCGTTGTTGAGTTTCTTATTGTCTCCCATGCACAGTAGATCTCTCTAACACAAATAAAATGCAGCACAGACTAAAGCTAGTTTCACTAAACAAAAACAAAGCGACACCCAAAAGATTATTGGCGTACTAACAGTGGCACCAAGAAGCTCGTATCTTTAGCTAGGAGAGGGCTCAACCCGAGACACCCGTTGTAAAAATTCCAGGACCACCCCCGGTGCCCTGGCGGTAGCAAAGGTTTCTGGGGGGCAAGGCTTTTTCTTTTGCTCGTTGCAAGTATCAAGAACCTTAATTCTCGGATTTAACTACATTGGGGACCTTAGGAAGGCTTCGGTCCTTGCTCTTTTTAGCCGACTTGGACCGTGTGAAGGGTGACTGTGCTGCGGTCTGAAGAGCAGCCAGAGGCAGGCAGGGCATTATAGTGGGTTCTTCGCCCTCACCCTGGTACACCAATAAGGTTTCAAAGGGAAATATGCGAGAGTTTCCGGAAGCGATGACACACTGTCTGCGAAGTGTCAATTGCCATGGTGAAATATTCTCTTGCAATGCGCACGAGGCTGTATCAGTCGGTGCCTGGGGGACCGGCACAATCTGTAGCAACATTCTTTCCGAGCCGTTCCAGAGCCAATGCTGCGTTTTCTTGCCATGAAATGGTTCGGGTGTAGGCTGTTTCAATGCGGTTGCAGATTCGCAGCCAAAACATGCACATGATAAATGGCAGCGAGAGGGATCGCACGGATAGCACTCCGCCCACCCAAAAAACACCCTGCCACCCTTAAGCGAGGCCATGGACAGCTCCTCCTCTTTTGCCCCTCCTCTGAGACCGCCCCAACCCCTTGTGTCAGCCTCGTGTATTGTAGGGGCTAATACAGGCTAGCGGTCCTGTGAGTGGGTGTACGGATGATTGCAGACTGCACCTGAGCCCTCTCTGCGTTATCAGCTTCTCACTCTCCATATAAACTGCAGAGCAGCACGCTGCTCTGCCATCACTGCCTCCATCCGCTTCAATCCACCCCAATCATCACAGCCAGCACACCATGGAGTCATCGGATGGGTTCGTGCCCATATTGGCCATCTTCTACGCGGTCTTCCACCCGACCGAGGGCACCAAGATCGTCCACCAGGTGCCCGATGGGTCCATTTCGTCCAACAACAACCCCACAGCGGCCGCGCCGTCGGCGTCGTCGCTCCCCAACTCGCCGCTCTTCAACTTCGACACGGTCCGGAACTACGTCATCCCGAAGCCGCAGCTCTGCGACCGGCTCATCTCGTTCAAAATCAACCGCTACCGCGTGTTGGGGTACCCCGTCAACATCATCAACTCGGACTACGCCAGAAACTCGTTCAACTTCAACTTGTGCTTTGTGTTCCCCTACGACAGCGACACGACGCCGTACGAGTTCTGCATCCGGCGCACGGGCAAGATGTTCCGCGTGTTGGAGGAGCAGAGCTTCATGTTGTCGAAGCTCGACAAGCAGCTCTCCTTCTTCAAGGGCAAGAAGTTGCCCTTGAGTTTTCTCGAGGGCAATGGAGACGCCGCCAAGAGCAACAATAGCAACAATAACAACAGCAGGTACACGAGGCGGGACCCCATGGACGCTGGCGGCGGCGGCAGCGGCGGCGGCGTGGGCGGGCGCACGATCGAGTCCATCGGAGGCATCGACATCGACGGGATGCTCAACTCGGAGTTGAACATCAACTTTGAGAACACGCCCGGCCACACCAAGACGAAAAAGATCTCGCTCTCGTCGATCGAGTCGTTGATCCAGCAGATCTACCAGGACTTGAACAACTACTCCGAGTGCTGCATCCCGCTCGACAGCGCCAACAGCGTGGACATCAAGCTCTTCCCGATCTTGCCGCCGCCCATCAACATCAAGGCGTACCAGGTGCCGCTCGCCACGGTCAACTTGCAGCAGTTGGTGGACGTCAACTGGGACCCCACCATGTTGAAGATCTTGCCGTACATCAACGGCTTGAACTCCATCCGCCGCATCAGCCAGTTGGCGGACTCCGACTACTTGCTCACCAAGCAGTGCATCCAGCACCTCATGCACTACAAGTGCATCCAGATCATGGACATCTTCCAGTTCAGCAACATCTACGCGCCCACCAACCACATCGGGAACTTTTTGCGCTTGAACGGGCTTGCGGCCGAGTGCCAGGCGTACGTGATCACCGACTCCGACCAGCTCAGCAAGTTGCCCATGGACAGACCCACGAGCACCAGCAACAGCACCACGGCACTCAACGCGAGCGCTACCACCAATGCCAACGGCAAGGGCCACGCAACGCCGTACACAAACTCGCCGTCGTCGTCGAAAATGGCGCTCTCGGTGAGTCCCTTGACGCGAGGCTCGTATTTCCAGCAGTCCAGGCGGGACCGCGAGCGGGCCGCGATCGAGAGCGGCATGTTCACGCCGGGGACGCCCAAGACGCCGCAGAAGTCCATCACCGTGCCCTCCAAGGCCAATCTCTTCTACCTCTACCGGTCGCTCAACCAGGGCCAGACCATCAAGGAGTGGTACATCCAGCACCGCAAGCTCTTGAACAACGTGGACATCCGGCGGTTCATCAACTTTGGCGTGCTCCACGGGCTCATCTACCGCGTGCACTCGTACCCGATCTTGAACAAGTCGATCGAGACGTCGTCGGAGGAGTTGAACGAGCTCATGCGGTCGTTGAACACCGAGCGGCTCGCGTCGGTGCTGTCGTACGGCACCCTCGACGGGAACAACCCGAGCAGCGGGTACATACGGGGCATCGAGAGCAACTTGAAGACGGGCAAGTCCAAAAGAAAGGTGAGTTTCAACTACAGCGTGGACAAGCCTAGCCGGTACGCGCTCAACGACATCACCGAGAGCGATAAGAGCGACGACGACGACGACACAACCTCCGAGCTGGACGACGAGGACATCGCCACACTAAACGGACGGCCCAGCAGCGGAACCCGTGCCATTCTCGCTGCGGCCGCGAAGAGCACAAAGGGCTTGCGAGCAAGCTCCGGCGGCACAGAGGACGCCGTCAGCGCCCACGAGGTGTCCGAGCAGCAAAAGGAGTACATAAACTTGTTGAAGTTGCTCAGGGGGTACCAGCACCTCGACTCCATCTGCACGGAGTTGCAGAAGCCCCGGAGCGACGTGGAGGAGATGCTCGACAACTTGGGTTCCTTCAGCATAATAAACAGCTAGGGAGAGGGCAATACACAGCATATACATACAAGGAACAAACCACACGAGTGTAGCACCAGTAAGAGCAAAAGTAGTGACGAAAATGGGATCCAGCAGTGATGAAACACCGCCAGGAAGGAGGGAAACTACGCTCAACCACCGCAGGCCGCCCTGCTTAGGCTGGCAGTGCCGAAAGTGTCCCCATGTAAAAAGTTGCAGCCAGTTGCCCTCCCGCAGGGAGCCAGGCTCGACGCAGTCGCCCCCGCCGGGCAGGCGCCAGCGGAGCGTCCCGCTGGGTACTGGTGGGCCCGCCGGCGGCACGCCACTTCGCCTGCCCGGCGGGGGCCACTGCGTGGTGCTCTGCTCGCTGCGCTCGGGCACTGCTAGTCGCAACTGAGTTGCAGCCACCGAATTGCTGCAAACGGCCCCTCCCGCAGGGAGCCAGGCTCGACGCAGTCGCCCTCGCCGGGCAGGCGCCAGCAGAGCGTCCCGCTAGACCACAAACACCCTCCTGGTGTAGCTGTTGGTGGTGGTGGCCCCGCCGGGGGCACGCCCATCCACTCCGTGGCGGCCACTGGCGTGGTGCTCTGCTCGCTGCGCTCGGCCTCTGCCTGCAGATGCGATGGCTCGGTTGGCAGCTTCTGCGCATTAGGCGCACGCAATTTCTTAATATTGGAATGCCTGCATACAGGCCTCTATTTACCTCTTCTGACTCTCCGCACGTCACACAAAACCAGCCATTCTCGATGTTTGTTTTGATTTTGGTTCACGTTGTTTTGATTTTGCTACCCACACTGCTTGTGCTTAGAGTTGGCTTCCTTTTTTTTTTTTTTTTTTGGTTATTTTTGGTGGTAGGTGCTATCAATAGGGTACTCTGTATACATTACTTAGAGCAGTTACGTTATTTGCGAGCGCAAGTTATTTTTACACAGTAATCGTTTGCACTCTTTTTCTTTCCCGCTCCCTCATAAACTCACACCCACGCTTCACATAATACAAACCAGGTAGCCATGTCAGGAAAAGGAAAGGTCCATGGCGGTAAGGGTAAGTCGTCCGAATCGTCCAAATCGTCAACCTCACACTCAGCCAGAGCCGGCTTACAGTTCCCAGTCGGTAGAATCAAGAGATACTTGAAGAGAACCGCGCAGAATAAGATCAGAGTGGGCTCCAAGTCCGCCATCTACTTGACCGCCGTGTTGGAGTACTTGACCGCCGAAGTCTTGGAGTTGGCCGGAAACGCCGCCAAGGACTTGAAGGTGAAGAGAATCACCCCCAGACACTTGCAGTTGGCCATCAGAGGAGACGAGGAGTTGGACAACTTGATCAAGGCCACGATCGCGTACGGTGGTGTGTTGCCACACATCAACAAGGCCCTTTTGTTGAAGGTTGAAAAGAAGAAGCAAAAATAGATAATTGAACCGCCCGGCCCCCCTTTTTCGGGGCTACGTTTGTACAAACATCTCTATTCACTTTTTTGTTTTTAGTGTACTATATGTTTTTTTTATAATATAAGAATAAGTAGAAACGGCCCTGCGGCGTGTAGGGGCAGTGTAGGACAGGCGTGGTGGGTTTCTTGGGGTGTGTAGCTGGTTGTTTTAAGTGGTCGCATAGCGGCGGGAGGTTTGTTTTGATTTTTAGGGGGAGGGCCGCCCCGAGCGCAGCGAGCAGAGCACCACGCCAGTGGCCGCCACGGAGTGGATGGGCGTGCCCCCGGCGGGGCCACCAGCACCAACAGCTACACCAGGAGGGTGCGTGTGGGTCCTGCCGGCGGCCACGCTGCACGCCTGCCCGGCGAGGGCGACTGCGTCGAGCTTGGCTCCCTTCGGGAGGAACAGCCCCACGCTAGTGGCCCCCACGGAGTGGCCAGCGGAGCGAAGGGGCGTGCCCCCGGCAGGGGACCCACCAGCACCACCAGCTACACCAGGAGGCAAGTCCGCACGCCTACACCAGCGGGCCTGCTCCCGGCGCCCGTTTGGCCCACAAGAAATCCAGTGGGGGCGAAATCTCAATGGGTGCGCACTAGAAAATGCAATTAGAGTGAGGGCCCTACGCGGTTTGTTTCTAGTGTGTGTCTATATTTGCGCTGTAATACGCTATTCTCTAGTCTATGTGTGTATATACAAGTAAATCCCCTCTCTTCGTTTATGCTTGAACGGTAGCCACTTGAGAGGAAGTGGGCGAAGCAGCCGCTAGAGCAGGCGCTGGTGCGGGTGCGGGCGTAGGAGGAGGTGGCGGCGATTGGTGGTGGTGCGGTGTGACGGCCTCCACGACCCTCTCCACCACGGACTTGGTACTCTTGGGGCCGCCGAGCTTCGCATCGTACTCTCTCAACTTGGCCCGGATCTCCTGAATCTCGTCCTCCAATGTCGAGATCTGCACGGCCACGGCATCCTTCTCGTTGGACGCCTTCTTTCTGGACCGGTAGCTCTCGTAGAAGATCAAGCCGCCGGCAACACTGAAAATGAAAAACTCAGACAAAAAGTTGGCGCCCTGCTCGATCGCCTTGTTGTCGTTCAACGGTCTGATCTTGATTTTCAGCTCGCCTAGCAAGCTCATTCTGAGCCTCAAGTCGGTCAGGTGGATGGTCTGCGCTATTCGGATGCATCCCAACCTGAACGTCTCATGCTCTTTGGCCTGCGCCTTCAAGGTGGTGGCGATCGGCTTCGCCACGGTTCTTACAAGAAGGGACGTGAGTTTAAGGGCAATGCCGCTCATGGGGATTCAGCTGGAGGGGTGCGGGAGGCACGCGAGTCTCTTGGTGGTGAATATATAGTTAGTGTGCTCACGAAAAGCCGCAAGTATTGAGTGAGCCGCTGCCTCTGATCTATCCTGGGGAAGCTTCGATAGAAAAAGGTGGCAGTCGCCTATGGGGTTGTGTACGTTTGTCTACCCTAAGAGTCTGGCGTTGTCTGCTTCCTATAGGCACTCTCCTAAACACAGAGGCAAAAGCCGGGAGTGCACAGGGAGTCAACCTTGGACTGCACATAAGCTGGGTCATATCTCAGAACAGGGGAGAGTGCACAGAAGGCGGTGGATGGGAAAACGGCTGGCGGGCGGGTCGCTACACGCCTGCCCGGCGAGGGCGACTGCGTCGAGCTTGGCTCCCTACGGGAGACAGGGGGGCCGAGCGGAGCGAGCAGAGCACCACGCTAGTGGCCGCCACGGAGTGGATGGCCGTGCCCCCGGCAGGGCCTCCAGCACGCAAGCGAACACACACACACACTATATATATATATATTTCGGATCTCCTTTGTGGTGATTTTGAGTAGTGCGGGTATCCATTACCCCGGAATCGCTATGGCGCACCAGAGGCACGTCTGGTGCGTTAAAGTCCGAACGTTTCACCCACCCCTTCGCTTGGCCCAATTCGCGACGGTAACGGTGCTGTGGTGATTATTATTTTCTGATTCTCGAACAAAGTCAATGTGTAGGCGAATGCACGCGGGATGTGGTAATAGGAGAAGTTAGCGGGTGGTCGAGTCATGCGACACGGCGGAGGTAGCGATTACGCGAGGCCTCCAGCAGCGATGCCGCCAGCACCAACCACCACCCCCCGAGAGCGAACCCTTGAGAAGGAAAGAAAGAAGGTTTTGAGCAAATGGCATTGAACGGAGGTGACTAAAGTTTAAACTTTCGGGCCCATTTAGGGCCTACCGCTTAAGCCTTGTGCCAGTGAAAAAAAATAATACAAAAAAAATAATAAAAGGTAGTCAAAAACGTAGCGGCAACGGGGAGAGTAGGGCCGGAAGACCACTGGGCCGCCAAGGCAAAACAAACCAATACACCCAGAAGGAAAGCGAGAGAGTGTTACCACCAGATGGAGACGTGCATGCTTTGATTCGCCATCGATACCGGGCTCGTCTCCCGCTCTTGGTATCTCGCTCCTTTTTGGTGCTCGTAAACGCTAATCGCTCCGGCCAATCATTGCGCATCACACAATTTCATTTTCTGGGGTTACCCCAGATTTCGTGGGGCTGCTGAGCTCCGACCGAATCTTTAAAATTTCTCTGTCCCGTAAATAATAATTGGGCCTCCTTTTTTTTTCACATTGTATGATTTTTATTTGGGAGTGGGTTCACCGAAACCGCCTGCCTCGATGGCTCCGCAAAGCCATCGATCCCAAGGTCTGCCAGACCATCCAGTCACTACCAATCGTAGACACCCACTGGCGTGCTCCTCGCTCCCGCTCGGTGCACCCGCTCGGTGCTTCACCCTCACCGGACTCGCTGGGGGATGGTACGACAAATTGGCTACCAAACCTTAATTGCCCTGCAACTCACCCTCTCTGTAAAAGCTCTAATATTCAGATCCCGAGCCCAGATTGTAGTACTTCGCTTCTCTCACCCCAAGTACCCTGACAGTAACGGTGCACCCATCCCTATTCCCCCCGGGACACACTATTGTCACTCCTCTGCCCCATCCCTACTACACACCATTGCCCGTGACAAAGAATCAACTCAATTTGGCCTGCTCCATGCAAGATACATGGTATCCCCACACTTCACGTCATGAAAAAAAAAAAAAAAAAAGTCCATTTTCTGTGGTGTGGTGCTGCTCAACAATTGTGGGAGCCGGAATTCCAAATAAAGATCTCAGTTTTTAGCTTTCTGATTTCGCTTTCACTGTGCAATTCCGGGGTTACCAGTGCATATATTTTTTGGGTGGAGTAACGGAGTACGCAAGAGAGACCGCTACATTATTTTTTTTTCTTTGTTTCTTGGTAAGCCTTAACGCCGTTTTGGCTTTTGGTTGGGAAATTAATATAAAAGGGCCTCCAGACGCTGGGGGCACCGCTTTTTTGTTGAACGCAGACCTCTTTTTCTTGGTTTTTCATCTTCCAATTCTTTGATCTTGCACTGTTAGCGCTCGATAAGTATTTTTCTTTAGTTAGTTCGTATAGGCCACCTTATTTTTACACTTGATTCTTTTCAATTCTGTTTCTTTGGTACTACTGAAATCGGGCACCACCAAACACACACAAAAAAAAATGCTGCCTTCTACAAACGAAAATCTCACCCTTGACCACGAGGGGAAGCTCCTGCCCCCAAAGGGCTTCACGGAGAGATCTCTCTCCAAGCCAAACCTCCCAGACTTTGAAACATACCAGAAGCTCTACAAGGAGTCCATCGAGAACCCGGCCAAGTTCTTCGGCGAGCAGGCCACCGAATTCTTGTCGTGGTCCAAGCCATTCGACCAGACGAGATACCCGGAATCGCCAAAGGACGACTTCAAAGACGGCGACATTCCCGCCTGGTTCATTGGCGGCGAATTGAACGCCTCCTACAACGCGGTCGACCGCTGGGCGCTCAAGAACCCCGACAAGCCTGCCATCATCTACGAGGCAGACGAGGTGAACGAGGGCAGAGTCATAACCTACGGCCAATTGTTGAAGGACGTGTCCAGATTGGCGCAGGCATTGACCAAGTTGGGAGTGAAGAAGGGCGACTCCGTCGCAGTCTACTTGCCCATGATCCCAGAGGCATTGGTCACCTTGTTGGCCATTGTTAGAATCGGTGCTGTGCACTCGGTGGTCTTCGCTGGTTTCTCCTCCACCTCCTTGAAGGACCGTATCTTGGACGCAGACTCCAGAATTGTCATCACCGCGGACGAGTCCAAGAGAGGTGGCAAGACCATTGAGACCAAGAAGATTGTCGACGAGGCATTGAAGGAGTGCCCCAACGTGCGTAACGTGATCGTGTTCGAAAGAACCGGTAACTCCCACGTCCCCTTCCAAAAGGGCAGAGATTTATGGTGGCACGAAGAAGTGGCCAAGTACGGGCCATACTTCCCACCTGTCCCAGTCAACGCCGAAGACCCATTATTCTTGTTATACACCTCCGGTTCCACGGGTAAGCCCAAGGGTGTGCAACACAACACCGCCGGCTACTTGTTGGGTGCCTTGTTGACCACAAAGTACACTTTTGACGTTCATGAAGAGGACATCATTTTCACCGCCGGTGACATTGGTTGGATTACCGGCCACACCTACGTCGTTTACGGTCCGTTATTGAACGGTGCCACCACTGTGGTGTTCGAAGGTACCCCCGCCTATCCAAACTACTCCAGATACTGGGAGATTGTTGACAAATACAAGGTTAACCAGTTCTACGTTGCCCCCACGGCCTTGAGATTGTTGAAGAGAGCTGGTACCAAGCACATTGAAAACTACTCCTTGGACTCCATCAGAGTGTTGGGTTCTGTTGGTGAGCCAATTGCCGCAGAAGTCTGGCACTGGTACAACGACAATATCGGTAGAGGCAAGGCGCACATTGTCGACACCTACTGGCAAACCGAGTCTGGATCCCATTTGTTGACTCCCTTGGCTGGTATCACTGCCACCAAGCCAGGCAGTGCCTCTTTGCCCTTCTTCGGTATCGACGCAAAGATCTTGGACCCTGTTTCCGGTGAAGAATTGAACGAGCCTAACGTGGAGGGTGTGTTGGCGATCAAGAACGCCTGGCCATCCATCACCAGAGGTATTTTCAACGACTACGCCAGATACATCGACACCTACTTGAAGCCATATCCAAACTACTACTTCTCCGGTGACGGTGCTGCAAGAGACAAGGACGGCTTCTTCTGGATCTTGGGTAGAGTTGACGACGTTGTTAATGTATCTGGTCATAGATTATCAACAGCCGAAATCGAGGCCGCCTTGATCGAGCACGAGTTGGTTGGCGAATCTGCCGTGGTTGGTTACAGCGACGAATTGACTGGTCAAGCCGTTGCTGCCTACGTTTCCTTGAAGGCCACCCCAACAAACGCATCTAGCGAGGACTTGGACGCCATCAAGAAGGAATTGATCTTGACTGTTAGAAAGGAAATCGGTCCATTTGCAGCTCCAAAGTTGATTTTGTTGGTTGACGATTTACCAAAAACCAGATCCGGTAAGATCATGAGAAGAATCTTGAGAAAGATCTTGGCCGGCGAAGAAGACCAATTGGGAGACATTTCAACCTTGTCCAATCCTGCTGTCGTCGCACACATCATCGACGTGGTTAAGGATTCAGCAAAGAGAAAGTAAGCCCCGCCAGGGACTTGTCCAAAGGGTCTGTCCAGAGGGGCTGCCCAGAAATTATTCATTACGACTGTATTGATTTGTCATGATTTTCTGTATTTTGTTGATGTTATTAGTATAAGGTTAAGACTCTAAATGTGTATTAGCTACTATTTGTTTTATTTATTTATATAAAATAAAAAAAAGTATATTTTTAAAGATCCCGTATCGAGGCCAACCACTCAATATATATACATGTATTCATGGCTGCTTCAATATGGCATGCACTCGCGGCTGCCTCAAAAAGTGCTGGGATAGCTTTGGATCTGGTCGAGTAGCGCTTGCGCCGTTGGCTTCGACGCAACGATCTGCGGCACAATGGCATTCTCCTTCAAGTACTGCTCGGTGGTGGGCCCAATGGATGCCACCTTGAAGTTGAGCGAGCCGTCACTCTTTTGCTGCAAGTACTCGACAAAGGTCTCCGTGCCCTGGGGACTGAAGAAGACAAGCCAGCTCTCGTCCTCCGGGGACAACTTGGCACAGGCCTCATCGAACTTTTCCACTATATCGTGTCTGGGCTCGGTTCTGTAGATCACCCTCTCGGTGAGGTCGAACCCTTTGCCGGTCAATTTCTTCGGTATTATGTCCTTTCTGATTTCTCCTGTGAAGAAGAGGAGCTTATGCTTCTCCGGGGATAAGTCCTGGAGTATTATGTCAGCCAAAAGCGAACCGTTCCCAGCGTCAGCGCCGCCTCTGATATCCTGGAATCCGGCTCTCGCAAGTATTTCTGCAGTAGCAGGTCCAACCGTGTAGCCAGGCTTGGCAAGGATCTGTTGCTTGACACTCTCGTCCTTGATGAGCAGCATGCACTCGTTGAGGCACTCCACAGCCCTCTGACTGGTGATTATGAAGGCATCAGTTTCATCTGCGTACGGGGCCGAAGTAATGTACTTCACGATCTCCAGCTTATCCAAGTGCGTGTGAGTTAGCAACGGTATGAACTGCGGGTTGAGCTCAAGCTTGTGCGAAAGCTCCTCGTACGGATCGCTTGGAACGGTCTTGTTTTTGAGGAAGATAAGATTCGTCATGGCCCTGGTATCGCTACTCCTGGCCCCAGCATCTGGCACTATAACCAACAGTCAAATTGCTGAGTGAACTCTGCTGGAGTGGACATATCGGCCCAAAGTGGCTCAGGCCAATTGTACTGCATATATCTGAAAAATTCAACCCCCCCGCCAAACTATTAAACTAACTAAGCCCAAACCTTGAAAGCCTCCTACAGCTTAAAATAAAGAATTAATTATGTACTAAACTATATGAATTGTATTTAGAATTATTTATCCAGTAAAACATAAAAAATAAACATAAACAATATAAATAGAAAACTGAATCTCGTTTTTTTTTTTCTTTCTTTTAGTTCTGTGCTCAAGTTAACAACTCCTTGAGCCCACTGGTTTCATCCTGGAATACCCTGAGCACTCTCTCATTTCCAACCATTAAATTACCTATTATCGATCTCACGTAAACCTTCCATCCTTCAATAAACTCAAACTTGTATCCCATGACGGACATGGAGAAGAACAAGGCAGCAATCACAATCAAGGCAGGGAACCAGAAGAACAACAACATCTTATCGTTCTTGACAGTCTTTCTACCTGTCTTTAATTGATAAGAGATCATGATATCGTCCGACGAATCAGATGCAACTCCGCAATCTTCATCGTTGTGCTGCACTTGCGATTGGTCAGCGGACGAGCCCTTGGAGTTGCTTGTTTGCGATCCAGACATGCCCTCTCTTTGCACTTCGATAATCTTCGAGGAGCTTTGGTTCTCATGGTGGTTGTTCGTTCCGAATGGGAACAAGTCGTCATAAGAAGGAAGCTCGATGTCCTCGTCATTATTGAAAACATTCTTAACCTTTTGCCATAAACTGTCGTTTCCTATAGGACTGGACGAGTCGGCGTTTTCATTGATGTTTGAGTTATCAGTGCTGCTCTCCTGTCTCCTCGAATGTCTTCCAGAGCGTCTTCTGTGTCCAGAGGCAGCGTAGTCCTCGTAATCGTATTCTTCGTAGTCATCATCGTCGTCATTGGATTCAAATTCACTGTCTGCAAACTCATCGGAATCGTTGCTCTCATCGTACACATCCAGCGACCCAGCATTGTCAGATTGCTTAAAGTCAAATCTGGCAAGTTGCCTGTCGCCGCTATCGATGTACTTCTTCTCGTTGGATTCTTCAATCACCATCTTGGAGATATGGCGACCGTAGTTCATGGTGAACATCGAGTTCAACGAGTCCAAACTGATGGACTTACTCAAGACACCGCTGGTGGCGTGGTTGGACATCAAGTTCTTGGCAAAGTCAACGTCGTTATCACTGATATCGTTGAAAATATCCAAGACATTGGAGTCACAGTAGTCTATCAAGTGCTTATCGTTGGAAAGCTTCAAGTTGTAATTTGACTTGCATTCGAGGAAAAGCGAGATGAGCTGTCTGTAACCGCACATAGAGGCAAAGAATAATGGAGTCAATCCTTGGTTATCCTTCACGTCAATCTTACAGCCGTGGGTTATGAGGAATCTGATCAAGTTCGAGTAGTTCTTTAATGTTGCCAAATGAAGTAATGTTTGACCTTGACCGTTGCACAACTGCCAGTTCAACAAGACAATTGGGCAGTTTGGCAAGTCCACAAGCGACAAGAAACTGATGAGGATGTCTTCAGTGGAAAGGTCAGACTTGGTCAAGATCTCAACAGCCTTGTGTGCATTGTCGAACCATTCTGAGCTGGAAACATCATTTTGAGCAGAAGTGGCTCCGCTGGTTGCAGATCCTTCGTTAGTAGAAGACGATGCTCCTCCTCCATTTCCATTCTTATCATCAGTTCCCACAATTCTCTTGGCAATGTTCTTTGCATCTTCCAACTTACCATTCATCTTTAAACCAACAATTTGCAAGGCCAATTCAATCAATTGTCTGTCGGTATCGTCAGTGTAGGTGAAAACTTGTTGTTGTTGTACTGAGCCAACCATCAAGCTTTCGTTTTCAAAACTAAGCAAGACTTGACCAGGCTGGGATGCTGGTGGTAAGTACGTGACAATGGTGGTCTCAGACCAACAATGGGTAGCCAAGGCTTGGTTGGAGCCAAACTTGACCAATAAACCTGGACGGAAGTTGAAACCCAACAACGTCACTTCGATACCACCCCTGATAGGTCCTTGAGCAGGGATGATTCTCTGAATTGACGGTACTTGAGGGCCACCGAGCTGTGCTTGTTGCTGTTGTAATTGCTGTTGTTGAATCTGTAACTGCTGGTGCGAATGCTGAGTGAATTGAGATAATGGGTTATGCAATAAATTGGCCGAAGATGAAGGCTTTAAGAAGTAATTATGGGTGGAGGTGTTAGTATTGGTATCACTGTTACTTATGGGCGAGAAGTTGTTCGACGACCCATTGAACATTGGGTTTGACAATGCATTGTTGGAGTCATCGACGGAAAGCTTCTTTCTCTTGACTCCTCTGTCAGTATCCGTATTTGTAGGTTCGGAATTCGACTCTCCATCGAACGAGTTTGGTGAAAGAGCATGAAGGGAGCCTAAGCCGCCAGACTCAGCAGTGTTTGCGTTTGCTGAAACGGAAGATCCGGTAGCCACTGGGGTCGAAGTCGAGGCCACAGTGTTGGCAGCAGATGCAGCAGCGGCAACCAAGTTAGTCGAAGAGTTGGCGGTTGAGTTGGGTAAGGAGTGTTCTACTCTTGAGGTGCCAGTGGTCTTCTTTCTGTCCATAATCATGATAGGAGACGTTATGCTCTTAGCGACGATTTCGCCCAAGTAGTTCTTCACGACAAAGAATAACTTGAAACCCTTGGATTCCTTGTGGTGTCTACAGTAACAGACGATTCTGACCAGCAACTCCAAGCTCTTGCTCAAGTCGTTGTTCAAGCCGTTTGGTGGAGGGAAGGATACGATTTCCTTGCAGTTGTAAATGATAGCCTTCTTCGACATGTTTTCGTCTGACCAGGAGTTGTTGCCCTTTGGCGAGGAACCGCCCATGTCTTCGGCAGCTCCGTTGGATACCTGTTGCAGCAGAGGCTGGTTGGAGTCCTGCTGGTCGCCGTAGAGGCCGGATTTCCTCCTGGAGGCTCTCTTTTGCTCTCTTTTTATACATCTTGGACATATGGTACAGGACTTCTTGAGATCAGAGGTCAACACGTACGTGTCCAAGAAGAGCACGTTTTTCTTTAATTCTTCGGGCAAGTCGTGGACGGAGTCCTTCAAGCAGAACTTGTTTTTCAGGATGAGGTCTTGTGGAATGTGCAAAAGGAAGGAGGGTGGTGGTGGAGAGAGCGAGAACTTCAACTTGATCTGGGTCTCCACTCTTGAGTATGTGGGCAAGCTTGACAACTCTAACTTGTATGGGAGCGCAGACATCGCGTCTGGGGAGAAGTCCAAGTATGTTGCTGGATCAGGCACGTTGACGTCGGAGGGCTGTGGGATCATATTAGGGTTGCCGAACTTCAATTTGGCCAATTCGGATCTGGCAAAGTCGTACGCGGATAGAGGGGATTTGTCTGGGGGCGTGGAGTATGCGGAGGCAGTGGACTGGGGGAAGGAGTCGAACGTTGTGGCGGTGGGCATTTCCAAGTGCTGGTGGCTGGAGCTCTGGAAGCTATTATTATTATTATTATTATTATTATGGTGAAGCAGCAGGAGGGCGGTGTGGCTCATGCTGTGCTGTTGCAGTTGCAGTTGCTGCAGTTGCAGTTGCTGCTGCAGTTGTGCTGGCTGCTGATGCAGCTGTCCGTTGTGGTTATGGGGAGAAACGCCCTCGGGACTGTGGAAACTGGAGTGGTTGTTGCTTTCTTCGAGGTAATCGGGCGAGGGCTGGTAGAACGAGCCAATGTCGAGGTTGTCCAAGTTGTAGTTTGCGCCAGAGTCCAACTTCATGTCGAAGGGGTCGTGGGCAGAGACTCCGGCGGCGCCGTTCACGAGGGCCTCGCCAAGGTTGTGGAGGTTGTTGTGGCTGTGCAGCTCCAACTTCATGGGCGATCCGTCCGTGGCCTCGTATACTCTCTGGTCGAGGAACTCGTCGAGGATATCCTGGTCGCCCATGGGGAAGTCCAACGGATCCACATTGTTACTGTTATTATTGAGATTGGTGGAACTGGCGGTGTTGCTGCCGTTCAAGTTGGCTATCGGTTCAGCATGCTCCATTTTGACGTTGGAGGTCGTAGCTTGGTAGAACATCGCAGGGATGTTTGTGTGCAGCGAGCTGGCGGGGGTGTTTTTGTATGCGTCGGGGTGCTTGGGAGTGGGCGACGAACTGGGGGCGCGCTATATATTCAGGTTATGCGACACAAATCAGTACTATATACGTGTTCTTACAGGACTGCTAGAATGAAATTAGTGTTGAGTGGAGCGAAGTGTTGGATCTTTTCTCGCCCTTGTATGTAAATTCGGTTTTATTTTTGTGGTGCTTCACAGTGAGCTTTTCTTTTTTTCTTTTATTTTTTTTTTTTTTGCTAATTTATTTTTGCTAAATCTTGCTAAATGCTTTTAGAATGCTGTTAATGAGCGCTTCTACACCGTACGTTCTCCTTTTTTTCCTCCACGTAGCATGCAGTGTGGTTAGTTTTGCTTAGCCCTGGAGGCTTCTGAAAGGTTAAATGCTGCACTTCACACACACCTTCTGTTGGTCCAGTGGGTGCGCGGACCGGAAATGCGGTTCTGTGCAGGAGAAACATCCATTTGTTGGGTCAGACAGCTGCGAAACGCAGGAAAAAAAAAAAAAGAAATCGAATGAATGATTAGTGAAAGGCTGCGGGGAAAGCGAGTGCACCGTAGCGTAAAATCGGGGGGCCCTATTTTGCCTGTTTGCGGCGTACATTACGGGGGGAATAGCGAAAATTAGCGTCTTGGGGTCAGGGGGACGAGACAATACGAGCTCATGTGGTGTAGCTCGGTCTGTCTGGCGATCTTTTTGCACCCGCCTATTTTAGCTTTTCAGATGATTTATTTTCTGCGTCCAGAGTATCTGGGTGCAAGGCTACATACAGTACGAGGGAATGTTCAGATGGAGGGTGCCCCAGTGCATCTTGTGGGGGACTAGCAGAATGGAACCGAAGAGAAGAAGTGCGAGCGACATCAATGGGCGTAACACACAGCGACGCTGTGGGTGGGTGCGTAGGCGGGTGGTTTGTTTGGCCGCACTGTGGTATAATGCCTCACTACCACCACCACTACCAACACCTCCCTTGGAGCTAGAAGCACCCTGTCTATTCATTTTACTTTCCATTGTCTTGTTTACCTTTATTGCAACTTTCTTTTTTTTTTTTTTTTTTTTCTTTTTTGTCCATTCGTATACCTCGTATTAGCGATACGGATAATGCTGGTGGATCCGTGGATATTTTACCGCTACGAAGCCTCCACATGGCCCTCATCAGCAGCATCCGGATCACTGTGGTAGGTGCCATTGATCTTTTCTTTTGGCATTTTTATTTTTCACTTTGCATTTCCTAATGTGTACATAGCTGCAACCCATCCCATCTCAGCACGATCAGTCATTTTATTACTCTCAGCCTATCATGTGCCTCTCTTTGCAGCCAGCGACAAGACACCGAGGTTAGTTGGTTCGCTACCGGAACCTTCCAGCAGTCCAACCGTTCTGGTGGCCAAATGTTGGTCTGGCGCCCAATAGGTGTAGCTGCACCCCTATACTGAAAAAAGTGAAAAATTCACTGGAACTTTAATTTCGCACTACACCAACAGGGCCCAAAGGGATTCTAGAATGCGTTTAAGCTTCCGACTTTTAGACTATTGTTTGTGGCTAAAAAGATAACACTTTAGGAGCCGAGACGTCTGTTGCTAACTCACAACTCCCACAGACAACTGAGAGATTATGCAGGCACCGCCAAAGAGCCATCACTCCCGAGCCCAACCTAATTCGAGGCAAGCACCCAGCCCATCCCAACGGATTCTTATGCTAGCGATCGATTGTGTAAGTTTATCAAAACCACATCGCATACTGCATCGCCCTGAGATCGATGCTACCGCAATCGACATGAGTGAAATGAGCCCTTCAAGAGTCAGATTTTTTTATTTTTTTGTTTACCAGAACTCAAATGTGTGAAAAACAATCCGAAACTTTCCTGTTCCTGAATTTTGATTACTGTTTTCGTATTCAAGATTGTTAAAAACGTTCCGCAACAATAACAGACACCACGAAATGGCGTGTCTCTCCGATAACCGATCCTTTCTTATCTACTTTATTCGACACTTATTGTTTGGATTCCCACATTTGTTATTTACCTATCTCGAGTCAAAAGTCCCTGCCCCTCCACCTCCACCTCCACCTCAAACTCCGATCTCTCTCATTTTTCTTTTGATGTTTTCCCCCTTAGTCAAAATCGAATTAGTTCATACATATTGACTGCTTCTCTTACATGATTCCGTAATGCGAGCCTGCACAGAACCTGCCATCAAGTCGTGTTTTGCTTTAAGCACACGCAACACCTTCTCAATTTTTCAGAAAATAATCACTGTGATAGCTGGCTACCCCGGATATCATCGCTAGTGACAGCTTGACACCCACAGATCCCACGACTCTGCAAGCAAACCATACAGGTGCTCCGGATACCGCCAAACAAAGCAGAGTGGAAAACAAATTGACACTCAACTTGGCGCTTTCGATTGGTATCGCCTGTCGTATATATATTTATTTTTCGTTACACGTTGCTAGAGAGAAGCTACACAATACAAAATGATCAAGAATCTTTTGAGTGTCTCCATTGCAACCATCTTGATGGCGGTGTTCACCTTTGCGATCGGGTACATACCTATATACATGCACTTGGACCCCGCGCATCTCTCAATTGCCTCCTTGGCCAGTATGGGGCTACTTGTGTCCACCGCGCTCGTGGTGGTTATTCCGGAAGGCATAGAAACGGTCATAGGCGCCTCCTCTGACGACAGCCAGATCCACGCAATTGGCCTTCTTTTGCTAGCAGGGTTTGTATTGATGTATCTATTAGACAATTTCGATAGCATTCCCTACTTGAACGACTTTTTGGAGCGCCTAAACCTTCTGCAGCAGCAGGACTCCCAGCAGCAAAAGAAATTGACTCCGCTAGTCATTCTGCGGTCGGTGTTCCTGTCATCGATAACGTTTGGGTTGGTGATCCACGCGGTTACCGACGGGATTTCGCTAGGCACCTCGTTCACAAGAATGAGCAGCTTCCAAATCATGTTCTATATCAGTCTCTTGGCGCACAAGCTACCCACCAGTATCAGTCTTGTCACCATCTTGATCAAGGAGAACTACTCGTATTCAATCATCCCATTCCACTTGGGGATCTTTGCACTTTCCTCGCCCATCACGAGCTTCATCACCTACTTGGCGCTCTCAATGGGCACCACCGACCCCTTAGTGGTGGGCTACTTGTTACTCTTCAGCGGAGGCACCTTCCTCTATGTAGTCATACATGTCATTTTGGACATAAACTCCTCACACTCGTCATCCCATTCGACTCCATTGCCGCAGTCTCTGGCAGCCGCCAACGAGTTTGAGATTGCCAACGAGTACGACGAGGAAGCAACCGAGCAAGAAGTGATAATAAAATCTTCCTCGAGCTCCTTGACAGGATACCAACTAATTGCATCTTTGATAGGCATGTGTGTGCCCATAGTATTGAGTTTTCTCTTGGGACATTAAACAAGACCAAAAAGGTGAGTTTACCTACAAAGCCAACCCTAGATCATCATCTAATGACATTATAATTATTAGTATACATAATTTTATTATTTTATTTAAAATGCATAGCATAATACCCATTCACTCGTTTCCTTTAAGCGTAAAATCCGGCAATACCCTCGATAGCTCCCTCGTGACTTCTTCTCTTAGGACTCTTTCCGTCCAAACTCTTCCTGGTGGTCTCTTCCTCAACATTTTCTTTCCCGCTGTCTTCGTTCCCGGCCTCTGCGTTTGCATTTCCGATGACAAATGGCTTGCCATCCTTGACCGTATTGTCACCATTCTTGCCGTCAAAATCAACCACCTCCGAGGAGGCATCTTCAGTTTCACCCTCCGCGTCCTCAGTCTCTTCATCATCTTCTGTTCTTTCGTCACGGGTCGTTTCGTCACTTTCTCTTTCCTTTTCTTCGCCCAGAGTGTCGTAATCCTCCAGACTACCCTTGACTTCTCTTTCCTTTTGTTCTCTGGTGAGCTTCTTGATCAAAAGGGAGACACCCTCACTGTTTTGACGACTCAACCCAATTCTTGTATTCCCTCTGTACGACCGTCTGATATCCGGGGAAGTCAAATTCATCAAATGCTTTTGATAAGACTCCCCATCCATTCCTTGGCCACTAACATCCAATTCTTTGAGGTTATTGTACGATCCATTGGCGGATCTATCTTTCAATCTATTCAACCCTATGTATGAATTTCTTAAGGAGTTACTAGTCGAAACCCTCTTAGATGGTAAGTTGGCGCCCTTCACAGCAGAATTGGTCTGCGAGGTGACTGATGAAGGGATAGTTGTGGAAGGTGATGGGGTATATTGAGAAGGGGAAGAGGGGATATTCACAGCCGTAGCAACTGGAGAGTCCAAGTATGGGTTACCCTTGTAGTATGGGATTCTTTCAGCATCATACCTCAATTGCCTAGAAGAAGCAGTATTATCGAAATCATTGTTATTGTTACCAAATCCGTGCTCCAAAAAATTGAAGTTTCCAGAACTTCTTGCTTTACGAATGCGTTTTGCTTGGTTGAAATTTTCATCGCCGCTGGTTTGTTGTCCCTCTGTTTCTCCACCAGCGGTACGAGAAGAACGCTCTTCGTTGATTCCCAATCCCAACATTTCGTATTTGTCTTGGTGCAGCAAGGGGAATTCTTGCCTTGTACCTTGATCAATCGTATTCAAGATCTTATCAATGTTGCTGCTTGCAACACTCTCGCCCCTAAAGTCGTAGCTGGGTTGTATTTCCGGAGCGTAAAAGCTTTTAGATCTGCCATGTAATGGACTAGGCGAAGGAGTTCTCTCGGATTCAGCTTCTTTTTTGAAAGAGTCACGGTGCTTCAAAGAATTCAATCTTTCATTCTTGGTGTTTTTGTACAATCCACTTAAGGAAGTTGTTGAGTTTCCTCTAGCCTTACTGATTTTGGGGAAACATGGATTGATGAGGTCGGATTTCTGGTTTGGAGACTCATATCCAGATTTATTGACAGGCAGAGCATTCTTATCCAGTGACTCGTTATTATCGGCGTCATGATCATGGAGATTGAAGGCAGTGTAGGAGCCAATACTTTTCCTTTTCGGTCTGGCTGCGGCTTTGGACGGCTCTTTGTCGCCAATCATCTCGTGGTAAGTAGCGAAGTTGATAGTATTATGACGCTTGAATCTGGGGGTGGATTTTCTTAATGAAGATGCACCGCTTATTTGACCATCAATAGAGTTCATTGGTCTCTCTGATCTTTGCAGATTATTTTTCGCCTCAGGGACTGGAGAAGGTGAGTCCGAGTCGAGATTGAGAATTGGAGATGACACGAGGTTGTAGTTGGCATTTTCAACGTTTGGCTGGAATGGCGTGTTGTTGTTGTTCAGCGGTTGCCCATTTCCGTTGATGTTGCCGCTTTTCGCTGGAAACTTATTCTTCGTGCTTTTTGTAATGACTCTTCCTCTCAAGTTCGTGATGGCCTTATCGAGTGCAAACTCGACACCGCAGTGGTTCTTGATCACCGTGATCTTTGGCCACGAGGCCCTTGCACCTCTGACGATACATTCTAATAAGAATTCAGGGGTTGGGTTTTCAAAGATCTTGGTGAAATCCTTGACATTAAAGTCGGGTAAAATCGTAATGTCACCAGAATACTGCTGAGACAATATAGAGATGAATTTGGTAGAAAGATTCAGCCCAATGCCAACCTCATGCAATATTTCCAAGTAGTGAATGACTTCACTGGACATGAAATCGTATACATTGGACAAGAAGTTTTTCAATCTTGAGCTCACCTCATTTTCCACTTCACCACCAACACAGGTGACTGACATCTTCAAGAAGGGCACCACATGAGGGTTGACCTGGCATGCAATGATGTGGTCCACGTTGAACATCTCCAGGAGCCTCGTGATTGGCAAATCGTTATCGACTGAACCATCCACGTACTTCACGGAGGTATCATTGTTCCACTCCTGGATCTCTCCAGTCCTGGGGTTCTTTTCATAAATGGAGGTGGATGGGAAAACTCCAGGTAAAGAGCACGATGCACAAACGGCAGACCAAATGAGACAGTTGGGGGCAGTCAAATGATTGAGAAGCCTGGTTTGTTCATGGATGGAGGCTGGGGACACGGTGATATTCAATATTTTACCCGTTCTGTTGTAAGCTTCTCTGAAAGTCAACGTTTCGCCGACAAACCCAATCATGGTCGATTTCAAGCCCGAGATATCGAAAAGCGTTCCGTACTTGAGGAAATGTGCAAGCTGCTTCAACAGTTTCCGGATTCCTGCTGTCGCAGAGGAAGTTTTAGGATCCGCTGCCGCTGCCGCCGCCTCTGCTCCTCCATTCTCAACCTCATCATCCAAGCCAAAGATCATAAACTTTCTTTCTGTGATTGTGCTCATGAGAGCCACTGTTTCTTCGTGAGTGCACGCGCAAAGAATACTTGCCATGATACTCCCGGCAGAACTGCCGCTGACGATTCTGGGCAACAAGTTTCTCTCGAGCAACGTAGCCAAGACGCCAATGTGGAAAATACCAAACGTGGATCCTCCACTCAAGACCAAGGCAGTTCTCCCGATGTTTTTACGGGTCTGGATCAACATGCCCAACAAGTACTTGTCGTCGAGTTCGACGCTTTCGTCGCCAACCAAGTAGTCTAGCGAGAGCTCACATTCCTGAATGTACTCCTCGATCAACGTTTTGGTGCCCACGTATGAGTGGCGGTACAAGTTGACGTTGCCCATGTTGCCCACGTTTCTTATCCACGTGGTCCGGACAAGGTACAAGAGGAGCTTGTAGTCCTTCTTGAGTCTCGCCTCTCGCAAGTTCTCAAGGCTTTGCTTGACCAAGTCGTAGTCGTACAAGTCCGACTTTGGGTCCACCTTCCAGGCCACGTTATTGAGGAGCGTGTCCAACTCGAGACACACGTCGTACCACTGCTGGTAGTTCGTGGCGGACTTTTGTTGGATCAACAAGGACTTGATTTTCTCCTCCTTGGGGTCAATCTTGGGGAGGATTCGCCCCACGATGGGGATGGCGCGGATCAACGAGGCCGCCGTCGAGGTTGCCCCGGAGCCGAAGTAGCTGCCGCTGCGTTCATCCCTCTGGATGCTCTGCTCGTAGGTGCTGTCACCGCTCGATTCGTTGTCTGCCAAGGTGCCGTTACTTTCGAACGAGGCGTTGAATTTGCGTCCGTTGAAGCCACCTGCTCCAGCGCCAGCAGAGTTGCTGCCTGAGATTGTTTCCGAGCTGGACCCGTAGCCCGTGAGCCCTCGGCGGCCGCCTCGACCTTTCAACGCGTCCTGGATGACGGAGTGCTTGAGGAAGATCGACTCGGTGATCTTGGAGGTGTCTATTCTTGAAGCCACTAGGTCGTCCATTTGGGGGAGGTGGGGTGGGAGGGTGTTCTTGGGGTGGTTGCTAAAATTAGCGTAACAATAAAATATAAATAAACAACAGAAGAAGGAAGCTAAAGGGAGATCAACTGCGCAGTTGTGATGAATAATAATGTGTGAGTCGCTGAGAACCGGAAGAAGGGTTATGAATTTGGTCAACAGGTGCCTGGTTTTTCCCTCTGGTTACGACCGTACCAGTGAATTACGAGTCGCTGGCGGGTCTGGATGACTGCCAAAAAAGCGTATGATCAAACTCGGATGAGTCTGGGGAAAGTCGCGCTGCAAAAGAAGATTTTTTCGTGGAATTCCGTGGCTGCTGACCGCTACTGAGCAACGCATGTGATACGGCTGCAAGATAAGGATTGACTGCGAATCGAGCGATGGGTGCAGGTGGAGCCTGAGGGCAGGTGGACGGATAGGTTGAAGAGGGTTGAGGGGGGATGTGGCAGCGGAAGGGTGCATTGAGAGACAAAAGGACGAAAGGGAACAAAGGGGTGGTTGTTTTTTGTGGCCCAGGCTCCTACAGCTAGGGGATGTTTCTTAGCGAGGAGGGGAGGACTGGCAGGCCGCAACGGTTTACAACGGTGTGAAAAGACCACTACTTTTGAGTTTGGAGTCATCCAAGCTACAATTACGGCGGTGGAGAGGTATACGTTGTGCATTTGGAGTCCAGAAGTCAGGAAAGACTCAATTGGAAAGATTTACGGAGGAGCTTTGACCCCTCCTCTCACACACTCCGTGCCTGTGTAATCGTACCGACCAATCGCTAGTGCCAGCTTCTGGCGCACTGCGCACTAAATTTTGCTGCTGCCATTTTGCTGCCGTTTGCGATTCCCTCACCCTCGCACCCTCGCACCTCCTCTCTCTAGCTGCGAAAATGCTCAAGCCGATTTTTGGTAACCGCCACACCAATCCATCGCTCGAACATTTCTCTGGCAGCAGGTTCATCTCGCTCCGGCATATGGCACTGCCAGTATGGATCTCCCAGAGTTTAACCGCTATGACTGCCCTGCTCTGCAAACTGACTCATCCTCCCCCCATACCACGCTAAAACCTAGCACGCTGCTCATTTCCCCCCGCGATCTTGTATGATTCATCTCGCCTGATCATCCCGTATTAGTCACCCTTTTTCGCATTGTCGTTTATAAGCCCGTTTCGTTGTCGTCTTGCGATCAGGGCCCTGTTGCGACCACCACCACCCACAAGGCTACCTTTTCACTTACTCGAGCAAACCAGGGGAAAGAAATCATCCGCCAAATCCCTGCATACCCATAGCCTCTCCAAGAAGCAGAAGAAGCCCTACCGTAAGAACCCCCACACCGCAGTCCTAGGCGCGCACACTATCAACCCCAAGATCTTCAGCTCGAGACTCGAAGCCCAAAAATTCTTTGCGAAATTCCACGACAACTTGAAGCTAGGCTCCCACATGTTCACCGTCACCACAGTACTCCACAAGACCCTGGACACCGCACACCCGTTGGTGATGCTCACAAACAGAGAGGGGTCGCGCTACTTTTTCGGCAAGATCCCCGAGGGCACCCAGAGAGTGTTGAACGAAAACAGAATCAGATTGGGCAAGTTGAAGAGCATATTCATCACAGGCACCGCCTCCAGCTGGTCCGAGTTGGGCGGCTTGCCGGGCCTTTTCCTAACCATCAGCGACTCCACCAAGAAGAGCATCGATGTCTTCTGTGGCTCGTCGTTTTTGACGTACATCGTAGCCACCTGGCGGTACTTTGTGTTCAGAAAGGGCGTGGAGCTAAAAGTGTTGGACGTGAAGGAGGAGGACACAATTTCCGACAGCAACTTGAACGTCATACCGGTAAAGGTGAGGCCAGCAGCGGCCCCAGCGGCCCCAGCCGCTGCAGACGCTGCAGACGCTGCTGCAGCTGCAAAAGCCAAGTCCATGCTCGACAAGCTCACCTCGTTGATGTTCCCCATGGACACCTCAGATGTGAACTCGGACGACCCCTCCTCGTACAAGTCTGACCCCTCGGAAAACGAGATCCACACGCACGTGAGATTGCCCGGGCCCGAGACTCTCTGCCCGCTCCAATGCGAGCCATCGACAAGTTACCTTGTGGACTTTGTCCCCATCAGAGGTAAGTTCGACTCCAAGAAGGCCATCCAGCTCGGGATCAAGCCCGGCCCCAATTTCAGAAAATTGACCGAGGGAGAGTCCATCCAAAACGACAAGGGCGAATGGATCCACACAAACCAGGTCGTGGGGCCCTCGAAGCTGTTCTCGAAGCTCCTCATCTTGGATATTCCAGATAAATCGTACCTCACACCAACCATAGAGAAATTGGTAGAATCCACCAGCGGTAGTGGCAGCGTTGCTGGCGGCTCGATCGATCCAAACATCCAGTTGGTGTACCATTTCTTGGCCGATAACGTTGACTTTGCCGGCGATGAGTACGTCCGCTTCATAAACTCGTTCGACAAGAACTGCACGCATGTGTTCAGCCACAAGAGCGTGTCCCTCGATTCGATCGTGTTCAAGACCTCAGCGATCAACGTGTTGAAGCTCAAGTCCTTACAGTCTGACTGCTTCAACCTACCTGCCTTCCAAGCGGAGGCACCGGAAACGAGACTCCCTACTACAAACTCTCATGCCTTGGGCCCTGCACAGGTGTTCAATATCCAGCCTGTGGAAATCAATAATGAACAAAAGCTTAGTCAAGTATTCCAAGAGGATACTGCTGCGGATGGAGCAGCAGCAGCATCGTGGTCCTCGCTCTACGACACTCACGTTGCGCCGCTCACCTCCAACGCCTCGAAAGCGGAGACCATCGACGAAACCCCGATCCTGTTGGGCACTGTAGAGGGCGATTTGAAGGACCAAGTGCAAGTGATGACTTTGGGAACCGGATCTGCCCTTCCATCCATGCAGAGAAACGTCATCTCCACACTCGTGAGAGTGCCCTACGTGCACGGCTCCGAAGGCTCCGACGCCAAAGAAATCAAATTCAGATCAATGCTTTTGGACGCCGGTGAAAACACGGTGGGAACCATGATGAGAAACTTTGGCCACAACAACCAGGACCAATTCGTCCAGGTGTTCAAGGAGTTGGGGCTCATCTACTTGAGTCATTTGCACGCAGACCACCACCTTGGCATAGTCTCCATTGTCAAGAAGTGGTTTGAAATCAACACCGATCCGGCCAAGAGACTATACTTGGTGACACCATGGCAGTACGACAACTTTATTACCGAGTGGTTCAGGCTAGAGAACGGGACCAAGCATGGGGAAGAGAACTTGGTGGATTTTAGCCGCTTGACGTACTTGAGCTGTGAGGATTTCTTGAGGGCCGAGCAGCCACAGGGCGAGTTCAAGCAGTTCACAGTTGAGGAGTTCGAGGAGGAGTTTGAGAGGAAGTGCAAGCCCAACTACACCAAAAAGCGGATACCAAGATTGCCCGTGAAGACTCCCGACTTGGACAGCATTGGCCAGTTGTACAAGGATTTCGGAGTGGAATCTATTGCTACCTGCAGAGCCATACATTGCCACTGGGCATACTCGGTGACCATCAACCTACAGATGAACCCCGCCGGGACCGAGTGCTTCAAAGTGTCGTACTCGGGTGACACGAGACCCAACATCAAGTTCGCAGAGATTGGGTACGGCAGCGACTTGCTTATCCACGAGTCATCGCTCGCGGAAGACCACATAGAGGA
This sequence comes from Dujonia boleticola, assembly GCA_029581775.1. Lineage (NCBI taxonomy): Eukaryota > Fungi > Ascomycota > Pichiomycetes > Serinales > Debaryomycetaceae > Dujonia > Dujonia boleticola. The sequence goes on along the minus strand of JARGRU010000014.1, from coordinate 1,127,214 downwards.
GGCACTCGCCAAGAAACACTCCACCATGATAGAGGCGGTCACCATGAGCAAGTTGATGCGGTGCCCCAAGATCATCTTGACCCACTTCTCCACCAGATACTCCAACACTGCCGATTTGCCCATAGAGCCCACGCAGTTGCGCGAGATAGCCACAAGGTTGAAGGAGTACTTTTTCCAAAACGGAGTTGGGAAGCGGAACGGCGGCAACATCTTGCTCTACGATGACGAGCTTTCCACCAAGAGCGACAAGTTTGACCCAGCAAACTCGCACACGCTTGGATTCGACGACCTCCAGATGTGCTACGCATTTGACATGATGACCATCAGATACAGCAACTTGCAGCTGGCCAAGTTCAACTACACCGAGATGCTCAAGATGTTCGAAACTGAAGAGTTGAACAACTACATCGGAGACGTGGAGAGCTTGAACTTGAAGAAAGAGCGTGAGCTCGAGAAGCAGAGAGAAAAGCGAGAGGCCAAGAGGGACCAGAGATTGGGCAAGAAGAAGCGCAGAACCAGCGACGAGTCGGAGCGTAGCCTTACTCCCCCTAAAGCGTAAAAAGTGATTTCCCATTTCAGGGGCTTTGTGTGACGTTCCGCTGGCGCCTGCCCGGCGAGGGCGACTGCGTCGAGCCTGGCTCCCTACGGGAGATCAGAGCACCGCGCTTGTGGCTCTAGCTGCAAATGGTTGCGTTTTTGCAGCCATTCATCTCATCCTGTATATAAACACACCTAATAGACACTCACTTGTATACTCAGGTGTAGTTGTAGGTTCCACTTGTACGTCAAGCCACAAGAATAGTATCAGCGCCTTCTTAGGTCATCTTTAGATAGAAAGAGGGCATTTACATTACTGATGGCCACAAACTTCCCAATACGCTTGCTGAGAGCTTGTTAAGGGATGGATACAGGCGTCATATTGGAAGCATACGGTGAGTGTGTTTAACTAACACCAACACCAATTCCATCCTCTCTCCTAATGCTGCCATTTGAAATGTAATCTTTGATTTTATAAAAATACATCCCACTATGTGAGTATCTAAATATTAAAAATTGGGTAGCATGAACACATCCTCGTATACAGGCTGCAAAGCCGAGAATTTTACGATGAGATCTGGCAAAGCTAACACTAAATAGTCTACAAACATCGGGTTTTCTCGAGCACGGCTCTTTCAAAGGACGATTTCCATCAACATCCGAGAGTACATCAGTCGGTTATGCTCGACTTTGGACACTATATTCCTCAATGACACTAGAACTTGACTGAATGACAAGCCGTACTGAGATGCAGCGAATCGCGTTTATGCAAGTTTGGTACGTTTGTTAAGGCAGTCGACATTCAATGCAGGCGAATTATTTCGTATATAAAAATACGTTGTCGTCGGTTCGAGAGTCCATGCCGTTCTCCGAAAGAATCTCTAGGGCTTAGGAAGCGGCAATTGCTTAACCGCTGGATATATCATGACATCCAAATCCACATTTAGACACCCTTGGTGGGAAACCCCTTGGGAGGGTCGTGGAGACCCCGCGAGGTGTCTTGATGAATGGGCAATCATAGACATATCGAATTCTATCCGCGAGAAGCCCAATTGGAAAAGCAAATATAAAGATCAGGAGATTGCAGGCAAGTGGAAAGAGGAAATAAGAAACGGATTCAAAGACAGGTCCGAAAATATCGAGGAGATCATTGCATATGCCTTCAAAGAACTCGAGTGGTATGAGTATCTCGAACACAATTTCTCCGGGATTGAAAAGAATGGCTTCAAGGTATCTATCGATGATAGAATTGTATACAGCGACACCGCTGTCAGCGAAGATATCAAGAAAAAGCTTAACGATGCTGTTGAAAAGTTTAGAAACGAAGAGTTTTCAGAAGAAAAGGGAGGGTTAGACTACCATCCTGGGTCTGAGAATCAAGTTGTTGATTTAGTGCATCCTTCATTGTATCCATTGCAGTACGGGGTTACTCCAATCTTCATCGACAAAGAACCCGAGCCCGAGCCCTGGGGAAGAAGACATCTAAGCAAACCAACTGTCCCTAGAAAATTGGGGATTGCAAAATACGATGATATTATAAACCAAGTTAAGAGTGGAGTCGAACATTGTGGACAATCTAAGAAATATCAGTGGATACCCGCTAAACTTCGTCGCGACCACCCAGAACTTCCTGACTACCATATTGTGTCCTATATCAATAACCTACACCCCAAGAAGTACACCGAACTATACGAAGTTATTGCCAAAGTGTTCAATGCGCTGTTGCCTGCATTAAATCTATGCCTTTCAAGGTTTCAAACGAAAGCTCACATCCGGGTACCTATTCCCATGTATGACTGGGTTGATGAGGAATATGTTCGAAGAAAGGAAGAAATCTTGGAAACGGGAGATGAGAAAGCTTGGGACGAACACTGGCGTACTAAAAAAAACCATCTCAAGAACTTCCCACCTGTTTATGAAAGAGACCCAGAGGTGGACTATACGTTCCGCTTGCAAAAATTTCCAACTGTGAATGTAATATTCAAATTAGCAAATATTGAATTGACCCCGGATGCCCCTTCATATAAAGGTGGCCAATGGCACCTTGAAGGTACTATTAACGAAGACATTGTAGCAACAGTTATTTACTACTATGATTCTGAAAACATTACAGAGCTGAGTCTCGGCTTTAAAGGTGCTTTCGAGGAACCTGGTTATGAACAATACGAGTCTGAAGGTGTTATGAAGTACTATGGTTTAGAAGAAGATTCAATCTTGTCTAAAGTTATTGGCAAGGTGGAAACCAAGGAAGATCGTCTCCTTGTGTTTCCCAATTGGTTTCAGCACCAAGTCTCTGGGTTCTCTTTGAAAGATAGAACAAAACCGGGGCACAGGAAGATATTGTGCATGTTTTTGTGTGATCCTTATAATGAAATGGTTGTTTCATCAGAGCAAATTCCACCACAACAAAAGGATTGGTGGGAAGATGGAACTGACCTTGAGAAGTTCGGTCTCAATAAGGATACAATGGAGCAAGTACTTGCATTAAAGAAGGATGAGGTGTGGCCTGTTGGTCTCAATGAGATAAAAGTAGTCCGGGAAGATTTCATGAAAGACAGAAGGATCGACCCCGACTGTGAGACTGAGTTTAACAGAGCTTTCAACTTGTGTGAACATTAACTTGAATGACCCACGAAGGGAATAGTTTTCTTTGTCTTTCGTAGGGCAACCGCCAATAAAAAGAAATAAATACTAAAAATGTACGAAATTAAACCAAGCTTATACAACCGAGCGCAGCGAGTAGAGCACCACGCTAGCGGCCTCCCCGGAGTGGCCGGCGGAGCGACTTCACCCTTGGCACGCCGGTGGCTCCATGCAAACCAATGGCTCCATGGCTGCAACCATTTTGCAGCCACGCGCATCTCTTCCTGTACATAAAACACCCAATACACACCCCACTTGTAAGCTCACCTGTAACGCTGTAGTCCCCGATGAGTGTCAACACATAAGGGGAGTATCAACGCTTTCTTTGGGTAATTTGGTAGCTGAAAAGCAGACGATCGCGACGCTGATGGCCACAGACTTCCCCTTGCGCTTGCAGCAGAGCTGGTTGAAGGATGAGTACACGCGTGTTATGGCGGCCGTGCCCAAAGGCAAGCAGTTCACCAGCCCGACCATCCAGAAGAATTTTACTCGATTTGCCCGAATACCACCGCTTCTATTCATCATCCGGTTCGCCAAAGTCACGCTGGCGAACGCCCTTATAGTGTTGCTCTCGGACTCGGTGCACATGGTGTACGGCGTGATCCCCTACGAGACCATCAAGGCGTTTGAGTTGAAGCACAGCCGCCGAGTCACGTATGAGATGGCTGGAACATCCATACTCTTGAACAACGCAGACATGGAGTTCGCCAGCGTTGCATCACCGGACTGGCAAGGCGTCTTCAGGGAGGGCCAGAGGGACGTGGTGGTGCTTCGGATCCGCGCGTTTGAGGTGTTTCAGCGCGACCAGGTGGAGCTCAGCCACTTGGCCACCAAGAACTTCAAGTTCCTCCAGGACGAGATCGCGTAGAAGCGCAAGAGACGGACAAACTCTCGCCTCAGATGCTGTGTACCACGCCTGCCCGGCGGGGGCGACTGCGTCGAACTTGGCTCCCTACGGGAGGGTCCGAGCGCAGCGAGCAGAGCACCACGCCAGTGGCCCCCACGGAGTGGATGAGCGTGCCCCCGGCAGGGCTACTGCTAAACAAGGTGGTCCTGCCGGCGGCACGCTTCACGCCTGCCCGGCGGGGGCGACTGCGTCGAGCTCAGCTCCCTGCGGGAGGAACAGCCTCACGCTAGTTGCCTCCACGGAGTGGCCAGCGGAGCGTCACGGCCGCCCCCTTGCCCGGTGGCTACACATCTTGTAAATATAACTTATCTATTATATATGGTTGTACTATATACACATTTTTAGAGCACTGCGTCCTGCTCCTATCGGCTCCTGTCTGCTTACATACCGCCCCTCTAGCGTCTGGGTCTGTCCTTGACCTTCAACTTGTTGACTCTCTTGAACTTTCTGGTCTTGGCGAACTTCTTGATACCCCACATGGACTGGGAAACCTTGTTGGACTTGGACTTACCACGACCACCACCGTGCGGGTGGTCGCACGCGTTCATGGCCACACCTCTCACCTTGGGTCTGAACCCTCTGTACCGGCTTCTGCCGGCCTTACCCAAGGACACAGACTGGTGCTCTCTGTTCGACACCGTGCCCAAGGTGGCGGCGGCGTCGATGTGCACGTAACGGTGCTCACCAGACAGCATTTTCACCACGGCCTTCGATTTCTCGGCGTACTTGGTCAACACTCTGCCAAAGGTGCCGGCGGCTCTGGCAAACTTGGCGGGCCCGGTCTTGGCGATCCCTATGTTGTGGATGATGGACCCGACCGGGATCATTCTAATGGGCAAGCAGTTCCCCTTCTGCATGGTTCTGGACGACAACAACGCTTCGTCGACCTCTCCGCCGTTGTTGGCCTTCATTTCCTCCAAGAAATCCTGCGGCAAGCCCGACCGGAAACTCTCGATTTCGTCGCCGGCTCTGAGCCCGGCGGATGCTAGGATGTACGAGATGTTGCCCGTCTCGTTGTGCTTGATCAAGGCAATGTGGCCCGATCTGGTGGGGTCGTACTCGATACGCACCACGGTCTGCTTGCCGCCCTCCAATCTGTGGAAGTCCACGAGACGCGCTCTTTGCTTGTGCCCGCCCCCGCGGCCCCTGACGGTGATCTTCCCGGTGTTGTTTCTCCCGGAGGTTTTCTTTTTGGGCGACGTGAGCTCCCAGATGGGTCTGCCCTGGTGGAGGTGCTCGTGGATGGGCTTGCGGAAGTTCATGGACCCGGGACGCGAGAGCCCGGCGGAGTAGTCCTTCATTTTCACGGCCTTGTTGGCCAATTCACGCTGTCTGCGGAAGATTTCGTCCTTCTTTTCCAAGTCGGTGAGCTCTTGCTCCTCGATGGTGATGGAGAGCGGCGTCGAGGCGCCCTTGGTGGTGGCCGACGACGCCTCCTGGTTGCTGAGGATCCTCATGGTCGAGGATATCCATCTTCTGGATACGTTTCTGTAGATGGAGCCGGCGGCTGCTGGGCCCATTGGAGTGACAGAAAACATGGCCAGAGAGCGGGTGGTTGTTGCGTTGGGTGCTGTGCCTTCTAGTGGGTGGTGGTGAAGCTGATGGTTTTTTTTTTTTCAACACTGGCTGTAGAGGTACTGCATGCCAGCAGCTAACCATCCTTTGGTAGATCGTCTTTTCTGTAGTGCGCTCTGCGCACTAACCAAAAAAACTTCCGGTCTCGAATATACGCAGCTCTTCTCTGCCACGCCCACTACCCCCGCGTAACTGCCATCCCCCATTCAGACCAATTGGAGCCGCGAAATCGGAATCCGAAGAAAATTCCAACCAACCACAAAACTCACCCACACACTAAAAACTGAAATATCACTTTTGGGCAGCCTCCCCTCTACAACACAACACACCACAGCACCCACCCACACACACCACCATGTCTGCTCGTTTGTTCTTACGTAACTTAGCTACCGCCACCAAGGCCGTCAAGCCACCAGTGCAATTATTCGGCATTGACGGTACCTACGCTACCGCCTTGTACACCGCTGCCGCCCAAGAGTCATCCGTCGACAAGGCCTTCCAGTCCTTGGGCAAGGTCAGAGAAGTTGTCCAGTCCGACAAGCAATTGCAGGAGTTCTTGGCCAACCCAGCCTCCACCAAGGACGACAGATCCGCTGTCATCGGCGCCTTGTCGCAATCCTTAAAGCTCGACAAGTCTGTCGGCAACTTCTTGACCGTTTTGGCTGAAAACAACAGATTGGCCGAGTTTGAAGGCATCTACGCCCAGTTCTCCACCTTGAACGACGCCCACAAGGGTGTTGTCGAAGCCACCGTCACCTCCGCCAAGCCATTGGACAGCAAGATCATCAGAAGACTACAGACCGCCATCTCCAAGTCCTCCGTTGTCGGTGAAGGCAAGACCTTGAACGTCACCAACAACGTCAACCCAGACCTCTTGGGCGGTTTGGTTGTCGAAGTTGCCGACAGAACCGTCGACTTGTCTGTTTCCTCCAAGCTCAGCAAGTTGAACCAAGCCTTAAAGGAAGCTATCTAAGCGCGGGGCATCCCAACCACTCCATCTATCCCATCACGACCACATTCATTGCTGGTCTAATTCCCTCCACATACACGCACACAAAGCACCGAAAACGAAAAGAAAACACTGCAAAACAAAAGGCACACATCCGACGTAAATGAAGTTGTATTGGCTGCGCTCAAAGCGGTACGCGGGGCCACGGGAACGCGGATTGACTTCCACACTTAGCGTTTCCCCCGTCTGGGCGCCCGCGGGCGCCAATCGACGTCTTTTTCGATTACAATAGAATATACATGATCATGTTTGAATCACCAGAGTTGTAGAAGGGCTCCGCAGAAGCGCAAGCGGGAGCCGAACACAGAGGGGCAATCCCTTCCCTTTGAGCCCCGGTGAGAACAAAGAATGTAGCATAGTAGAAGGGAAGGAGACTGCCGGCTGCAGGGCCACCACACAAGCAGGTGAAACCACCGGCCTGAGGCATTCCACGCCGTGGGGGCCACTAGCGTGGTGCTCTGCTCGCTGCGCTCGGACCCTCCCGCAGGGAGCCAAGCTCGACGCAGTCGCCCTCGCCGGGAAGGCGTGCAGCGTGCCGCCGGCACAGCCACCGTGTTCTACCATGGAGCCCTGCCGGGCAGGCGAGTAGCGTGCCGCCGGCAGGACCCCCTGAAAGCCCTGCCAGGACCTGCTACACTGCTGGGCTGATTGGCCATGCTGTAACCAGTTGTAGTGCCGCCAAATTCGCAGCCGCGATTTTTCAGCCAACGCCCCACCGCAGCACTGGCGACTCAGCAGCACACCATAAATCTCTGAAATATGGAAGGCTCTGCGAATTGACTTTCCAATTTGCTGCCCCAGGAACCATGCGCTTCCCCATTGCATCGCTGGTGCGGAGGCCTGCCCCTAGCTGCCCATGGCTCTTCTGGCGTAGCGGAGTTTCCGCTAAAGTCCGCTGGGATTTCCAGGGCATCAGGTGCGTCGCGGTGTCGCCGCGGCCCACGACGTGAATTCTGGCATATAGCGCACTAAAAAGACAAATATGCCAAAACAGCGTCAAAACTGGCAGCGGCCTGTTTGTCATCTGCCCTGTCACCCCTCCGCCAAGGCACCCATCACCAAAAGACTCTACCTTCGTATCCCAGCCACACAGCTACGGGAACGCAATCGATCGATCCGCAGCGCAAACGCATACCCTCCCCGCGCTTTTCGCCATAGACAGTAGCAGCGGCCCTGAACTGTATTGCGCCACATAGACTCGCAACTGGCACCAAAACACACCTGGACACCGTGTAGCGACCTCATCCCTCCAGCAAACTCTCCAAGCTTCCAGTTCCTCGACCATTCCGTCCATACGTAGGAGCCTCTGGAATCTCGCCACCAAAAAAATCAATCCAACGCCCCCCAGCACTGCTCCACCATCAGCAGCCACCCAATTTTCATAGACTCTTACCAATCAGATGACCTCTTTCTTGAATGGATTCACGTGGGCACTCACGCTCATCACGCTCGTGCTCAATGTGTTTATCTACTTCTATCCGGAGTTTAACAAGGCGGGCCAGTGTGACTGGTACTCCGAAACCTTCGCTGCCACAGACCCCACGGTGACCCCCGCCGAAGACCAGTCGCTCCTCCACAAAATCGCCTCCTACTTGCCCGTGGACGACCTCCCATCCAAGGTGCTCAACAAGCCCTTGCTGAACCCGCCAGACTTGTTCTCTCCATCGGCCTTCCACGAGAACGGCGCCATCAAGGACATCAGAATGTTGACGTTTGGTGACCCACAGATCAACGGCAACTGGCCTCTGACAAAGTACATCAAGCGTTTGGACAACTTCGGCAACGACTACTACTTGGGCCACATCTACAACGTGATGAAGAAGCGCATGCAGCCCAGCCACGTGGCCGTGATGGGCGACTTGTTCTCGTCGCAGTGGATCTACGACAGCGAGTTCTACAACAGAACCCGCAGATACGTCACCAGACTTTTCCCCAGACCGCAGGAGTACAAGCAGACCGTCATCGACACCTACAACGAGCACAAGGACTACAACTGGCACGAGTGGATGGGCAACGAGCTCCAGATGGATCCGGTCGCCAGATTCAACTCCAGAGTCTACAGCGACGTCTACGACTGGACCAACCTCACCGCAAACTACCCCTTGCCCTCGGGACCCGAGATCAGAGAGCCATTGTTCATCAACTTGACCGGCAACCACGACGTGGGTTACTCGGGCGATGCCACCTGGCAGCACATGGCCAGATTCCACCATCTCTTTGGCCAAAACAACTACGTCATTAACTACAACAAGGGCACCCCGCACGAGTGGAGATTGGTCGTTCTCGACTCCTTGACCTTGGAAGGCCCAGCCTTGCAGGAGGAGTTCGTCAGCTACACCTGGTCCTTCTTGGAGAACTTGAAGGAACGTGAAAACCCCGACTTTAAGGGTTCCACCGTGTTGTTGACTCACATCCCATTCTACAAGCGCGCAGGCATGTGCACCGACGGTCCACAGCACGTCTACTACGAGAACAACGAGAGAGAACCATACAAGAACGGCAAATTGAGATCCCAAAACCACTTGTCCTACGACACCTCTCAGAAAGTGTTGGACATTGTCTTCCCCAACGCAGACAGAGAGGGCATCATATTGACCGGCCATGACCACGAAGGCTGTGACAACTACTACGTGAAAGAGGCCACCGAGTGGAGGGCCGTCAAGAACGCATCCGAGTCCAGCACCACGGCCAAGCCGGTGAGAGAGGTGGTTGTGAGAGCAATGATGGGCGACTTCAACGGTAACACCGGTATCATGACCGGGGTCTTCAACAAGCAAACCAACTCGTGGGAGTTCCACTTTTCGTTGTGTCCATTCGTGGTGCAGCACTGGTGGTGGGTTACCAAGATAATCACAGGGATCACCATCATACTCCACTCCGTCTGCTATCTCAGAAGAAATATATGACCCCCCTGACTCGAACTCTTACAGTATGTATAAAACATATAAATATCCTTTATTCTATTGAAGAAAAATCTGTAGGACTAATTTTGGGTGCTACAACTAGCTTTTAGTGGAGGGGCTGGTCCAATCGGACTTAGTCCTTCTTTTCTTCTTCCTTGGGCTCAACCTTAGCTTCCTCCTTGGCCGGAGCCGCCTCCTCCGCCTCCTTTGGTGCTTCCTCCTTGGGCTTACCGTTGGTTTCAGCAGCCAACTTTTCGATATCGTCCTTGGCAGTGGTGTAACTGACTTCAGGGGAGATCTGGATCTTCTTAACCTTCAAGACACCGTCAACAAAGATCCAGTGCGATCTGGCGATCTTGCCGTCCGACTTTAAGCCTCCCAATGCCCTGAGAAGCTTCTTGGATGGATCGGACAACAAGCTGTACTGGAATCCGTGCTTGGTAGCAAACGACTTTTGCGCCTTGGGAGTGTCGGCAGACAACCCTAAGATGACGGCCTTGCTAGTCAACCCGTTGTAGTTATCTCTGAACCCGCAAGCCTGTCTCGTACAGCCGGGGGTGGACGCCTTGGGGTAGGAGAAGATCACCACAATTGACCTATCCAACTTGGCGAGATGGATTTCCTTCTCGTCTTGGTCCAAGAAGAACCAGTCGGGGATCTTGTCGCCAACCTGGAGCTCCTTGACCGCGGGAGCGGCGGCCTTTTTTGGTGCTGGGGCTGGTTTGGCGGCGGATTCAGTGGGAGCAGCTTCCTTCTTTTGCTTCTTCAATGAAGGTTCTTGGGTAAGCACCTCCTTCACCTTGTTGGCGGCAGCTGCGGCAACTCTTTGGGAACGGCGAACTGTTGACATTTTGGTAATCTTTTGGTGTATTTTTTCTTCAGCTGGGTGTGGAATTGAGACAGATAATAACCCAATTGGCAGTGAAATGGGTCGAAAGTCTTGGTGGTTTGTGGGTGATACGTTCGTTGCTGGTAATTTCTCCACTTTTCCTACCAGAGCAAATGCCGCAATTAACTGAAAAATTATCAATGCTTAATTTGTGTGGAGGTCCTGTATGGCACAGCCAAAATGGGACAAATCAATCCTCTCACAACCCAAAACCCCTTTTTGTTCGCCTAGCCCCACGGGGCGAGGCAAGTGAGGGTTCTAGGTCCGGCAGATCACCTGATCATAGTGTAAACCACAAAATGGCAAGTGTTCGCAAAAATATAGCAACTACAAAACGGAGGGGGACGGTCCTCATGTTACTACCACTAAGAAGAGTCTGTCCTGTGGCTCGGAGTTAATGTATGCACCGCGTTATGTCAAAACGTAATCAAAAATTTCTTTTTTTTTTCTTGAGGATAGTTGCAAAAATAATAATTTGCTGAGTGCTTGGTACATTTGATAGGAGAGCCGGGAGGGTAGAGGAAGTATTCGTGGAGGTATTTCTCAGCTGGGAATGGTGCTACGACATCTCAGCTCAGCCCACTACACTCTAGCCAAAAGTAGCCTAAGAAGTGCTATGTAAGTAAGGTGTATATGCGCAGAGTAACAAATAGGTTTTGCGAAAACACTTTGTATGGTTCGATTTTGAAAAGTATTCAAGTAGATGCGAGAAAAGATAGCTATGCAGAGGTTAGGAAAATTACGAAATGCACCGCAGCAGAAACTCTGAACACTCCGGGGATGACTCGTGTGCGGGATATACGTGATTCTAGGGTAGCATCAACGGTGTAGAGGCTTGTATGTGTGTTAGAACTAGTCCCACTCAGGGTGTTTGATGAAAAGAAAATATTCTGGCAGCACAGCACAGAAGACGGCAAGGGTGAATGTACTGTAAATCAAAGCAGCGCAAAGCAACATAACGAATTGCTTATCATAGCATACCAGCACTCTACCAGGCTGCACGCCAGATCTAACCCACCATCATATAAATTATCCTGTCTCTTCTTCCCCTGTGTCGCCTGTATTGACACTTTTTCGAATTCACGCCCACTCTTCGCCCACTCTTCGCCCACTCTCGCCCACTCTCGCCCACTCTCGCCCACTTTGCTTGCCCGCCAGCGTTTCCTGTCAACTCAGCTTTTTGATCATGGCAAATCGAATATTTTTTTTCTCTCATGCATGCAACCGATAAAATAATGCTTAAAAATATTTTCCACACACGGCTCCACAGAATCGGACGGGCTTATCTCGATGGTATAGCCTCTTTTCTTTGGAGATCAGGCTCATTTAAAAAAGCTCAGAATGTCGACAACCCTGAGCATCCTGCCAATTTTAGGAGCCACCACAGGAATATTCTATTGCTTTCCGCTGCTATACTAACCCAAACATGAAAAAGATCTTCACTAAGAGCCGCCAGGGATCGGATCTGGGGCCTCGTCGCGCCGCCGGGCCTGAACCGGAAAGCACCCGCTCTCGACCCCACGAGCCTAGATACGCTGGGCCAGGAATAGACGCTTCCAAGCCCGAACCGAACGACGATGACTTGTACGTGACGGACACTTTGCTCGAGGACGACCACACGGTCGCCTCGGTGCCGCTATCCGAGTCGAACACTCTCCAACAGCCGCGCCGCCAGAGCCAGGGCAGAGCAGGCGTGAACCAGGAAAGAGTGCAATTGCAGGACACTTTTGCCGAAAACTTCCACCTGTACCTCCCGTTTCTTATCCGAAAGGCAAGAAACGAGCAGCAGCAAAGCGCTGCTGCGTCGTCGCTGGCGCCCTCGCTGGGGGGCATGTACATGAACGAAGACTTGAACTCGTCGCTGGAGACGGTGACCTCGGCCATGAACCAGTACCAGGTCTTGGACCAGAGCATGTACAACTTCAACGAGAAGCGGCTGTTGACGATCGCTCAGGAGATGATGAAGAACAGCATCTTGGTGTTCATCAACGAGGAGTCGTTCAATCTCTTCAAGGAGCTCAAGAGCTTGAAGAAGGAGAAGGCGAGCTCCGTGGCACCAGGGTACCACAGCAGGGGGTTGGGCTTGCCCTTGTTGAAGATGGAGACGCACTCGCTCATCAGAAAGGATGACGGGGCAGATATCGTGTTTCTGACCGTCAAGCCGGAGCTGGCCGGCACGGCCACGGCCTCCGACGAAGCGTCGCTGAAGTTTTGCACGGTGCATGTCAAGAGCACCTCGGACGTGAAGCGATACACGTTCACATTCACGCCCGCCGACGCGCCCGCCTTCAAGGTGATACTATTCCAACACAATATGAAGCCGATTGCCGATTTCGTGTACAAGGACACGAGGTTCCGGTTCTTTGGGAACTCCATGATCAACTACGGGTTGGCGCCCAACTTCAAGTTGTTGGTGCTCGACAAAAAGATGCCCGGGCTCCACGACTTTGTGTTTGACAAGCCGCAGTTCAAGCTTCTGTCCATCGTGCGGAACAGACGGCTCTCCACGTCGGACTCCAGGAGCAAGGAGGACGCTGCCGCTGCGCCCGAGACCGACCCCTTGAAGATGGCCAACCCGTACCCGCACGCGTCGAACCCGCTCGTCAAGTACGCGCAGTACGAGTACCTCCAGCAGCACAAGTCGTACGTGTCGAACGACTTGCCGCCGTTCGGAAGCTTCCAGGACGCCATCTGCTACAAGAACGACTACACGATCATGCCCAAGAAGTACAGGGAGTTGGGCAGATTGGAGGTGTACCAGGCGCTGGCCGGCTTCACGTCCAACACGAACACCGACTCGAACGCCTCGATCGACATCGACACCTTGGTTCTCACGTGCATCTCGTTGGCCGTGAGAGACGGCGTGGTGCGGAGAAACTCCCAGGTGCATTCAAACATCGAGTTGGCCAACAGGTACAATTTCCAGAACGGAGCTATATACTCGAACCACGGCTCGCCCTTGGGCGGCATCTTCTAGGCGAGAAACGGACGAGGGCACAGAGGCAGTGGGCCGCCGGCAGGACCACGAGCGCTCACTGTGGGGGGGGGGGGGGGGGGGGTAGTGGTGACGCTCCGCGGGCCACTCCGTGGCGGCCACTAGCGTGGGGCTGTTTCTCCCGAAGGGAGCTGGGCTCGACGCAGTCGCCCCCGCCGGGTAGGCGTGCAGCGAGCCGCCGGCAGGACTACGAGCATTCTTTGCAGCTGTAGGTGCTGGGGGCCCTGCCGGGGGCACGCCCATGCGCTCCGCGGGCCACTCCGTGAGGGCCACTAGCGTGGGGCTGTTTCTCCCGAAGGGAGCTGGGCTCGACGCAGTCGCCCCCGCCGGGTAGGCGTGCAGCGAGCCGCCGGCAGGACTACGAGCATTCTTTGCAGCTGTAGGTGCTGGGGGCCCTGCCGGGGGCACGCCCATGCGCTCCGCGGGCCACTCCGTGGAGGCCACTAGCGTGGGGCTGTTCCTCCCGAAGGGAGCCAGGCTCGACGCAGTCGCCCTCGCCGGGTAGGCGCCAGCGGAGCGTCGTTCCTGGTGGTGGTGATGCTGGCAGCCCTGCCGGGGGCCAGAGCGTGGAGCTGTTGTATAAAGTAGATAATACACGAAACTGAGAATAGTGTCAACTGGTTGTAGGCACACTCACGGAATAGAGAGAAACAGACTTTCCCCTGACTCCCCTCTGTAGGTTCCACGATGGGCGAGGCTCCAAAAGCCGGTGACGGTGCGATGCTGCAAAATCCCTACGAATTAGCGTCGTAAATCACCCGCGCCTCGCAAAATTTAGCGTGGAAAAAAAGAAAAAAGCATCCTGCTGCGATCGTTTGACAGCACCCCCCTCGGCCAGCAAACATGCGCTATGCTGCTAGACACATTTCGGTGATAAGTAGCGCTGCCACAAAGGTGGATGCGAGCTGGCAGCAAAATTCCCATGCTTTCGGGGCTACGCCTCTCTCTTCAATGCGTGGCATCGCCCGTCGTGCCTCCGCTGGATCTGCTTGTCGGTCTGGTTACCGCCTGGACCGATATGGAAAACTCCGGCCCAGTGCCCGACTCGCTGCTGCTGCTGCTGCGGTCGCGGGTGCGCTGCGTAATCAAATATTGTGGCTAATTGTTTTTCTTTTTTCCTGCGTCGTTGGTTTTCCATGTGCATAATGGGGTGGGAGGGGAGTGCAGGTTATGACTCTTATCGGCAGAAGCACCCAGGCACAGGGTTGGCAGCAGACAACAGTCATTACATAATAGCCACGCAATAGCTGCGCAATAGCTACATTACAAATCAGGACGAATTGGGCAGGTGGCCCGGCTGGTGGTTGGTCTCGAGGCAGATCCCAAAAGTGTGGATCTCTTTCGTTGCTTACAAATGTAGCTGAGCGGTGATGGGGATCGCGTAGCGGGCGGCCGCAGATTTTCTGCGCTTGTGCGGCTGACTCCCCTGTAATCAAAAAAAAGGCCCGATTAGCCTTTTGCTTTCGTGCATGACACTATCGAATGAAAAAGGCGGATAAACTTTGCAGTGGCCTACAAATATCTTGCTTTTTTCGACAGCTTGTGCTTCAGGACTACTCTGCACCCTATTCTCTGTACATACCGCCCGCCCCCACATGAGACGGCTCTTTTCCAGGAGGCGGTTTAACTCCGATCTGGGACCCTCGCGGCCACGCCCCGCGGTGGAGTCTGGCCGTGCAAGCAGGAGGAGCCTTGAGAACCTCAGCCTCTCCGACCCTCGCCAAAGCAACAACGACGTGCCCAGACAGTTCGAGTCGGAGGTGGACGAGTTCGACGACGACGTCCCCGCGGCAGGCTCCGATACCGACGCTATCGACGCCATCGGCGCCAGCGACGCCGACGGCAACGACAACGGCAGCGACGTGGACTCGCGCGAGTCTGCGCCCTTGTCTGAGTCGCGAACGCTCTTCAACTCGAACCAGGAGCGCTTGCAACTCCAGGCGTCGTACAACGAAAACTTCCTGTTGTACCTCCCGTTTCTCATCCGGCGCGTGAGGCTCGAGAGCATGTACACGCACAGCGACTTGAGCTCGTCGCAGGAGACGATCGCGTCCGTGGTGAACAAGTACTCGATCATGAACCAGAGCACGCACAGCTTCAACGAGAAGCGCCAGATGATCCTCGTGCACGAGATCTTGAAGAACAGCAGCCTCATCTTCGTCAACCAGGACGCGTTCTCGCTCTTCAAGGAGATCCGCGGCATGAAGAAGGAGAAGGCCAGCGCGGTGGCGCCCGCCCACTACCGCCGGGGCATGGGGTTGCCGCTCATGAAGATGGAGTCCCACACATACTTGCGGCGCGAGGACGGCGCCGACATCATCTTCCACAAATCGTGCGAGGCCAGCAGCAGCGCCGCGGCCGACCAGGACTACGCGTACTACAAGTTCTGCGTGGTGCACATCAAGAACGTGTCGAGCCTCAAGCGGTACACCTTCACCTTCACGCCGCAGGACGCGCCCAGCTTCAAAGTGATCTTGTTCCAGCACAACTTCAAGCCCATCGCCGACTTCAACTACAAGAACACGCGCTTCCGCCTCTTTGGCAACTCCATGATCAACTACGGCTTGGCCCCCAACTTCAAGATGTTGGTGATCGACAAGGACAAGCCCAGTCTCTTCGACAGTCTCATCGAGAAGCCGCAGTTCAGGCTCCTGTCCCTCGTCAAGCGGCGCAGGTCGTCCGCCAGCCTGGCGTCGGCAGCAGCAGCGGCGGCGCCGCCACCACCAAAGCCGTCGTCAGACCTCCGTGGCCCCACGGCTCTGCCCTCACTCTCCGCCACCTCGTCCCGGCGAGGCTCCTCGGTGTCCAGACGAGGCTCCGCGGTCGCCATAGCGGAGGACCCCAACGAGGAGGCAATCGACGACGGCGACGACGACACGCTGAACGAAGCCGCGGAGCCGGCCCCCGTGGACCCCACCACCATGTCCAACCCATACCCTCTAGAATCCAACCCGCTCCTCAAGTACGACCAGCACGAGTACCTCCTCCGGAACAAGTCGTACGTGTCGAACGACATGCCGCCCTTCGGGAGCTTCCAGGACGCGATCTGCTACACCAAGGAGTACACGCTCTTGCCCAAAAAGTTCAAGGAGCAGGGGAGGTTCGAGGTGTACCAGGATCTGTCTGTCTTCACCTCCAACACGAACCTCAGCTCCACGGCCTCGGTGGACATCGACACGCTAGTGCTCTCGTGCTTGACCTTGTCCATCCGCGAGGTTGTGATCAAGCGGAACAGCAAGGTCAACTCGAACGTGGAGTTGGTCAACCGCTACAACTACATGAGCGGCGGGATCTACGCAAACCACGGCGCCGGCATATTGGGCGGTTTCTGACCTGCAGTGGTGCAAGGTTTCTCTAGCTGCTGGCAGCACCGGGGGTCGGCGCCCCCTACACACACACTTTATTTATTTGAGTCGCCCCATCCTCTCCCACAGGGAGCTAAGCTCGACGCAGTCGCCCTCGCCGGGCAGGCGTGCAGCGTGCCGCCGGCAGGACCCCCAGCACCTCAAGCTGGCCCTGCCGGGGGCACGCCCAGCCACTCCGTGGTGCTCTGCTCGCTGCGCTCGGGGCGGCGCCTTTTATTGACAATATCTTAATCTCCTGAAGCATTCAGCTCTTGCTTGGACTCTTCAGTCTGAACATTTACACTTTGTTTGCAGAAATTATATATATATTAATTTTACAGATTGTATTATGTATATGTGTGTCCCCCAGAGGGACGTTTGTGGTTTTTCTTTAGACAGGTGGGCGCATCTAGTAACGCTCAGGGGACCGCGATCTGTCGCGGCCACCGGCGGGAGATCTGGATGGGGAGCGCGAGTAACGGCCTCTGTCGTAGTCCTTGCCCTCGCCGTTGGACTCCTCTGGTCTGTCTCTGTCGTCCCTCGAGGGACGGCCGCCTCTATAGTCCTTTTCGGACCCTCTTGGTGGGTACCCTCTTTCTGGTCTGTCGTATCTGTCGCCTCTATCTCTGTCTCCTCTGTCTCTGTCTCCTCTGTCTCTTTCGTCCCTGGAGTACCCCCTGTCGTATCCTCTGTCTCTGTATCTATCGTCGTATCCTCTGTCGTCGTAGCCACCGTCGTAGCCTCCTCTGTAGCCGCCTCTGCCTCGTCTTGGAGGTGGAGCGCCGTAGCCGTAGTCGTCTCTTGGGTCGTAGTCTCTTCCGTATCCGTATCCACCACCTCTGCTGTAGCCGTAGCCGCCTCTGCCTCTTGGGCCGCCTCTGCTGCCTCTTCCGCCTCTGAAGCTACCTCTACCTCTGGTGCTGTATGGTTCGCTTCTGGCTTCCTCCACGGTCAAGCCCGTGTTGATGGAGAAGGGGAGGGTCTTGCCGTTCAACTCTAAGGCCTTTTGGGAGTCCTCAAAGTTCTTGTATTCTACAAAGGCGAATTTTTCACCGTCGTCGGTTCTTGGAGGTGGGATGTCCAATCTTACTAATTCACCGAATCTAGGAAGTAATGTTAGTGAGTGTGTCGACAAAATTGTGCATGAATTGCGTTGAGGGGGGAAGGTTTGTTTCAAGTATGCGTGCCCAGCAGAGTGGCTGTTGATCGGAGGGAGGAGGGAGGGAGGGAGTGTATGAGGGAAATGGGAGGGAAGTTTCGGGGAGGGAAGGAAGGAAGGGAATTGAAGGAATCGAATGAAGCGAAATCAAGCGGGACTGACTTGAAATGATCTCAATTGCATGGGTACGGATGTACGGAGAATCGCAGGTGATCATGAGCGAGTCACAGGGACTTTGAAATTGGAGATTTCGGGCGCTTTGGGGATGGAAATGGACGGGAATGGATGGATGAAATGTCCAGCGGTGGACAGACTAGATGGCCACTCGAGTGCCGTGGCAGTGATTGACGAAATCGTCGTTGCTATTGGGGAGGACTGGCGGGGGAGTGTGTCGCGGCGAGCCCCACGGACGGCACTCGCCGTTTGCCATCTTATCAGCAGCTATAGTATCCAAAAATTAGTGCTAGAGACCCCAACATTCATTAGAGAAGGATGATATGCAGACAAATAGAGACTTAATATGGGTGCCCCCTTCTCAGAGGCAAAATGGAGAGAGAGTTTTGTGATTTGAAACAAGGTACCCCTTCAACTATTCATTGTAGCTTTCCATGTGCAGTACTTACTTTTCGAACTCTGGAGCCAAGTCGGCTGCCTTCGATTCTCTGGAGAATCCAGTTACATATAATGTATTCTTTGGCATGTCTATGTGTTGTGTTGCTGGAAGGTGAAGAGAAAGAAGGGGGGTGTCTGGGGGTGGTTGGTAGGAAAATATTTTTCAGTCGGTGAACATTCTGGTGTGATCAACTTCGAGTGTATGGGTGTGCATACAAGCGGCAGTTGCACATGAAACTTGGGGCAGGGGCCGCCAGCAGGCCGCAACTCGCAAGACCACCGGGTTAGATTTGGTTAATGCGGTGAATTGGGCCAATTGCAGCCAAATGGAAGAGTTGGAGGAGCTGGAGGAGCTGGGGGAGCTGGAGGAGCTGGAGGAGCTGGAGGAGCTGGAGGAACTTGTATGCATCGGGAATAACTTGTCGTCTTTTTTTTTCTTTTTGCAGCTCAAAGCGTGTTCTTTTTACTTTGGTGTCTCATAACTGTTGATCGCTCTCAGTTGGGTGGTGATTCTTGCTCACCTTAGCTCAACTCGCGGTAAATAGCTCCTGGCACTCACTAAATTTTAGCGCGCTCTAGCGCTCCATTTAGCGAGCATGTCCGCTAATTTTGTTCTGTTTAGTGCTGTTTTTCGATGTTTTCGTTTTCCGCGTCCTTAGCGCGTCAGTATGTAAATACCAATTCGAGATGCCTTCTGATCCACCAACTAATCACTCTACGGCTACGATCTGAGCGCATACAGCGAGTCTATTTTGATCGTTTCTCGCCTTTAAATCTTAGTAGTAGCACCTAGCTACGCTTCTTGCCTCCCCTTCACCCCTATAATGGTAATATGTCAATCGAAACCTCTCTTGATCTAGCCATTGATCTTTTCAAACAGACCAAGTACAAAGAAGCACTTGAACAGTACAACCTGATAGTCAAGAAAATCCAGAAGTACACTCCTGATGAACTAAGCAAGATACGATTGCAGTACGGCTTGACTTTGAAGCCAGTCTTTGGACCCGTAGTCCACCCCAAGGTGGGCTCGGTTCTAGACCAAAGAGCTGCAACCTACGAGAAGTTGAACAATATACCCAAGGCACTCCGAGATGCTGAGAACCTTATACGGCTTGAGCCACTAAGCTGCAAAGGATATCTTCGAGTTGCCAAACTAAAATTGCTACTAGAGCAAGAAATTGAGTGCTACAAGGTGCTCCAAAGAGGTGTGTACACCATTGAGTCGGCAGTAAAGAAGTACAACGTAGAGGTCCCCAAAGTGCTCTTTGATAAACTAAAGGGGAAGTATAGAGACCTAAATCAAAAGTTGAAACAGCAAAAGAAAGCCTCACTGCAGCCAGTAGCTCCACTGGACTCGTCAAAAAGCGGCGCTGCAAAGAGGCAGGCCAGTCTAGATGATGCTCTTTTCTTGCACAAGCGTAGCAAGAGTTCATTAGTGGAGCCGAGAAGAAAGAATGCTTCAGCTAGCCCCAGCGTGCTGCTTCTGCAGCTGCTGGTGTTGGCTACGGCTCCTTCCTCGTCAGATCCCTTCGACTACTTCCCCTTGGAGCTTATCTCGGAGATCTTCTCCAGATTACCGCTAAGAGCTATACTTCGGTGTCACTTGGTTTCATCTCAGTGGTACAACACCTTGACATGTATTCCATACTTATACCAAACCCTCCCGTTCAAAAATAGAATAGATAAAGCGGAGTTCTTGAACGGATTGAAGTTAATCAAAAAAGTATACCAGAATTCGTCCAGCAGCACCGTGAAGGCACTCAAGCTATCGAAATCCTTGAAGGATGAGCAGTTCTTGGACTTGTTGAAGATTCTTGCGTTTCAGTCGTTTCTGGCAAACTCCAACTTGAACTTTGAAAAGTTCGAAATCATCAACCCCAACTTTAACATTGGCGAGATTCTCTTGTCATTTATCTACCCCAAAGTGAATTCAACCACCACAGATTTGAGCGGGTTGAGGCCCTTCCAAAACACGTTGAAGTCCTTGAAGTTGGGCGTGTCGTCAGAAATGAAGAACTTCCCCTATCTTTTGGGGGTGCTGGACTGCTTGAAGGAGTTGGAAATTATCCAGCTAAAGTCTGAGTCAGATTCAAAGAAAGTGAGGTACAACCCACTACAGTATCCAACTATAAAGGAGGTTTACCGTGAAAGGATAAATTGCAGCCATTTGGAAACATTCACAATCATTGGCCACCCAGATGACCTTCAGAATGCGAGTCTTACAGCTTCGTCTTCGACTTTATACTCATTTCTCAAGATGGCAACTAGTTTGAAACTATCGACAAGCTCGTTGACCTTTCCCTTGCGGTCGCTAACAATCGTTTCGCAAGATCTCTCTCAGTTCCAAAGCATAAGATTTGAGAGCTTCCCTCAGCTTGAAGAAGTTTACTTTGAAAATAACACAGGCTATTCTCTTAGCGACTTCATATTGGGATTCACGCCTTCTTCCATCGAAGTCAAGACTCAGAAGTTGGCCAAGTTGGTGTTCCGCGAGCGGGACCTAAGCACAGAGTTTGATGTAACCACTTTAAGAAATCTAGAATTCCCCAGATTATCAAGCATAAAGCTATTAGACTTGTATTCGTGCAACTTGACCAAAGCTGGGCTCTTCAAATTGTTGGAGGTGGTCAACAAAGATGGAAGTCAACTTACCAGTTTGAATATTGGCAACTCGAGAAAGCTTGGATTCCAGGTAGATACACTTCATAGGCACCGGGGAACGTTACCGTCGGCTACTTCAAGTATCTCCATAGCAGATATCTTGAAGCGAGCGCCTAACTTGACGCATTTGTACTTGAATGAGATTGAGTTCGATAATTTTTCCGCAAAGATGTTCTACAAAGATCTCAAGGACAAGTATGACTCGACATTTACCACGATCAAATTGAAGTATTTGGATCTAAGTTTTGTGAGGTTGGATGGAATAGGGTTGATGGATTTGTTTTGTGTGAGCTCAAGAGTACCAGTGACATTCCAATTGGACGATCTCGTGCTAAACGGTATTGACGTAAACCAACAGACGATCCAGTTGTTGATGGACAAGGGGTATGTAGGGAAAGTGCATAATGATTTTCATAAGGCCCGGTGGAGAGAATTTGGGGTGAATAGTTTGATACAGTGAGGTTGTTATGAGTTTTTTGCACCCATGCGCACACTCACTGCCGAGTTGCCGAGATGGGTCCGTCGAGTCGACACCCATAACTGCGAAATCGCTTGTGAGAAAGTGAAAAAAAAAAAGTGAATGGACCAAGCGTGAAACGTCTCTATCACTTGAATATGGCTTTTTCTTAAGGAAACTGACGTGGTGACTAATGAACGGTAGCTCTCCTCAATATGTGGGTACTGGAAATTGCAGCACAAATCGTGTGCCGCACAAAAAAATGCACGGAGCCAAAAAAATCATAGCGCTGCTAAGAAGTCGCGATGAGATGAAAATTCAGTGGTCGCATAGGCGTACGCCATTACTTGCAAACATATCCACAACCACCGAGTTTGCTAGTAGTCTCATTGATTGTTTCGCCTACTTACCCATTCGCATATCCAAAGTTCCTCTCAAAATATGGTCGTAACAAGAAGCGGAAAGGCTGCCGTTCCGGGACAGGCGAAGAAGATCAAGTTCCTGGATGACAGTTTCAACGATTACCACACAGCTGACGACGAAGAGGAAGCCCCAAAGGAAGAAGACGAGGAAGAAGAGGAGGAGTCTGATTCCGGCTCTGACTCCGACGATGCTCCAGAAGAAGAATCCACATCGCACGCCAAAGAATTGATATTAAAGAAACAGAAAGAACAGAAGCAACAGGAGCTCGAACAAAGAAGACAGGAAAAGGAGAAGAGAAGACAGCTCGATATCTTACACAGCGAGCAGCAGAAGTTGAAGAAAAAGCAGGAGGATGAAAAAGCAGCCAAAGACGTCTTGCCAGACTTCTTACCAGAAGACATTTTTGACTCCATACAAGACGAGAGCGACCAAGACAGTGACGATGCAGACGATGCAAGCAGCCAGAGAAAGCATTTGAAGCTTCAGGATTTCGAAGAATTCGACAAGAGAGAATTGGCCAAGCAGATCAAGGAGGAAAAGCTCAGGCAGTTGAAATTGAAGAGGAAGCTCATAGTGAAGAAGGGGCCAGTGCACGTGAAGGTCACTGCAGCATCAACCCACCAAATCAACAAGAAGCTCGTGCCCGTGGCTGAGAACAAAATCGTCAACTCCAGAAACAAATGGCTCAAGAGGAAGTCGCTTGGAAAGAAGTAAGCGGTGGCGGCATTACAAAATGTAAGGAGTGAGCCCGGGAATTGTATCATAGTAAACCAAAAATTGCATTTTAGTTATATAAGACTCTATATACACTAATATATCATTACGATAGATATACTGTAGGATGGGATCAGGGAACAGCGAGGATCCGAAAAGGATCCGAAAAGGATCCGCGAGCAATAAGAGGGAATCCACGCGTATGCCCTGGGCTGGGACACTTGCAAGAGGCCATCCAGCCTTTCATTATGCTACGTGACGCGAGCTGCCCATCATTGAAAAACCTCAGCAAACTCCGTGTGAAACTTGAGTCTCTGAACAAAGGAGACTGGTATTAACTCAAGAAGCCGCAACTTCTTCTCCTTCAGTGGTATCTATCGAGCCCTGTTAGCCTGCTGTTTGGCAGCAGCTACGCGTGGCCAGTAGTGAGATCGCCAGGACCCAACACTACTGATCTGCTTCCATGCCACCCTCTCATTGTGGATTCTGCAGGAACTGGAACTGCTGGGGCTGTTTCGTGCCTCCGATCCGCTCGTCTCGAGTCAATGACTCGTCCTGTAAGTCCTTGAACTTCAATATCGAGTGGTCTTGCTCGTCATTGTGGGTCATTTCCTCTTGGAACGTAAACTGCTGCGCATTTCTGGCTAAGCTGTCGTCATACTCAAGAATGTCCTCTGGCGTGAGCTTGATCGTCGTTGCTGTTCTTCGTAACATCACTGGCCTAGTGGGTTGGTCTCTGGAGATGGAGGTACAAATGCAATCAGATCAGGTTATTTGTTTTGGTTGTAGGAAATGTGGGAGTGCACAGAAGAGGTTCCGCCAGTAAACCTACAAACTCAATACAGAAGCCCTTATACAGCCCCAAAACCTCATCTTAACTGCTATTAAGAGTGTTCAGGACCCTCTGATTCAGCTTAAATGCCCGCTGTCCACCTCCTTGTATCGTCATCACTAAAACTGCCACAACCCTCCACAGCTCTGCCCATAGGTATGAAAACTCCCAAGCTTCGGCAGATCGAAAACGTGACTTCGTGGCCAAGATGGTTTAAGGCGTAAGACTGTTATACAAGTACTGTTCCAAAGGAATAAACCTGGTACCCTGGCGATCTTGAGATCGTGAGTTCGATCCTCACCGAGGTCGCTTTTCTTCTTTTATTTTTGCTCTTCTTCTGGTTCATTTTGTCTACGAATGGGTCTAGAACGTTACGTAAAATTCGTCAAAGTTATGATTTCTATTAAATATCCATACTGATGTACCATTGTATATATAACCGGAATGTTTCCTCTTTTTCCAAAACATCTTTGTGTGCCTCCTTCCCTGAAGGTGCGTTTCTAACGAAGGAGAGCAACTGCCTATTTGGGAGCCTCACTCTTCGTTTTCGCAGCCACGAGTGCTGCGCCGTTATTGGTGTGCTTTTGCACATACCGCTCTTTATGTGCCTATGTGGTCCCTGTGAAGATCTTTGAGCCGTATCTTCAAACAGTAGGGACACATCATGTGGTTGCACCGGTGGCAGGTGAATCTGGTGGGCACTCTGAGCACGATGTCTGATGCTGTGGCCGTATCTTTGGAGTCCGAAAAGAGCTTTTCGTCGCGCGAGCTGTCCGATTCGTTATTGATTGGTTGATCTATCGACTGATAAGATGGCGAGGTGGACGACAACAGTAGTGTTCGTTGCCCCTCATAGTTGTAGTTTTTGTTGGCGGACAATTCGAGAGTGAGGGTGCCCTGTGAGTGCAAACCACTGCTGGGCGTGGGGAGGAATTGGAAATAGTCGTCGTCGGCGCTATTCTTTCTCTCATTGTCGCTCACGCTCAGCGGCTCACTTTGGTTGTAGACGATTTTGGAGTAGTACTTTAGCCGGTTCATCAAGTTGTTATCTTGGATGCTACTGTCGAAAGACACGTCGTGGTCCTTGTGATCCTTGTAGTATATCTGTCCAAAGCATTGACCGCACAGACAACAGTACCACTGGCAGATCTTGTTCTGGTCCGGGTTGGATTGTCCCGCGTCTCTTGAACTATTATGTAGTGTTGCAGACATATTTTTGTGCTGTATTGTGTGAATCATCGGGGAAAAAAATGTGGGGAATTGAAAAGTTAATAAAACAAAGGAATTCTAAATCTAGAGTTGATGTACGTTGATCCGGTATTGGTGATATCAAGTTGAGTGTATCAGGGTAGTCTTGATATGTGTGTAGGTGTGTAGGTGTGTAGGCGTGTTAAGGTGCGTAGACAAAATTGTGGTCGGGTTGGATCATAAAAAAAGAAATTTTGTTAGTCATAAAAGAGCTATGAGAAAGTTGCTCCGATAATTTATGATTTCAGTGTCCAGTGTGGCCGACAAGTATACCGATATATATATATATATATGCTGAAAAATGTTGGTCAGGTTAAATAATATGTCACCGCTTTTTAAGCTCTAAAGTATGTGTAAATATAATGGACTGTGGGGCTAGACAAAAAAAATACGACGGAACGTTCTTATTTTTTCTAGCTATTGCGCGTGCCTCTAAAAAATATTCAGAACGGAAACTAAATGAAGGTGGAAATGCGATGGCAATGTGTCTAGAACTCCAGTAGTGGGTCGCAGGTGGGTGTCTTAGGTGGGTCTTGGGTAAGTGTTGCAGTGACAATTAGTGGCAAGCAACATACAATTCTTTTGCAATTCTTTCTTTTTTTTTTCTAGCCTAGGTCTAGCTGTTTTCAAAGAGGAATGTATTGCTAGAAAATTTCTTGAAGCCCAAACACTAAAAAAAGAAAAATGGGTAGGCTTGTAGAAGTAGATGGTGGATCTAATTACACACTGATGTCTGTCCACTTAATTTACTACTTGTAGACTTTACGTGTTATCGGTTGCCTAACTAAGTCAAAACAGGTATCAACGGGCGAGCGGTGGGTGGGTGGGTGGTCACTTTTTGCTCAGGACGGAATGAAGTATGGGGATGGGGATGGCGCAAATCGAGATTCGGAAAAAGAAGGGAATCACTCGATATTATATAATAATAAAAATAAAAAAAGAGAAAGCTAATCTTCGGAATACGAACGCTCGGAGGACATTTACCAACGTATCTGGCCTATATAAGAGGACGAAGGTTCTGTTTGCATGCAATGGAATAATCCCATAATAAGTGAAAAAAAAAAAAAAGGCGGAAGGAAAGTCGGCTGCTGCTGCTAGGAGCACGGGGATTGCTAGGGTTATTGTATTGGAAAAAAAAGGTTAAAAAAAGAAAAGTGGGAAGAAAGGAAGGGAAACAGGGCAGACAAGTCACGGAAGATCGAAGGTTCAGCTGTAATTGTTAACATTCTAACTCACATTTCCATACATGACGCTTGCTTTGACCTCAATTGCAGTGTAGTGTAGTGGGCACTTGGCGCACCGACCCCAACTCCAGACTCCCCTTGGATGTGGATAGCAAACCTCCCCAATAAGGTTTTAAACTCCAGGGTTACATTAATTTTAGCTGCTCCACCAAAACTTCCCCCCCCCCCTACAAATTCTCGAAACTTGGCATTCCTCCTACACTATCCATTCACGTTTTTTTTTTCATTTGACTTTGCAAAAAGGCAATCCAACGGGCGAGTTTTTTTGATTATCTGCAAGATATGCGGCTCAAGCTGCAATCGCCTGCGGGCTCAATCGAATCTAGAATGAAAAACTGGCACCGTAGTATGCGAACCACTACAATAAGGCAGAGAAAAGTGTTAAATTCCATGTCTGTGATCACGAATGGGGGTGCCAGCGGACCCTCGTCGTGGTACAGGGAGTTACGGCTTTTCTGGATCTCGCAGAGATTCTCCTCCTGTAGGGCTGTTGGTGGCTCTTTTGGTGTTTTTTTCGCTCTCTGCCGTCTCCTTCTCAACAGTTGATTCCAAAAAGGGGAATACTAGTGCCGGAAGCTTATTTAATGTTTTACCTAGCAATTTTGGTCTGGATGTACTGCTCACTAAAGTGAATGTAGGCTGTACGAAAAAAACTAGAATCGATGACTCTTGGATCACTCCCTTCAGCGACAGGTCCAATATTTTGGGTTACGTTCGCTCTGATTTAGTGCTTTTCTAGATGTTCTCCTCGTAATCTGCTCCCCCTCCTCCCCCTCCTCTCTCTTCTCTTCAATAGTCTTCCCCGAAAAAGTATGTATTCTG
The DNA here is from genome assembly GCA_029581775.1 of Dujonia boleticola. Taxonomy (NCBI): domain Eukaryota; kingdom Fungi; phylum Ascomycota; class Pichiomycetes; order Serinales; family Debaryomycetaceae; genus Dujonia; species Dujonia boleticola. The sequence goes on along the minus strand of JARGRU010000014.1, from coordinate 1,100,240 downwards.
GAGACAAAGTTCTGGAGTCTAGGGGGAAGGATGTGAGGAGTGGTATATTTGACATCTACACTACGCCTAAAATTGATCTAGAATTCTGCATCGCTAATTGCTTTCTCTGTTTGCTCTTTTCTTTTTTGTATCAATCTTGTATTTTCTATACACATTGGCCTCATCACATATGTTTAAAGTCAAAATTTTAGATATTATTTCCTGTGATAGCTGCTTTGATCGTATAGTGGGGAAAGCTGGGGTCAAGCCAATTTTTGGTTTGTGTTCTTGGTTCTATGTATCTAAGGTTGTATCTCTGGCTCGCCAAAAGATACTATAGAGGGGACCGCCAGTGCCAAACACATGACAGTTGACTGTTTACTGTGTTTTAGCTTTTCACGTGTCGATTTTCTACTGGTTCTATTTTTTTTTTTCCAGTTTTTGAAATCGTTCTTCCACCTAACGACCATAATTCTACTGCTGAATCGGACTTAGTTACTTGTAGATTGTAGATTTGAGAATACACCTAAAGCGAAACTTCACAATCAACGCTAAACTTGCACATTCCCGCCGATATCGATGTTTGCCTTTGTCTTTTTGTCCACGACCTTGAGGAATAACGCCGGCTTGATTAACCCGTTTTCGTCCCCAGCACTCAATATCACGTTGTTGGTACTGCGGTAAAACTTTATGCCCTCCTGTAAGCACTTGTCTATGTCTACGTATATCAAGACATTGCACGACTGCCTCATTCCCGAGATAACCTTGTCGGGAGACTCGTCGTAAGTGAAATGTATGTGATTCCTGTTCATTTTCGAAAGCCCAGATTCTAGAATCAATGGTAGCTTTTTTAAGTACGTGCCGTGTATTATGACAGGTGGGAAATCCTTCTCTCGGTCGCTCAATAGCACTAGACTTTCGTCCCCGACAGTGGCAATCGAGTGTCCCTGGTTAGCACATATCAGCAAGGATCCAGTGCCTTCCTCTTGCTTTATCGTAAATCTTTTCTTGTCGTTGCTCTCCACAATTCTCCTGATGTCATCGATCGTGGCTCGATGAGTCTTGATGCGGTTGTGCCTGAGAATCTCATCTAGCGGGATATACCCATTGGCGTCTATGTTTAGCTTTTCCTTGACTGCTCCGTGGCGGAGTAGGTACGAAAGGGATTTGGAGATCTGCACATCTCGCTTAGAGGTATCAGACGACATGCTAGTGGTAGTAACTGTGCCAGCTGAGTTTATCATCTAGTTGTAGACTTTGGGGAGTACAGCGAAAAATTTACGGGAGGGCAGTGAAAAATTAAAAATCATAACGCTAGCTAAATGTGAATGAGTCAACTGTGTGCCTAACAATGTACGATGAAAGCACCAGCTAAAACTCTATTCTGCTTCCTCCTGAACTACTCGCATATCAGTTGCCTTCTATTCCTCGCCTCACCTTACCCGTTTCTACATCTTCATCTCTATCATTATCATTATTATTTTGTCTTCTATTTACAAGTATATGACGACCTCTGTATGCATGGGTACTGCGAAAAAAAAAACCTCGCTCAGCTACATCTCTTGGTAGCCTTAGCACCCGCTAAGGAGCCCATTTCGTCCTTCTTCTGCTTGATGGTTTCGTTGTCACCTAACTCGGTCTTCTCATGAATGTTCAAGAGGTATTTCCCGTCCTCCTTTCTTTCACCCTGGACGATATTTTGTGTCAAGAAGGTTGCAACAGCATTGAGATTGTCGATCTTCTCTTGAACAGTCTTCTCTTCAGCTAGCTTGTCTTCGAAAAAGCCGTTCTTTATTCTGGTTCTGGCTGCCAACAAAACCTCGGTGTCGTTCTTGAAGGCGGTTCTGGTGGCCCTGAGAATGTTTTTGTACGCAGAAAGAGCGGCAGATCTGGTCATTTTGGGGGTAGCGTGTGTGTACAATTCAGCAGGCTAAAGGTTTGCAAGTTCTTTGATTTGTGATTATTCATATTCCACGGTATTGGGTACTGCACACAAGGGTACTTTTTTTTACAATACGCAGGAAAAAAGCAGTAGGAATTAGCTATATGGCTGCAAAGTAAATACAATACAATAGAAAGCGCTATCAACATTAAAGGTGTGACTACTCAGGGAGACGATATGGGAGATACCTTATTCCCACAGCTTCCAGACTAAACTCATGTACTTATCGTAGTGTTCAACAGATCTTCGAAGGAGGATGCGAACAACGTGATGCGGATGGTGGCTGCGGATAAAGTTGACAAGGTATAGAGGATTGTAGCGTTTCTTGACGAAAATAGTCAGAGACAAATATGAATAGCAAAGTTCGCGCTAGTAGAAATCGCACGGCAGGTTCTAGGCAGAGACAAATCTGGATCGTAGAGTTCGCGCTAGTAGAAACCCCACAGCAGGTTCTAGGCAGAGACAAATCTGAATTGTAGAGTTGGCGTTAGTAGAAATCGCACGGCAGGTTATAGGCAGAGATAAATCGGAATTGTAGAGTACAAGTATCAATCACACGGCAGGTTTTAGGTAGCATCCAAGACAATACTCCAATGTCTCAAACTACTAAAAATAGTGGAAATCAAGTTGCTTGTTAGCAAACTGCGAGGTGAAAGTCCATATTTAATTTCTCAGACCTATACTTTTAGTATTTTGAAGAGTTCGCATCTTGGCGAGAATTGACCTGTTACTGAATACCTAGGTATCAACTGTAAGGTGAAAGTCCATATTTTGCTTCTCGCTCCAATACTTTTCACATTTTGAGGAGTTCGCATCGTGGTGATAATTAACCTGCCACTGAGGACCTAGGTATCAACTGTAAGGTGAAAGTCGACATTTTGCTTCTCAGACCACTACTTTTCGCATTTTGAAGAGTAATGGCATCTTCATGAGAATTAACCTGTCACTGAGTACCTAGGTATGAACTGTGAGGTGAAAGTCCATATTTTGCTGCTCGCTCCACTGCTTTTAGCATTTTGGCGACTCGGCATCTTGGTGAGAATTAACCTGTCACTGAGTACGTAGAGGTATGAACGGTGAAAGTCCACATTTTGTTTCTCAGACCACTACTTTTCAGATTTGGAAGAGTTCGCCATATTTTGCTTCTTGCTCCACTACTTTTAGCTTTTTGAAGAGTTCGCATCGTGGTAAGAATTAACCTGTCACTGAGTACCTAGGTATCAACTGTAAGGTGAAAGTCCATATGTTGCTTCTCAGTCCAATACTTTTCGAATTTTGTAATTAACCTGTCACCTAGTACCTAGGTATCAACTGTAAGGTGAAAGTCGATATTTTGCTTCTCTCACCACTACTTTTCGCATTTTGGCGAGTTCGCATCTTGGTGAGAATCAAGCTGTCACTGAGTACCTTGGTATGAACCGTAAGGTGAAGGTCGAATTCGCATCCAAAATTCTACTCCATAGTCTCAGATCACTAAAAATAGTGAATGTGTGGGCATTGCTTAGCAGCTGATTAGAATACGCATCCAAAATAAGGGGGCCGTTTTATCACCCCAATCAAGTTGGGAGAGTCTTATAAAGCCGTTTTGCAACCATCTAAAAAATAACGCGAGAGTTTCACTAGGCTCTAATTTTGCGCGTTGTGCAGCCATTCAAAGATAAGCTGTTACAATGGCTGCAAACATAGCCAGTGATGCCACCCACCAAGCAAAGCTTGACGCCTTCAACTAGGCACTACACCAATGATACACTTCTACGTCGAGTCTCTTATTTTGCTTCTTTTATTTTAGATGTTATTCCATCTTCTATGCTATAATATTAATCTTTCCACCGAGTATACAGGCACCTTCTTGCTTATGGAGATTCCATCGTCGAGCAAGTTCTTTCTTGAGTTGTTGTTGATGGTCAAGATCGAGTCTAACTGCTCCTGTTGCTTGTTGGATTCCACGATACTTTCGTTATTGGACTGCTGCTGTTGCTGCTGACCCTGTTGCTCGGCACCTTGCTGCTTTCTCTCCTTCTTGGACTTCTTCTTGGACTTCTTCTTTTGTGCTTGTGCGTTGCTGCCGTTGGCAATGGACGAGTTCACCAAGATGGCCTGGCTGGTGAGTGTCAAGTTGTAGCTATTCAAGGTCAAGGCTTCCAATTGTGCCTCGACATCCTCGATAACCTTGTCAATCAACTTTCTGGACCACCCAAATAACCCACCGGCGTCAACAATGGCAGGGACAATCTCCCAGCCATTATCCAAGATGAAACACTTCTTTATGCACTCTTCCAAGTTGAAATCGCTGGTCTGCTTCAACACCTCCAATAAGGTCGAAGTGATCTGGTTGATGGAGTACTCCTCGATCAATCTGGTGACCACGTCTTGGAAAATCTCGTCGTTGGCGTTGTTGAGCTGCTTGGTGATCTCCAAGCAAGACAAGTTGGGACACGTGATCAATGCTTGTCTGAGGAGTCTGAGGGACCCGATGGAAGATGCAGGCTCGGCTATGGTTTCTGCTCGGTTGGCAAAGAGGCTTAACAAGCCGTTGGTGAACTCCTTGGGGTACAAGGGGTGTGTGAAGAGGTACGTCAAAGAGTGCTCTGGGTTGAACGATGACTTAAATTGAACACTGCCCTCGTCGACGGTGAAGATCAACGAGGTGATGGAGTAGATGAAGTTGTAGTCGATGGTTCTGTCCTTTTCCACTTCAAACACTTTGAAGTCGTAGTCCTTCTGCTTGGAAACGTGTCCGTTTCCGTTCCCGTTCATGACAATGTCGGAGGCGGCGGCACCGGAGGCTCCGCCCTTTATTTTCTTCAATGACTTCTTGATCTTTTCCCATGGCTCGCCCTTGAGATATGGGATCACTATTCTCTCCCACTTTCTGAGGTTCTCCTCTTCGGCAGCATTCTTCAACTCGCTGTAGATCTCTTCCATCTCTCTGGTAAGAGCGTTGGAATCTTCCACAAACTTTTCATCGAGAAGGTTGGCAAGACCAGAGAAGTTGCTTGGCGTGTTGCTGGCGGCGCTGGCTGCGCCGGCAGCAGCAGCGGTCTTGTTCTTGATACCCTTCCCTAAGCATTCGCTCAAGGTGCCCAATCCTACGTTAACATTTATGATGTTCAACTCGCTGGCGTTGGCCCTGGTGTTGTGGCTCAAGTACACGGCGAACGACTGGCTGGTCTTTAACGAGCTTCCCTTCACCCTGACGACGGACTGGAGAGAAATCTTGTTGGCGTCGTCTCTCAAGTCAATCTCGTCCAAGACTGCTTCGTACTTGGTGTTCACAAGGTAGATGATCCCGTTGAAGGTTATCAACAATCTTTCTGGCGCTGGAGACGTCATGGAAACGACGGCTGCCTCCTGCGCGTTCTTCTTGGTCTCTTCGACCTCTCCCTCGAATCTCTCGGCAAATGAAATGGTCTTGACAAGCGTGAATGTAGGCAATGTGTAGAGCTTCAAGCTCTTCGTGGAGGGAGTAAACTCGTACAAGGTGCTCTTGAGCGGGTCGTATGTGAAGCTGGAGCCTGGCGTGTAGTCCTCTTCCAACACAACGCTTTGTATCTCGATAGTGTTGGTCAAATCGAGCGAGAGTAACCTCACCTGGACCTTCTTCTTGTTGATGAGCTCCACCAAGAGCAACACTCCGTCGTTGGCTCCGCTCTCTATGTATTGGTGGTATATCGTTTGTGCGTTTCTCAACTTGTTCAAGTTTGAATATATTGGGGTGTTGAATTCGCTGTTGTCTTCTTCTTCTTCGTTTGCATCCTCATTGCTTTCTTCGTTGATAGTGGTGGTGGTAGCGCTGAATGGATATCTGTACACCTCTACCGTGCAGTCGTCCAAAATGACGTAAACGTGGCTGGCGTCCTTGTTGAAATGCGTGCTCACCACTTTCGACTTGGTCTGTATCGTTCTTGTGACGACTTGTTGCTCCTCTTCGGCCTCTTGCGTGGCGCCATCGTCAGCGGTCTGCTGCTGTGGTTGCTGCTGCAAATACATGAGCTTGTACCCCTTCTTGCGCTCCGTCAATCCGGTTGCAAATTGCTTCACACCGTCCCTGTTGACGGCAACGTCAATGCAGTCCACTATGGTGGTTGGCGACAACGCATAGGTCCATATTAACTTGGGGGTTGGCTTCAAGATGTAGGAGCAAATGGCCGACCTGGATAACCCGATATCGAGAATCTGTTGGTTGGTCAGCTTGGTGTTGGCCACCACGGCCTTTTGCGACAAGTTGATGTCCGCAATCCGAGGGAGGGTGACCAAAGAGAACAGATCAGTTAATGAAGCCATCTGGGATGTTTTGTAGTGGGTGAAACTGAGTACTGTTGGCCAGAATGAGTTGCAATACTTTCACTGGCTTGGAGATCGGGCCTTTGAATTTTCAATGAGGCATCGCATTTTTTTTTCTTGTGCTGTTTGTGCGGTTTTTCGGTTTGTATGGTTTGCTTATGTAATCAGAGATGAGCAGTAGGGAGAGGATGGGGTGAGTGGTAGGAATATAGCAGGTTTGAGCCATTGAAACAGGATAGAGTAGTCGCAAGGGCCTCAAGTGGATCGAAATCAGTCGTTTGGAGACGATCCCTGGCTCATTGTCATGATATACTGGTTGGTACCAGCTCATCTCTACTAAGGTCAGCAAGTGGTGTTGTATACAGGAAAAGGTTGCAGCCATTTTCATACATCTTAATTCTGCTATTTACCTTCCTTTGTTCAATTGAAACGCGAGAGAACTGCTTACCAGCAGCAATTGTCCTTGAGATTGCTTCTACATGTATTTTCTAGCCGTCCCCTCCCTGTGTCATCGCAAACAGACAATCGTTGCTCTGAGGAGGTGTGGTAGCTGTGGGTGCGATGACTTCAGTCTCCTCCCCTCCCTGCTTACCCGTTGCAGCTAATTTCCGCTCGATTTTTCAATTTTCCGCTCCAAAGTTAACTATCGCTACACACCTTCCAGTGCACCACCTGATGACCATAGACTTTTTAGTCTTCGCTTACATTGACGTGCTGTTTTAAACCGTTTAATGTTTCATTTCCTAAATATTCCTAAAAAAAAAAAATTCTCTAAATAAAATGCTCTATAAATATATGATTGTAAAATCAACCCAAATCAGCCAGGAAACGAAAGCTAGATTTGCGTAGTAATATATGTTTGTATGTGTTTGTGTGTGTGTGTGTGTGTGTGTTTGTATTATGTGTTCCGGACCCTTTAAACAGCTTGTAAGAATTCGTCGTTGGCGTAGTGGTAGTCGCTGACGACAACCTTGAACTCGTCGGTTTCCTTGTTGTAAGACTCAATCTTGAATGCGGAAAGATCGTCGACAACAATGTCGGCACCGGAGTTTCTCACCTTTTCGGGGTTGTATGTGGAGCAGATACCGACAATCATGGCACCGGCACCCTTACCAGCGGCAATACCAGCAGGAGCGTCTTCAAAGACAACAACCTTCTTGTGGTCTGGTTCGTAGCCCAAGGTGTTTCTGGCGTTTTGGTAGCCCATTGGGTGTGGCTTACCCTTGGTGACCTTTTCGGCGGTGATGAAAACGTCTGGTTGTTGGATCTTCAACAACTTCAACCACTTGGTGGCCAAGGGCAAGGTACCGGAGGTGACAATGGCCCATCTTTGCTTTCCGTTTTCGGTTTCCTTCTTGGAGAACTCGTCGAATTGGGCAACCAACTCAACGGCACCAGCGATTGGCTTAGCGGCGTGGCCAAAGGTGTCTGGGATGGAGCCTTCCCACTCGGTGACCTGTTCTGGGATGGCGTCTTCTGGCGACCACTTGGCGATGACGTCGAAGGTTCTGCAACCGTGGGAGGTTCTGATGATTTCCTCTGGGTTGACGTGAGGTCTGGTGGCACCGAAATGCTTCCAGAACTCGGAGATGGCACCGGTGGAGTTGACCAAGGTACCGTCGCAGTCGAAGAGAGCAGCGTTAACGTAGAAGACGGCAGGTTGCTTAGTGAGTGTCATTGTGTAGTATGTGTGTATTTGTGTGTGTTGTGTGACAAGAAGATAAATGTTCTTTGGTGGGTCTCTAGAAAAAAACTGCCACAGCCGAACAGGATATGCTACGCCTTATATATTATCTGTGGATCAACGGTGTATCACCTATGCCATCATAAAAAGAAAGGAAAAAAATAAAAATCTTATCAAAAATAAAAAAAAAAAAACCGTGAGACGCATAAATAAACCTTAAGCAGATGAGTCTGCATGCGCGTGCTCGCAATCCCCCTTTATCTGGGCCCAAATTTGATTTTTTTCGGGTCTTTTTTTTTTTGGTAATTACCGTGCTTACATGGGCCAATTCGTCTCATGACGTAGTCCAATTCATGTTTTAAGCTCAACAATAGACTACCCAGAGAGGGCCAGATAGAGCAGAATTTCTTTTTGGCAGCTATCGCAGCAGGGACCACAGCAGGAGACATTGCGCTGGTGGTCTGGTGACCCAGGCCGTCACACAATTGGCCGAGAGACAATGAAAAAGAAAGGTCCAAGATTATTTTTGGCTTATCACCTGTGCCTGTATGTTGGCCTTTTCTTTTTTTTTCCTTTCTTTCGGGCAGATTTGCTGTTGACGGAAAAACTTGAAGTGATGGCGCTAGTAAGCACGTTGTAATCTCCAGCAGTCTTTTCTTTTTCCTGCTATTTTTTTTTTTTTTTCTTTTTTTTTTTTTTTTTCGGTGGTGGTTTCTTTTTTCGAGCCTACATTCTTTCGGTGGGCCAGTATCTCTAATTAGTATCGTATAATCTAAACACAGAGGTTTTGTGAATGAATGGCCATTGTTTCGTAGTTCGTGGCTACGTCCACACCTTACTTTTTGGCTATTTATTTTTAATCCCAGTTCCATTTGGTTGGTTGGATGAGAAGAATGTTGTAGCAGTTGTACGTCATATGACATAGCTAGATTCTCCATGCACGACCGTTTTTTTATTTTTTTTTTTGTGTTGTTGCAACAATGCATACAGCGGTGAGCAGCGCTGATAGCACCAAGAGAGATCAGAACCATGAAACAGAGAGACAAGAGTGGACGATTGGCGGAAAAAAGAAACGGGGCCACGGTTCCCAGCAGCCGTCTACTAACGGTTTGACATGTGTGGAACTTTCAGGTGCTGCCAAGGGAGAGAACGGAGCGAGCGGGTGGTCGTGGGTGGTGGTGGTGGCCACCCTCTGGCAAGGGGCCACTCCGGCTGTTAATCTTATCGATTGCACCCTTGCGCCCGAGGGTGCAGTTCCTGGCTTGTTAAGGTTTAAACTACTACGCAATTCGCCAAGAATGGCTAACTGTTTGGGCCCCACCAAAGCCGCTGACAGTAGCATGAACAGGAGCCTGAAAAGGAACCTGAACAATGTAAGCTCCCTTCTTACCAGTTGCAACAAGCATTCACGTAAAAAAAAAAAGCTTAAAAATACAGATGAAAAGAAAACAAACGAATGCTCTAGAACTACCAAGTGCAGTATGTTTGCTGTCACTGGTATCCCTTGATCCACTCAGATTATACAATGTCACTTGGTGTTTCTTTTTTCGCTCACCTATCGCGCAGCGTAAGCGAGAGATTAATTTGGACTGTCAAAAAAGAGAATGCGCTCCCATTCCGTTCTTAGCATCGGTACCCAGAGCATCAGTTGCACCCACGGACAGAGCATCAATTGCGCTACAAGAAGAATCCTCTCTTTTTCGTTTGTAGCGGGACCAGCCCAAACATCTAGACAGCCGAGCCCGATGTAGAGCCGCAAAAAATAACAACACTTTTGGGGGTTTTCAGGACAGTTTAGGAACACCGCTACGTCATACCGCCGATCCGTAATTTCCCTACAAACGCACACCAGCTTTTGTCAAAATTTTCCGTAAAAATTTTCACGTGAATATGCAAAAGGCAAATTGTTTACCTGCTCAGTGAAACAAGATTCATTTTGGATTACATCATAGGACCGAAGGGCCGAGCGTGCACATACTCGAAGGGGAAATGCTCGCAAAGTGTGTAGCTAGGCTGGCGTTCACTCAGATCGCGTTGCAGCGTTCTGGTAGGTTTCAACGTTTTCCGTTGTGTGTTCAGCCAGTTCGTAAAATGTTGCAATTGAGTGGTTATACTTTATTTTTTTAGAATTACGCTGAGCTTATTTTAACCTACGAGGTGGAATGCTACCTTCTCGTTTATCCATTTCACCTTCTTTGTGGTGAAGGTGTCTATGTTTGGCTAGCGTTTACGAAATATTGAGTTTGTGTGTTGGTCAATTGAGAGAGCTAGCCCACTCGCTGTGTCTCTGCGCGCAAGCTAGTGCAAGCCATTTGCACCAACTCTGCACCACGACCCTGTTACTGCTTTCGATGATCGACGATGGCCATTCTTTTCACATGTCTGCAACACAACACCAACACCCCCTGTGTAAAGCTAAACTTGTTATTGTTTTTCTGTAAGAAGCATTTTGCGTGCTGCTACCCGTCGTGTGTTATGAATTCAGAGGGTGATATCTATAGATAAAGTTGTCAAGGCTACAAACACCCGAAATTTGGCGGTGACAGGATAGGCAGAAGAGCACACCTAAAGGGACATATGCTATGGGGGCAAACAAACGCAAATAAGGGGGGGGAAGAGAGAATTAGCTTTTGATGAGATCTACGTAGTATAATTCCGTACCAGCGGATCCCACGAGGGTTGGTAGCGTCGTCAGCGATGGGTGTGGTGAGTTTGTGTGTGCGGTCGCGAATGGGTGCAAATGATGAGAAGGGGCTACGCGAGTATGGCTATCTAGCTACCAGTCCACCGCCAATTACCCGAAATGGCACCCAATTGGGGCAAAAGAGAAGAGCACGAGCTTACCACCGGATTTATATAGCGGGATTGTAAATTTGCATGTGTAGGTGGTTTCCACACTATCTGTAGAAGCGAGAGTACTACAAGGTATCAAGATGGAGGGCAACAGCAGATATCTCGTGTCTCTTAGTTTCCCAATGACCAATTGATAAGGAAATGGAGAGTATGTCTACAGAAGAAGGGTATGAAGAAGACCATGGTATTACTAGGGCATGGAGTGGTAGGGAGAGTTCGGCCGCTGGAGCACCCAGCCGGCAGTCAGTGCCCTTTACACCCTTAGTACTGAGTGCCTCAAGGTGCAGTTACAGAGAGTTCTTATAATTGATGTTCAATCCATTGGTTCACTTGCTGTGTGGATTTCTACCAAGCCATCCATACCTGGCGCCTCTTTTCCACTCAAGCACTTCTCGGTAACTACTAGAATTTGTCTACACCCTACATTTCACCAGCTCCGTGCTAAGATCTTTGTATTATACACACACTGTTCCGTAAGAATTTATGTTATTACTATTATATAATTTAGATGTAACCAATTCTGTTAGCAATATCTAAAGCATCGTGGTCAGCGGTTAATCTGATGTAAGCCTTCTTGGTACCGTTTGGTCTGATTAAGGTGTTAACGTATAAGACATCAACATCGTATAATTCCTTGACAGCAGCCTTGATTTGGTTCTTGTTGGACTTGATGTCAACTTGGAAAACCAAGATGTTACCGTCTTCAACCTTCTTCATGGCGGTTTCAGAAGCGATTGGGGAGACAATGATCTTGTAAGCATCTAATCTGTTGTAGTGTGGGACAGCCTTAGAAGCGTATTTTGGGGATCTGGATAACTTTAAGGTGTTTGGTAATCTGAAAGTGGTAGAAGTTCTGACCTTTAAAGATTTCTTTGCGTTACCACCCTTTAAGGCGGCCTTCTTAGCAGCAGTAGCCTTGGTAGCTAAAAGGAAATTTGTTAGTATACAGAAGATTTGGAAATAGAGGGACACAAAGACTGACTGTAGACACGGGATGGACATAATATCATAGTACACTAGGAGCTGTGCTACTGAAAAGATTCGAAAGCTGGAATTTGAAAGGCAGGCGTGGAAGTGGCTGTCTGTGTTGCTCCCTTCAACGTAGTAGTATTGGGACGATTTTTTCATTGCAGTCGATGCATCTCAGACGTGGAGAGGCTCTTTATCGTATTAATGGAATGTGGATGGGTTGGAAGGTCGGATGGTAGGATGGCACCTTCTTGGTCTTGCTTGGCGAAGAGTCTTTTACGTTTCATAATTCTGCACTTTATGGGAGGCTCTGCTGCCTAACAGTACATGGGTGAACTCTGGTGGAATGACTGGTGTGCTGGTGGTGGGCATGTGTGCTTCGTTCTTGCTTTTCCTTTGCCATTTGCTTGCTTTCATATTCGGTCAACTAAATTTTTCAGCTGCTGTCCCCCATCTGAGTAGGTGGTGGGCACTCTCTACTGATTACTGGTCCTCCGTAACGATTCCACGAATGTCGTCTAAGTCTTTGCGAGTCAACGCTCAGGTATCACGTATCCGTAGCACGGACACATGTAGATGTATGTACTTACTTGGAGCCATTTTATCGTTATTGTCTGAATAGTAGAAAAGTATACTTCTATAAAAAATTGAATTTTTTTTTGTATTAGTTGTTTCGCTCTGTTAGGAGAGAATTTTTCCTGCAGGAATCGAAGGACGATGGGAGGGATTTTGGGGGAAAAGCGCTGCGAAAAAATGAAAAAAAAATCGGAAATGGAAGAATTTTTCATGGGTGTGACGGGCGAGGGTACAGCCCTAGAGAGGCACACGTGACAGAGAGGTGCGATTTTGCGACATGGACGACAGATTCATTCAGATTGCACTAGACACCCAGTCACGTGATGAAATACAGATGAGCTCTGGATGAAGATGTCTACAGTGTGCCATAGTAGTACGAGATATCTAAGGAACCTCCTCATCTACACTACACATTACAGCGCGTCAGTGTTACCTTTCAGTCGGGCCATTGACTGGAATATCACGCCCCGGAACTCGCTATTATGATAGTTCTTTATTAGTAGTATATACAGGTTGTAGCACTCGTAGGAGGATATGGTGCAGCTAGGGAAGTTAATGGGAGCTACTTCTGAAGCTTTTTTTTTCTTGGTCAAAGATTAGGACCATACGAAACCAACTGACGTGTGTCTGTGTGGGTGGCACCAGATTTGACCTCTACATTTGGTTCGAGGAGGCTCTCTTGTGTCCGTGCTTTCTTGCCCCCTCTTCTCTCTCTGCACCTTGTACCAGCCTCTATGCACGAATCTTCGGTTCTTTCTTTAGATAGTGGCCTCCCTACAATCTTCTGGCCTTCTTGGATCTGACACCACCAAACTTAATCTTGGTGTTGTCTGAGATTCTGGAAATGTGTGGTTTGATCATAGTACCTTCCTTTCCTTGCAATGCAGCCAAGAAAGCTTCTCTTCCCTTACCAAAGTTTTTCAAGACCAATTCTATCTTGTCGTTAGACCCTAAGATTTTCTTTTCTTCGATAACCTTGAACATTTTGGATGAGACCTGGTACCCGGCTTCGTATTCGGCTCTTTGGGCTTTCCTGAAACCAAGCTGGCCAGCCGAGATGTGGATTTTTGGGTGGTGTGGCAAACGGAGATAGTATAAGACCTGTTCGTTGTAAGACAAGTTTGGATTCTTGGCGATGAAGTCGAGATCTTCCACCACGGCCACTAATGTGAGGTGGGTGTTGTGACGGTTGAATGTGGCGTTCAATTTCCACAAGACGATCTTCTCGTTCTTGGATCTTCTTGGGGCCGATGCGGTTGTTGCATCGGTGGAAGCAGAGAAGGATGGGCGTGCTGATGGTGCAGATGCCTTGGAGTTGGCTATGTCTTTGAATGAGAGTGGACTGGATGTGGATGCATTGAGGAACCGGGAGGAAACGGCAAAGTTGCGGTTCAAGGCTGGAGCTGCGGGTATGAATGACCGCGCAGAGCTCCCGAGTCTGGTTATATGCTTGAACATGGCGATGTGGCGGGTGGAATGGTGGGGTTGGCCTGGAGTGCTGGCGGGATAACGGGTTGTCAAATTTTACTGTTGGATGTGAAAATATCGAGTGTGTGAAGGAGTATATGCAGGAGGGGATCCAGAGTCGAGTTCCCTACTATGTGATAGTGAAGGATGCGTGGAGTGGTAGAGTTCAAAAGAGAGAGAGATGGAGAGAGAGGAAACAACTAAGGGACCTGAATTCAAACAGTTGGGCTTCTTCAGGCGCGGAGTCTGACCTGGGGTTCGTTGGTTGCAGAGAGCTACAGGTTACAGTTAGTGTCGGTTCTGGCACAGTAGAAGGCATTTTCGGTGCTACGGTGCGAAATTGGGTGCAATAGTGGCCCGAATTGGGTGCGACTCGCGCTAGCTGCGATACTGCAGCGACGGTGCCAAAAACTTGTTAGAATCTGGCATGACAGCTTCATGAGACTATCTGCCGTTGCTTACTCTGCTCTAATACGCATTCAGTGCTAGCCGTTGAGAAGGTTGTACTGTTAGCAGCCGGCCAATGAATGCGAATCCACGGATCTGCGCGTATCGTTTCGCTAGTGCAGTAGTTTGATCTGTCAGGAACCGAGCACAATAGCCTAGTACATGCTTACAATAAAACAGCCGGGCACACAATTTGACCCTGGCCGTCGAAACCACCAACTCAATGGGCATCACAGCCTCCCTTAGCTGCAAGGCTCGTCAAAATCTGGATCACAAATCCCTCAATTTTCGCCGCTACTCACACATCCACTCTGCCGGGAAGCGGAGCTGCGTTCCAGCCTGCGGCCCCGAAAAAACTCCACTGTTTCACGTCCCGAAAAGGACCCACAGTGCCATTCCCGGCCCTAACAGCCTCCAATAACTCTATCATCTCCAGACACCCTCTGCCATGGAAGCACCCTCCGACGGCCATTGCGTGACTCGTGTGCAAACCCCCTCCCCCGCGCCCTTTTTCCCACGATCTCTCATTCCAACTCTACACGATTTGCTTTGTTTTCATGGTGTTCCGAGCTTAAATTTTACGCGACAAAAACTTTATGCACCGCTAAATTGACCGTAGCCAGTAGTGTGTCACCCCTCCTTTAATATTTCTCGATATTCGTATTTTGGTACCCTTGAGTATAGTGAATCCTGCATGCGGTCCTCATAACAAGAAAATAACAACAAGATAAAAAAAAAAAATTGGGAGTCGCTCAAAAACAACAAAAAAGTAGGGAGACGGTAAGGCTAACAATTAATTTTTTTTTTTACTACTTAGCATTCAACACTCCGTGTTAAACCACGCACACTTATCTGTACCCGATACCCCGTTCCAGTCCCAGAGTTGCGGACCAACTACGCGTTTTGTTAATTGAAGCGGAGTATTTCTCGATTGATAACACGTATTTGCCAACAATTTTAATTGATCAAATAATTAGCGATATCGAATAGCCAGGCCACCCACCACCTCGTCTGTTTCCACTCAATTGACCGAACCCAAACCTCAGCAAACGTGTTTGCCCTTCAGTAGAGCTCATAAACCACCCCAACAGCCAGACTCAGCCCGCTCTTAATCGGTCCCAGCATCGCGTATTACTATTCAATTCGTTTCCCTCGCCCGACCTAATAGATCTGTTCGTAGTATCTCCCCCAATTATTCTTGGTCTGTACTTCGAACAACATCATAATTAATATTTAACCTACCACCACACGCAAGTTTAATTCTTCAAATCCCACACAAGTTCTCTTTTTAAAGTAACCACTTCACCATGCCTGACCACAACGAATACCTTATTGACCGTGTTACCGAAAACACAACCTCCAAAGTTGCCCCCATGATTGTGAGGGAGTACAACAAGATCGGCGAAGGTGCCTTCGGTACCGTCGTAGAGGCCGTATTAAAGCCTGCAAACGCCAGCAGCGATGCACAGTCGAGCTCGGAACTGCAGTGGCTCGGCCCCTTCGCTATCAAGCGTGTGCCCGCCCAAACGGAATACAAGAGTAGAGAATTGGAAATATTGCGAGTCGTCAACCACCCGAACATCGTCTCGCTCAGATACTTCTTCGACAAGCAGTCCTCGACTGACCGTGAAATCTACCAGAACTTGGTAATGGAGTGCTTACCCTCCAACTTACAAAACGAAATAAAATACTACAAGCAGTCAAAGTACACCATACCTTACCCACACATGAAGGCTTACACCTTCCAGTTGGCAAGAGCCATGCTCTACCTTCATGGGTTCGGCATCTCCCACAGAGACATCAAGCCGTCCAATATTTTGGTGGACCCATCCACCGTCACCCTCAAAATCTGTGATTTTGGTTCTGCCAAAAAATTGGAACCTAACCAGCCATCGGTGAGTTATATTTGTTCAAGATACTACAGAGCGCCAGAATTGATTGTCGGGTGCTCGATTTACCTGACAAAGATCGACGTATGGGGCTTAGGGTGTGTAGTGGCGGAGATGTTCTTGGGGAAGCCAATCTTCCAGGGCCAAACAAAGGAATCACAATTGAAGGAAATATCTAAGTTGTTGGGACCACCACCCAAGACTTTCTTTTTCAAGAGTAATCCAAACTACCGCGGAGACATGTATTCAACCAAATTGTTCAGTTGTACTGTCGAAGAAAGATTCCAGCAGATTTTCTCCAATTCCCCGCCAGATGCTATCGATTTGTTGATGAAGATATTAGTATATGATCCAGAAGTAAGATCAAGCCCCAGAAGGATATTAGTGCATCCATTCTTCCACGAATTGAAGAGAGAGAACTTCCAAGTATACCCAAGAGGAGCACCAGAGCCAATAACGTTGAACTTGTTCAATTTCAGCAACTATGAGCTCGAGTTGCTTGGCAACTTGAAAGATGAGTTGTTGACGTCGTCCTCATAGGTGGGAGAATGAGAGAAACAAAAATGTTTTTGTCACTTACATTAAGCAGCATAAACCATAATGGAGAGATTTGCATCAAGCACATTTAACCAAACTCTTTTGGTTCTAAGAAGCGCAACACGAGATAGCACACCCAGTATTGTGTTATGGTCGAGTTTGCAACCTTTGAACTGTAGGGAGAATAGACTTTCAGCTGAGGCAATTAGGGAGAAGGACGATATATTTCGTCCATTCAAATAAATCTTCCTATTACCTTATTGAACTTGAGATTTTCGTGAAGCTGCTCAAAAAGAAAAATGGTAAACAATTGAGCACTGAAAACATCGAACAATTCCAGTCAAAATGAAAGGATGCCACTAAGTTAGGATTGGCGTTTTGTTTTGCAATCTCGGTACATCCATAGACTACTTTATGATTGTATGCGCAGGCCAAAACATCGCCGCCCCATCACAACGGCATCATGCATTAGTGTGCAGCTGACCCCTAATATATACTTCGTCGCTTGCATTGTAGTTTTTTGGGATTAATGTGTTATTTATTATCTTTATTGTGAACTTTTTTGACAGTTATATAGCCACTTTTTGGGACCTCGGAGGTTCCATTTGGTATAATTTAATTAGATGATTGGATTTGTGAAAGAAATGTAGTGGCCATTTAGTGGCCCCAGAACCATGGGAGAGAGGGGAGTAGCGATCGGGCACAACGACAGAGAAGGAATACTACAGTACGGACAATATTCAATATGTATATATATCATTATTTGACTGAAACGCTTGACTGTGAGCCTTATCAAATGCCTGTCTTGAAAATCAGCCCCTGGCACTAGATAGTGGAGCACTATCTCAAGAATATACGTATATAACAGTTATGCCCTTCAGGAAGTTTTGGATTTTGTGTGTGTCTAGATTGTGTTGGTTTGGGTTTTGGGTTCTCTGTGGCATTCGTATCTACAACGCTAAAGAGTAACTGTACTCGTCTTCGATGTTTTGCGAGAGCCATAAAACAATACAACTCAACATGATGGAACCGTTACAGATGATGTTCGACACACCCATTCCAAGGGTTGGGAAGGTGTAGTGCTTCAACAAGAACTTGATGATGAAGACCATGAAGGAGCCGGCCAATCCCCCGGCTAGCAAGGAGAAGCCGAAGAACAAAATGACTCTGGCTTGCCAGGTGGTGGCGTTGCTTCCGCCGCCGCCCAAGAAGGAGCTGTTATTGTTGTCGTTGAGTAAGTGGGACTTCTCGATGGAATTGACAATGATCATTCCTAATGTGGAGCAGATGAAGGGGATCCAGTCGACAAAGGTGACGTGGACAATTGAGGCGTTCATGGTCTTGGAATATATGGCGGCATCGACCATGGACCAGAAACCAACGGCGAATAAGATACCCGAGAGATAAACACCAATGGAGCGCAATTTCTGCGACTTGGGGAGATTGAACCCGCTGAAACGGAATAACTGGCTCCTTTGTTCCATAGCTGGCGAGACGTTTATGTGGAAATATGTGGACGAGTGGGTGGTGGTTGTTTAGGCCGGCAATGAAACGAGGCACCAGTGGTAATTAGCGCAGTCCACTTTGTTAAGGGAGGGCCAGGAACTTTGCCATTTTCTGCGGAGATTGTATTGGATCCTGCATCGAAGCTGCGGTGCTCTACACAGGAAAGACTGAGTTAACGAGGCACAGGCACAGAAACGGTTGCAAAGATCTGGTGAGCCCCGGTAAATTTGTAGGGACACTCTACTGAATGATTTTCATGAATGCTGCGAAGAGCGTCATGATCGGTGTAGTATCCTTCAAGAATATACTGGTGTTAGCTAGAAGTGGGAAGAAGTAGTCTGTTTATTTTTGTAGTGGTTACTAGAGTGAGTTACATGCTAACCATATATTTGCCTTGGGTGTATGCAGGTTACTCGTGTGCATGTAAGTCGTCGCTACCACATCGGCTGCAACTTTGGTGGGGCCAAGGCTGGCGGCAAAGCTACTATGTTGCTACAGGTTCGGCTTTTCTGTCGCCTAAGCGCTGTTTTGTCTATTAAATCATGGATCAGAAGAGATGCTTGGGAAGGGGTGGGCGCCTGCCCGGCGAGGGCGACTGCGTCGAGCTTGGCTCCCTACGGGAGAGAGGCGGGGGGTCGAGCGCAGCGAGCAGAGCACCACGCTAGTGGCCCGAGCGGAGCGGAGGAGAGCGGCGGGCTGGCTACCATCTTAGTCGCCCAAGTGTGTGCCGTTGCTCTCCGATGCGCCCAAGTGCTCCTGTGCCTCCCGTTTCATCTCGTAGATCTGCACGGTCCCGTCCAACGAGCACGCTGCCAACACCCTCCCCTCGTCGTATATATCGAGATCCAACACGGCAGAAGACCCTGCTTCTGTCTCTAGTTCTGCGTCCACTTTCAACTGGCTGATGATTTTCTTGGTTTGCACATCCCATATCAAGATTCCGTCCTTGTCGCTCCCGGAGACGATGAGTGGGGTAGACTTTACCCTTGTGATGAAGCGTGTTCCGCAGCAGAACTTCTCGCAAATGGCCCTGCCTCCAAAGCCGGAGTACGTCTTTACCACCTTGTTATCCATGTAGTTCCATAGCCTTATCGTTCCGTCGAGACTGGAGCTGAGAATGTACTTGCCGTTGGGGCTGCACTCGACGTTGGAGATGGGCACGTTGACCACATCGCTTGTCAGCGCCGTGGCCGTCCCGTGCGTCGAGCTGTTGTAGGTGAGGGTTTTGAGGCACTGGCCGGACTCGGTGTCGAACAACCGCATGAGCCCGTCGTACGAGGCGCTGATGATGATGGTGTTGTCTGGGGTCAAGGAGATGGAGGCGATGGGGTCGGAGTGTGCGGCCAACGTCTTGATGGGCTTGGCGTTCAGAACGTCCCAGATCGTGATGTTCTCGTCGGCCGAGCCCAGAATCAACAAGTTCCCCTTGGTGTTGAAGCGAATGGTGGTGATGTGGTACGTGTGCTTCTGGAGTACCCTGACACACCTGGCCCTGGAGATCGACCAGATTCGTATCGTCAAGTCGTCGGAGCACGATGCGATTATGTTGGAGTTTATGGGCGAGAACTGGATGCACGACACCCCTTTGGAGTGGCCCTTGAGGGTGGCTATAAGCTGCGGCGCCTGTGGTGTTGGCTGTGGTGGTGCTTCCTCGTCCCGCACGGGGTTTTCGTATACCCGTATGAGACCATCGGAGGAGCACGTGGCTATCTTTGTGCCGTCAGGTGATATTCTGATCGAGTTGGTCGACATCTTGGAGTCCACAAAGCTGCTCTTGAGCGCGTATATGTCGAGAAGAGGCGGCACTGGCGCCGAATCGCCGTTGGAGGTGCTTGAATGTTCAGCCATCACTACTTGACTGACTGAGAGCTGGAGGGCTGCGTTTGTGCGGCTTTTGTAGGCGGTTTCAATGCGCTAAACTCGAGGTGCAGCTCTATACAACGGGGTAAAATCAATCTCGCGTACTATCTGATGCCCAACTCTGGTGCGTGGGTGTCTAGTGTCTGGTGCCTTCGCTAGCCTCGTGTGTGTTCTAGCGTGCTCCGTTTGGTGTTTACACCTTTTTTGGTGCGTGTCGTCGCATATGCAGGACGTGTTGCAAACCGCAATTTTTCACAGTTTCGGCTGCAAAAAGCTACAAGTCGCTTACAAGACGACACAGCGTGATGTTACTTTTTATTCTTTCCTAATTCAACGATCGGAGGGAGTTGATGCGCCCTTTTCCGACTATATACCTTGAATCCCCGTCCAATTCTTTCCCAAATAATTTTTTTTCTATTTTCATACTCTTTTTACACTCTTTACTAACTTGTGTGTGTGTGTGTCCATTGTGAACCCTCTCGGTGGTCACTCCTTCATCTTTTCAATCCAGCTTTCAAGCAAGCTTTGCTCGATTTCATCGAATTGTGTTTGTGGCGCCTGTCTTCTCACCGTTTCGTCCAACGTTGTATACCGTGTGTTGACTGTGGAGGTGGCTCTGGACTCTAAAACCAGAGGAACAATGAGCCTCTGGAGCATCTTCCTGCCCTCGTTTGGCCCGTCGCGCATCAACTCCTTGATCAAGTACCGCAAGTACTGGCATATCAACACCTTGGGGCTCTTCTCCAGCTGCGAGTACAGGATAAACGACACTAGCGACAAGATGCTGTCGTTCAACGCAACGAGCGAGTCGTACTGAGACGTGAGAAGACTGTTCTTCGATTCAAGCTTGTAGAAGACTTTGTTGACGATTTTGGAAAGCTCGGGCTGAAGCGTCCGCTTGAGGTTCTCCTGCTTTGGGTCAGGGCGGGTGAACGAACGGTACTGTAGCTGAGAGGGAACAGATGCAGGCGGGGGAGGAGAGACTGACGACTCCTCGTTCGACGGCTGAGGAGATGATTTGCTAGATTTGTTAGGGGTACCCAGGTCGCCGGGAGTCGTGTTGCCTGTTCCCTCGGAGGGAGGGGTGATGTCTCTGAAGTCCAGTCCTAGGATCCCACCGTCAGTGTGCCCGCCGAGATCGGCGTCGCCCTCCTCGTATACTATCAGACTCATGTCAAAGTGGATGGTCTTGGGGTATGCCAGCTGGTCGTTTTGGTGGTGCTGGTTGAGTTGGTTTGCGTTCCCGTTCCATTTTTCTTGGTTCCGCTTGATCTCTGTCGGGACGTAGAAGTTTTGCACCTTGGAGACATGGTGCTCCTGGTCCCAGAGCTGTTTCTTGGTGATGAGCTTCTTGAGCTCTTTGCTCTTGTACTCCTTGCTCTTCCCGTCGTAGTCCGTTATGAACCGGTGCTTCAACAACCTGGTGGCACTGGCCCTCTCCTTGGGGTCCACAAGGAAGCACTGGTACAAGAAGTCCTTGAGACACGCCAGCATCCCGCGGCTCTCTTCGAGGTCCTCCAATCCGATCAACTTGACAAAGTCTTGGTCGTCGTGGCACCTCGATATCTGCCTGAGAGCCTTCATGGGCGAGTACAAGTTCTGCAAGGGCGGTTTCCCCGTGAACAACTCGTAGCAGCAGCATCCCAAGGACCAGATGTCGGCCTTGAACGAGTGCCCGCCCTTGTTATTCAAGATCACTTCTGGGGCCATCCAGTACGGCGTGCCCACGGTGGTGTTTCTCCTGCTGAAGTTAGACGATAGCTGGGTGGATACCCCGAAATCAGTGAGCTTGACTTCGCCGTTTCTATTGAGCAAGATATTCTGCGACTTGAGATCCCGGTGGATCTTCCCCTGGTTGTGCAAATAGAGCAACGCCACCAAGATTTCCTTGACGATGGTCAGTATAACGAGTTCGTTCGTCACGGGACCGGGCCGCAAGAGGTCAAAGAGACTGCCTCCGTTGACATACTCCATGATCACCCAGAGCTTGTACTCCTTGACAAAGCAGCCCTTGAACTGCGTGATCTGGGGGATCCTGCACTCGGATATTATTTGGATCTCCTTGTTGACTTCGATCAAGTCGGCGTGTTCGTTTTCCAAGTCGATCTGCTTGATTGCCACCTCCTCGTTGGTGGCTCTGACTAGCCCTCTGTACACCACGCCAAAGGCACCGCGGCCCACCTCTTCGCAGACTTCGAGTTCTTCCGCTGAGTTGACACGCATTGGGGAGTGTGACTGGTTGCGATGGGTATATAAAAACTTGAGATCTTCAGCTTGAGTGGCAACTAGCTGGATATAAATAGCAATGCAATAAATGAAGGTATTTGGGCCTGTGCAACACTCCTTTGGTTTTTGGGCCTTGCTTGGTACTCGCTTGGGTGCTTGTTAGGTGAAGAAATACGGCGCTTGCCTCGTGGTCGCTTCTTGTTGGAGCTCTTTTCCTACCGGCAGGTAACTATCGAATATTTCTTCGTGTGGGCTATCTTTGATATATATATATGTAGACACTTTCCAGAAGTCTAAAGGCACATGTATACAGGAAGGTACCGATTCAACTGGCTATAACACTTCTGTACGGGACGCTCAATTTCAGCTTGTTGGTGCTTTCGGGCAATATTTTCTGCTAGTGTCTGCTTCAGCGTTGTTTCAGGTGCACATTTAGTCAAATCAGAGTTGTGAAGACGCTGTGTTGCTCCCTTAGTATCATCTAGAAACTCTATTCCCGACCCCAGATCTTTGATGCTGGTGACTATTTAGGAAATGGTAAACACGTTGTATGCAGGCGTGGGCAGAGCTCCACGTTATACATCGTACTAGTTCTTCCTAATGAGGGCAAGCCTGTACTACAATATAGGGGGATGTCTGGGCCAAGTTTCTTGCTTGATTTACTTTAGAGGCTGTCTTAATTAGATGCATACGGTGACTACATGGCAACGGTATGAAATTTGTGGTTTGGGGCGGCGTCATCGGTCGGACCAGCGTCTCGCGATGAGTATGTGGAAAAACTGCTCATTCCCCCTGGTGGCATTGGCAGGGCAGCATACGAGGAAGATCATGAGGTACCAAAAGCAACCTAGTTTTGGTGTTTCCCTCAACAGGCACCTAGAGGAGTGATCTTTTGTGTGTCTTTTTGGTCCGGAAACGGTGTGGTGGTACTGAAGTGTGGTATTGCAGCACACTGTTACCGCACAAAGCTTTGTGGTGCGTACTGAAATTTTGCACCCATTGTCGCACACCGATGGCCCCAAGCCTGGATGTGTCAGCCCCGCCATATCGATGAGAGGAGCATGACGGTCCGTAAATACGCGACGCAATTATCAATGTAGAGCGTAGAATGAGATCGCACTGGGCCTACGTAAGCAGATGTGTGCTTCATCGCTCATCATCGTCCCGCCTTCCGCTTCTGGCTCGTGGTGAAAAGCTCTGCTGCAGCAAACTTTATCGTCACGGGCCTCCGCTCACGTGACGAGATTTATCTGCAGAGCATTTGGCACGCTAAGCTCAAGAGGACCACGATCTCTCACGCCAGAGAACCCTAATCTTCAACTCACGAACTCGCTCCTGTAACCGCTTTTCTTGTTTCTCACCGTTGAGTTGTTTAGGACTACCACGCCTGTATAATACAAAACTCCTAGCGGTGACTACGTCCTTCAATATGTGGCGCAAAGGTCTAAGGCTCCCAGGCTTGCCTTTCAGGCTGCCGCCATCGTTGCCACCGCTCTTCAGAAGCCAGAAGCGGCCCTTCTCCGACAACTACCAGGAGGCGTTGCTCAGCAGCAGCATGAACAATAAAGCAGACTCGCAGTTGATACGATGTACGATATTCGACGCCAAGGGAGATATGATAGCGCACGGCAAAGACGTCTCCAAGCTCGAATTCATGAGGCTCCATGACTTGATTCCCAGAGACTTCAGAAAGCTAAACAAGCACCAGGCCGTGTCCTCGGGCACCAGTGTAGCGGGCTCCATCAACTCGAGCTCAAGCGTGGCCTCCAGTGCGTCGGCTGCCGACATTGTTCCGTCTATTCTCACGCGTTCCAACTCGATTCTCTTGAACCTTTCGAATGTGCGGGCGCTCATCAAGCACGACACCGTCATCATCTTTGACGGTGCTGGGGGCTCAAGCGCAGGACCTGGCCCGCTGCTGATGATCAACTACTCCTCGTCGCACTCGTTGGGCTTGCTTCTAAAGGACCTTGGCAAGAGACTCAAGGAGTGCTCGCCCGATCACGAGGAGTTGCCCTACGAGTTCCGTGCCTTGGAGGCCATCTTGGTCCATGTCGTCACAAACTTGCACACCGAGATGAAGGTCCACCAGACAGTTCTCCAGAATATCCTCACGAGCTTGGAGTCCTCGATCGAGAGGGTCAAGTTGAGGTACCTTCTTATCCGGTCAAAGAAGATCACCCAGTTCCACCAGAAGGCAAAGTTGATTCGTGACTTGCTCGATGACTTTTTGGAGCAAGACGACGAGCTTAACGAGTTGTACCTAACGGCAAAGGCTCAGGGGATGCCCAGAACCGGGACGAACCACGCGGAAGTCGAAATGCTCATAGAATCATACTACAAGACGTCCGATGAGATTGTGCAAACGGTGGAGAATTTGCTTTCACAAATCAAAACCACCGAGGAAATCATCAACATCGTGCTCGACTCCAACAGAAACGAGCTCATGTTGTTGGGATTGAAGTTCTCTCTCGGCTTGTTGTCCATGGGGACCGCCATCTGGGTGGCATCCTTGTACGGAATGAACTTGGAGAATTTCATAGAGGAGAAAGACGGAGGCATGGAATTCGTTGTGACCCTCAGTCTCTTCATCCTATGCCTTTTCATGGTGGTGAGTGCGAAAAAGTTGCAAAAGCTACAGAAGCTTACAATGACGGGTGTCAGGGAAGAAAGAGGGCTCAAGTGAGTGTTGTCAAGCCCCCAAAAAAATGTATATAGGGAATGTGGGATAAATGTATTATAGATATCTGAAAAAATCTTTGGTCGCAGATAATAGAGAGAAAATCGGACACCAAAATATACACTATGTAAGCCATTTACTCATTTTCCTTTCTCTCCAAATTCAATATTGATCGAAGGCGTCAAGAAGGTATTACTTGTGCTTCTGGGCCTGGTTGCATCCAATGAGTTGCTTGGAGTATGCTTGGGAGATGCACTTGGAGATGGGTTGGGCGTAGCCTTCGTCCTGAATGGTCTGAGAGTGAAGTTCTCCGGGTGGATTGGCTTGGGGCTCTTTGGAATTGTTTCTGAATAACTTATTAAAGTGTTTGGCAAGGGCAACTTCTTCTCGTTTTCCCGCTTCGACAAGTACTTGCGCTCGTTCTCCACCAAGGTCTTGAAGAGCTTACTTCTCACGTCAACGTTCAACAAGTTGGCCAACACCGCGTTGTACTTGAGCAAAGGTGGCTTGAATCCTGCAGTGTGCTTAACAGCAGAGGGGCGCATTATGAGATGAAGGAAGGGGAGCGAGCCGATGGCATCCATGCTGTTGAGTTCCGCAGCTGTGGTGTTCAACTTCTCAACGTCGGGCTCGGAGGTGATAAGCTCCTCTGCCAAGTCGTCTGAGTATCCAAAGTTCGGTATCGTGTCCAATTCAAAAATCGAACTTATGTGCTCAAGAATGTAGAGCAAGGAGGAAAGATTGCTCCTGGGTATGGTTGAGAGAAGCTTGCATACTCTGCTGGTTGAGTCCTTCTTCTCGGCTGAGGCCTCGGCTGTTTCTGCTGCTTCTTCCTCCACTGCGGCATCTGGAGCAGGCAAGGAAACTTCCTCTTTCTCTTCGGTGGTTTGGAGTATCCTATCGTAGATAGTGAATGGGATGGCGGAGTCTCCAATTTCCAAAAACCAGTTCTTGAGGAAATTCACCAAGTCTGGTGTTGGCTGATGCGAGCAGAATATGATAATCTGATCCAAAATCTTCCGATGTATTGTCAACTCGTCTGCATTTATCGAACTGGTGGTGGTGGTGGCGGAAGCTGGAGTTGTTTCCTCCAACACCTGCGAAGATCCGGTAGGTGAAAACATGCTCACCAAGTTGATGATTGCCTGCTTCATGTTCCAATACTTTTCCCCAGATAAAGGGGCAGTCCAGAGTGCGGCCACTTCGTCTTCACGCTCATTCAAGAGACCAATCATTCTGTAGAGGAACTCAGGAATGGATACTAAGCTCAATATCTCGCCTGAGGCGGCAGCACTTCCACCAACAAGAGGCTGCAATGGGAAATCCTTGTACAAATTGAATTTGAGTTTCACATTCTGGAAGTTGCTGTTGGCCTGGTGCGAGCTGTAATGCTGTCTTGACAAGTTCTCAGGCGAGAGTATGGAGGGGAAGTAGATTCCCGTGCTGAAAGTATTCATGAGTTTTTGAAAGTCTGCTTCGTAGTTCTCCTGTGCGTTGACGTTTGAAATCAAATCCGTGGCAAACTTGTGGAGTCTGTTGGACGTTGAAAGCGATTGGTTGTACAAAAGTTCCAGGAGTTTGGTCAAGCACTTGTACGAGATTTCAATTCTTTCCTTTTCGAAAACTTCCAACCGCTGAGTGGCCTTGAATGTGTGTTCATCCAAGTTATGTCTCAAACTTTGGAGATGCAAATATGCGTCATTGTATCTCTCCTCCAACACAATGAGAATCTGAGGGTAATTCGTCTTGAGTATGGACGACTTCATGTTGGTGAACAAGATTGCAGCGGCAGAGGAGGAAGATGACTTCTTTGGAGTAGTAGGTGCCGAGGTGTTTGTGGTTGTGATTACCGGAGTTGACAAACTCGAAGACTGGCCGGTGGCGGATCCAGGGCCCGTGGTTGACGTTGTTGATGAGCTTGGCGTTATCGGAGAGGCCACAGCGGACGAGGAAGCATTCTCGGTTTCTGCTACTTCCTCGTCTTCAGTTGTTGGTATGTTTGCCCACTCGAACCACATGCCCTCGCTCTTGAACTTCTTGGCACCCAAAAAGCCCATGCCTACAATGATCTTCAAATCGATCAATGACTGACCGAATCTCTCAAGATTCACTCTGGATGGGTTCAAACCGAACGGTCTCTTCCTACTTATCCAGTCACAGAGCTGCTCAGAGGAGAAGGTTTCGTTCTTGTACCCAGGTATAGGTATTTTTCTTTTGGTAGTTTCAATCTCTGAGCTTATTTGAAGAAGGAATGCCTTGAGCGTCTCGTAGTCGGCAACTTTGGTTGTGCCCACGGTGAGCGGGAACCTGAGAGATCTGGCAAGATCATCCCTCTTGTCGCTTCTGGTCGCACTCGGCTCGTTCCGCTGTTGTTGTGGTTGTACGGCCTCTTCTTCCTCTGAGTCATCGCCTTCGTCTGATGAGTCCACCTCGTCGTCGCTGGTTTTGACTTGCTCGCCTCTGTCCTTCCTGTCCTCCAATTCCTTCAAGTTGGAGATCTCTTCGAACTCCTTCTTGATCTTCTCGATCTCCTTGTAGCACTTGACGTAGCCTTCTAATAAATATTCAAACTCGTTGAGCATCAGCTTCACTATGGGTTCGTTGTCCTTGATGAAGGACGTCAAGGGCCCGAGACAGTGGGCGTCAATGGCACTCGATAGGGAGACTAGGGAGCGCGATTCGTCGTTGAGCTGGCTCATGTGGAGCCTGTAGGGTATCAAGCTGTGCTCAATGTAGGCATTCAAGGTTGCCTGCTTCGGAATCGACGGGTGTGCGTCTAGCTTTGTCACCTCCATGAATTGGTCGCTGAGTCTCTTGATGGTGGACTTGGTCGAGGAGGACGGCGAGTTCGAAGAGTGCGAGTTGGATGACGACGGGTTGAGGAAGTCCAACTTGTTGTTGAACTGGTACGCGTCCTTGTTTATGCGGTTCAAGTACTCGCTGTTGGAGTAGAAGTAGTTCATGTAATTGAACACCAATCTTCTCAAGTCGTGGAGCTGGTGGAGCGACTGCACGGACTGCTGCGAGAGCTTGTCAATGCCTACTCTGTAGTCCGACGACCAGTAGTTGTTGGCGAAGGACATCGTGTATGTATATGGGTGCCTCAAAAGGTGTCAATGTAGATCAGGTTCTTCTGGGATCGCTTAGCAGTAACAATTGCCCAAAGCCTACCGCCAAAATTAAACGAATGCCAGCAAAAAAATAAATCTGCCTAAAAAAATTACTCCTGTCAAGGGCTGTATGAAGGGGAAAATAAATTACGATTAGACTCCAACTACAAACGATGGCAGCTTGATCTACCCGTCAAACCTCCAGATCTCACGAAAATAAAAAAATAAAAATAAAAATAAAACGTAAACAATCTAAAAAAAAAACATCTAGGCACTGCATTCAAGTCCACTCCAAGACTGAAACACCCTACTCACAGTCAGACCCACTCGGAGTCAGAAACGCTACAGGCAGGACTGCGGAACTACTCAGGAGCCAACGGAGCCAACGAAAACCACGCGCACTCGCATTCACGTACCACACTCCAGGGACTCATTGTTCCCATTCCCAGCTTATACACAAGGCACACACGATACATTCCCTTGTGCACACACACACACACACACACGGTTCTATAGGTGCAACAGGATTGCTTACACGCTAGTACTTTGATTTGTTTCTTTTGCTGCCAGTGTAATTCACCCAGTCAACATAATCATTTCAATCCCTTCCCTTCTATCGCGTCCCTTTTAAATTCCATCATCGCCATGTCTGTTGCAGCCGACACCACTGAAGTCAAAGACCTCAAGGACGACATCGCCTCGCTTGAGGAAGAGATCGCCAACTTATCGGCAGATAAAAAGTTGCTTCTAGAGCAGATCAAGAGACTCGAGAACAATCAGGATACCACCGACGACAGCGAGCCCATTCTAAAGCACAAGTACTTTGATGAGGTTGTGCAAGAGTACTTCAGCACGGACGCATCGAACCCAAAATCAAAAGCTGTGGATACACTGAAACACAGCAAACCCAAAAGACGCAAGCTTGACGTGGATGAGCTTCACCTGGCTCTAGTAGAGAACATATATAGATTTGGCGGAATCACTGCTTTCCCCATCAACAAGTACCTCTTCGCTAATGACGACAACATACTAGGCATACGGTTCGAAACCTACAATTTGAACAAGTTCCTGACACCCCACTATGCAATCCTTAGAAAGGTAAAGAATGAAAAGGATGAAACAGCATCAGATTCCTGGACCGTTTATAAGCACACACTCCCAGTCTTCGTTCCCATACACCAATATGAACAGCAATACCTCTCTGTGAATAACATCACCGGCTTTGTCAAGGCGACAAGAAACTTCCTCCTAGAGGTGCAATACAAGCACAGTAAATTCGACATGATACGAAAAGGCTTTGGCTTCAACGTCGAAAAAGACCTTCAGTGCCAGAGGGTGAAGGTTCATAAGCAAGTCAATCTACCAGATGGACAGAAAAGAGAAATCTCCATTCAACTTGTGTGCTCTGAGTCTTATGTTGGCGAAGTTGAAGTCACATCGAGCCATTATTCGAAGAAGCAGTTGAGAATCGTGGAAAGCATGCTCAAGAACTGTCCAATCACTGATTTGGTCAAAACGTTTCGCCTCGTCAAAGATATTATTCAGCCCATGCTTACAAACAAGATAAAGGGAAAGGAAACTAATTCTGAAAACCCCAAACCAACTCAGTGATATATTACTGACCTAATTCACAACTAATATATCAACAAGTATCTCTTGATACACCATGTATACTACTACACAAGGTACAGAGTTTCTCGTATTCACAATACAAAACTTGAAACGAATTTTTATTTATTAATTAGCTAAGCAACACCTTCCATTCTCCTACATCCACATCGTCATTACCCTGTTGTTTGATAAGGTTACTGTCTTTTTCTTTATCTTCCCCCATCAAAAATGTCTATCGATTGTTCCTTGTCCTGGTGACTCTATTGGCCGTATTGTCTATCTGAAGGATCAGAGTGCCATGAAACTAAATGCACTGTTGGTTTTGAATGTCTGAACTCAATGTCTGTTTCTCAAAAGAAAGGGTATTGTTCTCTTGCAAGCTCAACCCGACCATTGTTGGCGAACTGGTTGAAAATACTGGATTTGAGAATACCGATGCATTATTATAAGACATTGGAATTGCGCAATGTCTTGTATAACGTCTTTTGGGTAACTGGAATTTGAATTCTGAGTTTTCAACAACAGGATTATATTTAGATCCTAGGCTATTGTGACTAGAGTCCTGCTCTTCAGAAGCTAAGTTTGCAACTGTGTCTAATGATTCAATGCTGCAAGCCACTGGAATGGAACTATGTCTGAGGTCGCATAAGGTTGGTATATTCATCTGATAAATGTTCTCCTCTACTTCTTCTTCTTCCTCTTCACCTTCTGAGATAGTCGAGAGGCTGATACTATAGCCACGGTAAGACCGAGAATTGCTAGGGTACCCAAAGCTATCATATTCCTCTTGACTAACCTCTTGGGTGTACTTGTCATCAATGTCTTCATCGTCTGAATAAACCAGACTGATTTCGTATTGCATTTCCGAAAGGTCAGGCTCATAGTATCTTTCCTCGATGTTCAAAGCTTGATCCTCGGCAGCAATAAATTGGAAAGATAAAGGTCCCGTTGATGGTGCAGAAGAGGGCCGACGTGTGAGATCTGATAAACTCAAAGATGATACCTCCGGTGCTGAAGCTGGTGCGACAGGAGGAGATGCTGAAGCAATTGAGATTGATCTTGGCAACGTTGCTGGAACCATCGCTTGACCACCTTCTGCAAACACATTCTCATCAGTGAAGTCTTTTCCATCTTCCCAGGTTTCAAGGTCTAAGATCTCATCCCAGTTGATTTTTGAGAGCTTGGCAACCTTTTCTAAATCCAACTCAGCGTCTGGAGCTGTTGAACTTGCTAAGACATCGGAAGCTGTTGAGACTTCAAGAGCTGTTGGGACTTCGAGAGATGTTGGCGCTTTTGTGGCAATTGGAGCTTTTGTGACAGTTGGCGCTTCAGGAGCTACTGAAGCTACTGGGGTTGATGAGCCTTCAAGAGCTGCTGGATCTCTGGGTTGTGCTGCGGATGCTGGAGCCATGGTCTCAACTTCTTCTGCATCATCATCATAATTAACACCATCTTCCCAGTTTTCAAGTTCAAAGCCAAAGATGTCGTCCCAAGTGTATTTGGAAGACCTTGGATTAGCTGTCTTTGCTGAAGCTGGTTCTAACTTTGAAGCTGGTGAAGCTTCTTGTGCAGCAGGAGCTTCCTGAGCAGCTGTAACGTCCTGAGTTGGTTCTAACTTTGAAGCTGTTGAAGCTTCCTCAACTGTAGGAGCGTTTGAAGCTTTTGAAGCTGTTGGAGCTTTTGTGGCTTTTTTGGCCCTTTTGGCTTTTTTGGATTTTTTGACTTTATTTCCTTTTTTGGCTTTTGAAGCTTTTTGTGCCTTTGAAGCTTTTTGGGCTTTTTGGGCTTTTGGCGCTGTTGGAGATGTTGGAGCTGTTGGAGCTGTTGGAGCTGTTGGAGCTGTTGAAGCTTCTGGAGCTGTTGAAGCTGTTGAAGCTGTTGAAGCTGTTGAAGCTGTTGAAGCTGTTGAAGCTGTTGAAGCTGTTGAAGCTGTTGGAGCTTCCGGAGCTGTTGGAGCTGTTGAAGCTGCTGGAGCTGTTGAAGCTGTTGGAGCTTCCGGAGCTGTTGGAGCTTCCGGAGCTGTTGGAGCTTCCGGAGCTGTTGGAGCTTCCGGAGCTTTTGCTTGAGATGAGGATGCTGGAACCAAGTTATCAGCTTCAGCTTCTTCGTCATCATAGTTGACACCATCCTCCCAGTTCTTAAGTTCAAAGCCAAAGATGTCATCCCAAGTGTATTTAGAGGATCCTGGTTTAGCTGCCTTTGCTGAAGCTGGCTCTAACTTTGAAGCTGTTGAAGCTTCCTCAACTGCTGGAACGTCCTGAGCAGCTGGAACGTCCTGAGCTGCAGGAACGTCTTGAGCAGATTCTAACTTTGAAGCTGTTGAAGCTTCCACAACTGCTGGAACGTCCTGAGCAGCTGGAACGTCCTGAGCTGCAGGAACGTCTTGAGCAGATTCTAACTTTGAAGCTGTTGAAGCTTCCACAACTGCTGGAACGTCCTGAGCAGCTGGAACGTCCTGAGCAGCTGGAACGTCTTGAGCAGCTGGAACGTCCTCGGCTGGAACGTCTTGAGCAGCTGGAACGTCCTCGGCTGGCTCTAACTTTGAAGCTTTTGAAGCTTCCACAACTGCTGGAACGTCCTGAGCAGCAGGAACGTCTTGAGCAGCTGGAACGTCCTCAGCTGGTTCTAACTTTGAAGCTTTTGAAGCTTCCACAGCTGCTGGAACGTCCTGAGCAGCTGGAACGTCCTGAGCAGCAGGAGCGGCTGTTTGTGGCACGGAGCCTGTTTGTGGCACGGAGCCTGACACCAAATTTCTGATCTCTTCAGCTTCATCATCGTCATAGCTCACCCCATCCTCCCACTTTTCGAGTTCGAATCCAAAGATATCGTCCCATGTGGGTTTTGAAGCAACTGGCTTAAATGACTTAACTGAAGTTGGCAGTGAGACCTCTTCAATAGCGACCTCTTCAATGGCGACCTCTTCAATGGCGACCTCTTCAATGGCGGCCTCTTCGATGGCGACCTCTTCAATGGCGGCCTCTTCAACATCAATGCTGTCTTGCATCTTTGCTGGAGTGGAAAAAGCTGCTGGTAAAGCTGGCGCAACTGGAGTTGACGAAGCATTCTCTGGCATTTCCAAATCAATTGCCTTTAATTGAACTGCTTCGTTAGAAGCTGCTGGGCTAGTTTGAGCCGTTGAAGCTGCTGGGGCAACAACGCTAGTTGGAGTTGTCGAGTTTGCGTGGCTGTTGCAAGTTACGAGAGAGGCTCTGGTAAGTCTTGGAATGTCACTGCTTGGCGAATCAATTTCCTCTTCGTAATCAATTTTCTTTTCGAAGAGAATGCTTTCATCGCCATCTTCACCAATTCTTAAAATTGATTCCAAGCACAAGAGGGAAGTTTCATCTTCAAAGAGGTAACAAAGATCTCTTTCTAAGCACTCAATCTCAAAGTCTTCAACGTCAATGAGGAGGTTCCTCATTGCCAAATTAGATCTTGCCGTCTTCGAAAAGCGAACACGAACTGATCTAAGTGACTTCTGACATTTGCCTAAAAAGCGTCTAAATTTCCTCTTCAAGAGTCTAGCTTCCTTCTTGAACTTCTTTCTGGTAACGATTGAACTGAATGCTGGGCTAAGGTTGTTCTTCCTTGGCATGTTGCTGAATTTCTAGTAATCGTTGATGAAAAGGAGAAGAAAATAGAAAGGTTTTTTAATTCATTTCTTTTGCAACTTTCCTAATTCTTATCTTGGATTTTTAGGAGAAGTTGTACAAATGCAACTTGATTATAAGTGCTACACATTACTTGTCTTTGTGGCCCAGGCTGTCTTGCCATTTTTTGGCAAGATCGAAAATCTTGACTTAATGTATAGCTTCTTCTTGATATTTAAGTATTGAATTAGATAATAATTTATATTCAAATACCAAACAATCACTTTATGATAACTGATTGAAATCCAATTGCATTTCAAAACCTGTGTAGCGAGGCTAGATGATTATTATTGCTAATGTACTCCTAGCTCCAACATATCGAGGAACCAAGTCCAAATCTTAGCAAACGCTCCATAAAACTAGTTGTGCTACAGGCTGGTAACTTCTAAAACATATACTATTTAAATAAACTAACAAAATTATAAAAACAATCTTTTTTTGCTCTTTTCTTTTTATTTGATTTATACTTTTCTTTAATCAAAACATATCTCATCTGTCCGGCAGGAGTTGAAAGACCCTCTTCTTATTCGTTAGAAAGCATTTCCAAATCCAGAACCGGTTGGTTGGTATCCAATGTTACCATTGGTAATCATTAATGGTTGACCAATTGGAGTCTCTTCTTCCTTCTTCTCGGCATCCTTTCTCTTTTGCAAGTCTGAGTAAACTTCATTTAACTTCTTTTGGTTTTCGTAGACAATAGAAATTTCGTAAGGCTTGATGAAGTTTGCCAAGTCGTGCAACCATGAAACCTCTAATACGTAATCGTATTCGACAATGTCGTAACAACTGTATAACAAGGCAACGAAGCATTCACGGTTTCCAGTTTCAACAAAGTAGTCAATTAATTCATGGGCAATCTTTGTGGACTTGGAAATTGCAGCTGTCTTGATAAGGTCTCCCCACAATTTGTCATTCTTCAAGATTTGGATAGCCTTTGTGAACTTCTTGTTCTTGGTGTACAAAGTGGCAGAAATCAGTCTGAAGAAAATAAGCTTGTGGTCCTCTAATCTTTCAGCGAGGTCCAAGGAGTTGAATCTGTTGTTTGATTCGTTTTCGATGGACGATCTCAAAGACTTGTAGTCCTCTTCTTCAATCAAAAGATCGTGGTAAGCACCGTTCACAATAGAGTTGTTCTTGTCCAAGACAGAAATTAAGAATGGCTTGATCATAGGTAAGTTATCAGACTTGACAAACATTCTAACGACTCTTGGCAAGTCTAACTTGGCAACCAAAACAGATAACAAATCAACTAATAATGAAGGGTTCTCGTTCATGTAGAAGTTAATGGCCTTGTAGTAGATTTCCAAGTTTGGAGCCTTGACAATGATTTCCTTGAATGAGGAGTGGTCGAAGGCAACTTCAGACTTGTCAATCATGGTCAAAGCAGCATTGTCCCATTCTTCGTAGTGACAGTAAAGGAAAATCATTTCTGGGTACAAATGAGCATGTTCACATGCAGTGAGCACCTTAGGAATGTTGATTCTAGACCAGAACAATTTCAAGTGTTCCATAACTCTTTCTGGGCTGTATTTGGAATACAAGATTGCTAATTCGGTGAACATACCCATGTGGGCTCTTTCTAAACCTAAACCACTTTCGAAAAGTGAGATTAATTCAGTGAAGTAACCGTTGAATTCATAAGTACGGACTAATTCTGGTAATTCTTCAGCATCGATGATTAAATTCAAACCACAAATTTGAGCCAATCTGAATTCCTTGTTAGCAATACAAGCTTGGTTAACTTGCTTCCAAACGTTGGTGTTTGAAGCCTTTCTAGCACAGTCAACGGCACCTTGGTAGTCCTTTAAGTAAACTAAAGTAGTAGCCAACTTGGAGTACTTGGAAACGTTGGAATATAAGATCTTTGCAGCCTTGTAGTTCTTTGCTTCGAATAACTTGTCACCAATCAGTTCCAAGTCAGCGACATTTGGACCAGCGACAAACTTTTCGATATCAGACAACTTGCCCAAAGTAGCGTAAGCATTAATCAAAGATCCATCGATAACAGGTTCTCTTAAGGTTTCTCTGGCCATGTCCAAGAAGGAGATTAATTCTTCTTCCTTACCACCATGTTCCGAGATTTCAATAACTTGCTCGAAATTGTCTGGCTTCTTTGACTTGACGTAAGATTCGATGGCTTCTGGAATTCTTAAACCGTTCAATTGAGCAGTACCTAATTGGTACCATAATTCCAGATCGTCAGAGTGCTTGTTAGCGTATTGTTCACCTCTGTCCAAGGACATGATATCTTCAACAAGGACCTTCATGGCCAGGGTTCTCAATTCGAACTTGTCGTAGATTTCAAAGGCTTCTTCGTATAATTGGTTTTCAATACACAATGGAGCAATTTCTTCAGGGTCGAACTTGTCCAACTTTTCAATATAGTTCATGACTCTAGAAGAATCGGCCTTGATGGCAGTCAAGATCAACAAACCTTGTAAGGATTGGTTGTCGTTGAAAGGAGAAGGTTCCAAGATGATCTTTTCCAATAATTCAATCAATTCTTGTGGCAAGTCGTTTTCCATGAAAGCCTTAACAGTGATCGAAATTGGTTCAGGGTCAGACAATTCTGGAATACCAGTCGAGATAACTTGATCAACCAATTGTCTTCTGTGAGTAGAGTTTTCGTTGGCAAGAACCTTGTTCCACAAGTCAAAGTCAGACTTTTGTAATAAGTATCTGGCTTGGTACTTGTACATCTTGTTGTCGTTGGTGATGCTGATCAATTCGTCATCGTTGTTACCCTTGGAGTAACAGATGTATGCCAAGTATGGGTCTCTCTTTTCACAGTACTTACCAACCACCAAGGTGTTGTAAACGTTGTTTTCTTGCAAGAACTTTTCTGGGTTGTTGTTCGAGTCAATGTAAATCTTAGCGAGGGTATTGTAGACTTCTTGATCGTTGGAACCGCCTTCTAAAGTCTTTTCCAAGAATGGTAACAAGATCTTCAATCTGTTTCTCTTTTCAACTTCTTCGACAAGCTCCTTGATTGGGACTCTGCCGATGACTGAGGACAACAAGCCCTTGATGATGTTTTCGTCACAATCAACGTCCAATAAACCAGCAACAACTTGTGGGGTGTTGGCTGGGTTAACTTGTTGAACATAGACTTCAATAAACTTGAAGTATTGGTTCTTGTACAAGTACAAGATCAAGTCGTGAACAAAGTTGAATCTGTCACAGACAATGATCAATGGCAATTGGTCTTCCAACTTGAATTCCTTCAAGAAGTTCTTAACCTTTTCACCATTGTAGACGTTGTTGTCTCTGACAATTCTTTCAATTTCCTTGGTTTGGTTCATCTTGGCAGCAGCTTCAATGTACTTGAAGACGACGTCACTGTCTTGAGTCAAGTTGACGATGGAGCTCAAGTAGTAGTATTCACCTTCGGTACACTTGTAGTCTTCAAAGATCTTGATCAAAGTTAATGGGCCAATCAAGTCAGAGTACTTGGTAGCAACTTGGATAACAACTTGCAAGTTTTGTTGGATGTTGTTCAGCAACAATTCCTTCAAACATGCAACAGACTGCTGGACGTTCAATTGGCCAAAGTAACCGACCAACCAGTCGTTTGGCAAGACATTGGTGTGGACAATGACTCTCTTGATATCCTTCAAGTCGTCGTAGTGTTCCAAGGCTCTTTGGAATAAACCGGACTTTTCACACAACTTCCCGATGGTTGGCTTGTCGTAGTGGCTGAACATCTGGTTGCCCAAGATGGCGTCAGCGACTTGGGGTGCGTGCAAGAGATTGATCTCAAGAACCTTGGTTTGTAAGTGACCGTCTGATGGTTGATCATTCTTAAGGGCGTCCAATAAGAAGGCGGTACCCTGTTGGATGTAGTTTTGAGAGAAGAACAAGTCGGAGATTTGCTCAACGTTGATCTTGACCGATTCGTTGGTGCTTGCCAACAAGCTGGTGGCGAACTCACTGGCCTTGTCCGGGTTGACTCTGACCAAGTTTTGGATCAAGTTGGTGAAATCGGGCTGGTAGCCAACCTTCTCGCAGTATGGCAAGATCTTGTCGAATTGGCCCAACTCGGCCAAACAGGAAACAACCTTGATGTTGACGTTGGATCTGATGTAGACGGCCAATGCTAAGGCTGGGTCGTTGTAGGACTTGACGATATCACCCAACTCTTCGGAAGAGGTCAATTTGTCCTCCTTGAGCCATTTTTCGAAAAGTGGCTTTCTGTCTTGTTGCAAGACTGGCTTGGCTAACTCGATAGATTCGTACTTGTTCAAGGTACCTCTGTCCAACAAAGTGGAAAAGTACTGTAAGATTGGCGAGATTTGGCCTGGTTGCGGAGTGATGTGCTTCAATTTGTTGATGGTGTCTTGGGTTCTCAACTGCTCGGAGGAGGCGGCAATCTTGGCGGCGTTCAAGTAGTCACCTTGGTTTAAGAAGTTTTGGAACTGCTGTTGGAACAAGTTTTCTGCGCCTGGGAAGCCACCTCTGGACAGCAAGGACAAGGCCAAGGAGACGTTGGACAACTTTTCCAACACGTAGGGAACAATCTTGTCCTTGGCGATCTCCACACTCAACACTTGACCGGACTTGTTGATGGTCAAGATACCCGTGCCGTTGTTGTATGCAGAGGCTGTGAAGACCGGGTCGGCGGTGATTCTATTCACAAACAAGTTGGAACCGGTTTCGATGTCGTACAAGTGGATGAACCCGTACTTGGTCAAGATGTATATGATACCGTACTTGTCTGAGGCCTGTAAACTGATGGGGAAGTCGTTGGTGGCGTCCGGTGGGAAGAAGATGTCGACGGACTTCTTCGAGAACTGGGGCTGGCCGTCCTGGTGGTCGATTTCGATGATGTGCAAGTTACCCTGGCCCTGGGCGTTCTTGTTACCGACACAGAACACCTTGGTGGGGGCGGTGGCGCCCTCCAACTTGACGCTGGCGAACTTACAGACGTGGCCCTCGATGGCCTGCGACACGTTTCTGCTCTTGCTGAACAACTGGATGTGGCCGGCGATGCGGCCGTCCTCCTGGGCGATCCCGGTGACGGCGAACCAGTTCAAGTTGGTGGGCTCTGCGACGAAATTGATGATCTGGGCGTTGTTCAACGACTGGTGTCTGTCGGTCAACTTGACGGGGCCGTTGTTGCTGCCGTCAAAGATGGACCAGGTGAAGACGGCGGAGCCCGTGACCAAACCCAACACGTCGCCGGTCAACCACTTCCAGAACACGACGGGCTCGTCCATGGTGAAGGACTTCAATCTCTGCTTGGTGCCCAAGTTGAAGATCTGGATGGTGGTGCCGTTGGCTCTCAAGGATATAACGTTCTGGTCCAAGTGCATGATGGCGTTGTCCGCGGACATATTCTTTCTGGTGACGTTGTTGTTGTCGTGGAGGTCGACAATGGCGACGGTGTTGGCGCCCGAGGCGCCGGTTTCTCTCACACAGACATAGTGGTCGGACTCCAAGGTGGTTGATCTGAAATCAAGCGAGGACGCGGAGATCCCCAACGATGTCAATTGAGCAAGCTCCGTAAAGTCAATTGGAATGTCAGACATGATGCTCCGGATTCCGTTTAGATTCACTTAACTTTACTTACTTTTCGTTGCGTTGTGAGTGCAAGCGGGCGGCGAGTGGGGGTGGTGTCCTTTTTTTCAAAATTAGCTTGCGTATTGCCAGAGACTGTGCGGGTTTCTGGGAGAGTGCGAGTTTCCCGTTTCGTCCACCCTGTTCAACCCTACACCCAGCGTAGAATCGAGACCATCAGGGGCAAGAAAAGGGACTGCATATACGCCCGGGATCTTGCGCGCTTGCCAGAGGCTGCGGCCGCTGCAACCGCTCCGCTCGGGCCACTCCGTGGGGGCCACTAGCGTGGGGCTGTTCCTCCCCGTAGGGGAGCCAGGCTCGACGCAGTCGCCCTCGCCGGGCAGGCGAAGTAGCGTGCCGCCGGCGGGCCTGCAACCGCCCAAGAGGGCACCAGCAGCGGAGCGCAAGTCTCCCCCATCTGTCCACACCTCTGTGCTTCTCTCTACACTCTACAGCCATTGGCGCCTGCTCCCGTTGCATTATGTATTCGTATCTATCCGTTCCCTGCTCATATGGGCGGCTGCACCCGCTCCAACGCGCTCTCCACAATCACATTGTAGTCGTGCCTTCCCTTTTCTCTGCTGTTTTCGATGTATCCCTTGACGTACTTCCAGTCCGTCCCGTACCAGTCTGCGCCCAACAGACTCAACTTGAGCATTTCCAAGCGCTTGCGCGTGTCGTCGTCGATCTCGTCCTCTCTTCTGCCCTCCACGCGCTTCTCTGCGCCCAACTCTGCGCCCACGCTGATGCTGGACCCGATCCCTGGCCCCACGCTGCCCACGGGGCTGCCGCTGCGGGCCTCGAGGTTTCGCTGTGCGCGGGCCCGCTCGCCGTTCTCGATGGTGCTCTGCCAGTTGATGAGCCAGTACGCCACCTTGCGCATGGCGATCTTGCAGATATCGGGCGTCACAAAGAGCGTTGGGGCGGGTTTCCTGGGCGCCGCCTCCGCGTGCGTCCACTTGACGTACGACTCCGCAATGAGCTGGACGCTCTGGATGGCAAACGTGGGGAGCCGCGTCTCCATGGGCGAGATCAGACAGAGCCGGTGGTTCCTCGTGTGCACGATCAACGAGTAGATGTAGCGCTGGATATCGGGCGCCACGTGCACGTGCTGCGCCCGGAGCGTCTCGATGAGCTCGAGGTAGTTCGGCACGATGCCCAGCGGCGTCTTGAGGAGCGCGTGCTTCGAGTAGAACTGGCAGAACGCAAACTTGTACCGGAGCTGCTGGATGATGGCGTAGTTGTTCTCCACAACGAGGATGATGGTCAACGGGTTTGGGTTCGGATTTTGCTCGTGCGTGTGCCCGTGCGCGTGCCCGTGCGCGTGGCCATGGCCGTGGCCATGGCCGAGAGGACCTCCGCCGCCGCCGCCGCCGCCGCCGCTCTGGCTGTGTGGGTGGAGGTGATTCGTGTCGCTGCTGCTGTGGTGCTGCTGGGTCGGCGACGGCGGCACCTGGAGGTGCACCTGCGGGCGCACGTGGATGTTGCTGTCCTGCGACGCGGCGTTGGACGCGTTCTGAAGCATCTTCTGCCGCACCAGCTCCACCTTGGACTCGTTGGTGTCGTACTCGTCCACCTCGTTCAAGAACTTGACGAGCACCTTCTGCTCGTCTCGGTTGAGAAGATCGGCGTGCTTCCACAAGACCACCGCGCGGGTCTTCGGCACGAGGTAGTTGTAGTTCTCCTTGGACGACTCGAGCGCGTTGCGGTGCAGCCGGAAGTACTCCTGGAGGTCAATGTCTATGCTGTTGAGCGAGAGCGGCGCAAGCACGTACCGCTGGATCGAGCTGATGACCGCATCGCTGTTCTTACAGCTCACCACAAACCGCTTTTCGGCTATGAGCGCGAGCGATAGCGACGTGTAGATGTTGTCCATCTCTATGCGGAGTTCGAATTAACAGGCAAGGGAGTGAGTTTGGTGTCTGGGGGCCAAGAGGATGGGCTCTGCCGCAAGCAATGCCACTGGCTCTAATAATCGCACCTCAGCCTGGCCCAGTCTGGGGATATCGTGTGTCCGGCATATAGACCGCAGATTAGGCTGCAAATTCTGCTAGTGCAGCGGGCCACTCTCCAGGGCTGCCTGGGCCCCAAACTCTGGTGATCGGCATCGTGAGAGCCTCGATTGTGACATGGGGGAGATAATTTAGGTACATGTGGGATGCTGGCAGCCCTGCCGGGGGCACGCCCATCCACTCCGTGGGGGCCACTGGCGTGGTGCTCTGCTCGCTGCGCTCGGCCCCTCCCTCCCGCAGGGAGCCAGGCTCGACGCAGTCGCCCTCGCCGGGCAGGCGCCAGCGGAGCGTCCCCCTGGTCTGTTGTGGGGTGCAGGCTCCCCTGCTGGTGCTAGGGGCGTCTTGTTTGAGATGGGTATTCACCTGATTGTTATCGCAATTTTATCTACAATCTGCCAAATGCGAGACCAAAGTAATATAGCGGAATGGTCGTCTAGCAACAGACGAGATCGGAGATTTCATTTTTTTCTTTTAACTTTCACACATTCCCGCCATCGTCTACATCGTCTACATCTCCCCTATCTTTGGCCCCGAATAAGCCACACCACAGCACCATTGGCTTGTAGTACTGCCCCTACTACTACCAGTATCCTGCTTATCGCCCAAAGGGCCCTTGAGCGGCTGCACACGTGACAAACAGCACCTAAAATGCTTCTGCAACCGGTGATCTGCACTGGAATGGGCAATCTCGAAAAGAAGTGCACACTCGGGGCTCAACTAGCACGAGAAAAAGAAACAACGAGAGAAAAAATAATGTTTGGTTGCACGTATTTGTGTGTGTGTGCTCGGAAATTTAGCACCTTGTACGTCACTTTGTTGTCTATCCATCTGAAATGACATACCAAAGAGCGAGAGAACAAAGACGCAACGGGGGCAGATCCAAACAAACATGATCATACAAAAAACAAAAACATCTTCGCAGAAACAAAAATAAATAAACACTGGGGTGTGAAGACAAAGAATAAGAACAATAGCATATATACATGGGAGCCAGTCCGAGCGTGAGACAAATCGCGGGTTTGACGATCTCGTGCCGAACCCTCTCTAGCCACTCGGCGGCGGTCCGTACGCCACTACAGCGAAGTAGTGTAACGCCGAGACAGCTTAGATCACATTCTTGTTGCGATTATTTTTTCACTGTATAACTTAAACTCTCTTGTTTTCCGATGGGCTGTTAAGCGGTTGTGTTTGGGCCTGGTGTTTATGTTTTCCAGCATTTTTCACTTTTTTTGACGTCGCATTGATGATTTTCTGACGCACCAGCTGCATAGGCGGGATATTTTATTTCTTTTGTTGACGCTGATCGCTGCACAAGTTCCAGCGTGTAAAGGCAAGAGGGCCAGTAGGAGGTAGCAGCCACTCGTAGGACAGCATGCTGTGCTTTTAGCATGCTAAATGTGTCAGCGACTAAACCTCTCCGCAGTTCCTTTCATCCACCAGACCATCACCATGTCCTGCCCCCTTTCGATTGCTATGCACATGGGAATTGGAGACCTGGTGGTTCCAGATTTGATAGAGAGCAAGGGCAGCCTGCAAGAAAAAAAAAAAAAAAAAAAAAAAAAAAGAAAGACACGATTCGCGCTTTTGACACACGTAATCAAAATATTTGACATACACGAAGCACGCCCAAAGAAGAAAAAGTAGCGCTAAAATATCTTGGGACACCTTCAGACACCTTAATTTGTAGTGGAACAGGATTCTCAGCCAGGGCCAAACAAATAATAATGCCAAAAAAAAAAGGCTAATTGGGCCGCGATCCGCCATTAGGCTTTTTTAACTGCAAAATAGGGTTGTCCAGTAGGCCAGTCAACCTAGAGTCCCCCCTGCCTGGCCCTGGCTGGCCCCATTGCCGTGTAGATTTCTCTCAGCTCTATCACCTGCTCGCTCTATCACCTGCTCGCGCTGCCTGCCCGCGCTGCCCGCACACTCTGTTGCT
Organism: Dujonia boleticola; assembly: GCA_029581775.1. Taxonomy (NCBI): domain Eukaryota; kingdom Fungi; phylum Ascomycota; class Pichiomycetes; order Serinales; family Debaryomycetaceae; genus Dujonia; species Dujonia boleticola. The sequence continues at coordinate 1,057,466 of JARGRU010000014.1, read as the reverse complement.
ATTGTCTCGCGGTACGGTGTACGAAATTATTCGTCTAACAAACATTCTATCTGCTATTATTCCCGGCGAGCAATAACAATAAAATTTCGCTTGGGTTTATTTTCTTAGTGTTTTTTCTTATTTTTTTCGAGCAGTGCGTACGCATAGCATTTACATACATCCACACACACACACAACACTGAGGACTCATAGACAAAAAAAAAAAAAAAAAAAAAAAAAAAAAAAAAACACCAAAGAAAAATTAGAGGTAGCCAGACAGAAAAGCTTGAAGCTAAATTTTAGACACCATAAACAAGCTTCACTCTTTTCCAAGCATTGCATCTTTAAGTTAGTTTAGTACCTCACGCTGGACCAACCAAAGAACGCTTGACTACTGACAACCCGCTTCTACAGACCATCTACCGCTTTTCGAGATAAGCCGCTGCACCGAGTAGTTTCACGTAGTTACGGTATCTGGAGACACAGGAGTCAGTGTATCACAACAAAAGAGACAGCTCTTCCAGCCTTTGCATTACCCCGAACCACCCACCACCCACCACTCACCACGGGCCCCAACACCACACCGCACCAGTAACCGTCGCTGCCACCAACCCACGCGACTCGCCTCCCCCCACCCCCCTTTGCCAACAATGACTCGCCTTGAATCGCTCCCCAAATACTTCAGATCGGAGCCCTCGCCCAAGGTGCTTGATTCCGCATTCCCCCCTTTCAAAACAGAGCACAGATACAGAGGAGTCTACGAGAGAGCAGGCTTCGATGTCAACTTGAGCGGCATGACCAAGTCGGACGGAGCGTCCGTCCGGTCCAAGCCCACCAAGTCCATATCTCCCACGCGCAAGGCCCCGGCGCCAGGCGCCGGGAACTACGCTGCCCTGGGCCACCACCACCAAAATCACCCAAACCACCAACCCGCGGCCAGCAACGTCTCGCGCGGCGCCTCGTCCAACTCGCTGAAGTCCCTGGGCTCCGGCGACAGGTACAGAACGCAGACCACAGCCACCACCAGCTCGTCCCTGCAAACGAGCTTGCCCAAGCAAACCCACCAAAAGTACCAGCAGTACCAGCATTCAAAGTCCAACCCCTCGATCTCGTCGGATATGCACAGACAGCAGCCGTACCCGCCGCAGTCGCAGCACTCGCAGTCGCACGGCCAGCTCTACGAGGAGCCGTACGCACCGGAACCCGCTGGCTTCGGCGCAGGCTCGTACACGCCTATCAAGCCAAAGGCAGCCAATGTCATCCCTGAGGCCAGCGAGATGCCTCAGCACCAGCACCAGCGCCACCAGCAGAACCAGTCGGTGGACAACGGCTACGACGACGCGTTCGACTTCAGCCCGCAGCCCAACCATTTCTACGCGCAGGAAAAGAGCCAGTACTACCAGCCGGTAGACACCACCAACTCGCCGCTCTCGTACTCCAACTCGCAGTCGTCCAGAAACATCAAGAACTTGTCGCTCAAGCTCAAGAACTCGAACATTCAAAACGCGGACGAGATCGACACCAACAGTGTGCGCTCGCAGAACCTTTTCAACGAGGAGGACCAGCAGCACGACATTTCCACCAGAAACACGTCTTTGAACAGAGACGACAACAACGGCCTGCCGGATCTGACTGGCGCTGTGGTTGAGGACGCCCCACCCTCGCACTTGCCGTACGCTGCACACGAGCAGCAGCAGCAACACCCAGCCCCACAAGCGGGCGCAGACGCTCCCTACCCCATCCACAGAGACGAGAGCTTGATAAGAAAAAAGAGACTCTCGTCTGCCTTGGACGATTTCAAGAGAGACGTTGAGGACGTCAAGAAGTACACTCCGCAGCAAAAGAGCCAGGCGCAGTTCGAGTCCAACGACTACCAAAACTTCTTGTCCACCACGCCAGGCAACAACCAGAGACACAGCCAAGTGTCCATGGTGTCGTCTATTCTTTCCAAGGCGTCAGTCAACGACGAAGATGCCGAAATTGAAAGAGAGTTGGAGAGACAGTTACAGAGCTTGAAGACAGGCGGCGAGGCTGCTGCCCAGCACCAGCAGCACCAGCAGCACCAGCAGCAGCCTGCAAGCGAGCATCCACACCAGGAGTCGATACTATCGCAAGATGGATCGGAGCACGGTGATGCATCCAATATTCCTACCTTTAGGATCGAAGCTGAGGAAGACTTTGGAAGTGAAGTTCCAAAGGTTACCATTATAGAACCATCATCCGAGTATCCAGAAGAAGTGCCAGCACAGGAATACGAAGTCCCAATAAGAAAAGACATTCAGCACCAGCCATACCCCCACGCCAACCAGAACTACACGCACGAGTCTGCTGAGGCTGACACGCAGCCGTTCGACCCAAGAAAGAGAACCAGGCAAAGAAGAAACCCAAGCCAGTATGAAGCCGAGTTTGAAGAGCAACAATACCAGCAGCAGTACCAGCAGGAGCAGGAGCAGACGCCCTCGCCCACCTCGATTGACCCTGACGATTCGTACGAATCAGTGCAGGCTCTTTCGATCAACCACAGCTACTCTGCCGCCGCCGCCTCCAAGCCCAGCGCCCACAACGCGCCATACCCCATCAGCCCCAACCCATCGCAGGACGTGACTCCAATCATCCCCAACGACCACTCCATCGAAGAAGAGTTGAAGTACCTCAACTTCCCCATGCCCAAGAGCGAGAACCCAGAGTCCCCATCGTCTCCATCGGACTGCCCTCCAGGCACCGGCCCGTGCCGTACATGCGCCAAGGAGGTGTTGCCCCAAAGCACGGGGTCTCAGAAGGCCATCTTCTCCAAGACCGGCGAGTTGTTTGGACAATGGCACAGAGCGTGCTTCCAGTGTAGCTACACCGACTGCTCGATCAGATTCAAGAAGGGCATCCAGTGCTACGCCTTGGAAAACTACCCATACTGCCACAACCACTACCACGAGTTGAACGGCACGCTCTGCGAGAGCTGCAACAACGGGATCGAGGGCGAGTGTATCGAGAACGAGTTGGGCCAAAAGTGGCACTTGGCGTGCTTGAGCTGCTACAACTGTGGCAGAGGCATCAAGGAGGACTACTATTTAATCAACGGAGAAATCTACTGTGAGTCGGACGCGCTCGAGAGAATCCAGAGGGATGCCGCCAACACATCGAGACAGGCCAAGATTGAAAAGAGAAGAACGAGATTGATGTTTGTCGATTAGCCCTCCCCAAAAGGAATCCGGAGACCCACGCGGCACTGATTTCGATGTATTATAGAGTTATTGCTACAATAACATACCTACCAGTTTTATCTGTATCTTTATAAATAATAGTAATAAATTACATAAAAGTAGTACTAATGTCTTCAGAGCGGCCCGGGCATGGCCAGGACCGTGTAGCTAGCCACCTGTAGGACCACGAGCATACTCCTGATGTAGCTTTAGGAGCCGGTAGCTCGGCCGGGGGCACGCGCATTCGCTCCGCTCGGGCCACTCCGTGGAGGCCACTAGCGTGGGACAGTTTCTCCCGGAGGGAGCTGAGCTCGACGCAGTCGCCCTCGCCGGGGAGGCGTGTAGCGTGCCGCCGGCAGGACCACCTTGTCTCACCTAGCAGCCTCGCCGGGGGCACGCTGCACCGCTCCGCTCGGGCCACTCCCTGGAGGCCACTAGCGTGGGGCTGTTTCTCCCGAAGGGAGCCAGGCTCGACGCAGTCGCCCTCGCCGGGGAGGCGTATAGCGTGCCGCCGGCGGGCTGGTGTATCTGTTGGTGCTGGCAGCCCTGCCGGGGGCACCGTGGGGGCCACTAGCGTGGGGCTGTTCATACTCTATCTTGGACAATGTCTGCCTCTTCTTGTCTCTCTGGCTCGGCATCGGCGTGTGCGTCTCCTCGCTGCTCCTCGTCGTCGTCGTCTTCGTCGCCAATCACAAAGTTGTCCACGTCAAAGTCGTTGGAGTCCAACTCCACGTTTGTGGTTGAGTTCAAGTCGTTGTCGTCAAAGTTGCCGAAGATCATCGAGTCGTAGTCGCCGCCATTCGCAGGGTGGTTTTGGTACATGGCCATCTTGGTCTGCATCCGGTGGTAGATGAGGTACGTGGTGAGCGCGGAGGCCGCCCCCGTCACGAGTATGGAGATAAAGTCCACCACCTTGGTGGCGAATGTCTTGGTTTCGTCGCCCAACTGCTTCAACTTGTACCCGACAAACACGTGGATCAACAACTTGGGCGTGGTCACCACGGACGCCAACACGAACCGCCACGCGGGCAACTCGGGGATGGCCGCGAGCGCGCCGTTCGACAACGAGTAGGGCAAGGGGCACAAGCGCAACAAGATCAAGATGACGAGCGACGTGTCCTCCTTCAAGATGTCCGCAAAGGCGCGGAACGCCGCGTTGGAGTGGATCAAGCGCACCGCCTGGTTGTGGAGCAAGTAGCGGAACACCAAGAAGGAGCAGAACAGCCCCAGCACGGACGCGGCGGCCAAGAGCGGCCACCCGTTGGGGAACCCGTAGATCATGCCCGCCAACAACGACAACGGCGAAAACCCGAGCAACGGCGGGAACCCGACGGCAAACACCAACGAGAACAAGAGGAGCCGCCCGTACTGCAAGTGCGACCAGCTGTCGGCGAGGAAGATCAAAAAGATCACGATGTACTTGTGGAATATGATGGCGAGCACCACGGCTACGAACCCCACCACCACGAGGATCTGCAACAACACCTTCTTGGTGGTGGACTGCTCCTGGTACCATTTGGTGAAGTGCCGCGACGCCGTCTGGAACCGCGAGAGGCCCAGGTCGTAGATCTGCCCTATTCGGTTCGTGCTGGAGCGTCTGAACGGATCGGAGTTGGAGGGTAGACGCGGCATCATACGGGGAAAGGAAGTGTGCTCAGCGAGGGGTGGCGCAAAGCAGCGGGGGTCTGGTCTGGGGGGAAAGCAAAGTGGCCAATTGTGTGGTGTAGCTCGAGCAGTCGGTGGGCCCACAGCAACACGCTTTGGAATTGACTAACAAAAAAAAAATTACTACGGACTATCGTCCAGGTACTGCAGGTTAAATGGCTGCGCAGCAACTGCTCCAGCCGGAGGGCCTTGGGGCAAGTATTAGAGAGGCAGGGAAACTGGGTGTGTAGAGCGCCAGCCACCACCCCAAAGGCCGCCCAGCGGCGGCTGGCGTGCCATGGGAGCCGGTTTTATAGGGTCTGTTTGGACGGCTAGCTCTGGCCCTGCTGGGCCCATGGGTAGTGGGTGATGCTGCTGAGAAAAGGCGCAGTAGTTCGGGTGTAGGCTCTGCATTTCGAGCCCGAGTGGAGCCCGTATGCTACGCGTGTCTGCCCTTGCAGTAGCGTAGAAACTCACGATAGCGTACCATTGGGGCAGTAACCTCCAGTTTCTTTTGGGCCCGTTTCTGTCAAGAGTTGACGTCTATCGGCCTCGCTTGACGATACGCATCGGCCAACGGTTAACTGCGGGAGCTCGTAAATGAGCAGCAGCGAAGCAAAAAAAAATTCCGATACCGGGAGTCGAACCCGGGTCTGCTCGGAACTTTATGAATATTTCATGAAAGCGAACCGTGCTAGCCGTTACACTATATCGGAGAATCTGATATATAAGAAGATGTGCGTTTTTGCTACATCGCTCTGGTGAACGAGACAGATGAGCTGAGATGACCTAGAGCTCTAGTTTGGGCACCACTAAGGGGACTATGACTCCCTGTCCAGCTCCTCCGTATCGGTATAAAATAGCTTCTTTCACTCTCACAAGCCGCAAACGGTAGTAGACAGTCAGTGCCTCGCAAGAACAATCGTAGCGGTTTTTCTTGGGCCACACTGAGTACGACCGTAATCACTGCGGCTATATACTGCGGGCCAGCGCTGGCACAATCATGATACCCAAAGGCATTGTACGCCGTACAATCGGAAGACTCTTCTCCTTATTGTGTATAGAGCTCCATGCCCTTATTGTACTTCCCCACACTACGAACAACGGCCCTGTTGGAGCGGGTAAACGAATAATGGTGGCATCCCGCACACGACTGTTGCACCCATCATAAGAATTACACTTTAGCCGTGCAGTACCAACTCACCACCTCCTCCCCCCTACATCCAACCACCAGAGTGACATATCCATACAGAAGCATTCCCAAGGATGCACATTTAAGGTACACGAATATACGGCACTCTAATCTGCCGCCTCTTGCTTCTTCCCCGTATTTCTTAAAGTGTGTATTTTTAGTCTCCGCCATAATAAGCTTTTTCTATGTGGTCTCGTGCATATATTTAAGATTTCGAATAAGGGGAGAAGCTTAATAGTAAAAAAAACAAAGATCGAAAAAAAAAAAAAAAGAGAAAAAAATACAGAAGTTTGTCATGAAGGGGGTGGGTGGTTAGAGTGTTACCAAAACCCCAAGGCCACCTGGTACGGTCATGGTGTCCATCTCCCTCTTTGTCAGCTACTAGCTGCTTTTTAGTAATTATGTAGTGTATATTTTTTTGCCGTGCTTACAAATCCGAGGGCTTCCCTTAGTCAAAAACTGCAGTGCTGTATGCAGTTGTTGGGAGCGAGAGGGATCTCCACAGTTTTTGATCAAAAAATTTCCAGTATATATAGCCAGGGGGGGGATCTAGCAGAGAACGAGGAAAAGCTTGGCCTGTGTTTTATATATACTTATTGTAAGAAAAAAAAGGCAACCGTGCATCGGGACACATACATAGAATCACAAAAATGGCATTTTACGGCGGGATATCTTCCTACGACGTTCATACGTACTGGAACAACAATAACGAGCAGGAGAGGCAGTTTGCATTTGAGCTCAGAGAAAAGGTCCAGAAGGAATTTGCTGCTGAGATCGAAAAGGGTGACATCAGGGTCTACAAGTTCTGGGATAAGCCCATTGGCCCACACCCCATCAACATGTTTGAAATTGATTTCAAATCACCTGAGATTTTCTCCAGGGTTGTTCCATTTTACCAATTGCACCACGGCAAGTTATCGGTCTTGATCCACCCAAGATCGGGTAACGGTGCGTACCGCGACCACACCGAGCACGCCCTCTGGTTGGGACACAAGATACAGTTGGATGCATCTGTTTTGAAGAGAGAGGATGAATAGAATCGTATAATTTTGAATGGAATTTCACTTCTGGGACGTTTGTTTAAGACATGAATTGTAAGAAAGGATGCCGTGCAAGATTTTGCCCAATTCCGCACCATTTTTCCCTGCCCTAGCCGAAAGAGTGCCGAGTTAACCTCCTTTGAGCGCCGTATTTTTGGCTCCAGTTGAAGTATTTTTGTTTTTTTCACCCTAATTTCTCTCTAATCAGGCTTCTCTATGCGATACTCAAACCACGTAAAGTGAGATTGTTGCAGTGGACGTGTTTGTTTACAAACTTTATGCTATTGTTTGAAGTGTATTTTTTTTTTTTTTTTCTTTTTGATTACCGGGATGCGGGTTGTAATTGCATTCGCTTAAACGAGAGCATTGGCCTTTATGCATGTGAGATGAAAACGTGCGAGACAGTCTGGGACTTTATTAGTACATATACATTTATTGATTGTTTTGGAACTTCAAGATTCACGATTCTGATAAGGCATATCTATTGTGTTGCAGACCGAGGACCCATAACGGTGTACAGAAAACGTTTTCATCTCTTTGTCGTCTAGCAAAATGGCGTTTGAAAGTCTCTGCGTATTTTTCCAGCATCGAGGTTGTTTCTTTTTTTTCCTGTTGCTTTTAGTATTATTTTTTAGTACCTTTTGCATCAGAAGTGTATTTGGATGCAATCTTCTGCCGTAAAAATAGAGTATCCATGGAAATAAGCGAATCATCGACAGTTGAGCCCGCTGAAAGTTTCGTACGTGGTTATGTATTTGTATGTTTCAGGCGACTGTTTGAGCCAATGTTTACCTTCCTAACAAACAATATCGTAATTTTTATTCATGTCTTTTTGGATCGAGATATAGGTTGTGCGTTGCATTCCTCGTGGCCCCCAAACAGGGTTCAATTTATTTCTTGGGATAACATGGGGTAGCTAGAAAACAAAAACAGTTATAAATACGATGCTTTAGTCGTTGATTTTTCAGATCTTGCCTTTGACCTAGTCTTGGATCAGCAAGAATATATTCGCTTCCTCTTCTACTCCCTCATTAGCAGCCATGCATCTCTTAATATTCCTTACATTCGTTTCAACTGTCTTTGCATGGTCTCCCACTGGCTCTTATGCCCCTGGTACTATACAGTGTCCAGCGCAGAGCAGACTTACAAGACGTGCAGACTCCATCTCTCCTGACGAACAAGCATGGCTAGATGGTAGAACCCCTGTCGCACAACAAAATCTCATCACGTTCTTGGAGAATGCAAACATGGAAGACTTTGACGCCTCAGAGTTTGTCAGCTCTGCTAAGAAAAACATCACCATCGGGTTAGCCTTCTCGGGTGGTGGATACAGAGCCATGCTTGTCGGAGCTGGTCAGTTAGGTGCATTGGACTCTAGAAACAGCGGTGCCAATGAAGGTGGGTTAGGTGGTCTCTTACAAGCCTCGACATACTTGACAGGTTTGTCAGGTGGAGCTTGGTTAGTCGGAACAGTTGCCTTGAACAACTATATTTCAGCCGACAACATCATCGCTCAGAAATCTATTTGGGACATAACGTGCTCTCTTCTTTCTCCAGGTGGTATTAACATCTTCAAGACTATGTCATACTACGCCATCATTAACTTGGGTTTGGCCGCTAAACAGTTAGCAGGCTTTATGATCTCAATCACCGACATCTGGGGAAGAGCATTGTCCTACCAAATGTACCTAAACTACGACAAGTTTGGATCTTCTTTGACTTGGTCTATGATTCTGGAACAAGCCCAATTCAACACATACCAAATGCCATACCCTATTGTTGTCGCTGACGGTAGAACACCTGGAAGTATTATTATTGACCAAAACTCCACTATTTTCGAAATTACTCCTCACGAATTGGGATCTTGGGATCCATCTGTGAACCAATTCACTAAGGTTAAGTATTTAGGTACTAAAGTCAATAACGGTTATGTGCAAGGGGGAAGGTGCATTGGTGGATTTGACAATGCAGGATTTATTATCGGTACCTCATCTTCTTTGTTTAACGAGGTAATGATCAAGTTGAAAACTGCTGGTGCCACCGGCTTAATCCAATCCCTCATTGACTCTTTCACAAACGGATTCTCAAAGTTGGATATTGACATTTCTGTCTACAAGCCCAACCCCTTTTACGGAAACACAGATGGTTCTTCCAGATCAATCAGCAACAGCGACGCCTTATACTTGGTTGATGGTGGTGAAGATAACCAAAATGTTCCATTGCTTCCCTTGACTAGACCAGAAAGAAAGGTTGACGTTATTTTCGCATACGATAACTCAGCCGACACTGGTGCCAACTGGCCAGATGGAGCTTCGCTTGTGTCTACTTACCAGAGACAATTTTCTACCCAGGGTCAAGGTGCTCCCTTCCCATACGTTCCAGATATCAACTCTTTCAGAAACTTGGACCTTACTGCCAGGCCAGCATTTTTTGGATGCGACGCCACAAAGTTATCTCCATTAGTTTCAGGAAGTAGCGATCCAGTGAGCAATGCAGTATCCAACTCTTCTTCTCCCTTCGGTAACTTTTCTGCTGCCGCAACTACATACTCCACCGACCCAGTCTACGATGTTCCATTGATTGTTTACACTGCCAACAGACCATTCTCATACTACTCGAACACTTCCACTTTCAAGTTGCAATACACTTTTGACGAGAGAAATAAGATGATTCAAAACGGGTTTGAGACCGCAAACAGATTGAACTCCACCTTGGACCTGGAATGGGCTGCATGTGTTGGCTGCGCCATTGTTAGAAGAGAGCAAGAGAGACAAGGTGTAGAACAGTCTGATCAATGTAAGAAGTGTTTTGACAGATACTGCTGGAATGGTGACATAGATACCAGCACTCCAGGTGACAACTTCAGTCTCACTGGTATTTCAGTTGCAGGTGACTCAAGCATCCATCCAGGCACACCCAATCCAGTGTTCAAGTGATTACCAAAACCACATGATAAGGCGCGGCTGCAAACCTCGCCAATCCCAAAATAAAAAATAGTAAAATAATTACAAATTACAAATTACAAATCACAAAAAAAGGGGTAAAACAACCTGATATGAGACCTTCTAATACCCACGATGGGTCCTATCGCCTATCCCCACCCAAATCTCATGAGACTTTCACGTCTCTGCCTTCACTCTCTCTCTCGTTTGTGTAACATTAATACCCATACTTTATAATAACTTTTTCAGAATATTATGCAGGTGTAAGCATGCATGGATGTCGCTATCCTGCAACCGAATAAGTAAAGAAATGCGCAGCCCTCGGTGTTTTCGGGCGCACCCACTTGCGTTTAGCCCGCATTGCTTATGAGAAATTCCTGAGTCACATCCGGCTTCTTATCTTTAGACGGAGTAGATATTTTGAGCAGTTATCCAGTCGGGGATGCTAGATAGTGTGCTATCGATACCCACAAGGGTCCTCCCACTTGACGTTTTGGCTGGGGGGTTATACTTCCTCATTCAGCTGCATGGAAAAAAGAATGCTTTTGCAGCCCAGCCCTTCTAGGAAAAAAACGAAAAAAAAAAGCTTAAATTTGCAATAAATCGTGACTTAGGCCCTAGCGAGATATGAGTTTAACCGTTTTTTGCAGATCCAATGAAAAAATGTGGCTGAAAAAAATTTATAAATTCGTCTAACTGGTAGCATCATATTCCAGAAGCCATAAGTCATAAAAGCCACTGCTGACGATTTTCTTTTGCTAAGGATCTACGTAACTTGGTTTTAGATTTTTTATCATCTTGATTCTAGTTTTTTCTTGCGATACTCCTTCTTGATTTGCGTATCTCTCCATCTTTGTTTAACCTGGTGAAAAATAGCGATAGAGAGAAACAGAAGAGAATTTTTTTTCTTCAAATGACAAAGGAACACCACACCGCTCACATTGCCGACGACGAGGGTCTTTTCATCCCAGTGAGGACCCTTGATAGCCCACTCAACCACGAGGAGAAGTTTATCAGATCGTCCCCATACCACGAGCAGGAACACCTTTTAGAGCTCGACAGATTAGAGTTGGGATACAAAGCATTATCATTAGCATTACAATCATTCGAGGCCAGAAGCGAAAAGGACTATGCATACGTAGCATACGACGAGGCGTTCAACATCAGGGCAGTGATAGAGAAGGCCAAAGAGTACTCCAAGGCTTTAGGGGCTGAAACTTTCCCCGATATCCATGTTTACGTTATTGCATTCAGATCGATTTTACACCTTGACGTTCAAGAGTCTGTCGAGAAAAGAAAGAAATTGGCTGAGATCGACAAAGATTCCCACGCGGAGGCTAACACCTCTGGCGGCTTGTTGAAATACTGGTTCGGTACACCCGACGATGTTCACGCCAAAAACTTAGCCACATGCTGGTGGAGAAGTCGCGCAGACGCGAAGGCTGGAGGCGGAGGTCCAGCACACAGACAAGGCATGAGGCTAGTCAAGGGGTGGTTTAAGCACTGGCAGGTGGAAGAGTACGAGTTGCATATCAGCGAAGACGGCTACACCTTTGGAAAGTTCACCAAACTCGCAGAAAAGGCTGCAAACTAGCGACAAATGGCATCCACGAGCGCAGCGAAAGCGTAGTGTGTATTTTTAATATTATTAGAGTCAAATTTAGAATTTAGCATTTTTAGGTACAAGTGCACATTGTAGTGGAACCTAAAAGTGGGTTACAACTCCGTATTTTCCAGTATCGTTAATTTTTGCATTGTACGGCTCTCGTTGTTACACGATTTCACATTATTTTTTTAGCTAGTCATCACAGTGCATTGATAAGGTCTTCGGTCGACAGTCTCGCGTAACAACTCCACGAATGGAAAACGCTTGGTCTCTTCCAGTGCATACAACTCTTGACAAAATTATTTTTCTGTTTGGGGGCTTATTGAGCCCTGAAGTGGCTAACAAGTCCATGCATGCGGTGCTACATTTGGCCCCGGGGTTTCGAGAACAAAGAAAGACGAGGAGAAAGCGACGGCAATATCTTGTGCCGGAGAGACAGTAAGCATGCTTATATAGTATATTAAGATTCCTTATTGGTCGATGCGATTAATGGCAAATCCGTAGCGATATGACACAATTTTGTGGCAGCAGATCTTGAACCATGGCGGCTTCAAATCTGCCGAGTAGACACCTGCGACCGAAGTCGCTATACATTTAGACTTTTCTAGAGGCAGAAAATAATCTCACCCCTCCCCAAACAAACTCTCAGAATTTCTGCTTGGGGTGAGTTTGGCACGACTGGAAAGGGTCCTATAGCTCGATTTGTGCTTATTTTACTAGGGTGCTATCTGGCTGTGGCTAACTTTTCCGAAAATTGCATGCAATTGCGTGCTCCGATTAGGCGTTCCACAGTGACGCAATAGGAAACCATCTACTCCAGGACTCGCTTCAAGCCAGTGCATTATGGAAACCCTATGCTGCACGTAGTCAAAAACACTACATGAAGGTACGTCTAAGATATGCACGTAGGCTTCCTAGCGGAAAGGTACATATGATTTTCTCACAAATCATACAGAGGCTTGTTGGTGTTGTAGAGTATTTTCTTGCAAATTTAAGTCTTCTTGCTTGACGGACAGGGTTTAATTTCTTGATCAAGCATTCCTTCTTTTATGCTACATTAGCTTCTATATAAAGAGCATGGATTAGTCCTTTGCTGTCAAAATGTTCTCTTGGTTTTGAGTCCAGCAATATCCACGTTTAGCATTCAAAAGCTGCAAATAGCTATAGACAGAAAAGGGAAAGAAGGTGCATACACATTTCTGATTGCCTCACTCTCATTACATTTATTTTCTGGATTTAGACTTTCAAGATCAACACGAGAAAGCTTATTACATCATGTCTAAAGTATCATCTCTCGAAGAGGACGAGCGTACTCCACCTCCAACCTTGGACAACACCGTCAAGAAGCAGGATGCCGCCATCGAGATTCAATCATTGACCTCAGACTCTTCAACCCTTTTCGACGAGGGCGATTTCTCAAAGACTTATATTGCCAAGTCCAAGATTCTTTGTGATGAGATTGACAGAATCGGATGGGGGAAGTACCACACCGGTCTCTTCATCGTGTGTGGTTTCGGCTGGTACGCTGACAATGCCTTCCCGATTGCATGTAGTTTGATTATGATTGCCTTAAACGAAGCTGACGGTGTTCATCGTACGTATATTAGAAGCAAGGAACATCGGCTTACGCAGTACCGCCGATACCAGGTGTAAGGGTTTAGTAGACACTACCCCCACCTTTACTCAATTGAAAGAAATAGAGTTATCGGCTCTATTTATCGGTGTGGCTTCCTGCGTGAGAATTGACTATTTTTTTTTTTAGCATCTCCGGCATCAACCAGCACAGCATACTAACACTTCATTGTAGTCCCTGGTCCACACAAAGGTCCTTTACTTACTTTAGCCCAGAACTTGGGTCTCTTTGCAGGTGCATTCTTCTGGTCCTTGTCCTCCGATGTCATAGGCAGAAGATGGGCGTTTGTAATCACGTTTTTGTTTATTGGTGTTTTCGCAGTCGTTGCAGGTGCATCCAACAATTTTGCAGCCTTGGGATGCTTTTTCTCCTTCCTCTCCACTGGTGTCGGTGGATCCTTACCTGTCGATTCGTCTATTTTCTTGGAATTTTTACCTTCCAAGCACCAGTATACCTTGACTTTGCTTTCGACCTACTGGGCCCTTGCGCAAGTGATCACTAACTTGTTATCCTGGGCCTTAATCACCAACTTCTCGTGTGACGCTACTGCTGATGTTTGTCTCAAGAAGGATAACTGGGGTTGGAGATACTTCATGTTCACCTTAGGTGGGTTAACCTTAGTTATGTTTTTAACCAGATACATCTTCCACGTCTTTGAGTCCCCCAGATTTTACTTGGCCAAGGGAGAAGATGCCAAGGCCGTTGAAGTCATCCACAAGGTTGCCAAGATCAACGGTAAGGAATCCACCTTGACTCTTGAACAGTTGGTTGCCATTGATGAATTGGACCTCGATGGTGAAGGATTTGGCGGTGAAAAAGACAAAAAGGATGGTGTTGTTGGAAATGAGTTACTTAAGGCCAAGATACAAAAATTCAACTTGAGTCACTTGAGACAATGTTTTGGTTCCAAGAAGTTGGCGATTTCTTCTGGTTTAGTCATTTTCACGTGGGGTCTTATTGGTTTGGCCTTCCCCTTGTATAATGCATTCTTGCCAACATACTTGAAAAACCACGGTTACAGCAGTGGAAAGCCTTTGAGTACCAGAGAAACTTACAGAAACTCGCTTATTATTGCTGTTTTGGGTGTCCCGGGTTCCATCATTGGTGGTGGCTTGGTGGAAACCAAGGTTGGTAGAAAGGGTATTTTGGCAATCTCTTTGCTCCTCACTGGGGTCATCTTGTTTTGCTCAACCACTGCCAGAACCTCCAACTCATACTTGGGGTGGAACTGTGGTTTCAGTTTTGTAACTGCTGTGATGTACGGTGTTCTCTACGCGTACACCCCCGAAGTGTTCCCAGCTAAGATCAGAGGTACCGCTGTTGGTTTGGCCGCATCTTTCAACAGAATTTTTGGTATTTTTGCCCCAATCATTGCCATGTTCGCCAACTTGGAAACTTCAGCTCCTATTTTCATCAGCGGGGCCTTTTTCTTAATCTCTGGTGTATTGACATTCTTCTTCCCCTACGAACCAAGAGGTAAGCAGTCTTTCTAAGACCAAGTCAACTATTGAGGTCGCCCATTTTCACATGGCCACATTAGTACTTTCTTTTAATTTTAGTATAGCGTTTCATGTAATTTTTAATTTTTATTTATTTAATATGATACTATTTGGTATGAATCGAGGCAAAATTTGATTTTTTTCTTCGATGCTTGGAACAATAGCCGTAGGGGCTTGTTCATTTTGCAGCCACTGTTGGTCGCTTAATGAAGTCAAAAAAAACGATGTAGAAGCTTTTGGCTGCAGCGCTCAGAATATATGCACGCAAGTCAATTTGGGGGCATGCATGGATTCGCGATGGGGTTCCAGCAGCTCACCGCACGGAGTTACCAATTCTGCGGTAGCACTAGGGCTTTAAGGTGGGGCTACGAGAATAATCTATGGCTTGCTTATGGATAGTAATAATATATTTTCATAAAGCAAGGACAGCCCGCAGCGCCCACTTATCAAGATGTATGTGCCGCTCCGCTGGGGCCACTCCGTGGAGGCCACTAGCGTGGGGCTGTTTCCCCCGGCAGTTGCATAATCAACGAAGACGGCTACACCGTTCGAAATACATCAAACTCGGAGAAAAGGCTGTAAACTACCTAGAGATGAAAACCCACGAGCGCAGAGAAAACCTAGTGTGTATTTTTGATATTATTAGAGTCAGATTTGGAATATAGCATTCACATAACTGTGGGACCTAAATGGGCTCCAACTCCGTATTTTCTACCATCGTTTATTTTCTGTTCCCGTTATTTTGATTTCACATTATTTTTTTTGCTAGTCATTACAGTGCATTGATAAGCTCTCCGGTCGACAGTCTCGCGTAGCACCACCACGAATGGAAAAGGTTTGTCTCTTCCAGTCCATAAAGCTCTTAACAATATTTTTCTGTTCGGGGGCTTATCGAGCCTGGAAGTGGCCAGCATCCGTGCATGTATGGTATTGTTACAATTGTTACAAGTTCCGAGAAAAACAAAGCAGGGAAGCCATCGAGCATCGGCTATATCTTCTACCGAGGGTGAGAGAGAAAGAGAGGGACCCCTCGCTTACACCAGAGCATCCTTATTGGCTGATGCAACCATGACAAATTCGTATCGATATGACACAATTTCGTGGCAGCGCCAGATCTCGGACCATGGCCCATGGCCCCCAAGCGCCCTGCGACCGTCTGCGTAGGCATCTGCTACAGGGTACGCTGGTGAATTAGACTTTGTGCTGCCAGAAAATAATCTTCTGCCCCCCCACCGATAAAGTATCAAATTTCGGCTGCTGGTGAGCGAGGCACGACTGGGAAGGGTCCTGTAGGACTCTTTTGGCTGGGGGTCAGTCTAAGTGTGGCAAAAAAACCAGAGCACTGCATGCAATTGCGTGCTTAAATAAGGCACTCCACAGTGACGCAATGGGACAAACTCACTCCAAAGCTCGATTAACTAGGGCATTATGGAAAGTCTATGCTGCATGTAATCAAAAACTCTACATGAAGGTACGTCTACGGCATGCACGTAGACTTCCAACGCCAAGGTACATATGATAATCTCACTAATAGGGCCCTTCGGTTTGAGGTTTTGGAGATTATTTTTTTCGATTTTCCACTTGACGGGCCAGGTTACAATTTCTTGATTAAGGTTTCTTTTCTTTTTTTGCTCCGTTATCTTCTATATAAAGTGAATGGATTAATCCCCAGCTGTCAAATCTTGGGGTTTTGAGATTGAAGTTGCAACTAGCTATACACGGCAAAGACAATAGAGTGGATACAATTTTCATCTGAATTACTACTACTCCTGCAAGATCAAAACAACCTCTTGAAGCTTAACTTACAACAAAGGGGCCTACACCATGTCTAAAGTATCGTCTCACGAAGAGGACGAGCGCACGCCTCCTCCAACCTTGGACATCAACAATAAGAAGCAGGATGCCGTGGTGGACACACAATCGTTGACCTCGGACTCGTCCACCCTTTTCGACGAAGGGGACTTCTCCAAGACCTACATGGCCAAGTCCAAGATTCTCTGTGACGAGATCGACAGAATCGGATGGGGGAAGTACCACACCGGGCTTTTCATCGTGTGTGGTTTCGGTTGGTATGCCGACAATGCCTTCCCCATCGCATGTAGTTTGATTATGATTGCCTTAAACGAAGTTGATGGTGTTCACCGTATGTATATCTTACTATTACTGTTATTATTACCGGGGTCCCTGAAAAGCAACGATGCCTGCTCATCAGCTCGCGCAGTATCGCCGTTCCTAGGTGTAAGGGTTTTGTGGATAAAATAGAATTGCTGTTTTTTTTTCAAAAAATAGCCTTTTTCTTCTTTGCCGTGCATCTCCTGCATGAGAAGCCCCACTTCACCACCTCCTACATATAGACGCACATCATACTAACACACAATCTCTTATAGTTCCTGGTCCAACTAAAGCACCATTGCTTACCTTGGCCCAGAATTTAGGTCTCTTTGCAGGTGCCTTCTTCTGGTCTTTGTCCTCCGATGTCATTGGAAGAAGATGGGCGTTTGTCATTACCTTCTTGTTCATCGGTGTTTTCGCGGTTATTGCCGGTGCATCGCCTAATTTTGCAGCCTTGGGTGTCTTCTTCTCCTTCCTCTCGACCGGTGTCGGTGGCTCTTTGCCCGTCGATGCCTCTATTTACTTGGAATTTTTGCCTTCCAAGTACCAATACACATTGACCTTGCTCTCCACTTACTGGGCCTTCGCACAGTTGATCACCAACTTGTTGTCCTGGGGTTTGATCTCCAACTACTCGTGTGACAGTACCGCCGATGTTTGCCACAAGAAGGACAACTGGGGATGGAGATACTTCATGTTCACCTTGGGTGGATTGACTTTGCTCATGTTCTTAACCAGATACATCTTCAACGTGTTTGAATCCCCCAGATTCTACTTGGCCAAGGGTAACGACGCCAAGGCCGTTGAAGTCATCCACAAGGTTGCCAAGATCAACGGTAAGGAGTCCACGTTGACTGTCGAAGACTTGACTGCCATTGACGAGCTTGACCTTGACGGTGAAGGATACTCCAAGGATGGTGCTGCTGCTGCTGGCGGTAACGAATTGCTCAAGGCTAAGCTTCTGAAATTCAACTTGAGTCATTTAAGACAGTGTTTCGGTTCCAAGAAGTTGGCATTATCTTCAGGATTGGTTATCTTTACTTGGGGTCTTATTGGTTTAGCCTTCCCGTTGTATAATGCTTTCTTGCCAACTTTCTTGAAGAACCATGGTTACAGTGGGAAGACGTTGAGTACCAGAGAAACTTACAGAAACTCTCTTATTATTGCTGTGTTGGGTATCCCCGGTTCCGTTATAGGTGGTATCTTGGTTGAAACAAGGGTTGGCAGAAAGGGTATTTTGCTTGCTTCCTTAATCCTTACTGGTATCATCTTGTTTTGTTCCACCACTGCCAGAACCTCCAACTCATACTTGGGATGGAACTGTGGTTTCAGTTTTGTTACTGCCGTTATGTACGGTGTTCTCTACGCTTACACTCCAGAAGTGTTCCCAGCCAAGATCAGAGGTACCGCCGTTGGTTTAGCTGCTTCGTTCAACAGAATTTTTGGTATTTTCGCTCCAATTATTGCCATGTACGCCAACTTGGAAACTTCTGCTCCAATTTTCGTCAGTGGTGCCTTATTCTTGATCTCGGGTGTATTGGTATTCTTCTTCCCATACGAACCAAGAGGAAAGCAGTCTTTCTAGGTTAACCAGGGTTGTAAATTCACTTCCAGTATGTAATATGGGGCCACCTGTTGGCTCTTTCTCTTAATTTTAGTATCGCGTTTCATGTAAATGATCTTTACATAGTTAATATGACATTATAGTATGACTTAGTTTTTTTTTATATCCAGTTTCTTGAAACAATAAGGGGGGCTTTGTAATTTGCAACCAATGTTGATCGCTAAAAAGAGCTGCAAAAAAAAATAGAAGCTTTTGGCTGCAGCGCTCAAAAAATATGCATGCGAGTCAAAATGCAAGCATGCATGGCTTCGCGAGGGGTTCCAGCAGTGCACCGTACGCAATTACCACGTCTGCGTCAGTGGCTTATGGCGAGAGGCTACAAGGATCAGTCTATGGCTTGCATATGTATTGTATTGATATATTGTTGTAAGAAGTGTAAGTCCCGCTCCGCTCGGGCCACTCCGTGGAGGCCACTAGCGTGGGGCTGTTCCTCCCCGAAGGGGAGCCAGGCTCGACGCAGTCGCCCTCGCCGGGCAGGCGCCAGCGGAGCGTCCACTCTACTAGGGTCACTTGCCCTCGAACCCGTAGTCTCCTGCCACCCATCTGTTGAGCATTTCTAAGGAAACTTCCGGCTTGTCGTATGGGACCAAGTGACCCGAGTTGAACACTCTGATGAAAGTGAAGATTTCAAAGTTCTTGACGGTTCCGTGCTGCTCCAGGCCGCCGTTCGTCAAGAAGGGCTTCGTTGGAGCCAGCGCGTACTGCTCGTGTTTTGAGTATGGCAAAAGATCGGACCAGCGTGAGTTTCCAAGCCAGTTGCAGTTGAAGTCCTTATCACCGGCGTAGAGCAACACGGGGACGCCCGCCTCTAGCAACTCAGCCACATACTGCTGGTGTGGCAACATGTAGTCGCCAGTGAAGTCGAAGCCGTTGCTGACGTCGTCGCTGCACGACTGGAACTGGCCCACTCTGGGGTCCACTCCGAGCACGTACTTGACGTACTCCGAGTCCAAAAACTTGTCCATGTACTCCAACTCCACGTAGCAGAGGGAGCTGCCGATGCAAGGCTTGGTCAAATCGTAGGGGTTGCGCTCGGTTTCCCAGACGAAGGCGCGGATCTTGTCGCAAACCAACTTGGCAGGGACACACGCAAAGGCGTTCTGGAGCGCGTAGCACGCCTTGGCGAGCGGGTAGCACTGGGTGAAGTCCTTGTCCATTTCGGCGCAGTGCTCGTCGGAGATCAACTGCTCGAGCCCGCCCTCCCCGCAGAGCATCGACCGGAAGGTGGGGATCTGGACAATGGGGTCGAAGATCCCGTTCCCGATAAGCACGGACGACAACTCGAAGGATTTCTGCGGTGCCTTGACGATGTCGCTCGCAAACTTGGGGATGTAGTGGCCCGCGTACAGCTCGCCGGCGATGTGGAACTTGTTCAGCTTGAACTGCGGGAACCGGTGGAAGAAGAGCTCTAGGAAGGCGAGCACGTCCTTGGAGGCAGCCGCGGTGCTGGTGACACTCTTCGCGTCCGGACCCAAGTACGAGTAGCCGACTCCGGCCGGCTGGTCCAAGAAGATCACCGACGCGTTCGAGTTCCACGAGTGCGGGTTGTACACGGGGAGAATGTCAGGCCCAATCAGTGAGGGGCCCAACTCAAAGAACAACCCGGTGGACGAGGAGCAGCCGGGCCCGCCGTTGAGCCAGAGGATGATCGGGTCCGTGGCCGGGTCGTTTCTGGACTCGAAGAACCAGAAGAACAAGTGCTTGTCCTCGGAGTCGATGTCCAAGTATCCGGTGTACTGGTCCACGGAGTCCAAGTTGAGCAACTCGGGCTGCGAAGCCTTGATCCGGAGCCTGTGGTCGTCAAACTGCGAGAGCGCTACAGTGGAGAACTGGTGCGGGTTGTCCTGGTTCCGGCCAACCTCGATATCGGAGAAGGTGGAGAACGCACCCTTCTGCTTGATGATCGTGCCGGGGAACGACGGCGCCGCCAGCTTGTAGTTCTTGATGCGCTCGATCAAGAGCTCAGGTCCGTGCTCGTCTAGAAGCTCTTCCCAGGCATGCAAGACGCTGAAAGAAGCAGGCTTCACCTCAGACCCGTCCCCTTCATGCTTAGTAATGAAGTCCATGATTTCCCGGAGATGGTCTGAAGGGCCCGAGGGGCCCTGTGCTGCAGCGGAGCCCCACAAAACGGAGAACGCGGCCGCGGCCAACACACCTACAGATAGCTTCATGGTTTGCGTGTACTTAGTGACTGTTCTAGCTCGCAATTGCACAATTGAAGCTGATAAAGGAGAAGGGCACCAACTCTAGTGGGAGGCGGTGTGGGGCCGGAAATATACTGGGAGGGTTCCGGGGGGGAGAGCCCTTCCTGCATGCAAATGGAGCCCTACGAGATGACTAACTGCTAGAGTAGTGCCACTTCGTCTGTCCCAGAAGTGCAGCAAACAGCGCCAGAACTGGCCAGCCGTTTAGGAGCAGGATCTACACTGCGTCGCTGCAGACAGGGGATCTGTAGTTGCGCTGGTGCTGCAATTGACGGCGGGTGTCTTGGCTGCTCGTGGGTGCTTGTGGGTGCAACGGTTTCTGCTTTATCTCTGGCATTTCGCGCCTAATCCGGCAAATTATTCCGGCCCCGCGCAAACCCACTGGGATGGCCCGTCAGGGCCCTTGCTGGCGGGAGCGATCCGCTTGCTACTCTTCACCACCACCGCCGCAGTAGTGGAAAAGACCCGCCTTTTTGACCCAAATCCTCTCTACACCCACCACACTCTCCCCACCCTACACCCCCCCACACCCCCACCGCTCCGCCATGTCGTTCACAGTCGAAGCGCAGATCCACCAGTTCCACGGCAAGTTGCTCAAGTTGTCGCACGAGTCCGAGTCCACCCACACCAAGATGGCCGTCAACGTGTTCCTCCCCGCGGCGGCGCTCGCGGACGGCGCCGCCAAGATCCCCGTGCTCTTGTACCTCTCCGGCTTGACGTGCACGCCCGCCAATGCCTCGGAGAAGTCGTTCATCCAGTACTTTGCCAACAAGTACGGGCTCGCCGTGGTGTTCCCAGACACCTCCCCGCGCGGCGCCGCCATCGCGGGCGAGGACGACTCGTGGGACTTTGGCACGGGCGCCGGCTTCTATGTCGACGCCACCCAGGCGCCCTGGAGCGAGCACTACAACATGTACAGCTACGTGCACCGGGAGCTCCCGGCCAAGTTGGCCGCCCAGTTTGCGCAGCTCGACTTTGCCAACGCGGCCATCACGGGCCACTCCATGGGCGGCATGGGCGCCTTGGCCGGCTTCCTCAAGAACCCGGGCCAGTACAAGTCCGTGTCTGCGTTCGCGCCCATCGCCAACCCGCTGGCGTGCCCCTGGGGCGACAAGTGCTTTTCCAACTACCTCGGCGCCGACAAGCAGCTGTGGCTCGCGTACGACCCCACGCACTTGATCAAGCTGTACACCGGGCCCGCGCCAGACATCCTCATCCACCAGGGGTCCCAGGACGGCTTCTACTTCAAGGACCACCAGTTGCAGCCGGAGAACCTCGTGGCCGCCGCCAAGGACAGCGGCTACAAGGGCACCGTCGACTTGCGCGTGGTGGACGGCTACGACCACCTGTACTTCTTCATCAGCACCTTTGTGGAGGACCACGTCAAGTTCCACGCCAAGCACTTGGGCTTATAGCAGCGAGCACCCGGCGCCGCCGTCGGCGGCGCCCCGGGCGCCCACCGTCTCTAAGGGCTACAAGGACTACAAAACCCACACGGAGCCGTGGCGACCAAAAGCGTCTATTGCACTAAGTAGTAACTAGCAGTATGTAGCGTATCAACGATTCTATAAGTTTGCGTGTAGAGCGGCGCCGGGCTCGCCTGGCGGTGCGCCGGCCACCCCCAGGGGCCCTGGGACCGCCAGCGGCTGTAGCGACGCTCCGCTGGCGCCTGCCCGGCGAGGGCGACTGCGTCGAGCCTGGCTCCCTGCGGGAGGGCCGAGCGGAGCGAGCAGAGCACCACGCCAGTGGCCGCCACGGAGTGGATGCGCGTGTCCCCGGCGGGGCCTCCGGTGCCAACAGCGGCCCTAGGAGGATGCGTGTGGGCCTGCCGGCGGCGAGCTGCTCGCCTGCCCGGCGGGGGCGACTGCGTCGAGCTTGGCTCCCCTCCGGGGAGGAACAGCCCCACGCTAGTGGCCTCCACGGAGTGGCTCGAGCGGAGCGGTGCCGCGGCCGTTGGAGCCAGCACTGCTCGCCGCTCGCTGGAGGGTGTGGGTGGGTTCTTGCGTGGCACAGCGGGGCGGCTAGTCGAAGAACTTGGCCTCCCAGGCGTTGCACCACTTGACCTTGTTCTCGTGCTTCTTGTTGACCTCGCGCACCTCCTTGACCAAGGCGCGGCAGCCGCGGTTGACGCTGGCGGCGTACTCGGCGGACTCGTCGTTGACGGCCATGTTCATCGTGAGCGCGCCGATGAGCTTGTCGATGCTGGCGACGACGGTCTTCTGCGTGGTGTAGATCTTGTCGACGGTGGCGCCGGACGTGACGTCCGGGAGCGACTTTGTGATGGACCCCAAGAGGAGCTTGACGAGCTTGAACTTGGCGAGCCACGCCGTGGAGAACGCCACGAGCTCCTCGAGGTCCTCCGCGGGCACCGGCGCGCTGGCACCGTCGCCGGCGGGAGCGTCGCCGTCGTCGTCGCCCTCGCCGTCGTCGTCGCTGAAGTCGTCGAGCCCAAAGGGGTCGTCGCCCACCTCCTGCGGGTCGTGGGCCCACTCCTCGAACTCGTCCAAGCCGTCGTCCACAAACTCGATGCTGCGCTTGATCTTGGCGGTGAGGATGCCGATCTTGCCCTTTTTGAGCAACGCGGCCAACGCGTCGCAGTGGCCCCAGATGAGCCCGATGGAGACGAGTCTGGCGGACCCGCTGTCGTCGTCGCTGGCGCTGGCGGCCGGGTCTGCGTCGACAAGGCCCTGCAACTCGGCCACCAACTGCTTGAGCGCGCTGAGCGCCAACCGCGCCACGCCGATCAACTCGTCGTAGAAGATGTGCGAGATGTCGCGGGCGTCCGACTGCTGCAACACGGACACCGTCAAGATGACGCTCTCCGAGAGCTGCTTGAACGTGTTGAACGCCGCGGACGCCTCCTTCGCGAGCGTGGCCGGCTTGAAGATGATGCCCACCTTGGTGGTGTGCGCCCGCACGAGCTGCGAGAGCTTGCTGAGCTCGTCCAACGGGCGCGCGACGGCGGCGGCGGGCGTCGCGGTG
This sequence comes from Dujonia boleticola, assembly GCA_029581775.1. Classification (NCBI taxonomy): domain Eukaryota; kingdom Fungi; phylum Ascomycota; class Pichiomycetes; order Serinales; family Debaryomycetaceae; genus Dujonia; species Dujonia boleticola. The sequence continues at coordinate 1,033,812 of JARGRU010000014.1, read as the reverse complement.
GCCCCGCTGGCCCCGCTGCCGCTGCTTCCCAACGAGACGAGCCAGAAGTCGAGCGCCTCGTCGAACGAGTCGAGGAGCTGGCGGAGATCTTGCTTCGACTGGGTCATTTGCGTGTTGAGGTGGTGTACTGTGTGCGCTCGGTGTGTATCTGCGGGCGGAAACGTCCAGAAAAGCCGCTGGGTTGCCTGCCTTTTAGAGGTGTTGGTAGGTAGTGGGGGAGGGGGGGTGCCGCCGGCGATTCGGTCGATGCGATGGAGCGATGCCTCTCCAGAGCGGCCCTGCGCAGTATGTGTGGTATATGCAGGATCATCTCCTGGCTGCAAAATAGCCACTGGGTGCGGCCACCAAATGGCCACCAACGGCCACGGGCGGGGCAGGGCAGGAAAGACTACAGGCTACTACAGACAGTTGCGGTGTTTCGTCACCATTTATTTGCTTCTTATATGCTCATTACGCCTCGGCGGGACGCTCCGCTGGCGCCTGCCCGGCGAGGGCGACTGCGTCGAGCTCGAACAGCACCCACAGCTAAACCAGAAAGGTGCTCGTAGGCCCGCCGGCGGCACGCTACTTCGCCTGCCCGGCGAGGGCGACTGCGTCGAGCTCAGCTCCCCTTCGGGGAGGAACAGCCGCACGCTAGTGGCCTCCACGGAGTGGCCCGAGCGGAGCGGTGTAGCGGCGGCGCGTTCACTGGCATCGCGGGCGCGGCCGGCGGTCGATCACCAGTCGTCGTCGTCATCCTCTCCGTCACTGCCCGCAACCTTGGCGTTTCTCTTGTTCAAAGCCAAGGCGAGAGCGTCGGCAAGACTGGCGGGCTGGCCGCCGGCGGTTGGAGCGGCGCCGCCCGCGGGTGCGGGTGGGGCCTCGCCCTTGGCCTCTTGGAGCAACACGCTTGGTCTCTCCAAGTTGGACTTGTCGGTCTTTTTGAGGGCCCCGAGACCGGCGCCTCTGATGGACGCGAGGAGCGCGTCTCTGGAGGGATCACCGGTGGAGGGCGCTGGAGCAGACGCGCCAGAGTCGAACGATGCTGGGGGTGGTGGTGGGGGTGGGGGTCCACCAGCCGCTGGTGCACCTGCGCCCATGGGAGGAAGCGGTGGGGGTGGTGGTGGAGGCCCGCCGGCTGCGGGAGCCCCCGTGCCCATGGGAGGGAGTGGAGGAGGTGGCGGTGGTGCAGCTGCCGCGCTGTTGAACAGCGTGGGTGGTGGTGGGATTTGCTGTTGTGGTTGGTACTGCTGCTGCTGCTGCGGAGGTGGTGGGGGGATGAACTGCTGCTGCTGCTGCGGAGGTGGTGGTGGGGGGATGAACTGCTGCTGCTGCTGCGGAGGTGGTGGGGGGATGAACTGCTGCTGCTGTGGAGGCGGCGAGGCGAGCGCAGGTGGCGGTGCCTGTCTTTGCCTTGGCGGAGGCGGTGGTGGCCCTCCTCTTGCTGCTCGTGGCGGCGGAGGTGGTGGTGGAGTGGCGCCGCCCGCTCCAGGAGGAGGAGGGATGCCGTTTCTGGGCGGTGGTGGTGGGACGGCGCCCCTGGTTGGTGGCGGTGGAGGGGCCACGCCGTTTCTTGGTGGCGGTGGTGGGACGGGGCCCCTGGCGGGCGGTGGAGGCACAGCGCCTCTGGCAGGAAGGCCGGGCCCAGGCAGGCCCGGCTGGCCAAACGCCTGCTGCGGGAACCCTTGCCCCACGGGCGAGGCCGGCACGGGCCTGTCGTTGTTGTTGTGCGCAAGCGGCACCGGGCCCGACTTGTGGGGCGGCAACGCACTCGCTGGGGGCACTCTGAAGGAGTAGTGCGGGCGCACGTCCTGCGGAGGAGGCGAGGGGGTCTCTGCGGTGGGCGAGTCGTCTGCGGAGTCTGAGTGTGGCGGCACCGCTGGCGCTGCTGGCGCGGCGTACGACGAGTGTGCGGATTGAGAAGGCGGTGGTGGTGTAGGCGTGGGCGTGGGCGAGTAGCCGGCGTCCTTCTCGGGCGGAGGCGGCGGTGGCGGCGGGGCCTTGTTCTTCTTCTTGAGGCTGGAGGTGGTGGTGGCGCGCGAGGGCGGGTCGCTGGGCGGGTAGTCGGGCTGCTGCTGCTGCTGCTGCTGGTGGAGCTTGCGCGGGACCGGCGGCTCCAAGCCGACCAAGGGCCCGCCCTGCTTGCTGATGTAGTCCTTGATGAACTCCCTGTTGTCTGCAATCATGTCCTCGGTGATGCCCGCCGCGGCCAACTCCGCGTACAACGAGCGCCACTCGGGCGGCGGCAAGTCGTCGTAGTAGAGCACGCCCTTGGCGCGGCGCGAGCGCTGCGCGGTGTTGACGTCCACGTACTCGCCACGGGGCCCGGGCGCGCTGGCCACGGCGGCCTTGCTCTCGCGCAACCGGATGGCGTTCTTGTTGTTGACGGTGTTCTTGGACCCGTGCTTCTGGCGCGTGGTGACGCGCTTGTAGAAGTGCGCGGCGTCGTTGGAGTCCTCAAAGAGCAACCCGGCGAGGCACTCCTCCAACTCAAACGTGTGGAAGAACTTGCGGTCCTGGTGGTACTCAAAGTCGACGTACAACTCCTGGTCCCACACGACGCCGCGGTTGCCGATGATGTCGACGAGCTTCAAGAAGAACGTGTGGCCCACGAGGTCGTCCACCAACGTGATGGCGCCCACCAACTCCGTGTACTTCCACTGCGTGTGGTCGGGGTACGCGATGTAGAGCCGCGCGACGGTGGCGTCGATGATCTTGTTGTTTGTTTTCGGGATGGCCCGCTTGATTTTCTCCTTGTCGGGGTTGGTGAGGATCGCCATGGGGGGAGAGAGGACAGAGAGAGTGTGCGGGTGTAGGTCTAAATGCTGTGGTAGCTTGTGGCAGCTTTGGTAGCGGTGCTGCGATCGGTGCGGTCGGTCTGTCGGTTGGTGCGGTTTCAGCTGCTGCGAGGGCTGTACGGTCCTTTGGTGTGCTGTGCGGTTCGCCTGGCCGCTGCTTCGACTTCCAATGGCTGATAATTCGTGCTGGAGGGCTGCAGTTCTGGCGGTGGCAGGGGCGTCGGGGGGGGGTTGCTGGAAATTCGCCCTGCCCCCAAGCGATCGCTCCGCAGGGTGGGTGGATATCGCGCGCACGTGACCTGATTTGAAGGTACTGCACACAGTACTCCCAATATGAATCGCTTCCTACTCAAAAAGGGCAGCGCCAAAAAAAAAAAAAAAAATCTTTCTGCTGTCCCCAACTAACAAGCAACACACAAGTATGTCCGGTCGTCAAGGTGGTAAAGCTAAGCCTTTAAAGGCCCCAAAGAAGAAGCAAGAAGAGTTCGATGACGAAGACTTGGCCTTCAAGGCCAAGCAAAAGGCCGACGCCGCTGCCAAGAAGGCCATGGCCGACAAGGCCAAGGGCAAGGGCCCATTAGTCGGCGGTGGTATCAAGAAGAGTGGTAAGAAATAGGTAGGCTAGTGTACGAGATAGTGAATTAACGCACGTTTTTGAAGCAGGAATCCAGCTAGCAGGGTGCGGAGGGCGTATAGCCCTTCAGCCGCTAGCAATTGTAGGGCATGTAGGGTATATTTGTAGCTGTGGGTGAGCAGCCATGTGGAGAGTGGTGCGCACTAAAAATTGGCCCGCTAAAAAATGGCCAGCCAAATATGAAGAGGAACCTACGCAGTTGTATACCCCCATACTTTCCTAGAATAACCTACGGTTGTTCTTGGGGCTGTACATAGGGCATGTAGGGGCCCGGCAGCCCAATTTTTCCTGGCTGCAGCGTTTTCCTGGCCCTTTGGTGACCGTGCAAAATGCAAAAAAGAAAGACGACCTCGGTGAGGATCGAACTCACGATCTCAAGATAACAGTTAGAGATTAACAGTCTTACGCCTTAACCAGCTTGGCCACGAAGTCGAATTTGTGGTTACTTTGAATTCTGGAGGGCTCTACGTCAAAATTGGGTGAGTTGTAGTCAAAATGGGTACAGCAAGGAGTAGCAGCGAACCGTTTTGAGGGCACTGCACGGTTGCGGTAGTCCTGCAGCTCGCAGTGGTCCTGCAGGGGGGCTGTCGCGCTGCTTGGTGGGGGCTGCTTCGCGGGGCTACCCCGCGGGGGTTCCTGGCGTCAAGCGTGCCGCCAGCGCGCACGCTTGTACCTACCTATGCCTGGCGACGCTCCGCTGGCCACTCCGTGGGGGCCACTAGCGTGGGGCTGTTCCTCCCGAAGGGAGCCAGGCTCGACGCAGTCGCCCTCGCCGGGCAGGCGCCAGCGGAGCGTCGCCAATCCCAACGGCGCCAAGAAGCACACCGGGTACTCGAACTGATGGGGTGCTGTGCATCCCAAAGCGTGGAGCGTAGAGCGATGGGAGTGAGGGAGCCACATGGCTAGAGCGGTCATTAGTAGGGTCGTTAGTAGTGTGGTGTATTATTGAGGGAAGAAATGGAGGTGGTATGGTGACTGCAAAGTCGAATTGTGGAGGGTAGAGCTCACGTGTTGCACTTACCCCATGCAAGGTTGTGTGCAGAAATGGCTGCAAATTGTGGGGGCAGTGAGGATGCGATACTGTGGTCAAGAAAATTGTGATCATTGCTACTCAACACAACTCGACATATATATAGCTCGGCTGCATTCCACTGGACTCGTCAGATATACCAAAATCATGCTTTATTCAAAATGACCCAAGTATTGCCTAGCAGCAGAATGGAATTCGCATTCTAGACGCTACTTTGATGTCACCAACCACTGAATGCGTACGCATCGATTAGCATGAGAATAGTGTTCATCCAAAATCCTACTTTCATTTCTAGCACTACTGAATATTGTGAATGCGTAGGAATTGTACAGCGGCAGAGTACAGACATGTCTCAATCTACGGACAATAGTAAATGCCTACTTGCTCAGCACTTTCGCAGCCATGAGAAATCGCACGGGAAGAAATCTGAATCCCAGAGTTTGCGCTAGTAAAGATCGCACGGCAGGTTTTAGGCAGAGAGAAATCTGAATTGTAGAGTACTAGAATAAATTGCACGGCAGGTTTTAGCTAGCATCCAAGACGATACTCCAATGCCTCAAATTACTGAAAATAGTGAGAATTAACCTGATTGTTAGCACCTACGTATGAACTGCAAGGCGAAAGTGGATATTTTGCTACCCGGACCATGAACTTCGCATCTTGGTGAGAATCAAGCTGTAACTTAGTACCTAGGTATGAACTGTAAGGCGAAAGTCGATATTTTGCTTCTCGCTCCACAACTTTTCACATTTTGGCAAGTTCGCATCTTCATGAGAATTGACCTGTCACTGAGTACCTAGGTATCAACTGTAAGGTGAAAGTCGATATTTTGCTTCTCGCTCCACTACTTTTCACATTTTGAAGAGTTCGCCATATTTTGCTTCTCGCTCCACTACTTTTCACATTTTGGAGAGTTCCCATCGTGGTGAGAATCAACCTGTCACTCAGTACCTAGGTATGAACTGTAAGTTGAAAATCCATATTTTGCTTCCCAGTCCAATACTTTTCGCATTTTGAAGAGTTCGCATCTTCATGAGAATCGTGTCGAGCTACTAGGGATAATTTACCCCTTTTTCCTCCGCTAAATGCTAACTCATATTTAAGTTTATATTTTATTACTAATTCGAAAAGTATATTCCTGTTGCATTGACCTTTTTCCTGAGTAGTATGGCCTTTCCTATAATTTCTTGGAGAAAACGTTTTGATATGTATCCAATAATATATTGTGTATTATGCAATATTTCAGAATATTTATACTTAACAAAGTTAATAACACGAAACAAATTCTTGTGGCCCCTAACTTTACTGTAGCAGTTTGGCATACTGTGACAACATAAATACTATAGACACCAAACCTGAGAGCCAATATTTAATATTTAATAATACATGAGTGGAGCTGTATAACTGCTAGTAGATGGGTGTACCGATTACTGTTAATAAGTAGTGTGAAAACCGCTGTTTGAAAATTTGGCTGCAAAAAGTGGCTGCGAATGGGTTGAAATGGCTGCAAGTACTTACTAGCAAACACCAAATCACAAACACAAAATTTGAGTAGCTCATGGTAAGTTGGGCCAAGTACAACACTGATAAATATTATTCTAAATCAAAGCAAACATTGGAGTAGTTGTAGTAGTAGTAGTAGTCTTAAAGAATCTTCTCCGACTTATTTGATTATATTGGGAACTCACATGATTAGTAGAGTACTCACTGGTAGAATACGCACTGGTAGAATTCATGCTGGAAGTTGATTTCAGCACACAAATCTGCGACAAATCTGAATTGTAGAGTACGCACTGGTAGAACTCGCGCCGGAGGTTGTTTTCAACGAAATATCTGAATCGCAGAGTACAAACTGGTAGAATTCGCACCGAAGATTGTTACCGGAGGTTGTTTTCAGCGAGAAATTTGAATCGCAGAGTACAAACTGGTAGAATTCGCACCGAAGATTGTTACCGGAGGTTGTTTTCAGCGAGAAATTTGAATCGCAGAGTACGCACTGGTAGAATTCGCGCCGGAGGTTGTTACCGGAGGTTGTTTTCAGCGAGAAATTTGAATCGCAGAGTACGCACTAGTAGAATTCGCACCGAAGATTGTTACCGGAGGTTGTTTTCAGCGAGAAACTTGAATCGCAGAGTACGCACTGGTAGAATTCGCGCCGGAGGTTGTTTTCATCAACAAATTTGAATTGTAGAGTACGCACTAGTAGAATTCGCACCGGAGGTTGTTTTCAGCGAGAATTCTGAATTGTAGAGTACGCACTAGTAGAATTCGCGCCGGAAGTTGTTTTAGCGAGAAATTTGAATCGCAGAGTACGCACTAGTAGAATTCGCACCGGAAGTTGTTTTCAGCGAGAAATTTGAATCGCAGAGTACGCACTGGTAGAATTCGCACCGAAGGTTGTTACCGGAGGTTGTTTTCAGCGAGAAATTTGAATCGCAGAGTACGCACTGGTAGAATTCGCACTGAAGATTGTTACCGGAGGTTGTTTTCAACGAAATATCTGAATCGCAGAGTACAAACTGGTAGAATTCGCACCGGAGGTTGTTTTCAACGAGAAATTTGAATCGCAGAGTACGCACTGGTAGAATTCGCGCCAGAAGTATTCGCACCGGAAGTTGTTTTCATCGACAAATCTGCGACAAATCTGAATTGTAGAGTACGCACTGGTGGAATTCGCACCGGAAGTTGTTTTCATCGACAAATCTGCGACAAATCTGAATTGTAGAGTACGCACTGGTACAATTCGCGCTGGAAGTTGTTTTCAGCGACAAATCTGAATCGTAGAGTATCCACTGGTAGAATTCAGCTGCAAACTCGCCCTTTATCCTACGCCATTACTATATTCATCGGTACGAGTCGATGCGAGATGTGCAGCAAGCAGGTAGCTGTTACCGCATACTAAGGTAGATACACGGCACTCACAAATCCACCACCCGCCACCTGTTCACCCCTCTCACACCGCGCACCGAGCGGAGCGAGCCGAGCACCACGCCAGTAGCCCCCACGGAGTGGATGGGCGTGCCCCCGGCAGGGCCCCCAGTGGGCCACACGTAGCCCCGACGGGGTCAGCGGTGCGCTCCGCTGGCGCCTCCCCGGCGAGGGCGACTGCGTCGAGCCTGGCTCCCTGCGGGAGGGCCGAGCGCAGCGAGCAGAGCACCACGCCAGTGGCCTCCACGGAGTGGATGGGCGGGCGCCCCGTCAGAACCCCACCGATTTGCAGCAGTGGCCGCTCAGCAGTACGCCTTCCCCATCTGGGGCGCGCACAGTGGTTGCAACCACTTACCTGCACTCCGTGGGCGTGTATGCAGTACTTGGATTCAGTGCAAAAAAATTTTCCAGACCCACCCACACAAAATGGAGGCAGCCACCACCAGGCGGCTCTACAAAACACCCAGCACCCACCCCCAGCACAACCACCCACAGACCGCCAGCGAGCCAACCACACAGAAATGCCCACGTTGCACAAGTTCCTCAACAACGCGCGCAAGCACAAGGCGCTCATCGACAAGAACCTCACGGCCAACTTGATCCGCCACGAGTACATCGTGACGGGGAATGTCAAGGCCAAGCGGGCGCAGGCCAAGATCGAGTCGTTCCTCGCCAAGACGATGGACGCTGAGCGGGCGCAGGCCGGCGCGGACGCCCCCGTGGCGCAGCGCATGGCTGCCAACAAGCAGTTTGACAAGTTCATCCAGCCCGCCGACAAGCCGGAGATCGCGCTGAAGATCCTCACGCAGTTGGCGGGCACGTCGCTCGCGCGCACCAGAAGACACGGGTTCACGAGAATCTTGAAGTTGGAGCCGCGCTTGGGGCTCGACCGCGCGCCGCAGTCGGTGTTGGAGCTCGTGGACTCGGAGTACTCCGTGTTCTACTGGTACATCGTCAAGGTGGTGGCCCGGCTCGAGTTGCAAGGGTTGCCCGTGGACGAGTTGACGGGCCACAACGTGAAGAAGTTGACGCAGTTCAAGGAGGACGGCGAGGCCAAGTTCCGCGCCGCCGTGGAGACGTGCAAGGCCGAGTTCTTCCTGTACAACGCCGAGACCCAGCAGGTGGAGGACGCCGCCGTCCGCGAGCACCTCGCCAGCAACGTGCCCAACGCGTTCGCGGGCGAGGGCACGCTTTTGGCGTCCAAGAAGTTCAAGACGATGAAGAGAGCGCAGAAGCAGCCGGTCGAGTTGCCCCAGTCGCCGTTCTTGAAGCAGTAGGCGCGCCGCCCACCCCACAACGCATTCACCCCACGGACCGCGCACCCAGAGAGTACGTAGTTTGTGTTTGTACATAGTAAATCAACATCACAGCAGATCCAGCACTGTAGCGCCGGACCCGCGGGCCCGCCGGGGGCTCGCCAGGGCCGCCCAGGGCCACGAGGACCACCAGGGGCCAGTAGAGCAGTAGAAGACAGTGTAGAGAGGCAGAGGGACCATAGGGGGCCCACAGGGGGGCAGTGGAGACGCTCCGCTGGCGCCTGCCCGGCGAGGGCGACTGCGTCGGGCTCAGCTCCCTACGGGAGGGTCTACAGTGCTTACTGGTGAGGTGGATGCCCCACGGACGTCGAGCGCAGCGAGCAGAGCACCACGCTAGTGGCCCCCACGGAGTGGCATGGGCGTGCCCCCGGCAGGGCCTCCAGTAGACCTCACCTAGCCCCGACGGGGTCAGCGGTACGCTCCGCTGGCGCCTGCCCGGCGAGGGCGACTGCGTCGGGCTCAGCTCCCTACGGGAGGGTCTACAAATTGCTTACTAGTGAGCAGGAGGCCCCACGGCGGCCGAGCACCACGCCAGTGGCCCCCACGGAGTGGCCCGAGCGGAGCGGTACCACAGTTCGGAGCACCGGCTGGCCTGTAGGCTTAGAGTGGTTTCAGAGCAGTTTCGTGTTGTAGCGTAGTGGGAGTGTGAGTGTGGGTACCTCGAGTCGCGTCGTGTGTGTGTGTGTGTGTGTGTGCCCCGTAGCGGTATCTACAAATCGTGTCTGGCGTCGCTCGCCCGTGTAGTTACGCCCCAACGAGCTTCTACGGTGCACAATGGCCCTGGTGCGTGGGACCCAGTAAGCCTCGCCGGTGATCTCGCGGAGCCTCAAGCCACCACCCCCTATAACCACCCTCGGTCTGTACCCATCTGGGCCCACAGCGAGTACAGCGAGCGCAGCGGGGACCCCATACCGCTCCAGGAGCTCCACTGCCTTCAGGATCCCCCCCGGACTCTACAGACAGCCCCATCCCCACGCAAGCCGGCCAGCTTGCCCCAGCTCCCAGGCAGCCCCAGGCCGTCGCTGGCGCCTGGGCCCGCGCGTCCGCCATATAAGCCCCGCGATTAACCTCCTGAGCGTTTTTTTCACAGTACGGCTGCGTCCCATCACCGCATTGTCTCGAGACGCGCCATCAGGTGGTCTTCTGCCCGCTACTCCTCTTGCTGGACCGCACGCCTCGTCGCTCTGCTCGCGCTCGCTTGTTTATAACTCGACACATTCCGCTGGACCTCCCCGGCACCGCCGCCAAACTCACTTCTTTCTGTAAAGACCAGCGCAAGACCGCATCGCAGTACCGCACACCACCCCAGCAGATCTATCGAGCTCACATTTCCCTGCGCTCCCCTAACACTCCCTCCACACCCTCCCCCTCTCACTCCCCCAACACAACCCGCCCTCCATGTGGTGGTACGGAAACTTCAAACCCAGCGGGAAAACCGCCCTCATCATCGGCGCCTCGCAGGGCATTGGCGCCGAGTTCGCCCACCAGTTGTTCGCCAGCAACTGCTCCGTGATCCTCGTCGCCAGAACGGAAAGCAAGCTCCAGGCGCAGAAGGAGCGCATAGAGGCCGCCGTCCGCGGGGCCCGCCCCGCCGGGGACGAGCTCGCCGGCCAGGGCGCGGCCACCGTGTCGTACTTGGCCTGCGACGTCAGCGACTACGACAGCTGCGCGCAGCTCTGGGACACGCTCTTCGCCCGCGGGCAGGACCCGGACTACATCTTCTGCTGCGTCGGGCTGTCGGTGCCCAAGTTGTTCGAGGACTTGACCGCGCGCGAGATCAAGGCGGACATGACCACCAACTACGACACCGTGATCAACGTGGTGCACAGCGGGTTCAAGCGCCAGATCCAGCACGAGCAGCAGCGGCAGGCGCTCCCCGCGGGCACGCCGCCGCTGCCCTTTGCGTTCAAGCACAGACACCTCGTGCTCTTCTCGTCCGTGGTGGCGTTCTACTCGTTCATCGGCTACGCGCTGTACGGCCCGGCCAAGGCCGCCATCCTGAGTCTCTCGGTGATTCTCAGGCAGGAGTTGGGGCCCTACAACTACCGCGTGACGTGCACGTTCCCCGGGAACTTCAGCAGCGAGGCGTACGCCGAGGAGATGCTCACCAAGCCGGAAATCACAAGGACCATCGAGGGCCCCTCCGCGGCCATCTCGCCCGCGGCCGCCGCCCGCGCCATCATCGCCAAGCTCGACGGCGGCTACGACACCGTCACCACCGACTTCATCGGCTGGTTGTTGGGCTGCTCCGTGCTCGGCGTGTTGCCGCGCACCTGGGGGCTCCTCCAGATCCTCGCCAGCTTGGTCTTCTCCATCGTCGAGCCCATCGCCAGCTGGGTCGTCTACCGCGACATCATCAAGTACTTCAAGAAGCGAGACGAGGACCTCAGGCTCGCCCGCACCGCCGCCGCCAAGGACAAGCTGCCGAGCGGCAGCGCGCTCGTCGCCGAGGTGGACGACATCGAGACGGACTGACCGCAAAACGCGCCGCTGACCCAGGCGGCTACATGTGATAGTTTAATAGTAATCAATTAATTCAGCGATATACAAGAGTAGACCCCCCCGCGCCACCGGCTGTAGCGACGCTCCGCTGGCGCCTGCCCGGCGAGGGCGACTGCGTCGAGCCTGGCTCCCTGCGGGAGGGCCGAGCGCAGCGAGCAGAGCACCACGCCAGTGGCCCCCACGGAGTGGATGGGCGTGCCCCCGGCGGGGCTGCCAGCACTTACACTGTGAGGATGCTTGTGGTCCTGCCGGCGGCACGCTAGACGCCTGCCCGGCGAGGGCGACTGCGTCGAGCTCAGTTCCCCTACGGGGAGGAACGGCCCCACGCTAGTGGCCTCCACGGAGTGGCCCGAGCGGAGCGGCAGCCCCACCCCCAGTTCTACGGGCCCAGAGGCGCTACATCGCCATGGAAAAGCTATCGTACATTAACTATCTATCGTGTTGCCCTGGCCGGCCGAACGCAGCCGCCACGGAGTGGAGGGCGCCGGGCCCTGGGGACCCAGTGCGGCAGGCCGCCTACTTTCTGGCCTCGCTGACCACGGACTCGGCCACCTTGTTGGTCAAGTCGTGGATCTTCTTGTCGACGGAAACGCCCCAGCTGTACCAGTTGATGCCGTAGACCCAGTTGACCATGGTGATGATCTCGTCGTTCCAGATGTCCTTGGCGGTCTCGCCAAAGGTGCGCGTGGTCAAGCTGACGGTGTTGTCGACGGCCACGGGCTTGGGGATGCCCTTGTCCGAGAGGATTCTGTCGGTGACCACGCGGTTGGCGTGCTGCAACTGTCTCGACACAAACTGCTGGTTCTTCTCGATGTACTGGCCGGTGTAGTAGGTGGCGGACGCCGTGAGGAGCACGCCGCCGAGGAACCCGTGTATTCTTCCGCCCATTGTCGTCGTTGTGAGGGGTGCTGGTGCGGTGGTGTGGAGAGGAGTGGGTGCTCTCAACAAACAGCAGCAGTTGAGTTTTCATCCGCGCTTTTGATTGGAGCGAAAAAGTAGTGGGCGCACTACGGCAGCCTCTAGGGGGACGAGGGCCGCTAAATTTAGCGGTGCCCGTGCGAAAGTGCGCGCTATTCTGGCGCTGGCGGCCCGCTAGAGTCGCTAAAACGGCGCTGCCACTAGGGAGCTGGGGTAGACCCGTTGACGGCACCAGCAGCGGCGCTCCGCTGGCGCCTGCCCGGCGGGGGCGACTGCGTCGAGCTCAGCTCCCCTACGGGGAGAAACGGCCCCACGCTAGTGGCCTCCACGGCGTGGCCCTAGCGGAGCGGTGCAGCGCGCCCCCGGCAGGGCCACCAGCAACTACAGCTGGACCAGGAGGCTGCTTGTAGACCCGCCGGCGGCACGCTACTTCGCCTGCCCGGCGAGGGCGACTGCGTCGAGCTCAGCTCCCCTACGGGGAGAAACGGCCCCACGCTAGTGGCCTCCACGGAGTGGCCCGAGCGGAGCGGTGCAGCGCGCCCCCGGCAGGGCCACCGCGGTGCTGGCCTACACTGTGTCTGTCTATTTCTGTTTATTGTAGTGATATTTATATACAAGGTGTGCGCGGGGACCCGTGCGCTGGGCTCCCGCCGTGGCGATGCGGGCTGCCTACTCGTCGGCCTCGGCCGCGGCCGCCTGCAAGTGCGTGCCTATGGCCTGCTTCAAGAAGGGTATGACGTCGATCTTGTCGATGGCGGTGTTGACGCCGGCGTTTCTGAGCTCGAGCACCTCGGCGACGGCCTCGTCGGTCTCCTTCAACAAGAAGGGGAGCTGCTCGACGACGGAGACGAGCGGCTCGCGCGCGAGCACCGGGTCGACGGCGTCCAAGCCGCCGCGGGCCTCGACGTAGCGCGAGAGCTTCAAGTCGGCGTTGTACTGCACGCCCTGGACGAACTTGACGTCGACGTCGTGCTCCGCGTCGATCTCGTGCACCTCGGCGCGGATGCCAAAGAGGGCAAACTTGAGACGGTCAAACTTCTCCTCCATGGCGATGGCCGCGGCGGTGTCCGCGGCGCCGGCGGCGCGCAAGTAGCGCTCTCTGAACTCGTACAAGTACTGGCCCTGCTTGCCCTCCAAGAGCTGCGTGCGCTCGTACGCGGTCTGGCGCTCCAACAACACGGCCTTGATGCGCTTCTGCACCAACGCCAAGTCCGCGTCGATGTCCATGTGCTTGTTCATGCCGTCGTAGTCGAAACTCTGCGCCAATCTGATCTCGCGGCCCACGATGTTGCGCTCCTTGAGCGCCTCGTACCAGATGTGGTGCAAGTCCACAAACGACTTGCGTCTCAACTCGGCCATGGTCCACGGGCGCGACTCGATCTCTTGCACGGTGGCCTGGTCGCGGAACGCCGTCTCCAGCTTGCTGCCCTCGGGGAAGAACTGCCACAACGGGTGTGTTTCGGGCACGTCGAAGTTCTTGTGCGTGGGGACCACGGGCGCTCTGAGCTTGATCTGGTCTGCTTGCTCGGGGAAGGCTAGCGGCTTGGCCCTGGCTGCGAGCACCGCAGACGTTGTGAGTTTTCTGGCGCTTGTTCTGAGCATTTTGCGTGGTGCGCTCTGCTGGCTGTGGGTGGACGGGTGGGTGGTGATAAAGAACTGCGCTGTACCGGTGCGGCCTGCGGCTGTTGCTGCTGTTGAGTGTCTTCAATGCCCTCTCGGTGTGCCTGCCCTGCCTGCCCTGCCTGCCGGTGTGTAGCTCGCACTGAAATTTTTTCAGCGCGCCGGATGCAGGATACTCACCATGATTTGGTAACGGCACGCGCACTATCGCTGCGCTGCCATTTTTGAGCACCATCTCTCCACGGACTCGTCACACCTTACAACCCCCACCCCCCATCACTCCCATTCCCCCCCCCCGCGCCATGTCCTCCGTCCAAACAGAACAGCAGTCGCAAGAGCCGCTCGACTTGATCCGCTTCCAGCTCGACGAGCCCGTGCTCGTCAAGCTCAGAGGCGCCAGAGAAATGAAGGGCAAGCTCCAGGGCTACGACTCGCACTGCAACATGGTGATCAGCGACGCCGAAGAGTACATCTACGAGGTCAACGACAACGGCGTGCCCGTCGTGAAGAAGTCCGAGATGGTGTTCGTCAGAGGCGACTCCGTCATCTTGATCAGCCCGCTCAACTAGCGGCGCGCCCCCCACCACCGGATCTGTACTATAGTCACCGCCGTCCCGGCGCCACGCCCACGACCCAGCAGCGATACCGCTGCCCTCTCTAGATTTTTCTACGCTGCCCCGGCGGCGCCATGCTTATATACGTGTATATTGAATGAATGGGTTAATTACATAGAACAGCTCCACGCCAGTGGCCGCCACGGAGTGGCCCCAGCGGAGCGATGTAGCGTGCTCCCCCGGCGGGGCCACCAGAGCCATCTGTAGCGACGCTCCGCTGGCGCCTGCCCGGCGAGGGCGACTGCGTCGAGCCTGGCTCCCTACGGGAGGGCCGAGCGCAGCGAGCAGAGCACCACGCTAGTGGCCTCCACGGAGTGGCCCGAGCGGAGCGGTGTAGCATGCCCCCGGCGGGGCGACACTAGTGACTGTAGCGGCAGTAGCGACGCTACGCTGGCGCCTGCACGGCGGGAGGCGACTGCGTCAAGCCTGGCACCCTTCGGGAGGGCCGAGCGCAGCGAGCAGAGCACCACGCTAGTGGCCTCCACGGAGTGGCATGGGCGGGCCCCCGGCAGGGCCCCCAGTAGGCCACACGTAGCCCCGACGGGGTCAGCGGTACGCTCCGCTGGCGCCTGCCCGGCGGGGGCGACTGCGTCGAGCTCAGCTCCCCTACGGGGAGGAACGGCCCCACGCCAGTGGCCTCCACGGAGTGGCCCGAGCGGAGCGGTGTGGGGCGCCCCCGGCAGGGTCAGCAGGCCCCCCGGTGCGGTGCGCGCGGGGCGCTGGGATGCTAGACGGAGTCCATGGCGTCCATGGCCTCCTTGATGATGTCCAACTTCATGGCGTTGCCGCTCCAGCGGTCTCTGGCCTCGGCGCCGCTCTCGATCAAGTCCTCGATGCTGTGGATCACGTCGTCGATCATCTGGTCGTACTCCGCGACGGTGTGGCCGCCGGCGCCCTTGTCCTGCGCGCCAAACGTCTTGCCTGTCAACGACACGTCGTACAAGTACTTGCCGCCCTCGAGCCGCTTCATGGACTTGCCGTTCTCCAAGTACTCGTCCAAGTACCCGCGCACCTTGATCTGCTTGTCCTCGGCGACGCGCGCGGAGAGCCGGTCCTGGATGCCGCCGAACACGTCCTTGAGCTCGGCCACGTCAAACACGAGGTTCTTGTGGTCGATGGCGTGCGGTTTCGGCGCGGGCGCCGCCGCCGCCGCCGCGGCGGGGGCCGCCTGGTCCTGGAGGAGGCGCCCGTTTCGCACCAACCACGGGAACTTCTTGGCTGTGCGGTGGTCCAACGAGCTGGCAAACGACTCCATGAGCGCGCGCATGTCGTCCAAGAGCGGCTTCTGCACCGCCGTCAAGTTGTCGATCTCCTCGTGGAGCACGCTGTTCTCGCGCTGGAGCGCCGCGTGCTGCGCGCCCAAGTCCGCGGTCTGCGTGAACGGGAGCGCGCTGATCTCCTGCTGCTGGAGGAGGAGCGTCTCCACGTGGAGCGCGTACAACTCGCGGCACTTCTCCAACTCGTACTGGAGCTGCTTGACCTTGTGGGGCGCGGGCGCGTCGCCGAGCGCCAAGATCGACTGCCGGATGGCGAGGTACAGCGCCGCTATGCGGTCGTAGTTCTCGATGAACGTCGCTATGGCGCCGTCGATCAACTCCTGCTGTTTTGCGGTCACGGACATCTCTGGTCTGGTAGGGCTGGGGGTGCGGCCGGGAACGTGTGTGTGTGTGTGTGTGTAGTGGGAAAGGGGCGGGTGGCAGTGCACGCAGGGTTGGTCAATGGGGGTGGAGAGCGCTCAAAAAGTACTCGAGTTCGCCGCTGTAGTGGGCCGGTGGTGTCTGTGAAGAGCTCTGCTGTGTCTGTGCCAGCCGCTGTGGATTTCGTCTGCTCACATACTGTCCATATTGGCCTGCATACAACGCCTGGATACTGTGCAGGATCATACAACCACTGGGTGCAAATCCACGGCTGCCACAGCGAGGGGGTAGGTTGCAAGGGCCACCCCATGGGGACGCTCCGCTGGCGCCTGCCCGGCGGGGGCGACTGCGTCGAGCTTGGCTCCCTGCGGGAGGGAGGGGCCGAGCGCAGCGAGCAGAGCACCACGCTAGTGGCCTCCACGGAGTGGATGGGCGGGCCCCCGGCTGGGCTACCAGCACCAACTACCACACCAGGATGGTGCTCGTAGTCCCGCCGGCGGCACGCTGCTTCGCCTGCCCGGCGGGGGCGACTGCGTCGAGCTTGGCTCCCTGCGGGAGGGAGGGGCCGAGCGCAGCGAGCAGAGCACCACGCTAGTGGCCTCCACGGAGTGGATGAGCGGGCCCCCGGCAGGGCTGTGGCTACAGATGGTCGCTAGTATGCTATGCGTGTATTGTGCTATATCTACAGAGGGGCGGGGCGGCGGCGGCGGCTCACTGGGTGTTGGCGCCAATGGCCCAGCCGAGCCCCGAAACAAAGAGGTTCGACAACTTCTCGGACGCCTGGTGCGTGGTGTGCGTGGCGTCGTGCACGATTTCGTTGGCCAAGGAGCCGATGTTGGCGCCGTGGGCGCTCAAGCTGGTACCGAGCCGGCCGCCGCGCGAGAGCTCGTTGGTGGCGGCGTCGAGGGTGCGCGTGGACTCGGCCGCGTACCAGTCGTCGATCTCGGCGTTGAGCCTGCTGATCTGCGTCAAGATGAGCTTGCTGTTGTCCGTGGTGGACAGCTTGTTGACCTTGAGCAAGAGTGCCAAGATCTCGCGCTGCTTCAACAAGGTGTCGATCTTGTCCTTGGCGACGGCGTCCGCGAGCTCGTCGCCCTCAAACCACGCGGGCGACACGTACTTGCCCACCTGGTAGAAGGTGAGCCAGGCGCGCGCGAGGATCTCTGCGTCGCCCGCGCAGTGCTCAAAGAGCTCGATGGACTTGGTGTAGGCAAACTGGAAGTTGTTGTCGATGAGCGCAGACTCGATGCACGCGGACTGGAGCCGGGCGATGGAGCTGTCCGCGGCGGCCGCGCCCGTGGACTCGCTGGCGGCGGCCGCCAAGATCAAGTCGTTCAAGATGCGGTACAACTTCTCGTACGCCAAGTACGACTTGGGGTTCTGCTCCAAGATGAGCGCCACCAAGTCCATGGGCGAGTGCGCCTCGCTGTCGACGCTCGAGTAGTGCTTCAAGATCTGCGCCGGCGTCACGGGCACGCCCCTGCTGATCACAATCTTGAAGTTCTTCATGTTTGCGAGCGCCTTCAAGAGGTGCTTGATCTGCACCACCTGGCGCTTCCGTTCCGGCGCGAGCGCCGCAGACACCGCGTCGAACAACGGCACAATCTGCACCGCGAGGTGCAACTTGCCAATCTTCTCGTTCAAGTTTGTCAGGAGGTGGAAGAGCTCCCAGAACTTGTCGTGGAGGCAGTCAAAGTAGTCGTCCGCGGAGAGCGCGAGCTGCCCGGTCTCAAACAAGCGCGCCGTCACGGCAAAGAGGTTGGCCAGGAGGAACCGGTCCGCAATGAGCCTGTTGAGCGCAAGCGAGTCCGCCTGGGTGGTGTCGGCGTCGGCAAAGGTGCGCCCGAAAAACTCCAACAGCTCGAGCACGAGCTGCCAGTTCAGCTCGTTCACGCCGTTCATGATCTTCATGGCCTCCTTCTGCCGCTGCACAAAGCCCGCGTTGTACTTGAGCTGCACAAACTCCGGGATCGTGAGCCGCGTGGTTGGGTAGAGCTTCTCGCACACGTCGATGATCTCGAGGAGGAGCTCCGGCCGCGCGTAGAGCTTCTCGGTGGCCGGGTCGTCGAGAAAGGCCGAATAGGTGGGGTACTCCGTGGCGATGAGCGCCGCCATCTCCAGCGCGGAGGGCCGCCCGCCCTCGGGGCTGTCGCTCTCGTAGTTGCGCAACGCGGTGCGCATCGAGTCGTACACGCGCGCATTCTCGTTGCTGCTGCCCCAGATCGTGTAGTAGTAGCACGCGGAGAGGTAGCTGCGCTGCACAATGGCGGTGCCGCAGCTCGGCGGGTACTGCTGCTGCAACGCCTGGAGCGCCAACCCCCACAACCGGTAGCTGTTGTTCAAGTCTCTGTTGTCGTTGAAGAAGAGCCAGCGCACCAACGGCTCGAACTGGTTGTCGCTGTACACCAAGAACGGGAGCACCACGTGCGACAACATCTCCACCGAGTTGCCCTCGTGCACGGGCCCGATGAGCACGCGGAACTGGTCCGCAAACGGCATGCTGAGGAGGTCTGTGTACGTGTAGTGGGCGGCGCCGGCGGCGGCCGCGCGCTGCCCGTTGCTGAGAAAGTAGGAGAACGGCTTGAAGGCGCCGCGGTGCCACTGCTCAAAGGGCGCGTAGTCCGCCAAGAGCTCAAAGTACGGCTCAAACTTGCCGTCGAGGCTCGCGAGGTAGCTCGACAGCCACCGGATCTTGCTCTGGACGAACTCAAACACGAGCTGGGGGGCGCCGGACGCGTGGTTGTCTGTGTAGAGGCCGTACTGCGCGGCCGTGGCCCTGGTGTCCGCCACGAGATCCTGCGCCGACTGGATGGTCAACAAGGGCGTCGCATTGGCGGCGGGGGCAGCACCGGGGGTGGCAGCACCGGTCTTGCCGGTGCCCCCAAGGGGGTCCTCGTGGTCATCGGACTCGAGGAACTCCACAATGGTCTGCCTCTGGTCGACGGAGAGCTGCGCGAGCGTGTGGCTCGGACGGGCCGCCAACTGGCCCACGATGTGCGACAAGCGCTCCAGCGAGACGCCCACGGCGGGGACGTACACCAAGAGCAAGCCCAAGAGGTTGCCGAGCGTGAGGTACGGCGACTCGTCCGAGAGCCGGGCCGCAAGGTACTTGAGCGTGAGATCATCAAAGTTGCTGTTGATGTGTGTGGAGGACGACAAGAGCGCCGCGAGGCGCAAGTAGAGCTTTGCGTCCGCCAGCGTGGTCTGCGACGACAACGGCGCTGCGGTCGTGCGGGTGCCTGTAGCCATTCTGCTGTGTGTAGTGTGTGTGTAGCTGTAGAACACCCTGTGGCAGAAGAGACTGTGGGGGGGGGAGCAGCGTTGCTTTTGCGGTAACGTAGCGCTTTGCGCACTTTTGTGTGCGCTTTTGCGGCCCTGCCGTGCCCTCGCTAAAACTTAGGGGGAAACTCGCGGCCGCCCCCCAGCGACTCAGCGGTCTCCCGCAGGGAGCAAGGCCCGACGCAGTCGCCCTCGCCGGGCAGGCGCCAGCGGAGCGTCACCACGGACCCCGTCGGGGCCCTGCCGGGGGCACGCTGCACCGCTCCGCTCGGGCCACTCCGTGGGGGCCACTAGCGTGGTGCTGTGTGCTCGCCGTGCTCTCGCCAAGTCGCAGGGGGGAAAGTCGCACTTTTAGCGGCCCTCTACCGCCCCCTAGCAGCCCCAGCGAGCGCGATCGCTAGGGGGCTCCATCGCAGCGTCTTACATGCACTCCCCGCGCGTCTATTGTAGCTGCGCTGCTACTAAATCAAAACACACAGAAAGCGTAGCAGCACAAATTTCAGGTCGTCTGCCACTACCACCAGCACAAGGCGCTATACTTTCCCTTCTGATCACGAAGCGTTGACCCACGTACCCGCACCCACCCGCCCGTCCCCTTCGTATCGCGTGAGTTCGCCTTAGAGAAAGCAGCGCCAGCGGCACCACCTCCACACACACCCCCCCTCAAGTTAAGTCCGTGAAAAATTCCACACACGAACCGCTAGAGTGTGCCGATTACACCCTGCCCCCCCTTACCCACTCACTACGCCAATCACTCCCTCACAGTGGCCCCATTGCTCCATCTGTGTACATAGCCGACCCTCACCTCGCGTACCCCCCGCCGGCTGCCCCCCAAACCGCAGATCATCGCGGCCCCCCACCCATCACCCCCACCACTCACTATCGGCTTTAACCTGTCCCTCCCCATCCACACATCCAGCCCTCCAGCCCGCCCCACCCCTAACTAATGTTAAGGAGGTCTATTGCCCTACACAAAAGCAAACTGTCAAAGCTCGCGATAGGAGCAGTTCAACCTTCCGCCGCCGCCGCCGCCGTCGTCAAATTCGCCTCTACGTCTGCCGCCGCCGCCAGCCACTCCCTCGCTCGCCGTTTCTACCCATTCGCTCCCTACGCCGCCAACATGTCGTCCGCTGAAACAAGCTACTGCTCCGAGCTCAGCTCGTCCCCGGTCAAGGAGGCCAGGTTGCCGCCGGGCGCCGTCATGTCCTCCAGTCTAATCAATTACATCCAAACCGCCCACTGGAGCTCCTCGTTCGAGGCCACCCAGGAGGAGGAGCCCGTTGTCGAAGTGCGATCGTCCCAGGAGGTCGGCCCCGACGGCTACGGGGCACCGGCGCCGCAAGCAGCGCCTGCAAACGCCGTGCTAGCAGCCTTCGACGACTCAGAAATCTTCTCGGACGACGAGCCTGTGGAGATCCAGCGACGCGAGCCATCGCCGCCAGGCCCACGCTCGACGCAGTCGCCCTCGCCGGGCAGGCGCCAGCGGAGCGTCGCCACGACCGCTACTGCTCCCACTGCAGCAGCAGCAGATGCTGCTGTTCCGCCCCCCATAGTGGCCCTGAAGTACTTTTCGGGCCAGTCTGCCGCCCCCATCGAGGTGCCGTCCTCGTCACCTCCCAGGAAAGAGCCCCAGCGGGAGGAGGAGGCGCTTGCTGCCGCCGCCGCCAGCAAGGGCGTGCCCTATCTCTCGTCATTCACATCGCCAGTCCACAAGCGGCCCAAGCACGCCGCTGAGTCGGCACGGGGCAGCCCCCGCGGCAGCCCCCACGGCAGCCAACACCTTGCTGCTGCCGGTCCCTCGCTCGTGCCGGTTCCCCACGTGAGGGCCCTCAACCAGAGCCGTGGCTACTCCACCGCATCGCACACGATCTACTTGGCCACGCAGCGACAAGACACGCCGTCGCCCGGCCCCGACACCGATGGCGACAAAGGCGGCGCCGCTACGGGCGTCGCCGCCGCTGCCCCCACCGCCAAGCTAGTGAAGCCACTCATCTTGTCCAAAGAGCAGGAGCATATCCTCAACCTCGCCAACTACGGGACCTCGCTCTTCTACACCGGTTCGGCCGGTACCGGGAAGTCCGTGTTGCTCAAATCGATCATCAAGTCATTGAAAACGAAGCACGACGCGGGCGGCGTGGCCATCACGGCGTCCACGGGCTTGGCCGCCTGCAACATTGGCGGTACCACGTTGCACTCGTTCGCTGGGGTCGGGCTCGGCGAAGTGGACGTCTCCAAGTGCCTCACCAGAGTCAAGCGCAACAAGAACGCCTACAAGCGCTGGTTGAAGGTGAAGGTGTTGATCATCGACGAGGTTTCGATGATTGACGGCCATTTCCTCAACAAGTTGAACGAGATTGCGAAGCGCATACGGCGCAACAAGCAGCCGTTTGGCGGCATCCAGTTGATTGTCTCGGGCGATTTCTACCAGCTCCCGCCCGTGGTGAAGAAGCCGCTCCACGAGGAGTTGCAAGGCGGCAGCGTTGGATGGCGCGACGACGCGCTCAAGGACGAAACGTTGTTTTCGTTTGAGTCCGAGGCCTGGAAGGAAACCATCCAGTGCACCTTGATCCTCAAGGAGGTGTTCAGACAGAAGGGTGACCAGGAGTTTGTGGATATGCTCAACCAAATGAGAACCGGGCGCGTCAGCAAGGAGTATGAGCGCAAGTTCCAGTACTTGTCGCGCGAGTTGTCGAAGAACGACGGCATCGAGGCGGCAGAGTTGTTCCCCACCAGAGCGGAGGTTGACTACGCCAACAACCAGCGGTTGGCTGCCTTGCCCGGCAAAGTAGAGCCCTACAGAAGCGTAGACAGCGGCACGTTGCCCGAGGCGCAGCGCACCATGGCACTCAACAACTCGTTGGCCACAAACTTGTTGTTGCTCAAGAAGCACGCCCAGGTCATGTGCATCAAGAATTTCGACGAGACCTTGGTCAACGGCTCCTTGGGGCAAGTGGTGGACTTTATGGATAGGCAGACGTACATGGTTTACAACGAGATGAAGGTCAACAAGGACTTGACCGCCGAGCAGACCGAGGAGATCATCCAGATGGCAAAGATGGAGGAGGATAAGAAGAAGAAGAAGCCGGCCGCCGCCGCTGCTGCGGTCAAGGATGACTTTGCAGCCATGGATGACGCCATTAGGCAAGCGAAACCCTCTGCGAGGAGTGCCGCCAACGAAAGGGAGGCTGCGCTCGAGTCGTCTGTTTTCAAGTTTCTTCTAGACGTCCCCGAGCCCTCCTCGCCCTCGTCATCGTCCTCGCCCAGCTTGGAGAGCACCTTCAAGAGCAACAAGGAGAGAAAGATCGAGCTCTTGTCTGAGTTGGTGAAATCATCGAGGGAAAAGAAGTTTCCCTTGGTCAGGTTTCTTCTCCCCGACGGCTTCAACACCAGGGAAGTCTTGGTGGAGCCCGAAGAGTGGACCATCGAAGACGAGTCCAACGCTGTGCTCGCAAAGCGTGTGCAGATCCCGCTCATCTTGGCGTGGTCGCTCTCGATCCACAAGTCCCAGGGCCAAACGCTTCCGAAAGTCAAGGTCGACTTGAAAAAGGTTTTTGAGCGGGGCCAGGCGTATGTAGCCCTTTCGCGTGCCACTTCGAGACGAGGTTTGCAGATCTTGAACTTCAGACCAGACAGGGTCATGGTCCACGAAAAGGTGAACAGGTTCTACGAGACCTTGTTGACTGCGGACGAGTTGCAGAGAGAAGATACCAACCAAGGGCCCGCCGCCGAGGCTACGCCAATCAAAATAGAAAGCTCCACTAGAAAGGATAGAATTACAGATTATATGACCAGGATATAGGCAAGCTATAAGCTAACAATAGGGTATTAGGAGTTTCTACAATAACAGGTATAGATTATGTTTTTACGGATTAATATATGTACAAGCTATGTTCAAGAGGGTAGAGATGCGAGGAACTCAGGCGGGGGCCATGGCGTGTAGCGTGCCGCGGCAGGAGCACCAGTTGCAACCGCTGATGCTTCGTGTGGGTCCAGGTAGCCCTGCCGCGGGCAGGTCCATCCACACCGTGAAGGCCGCCGCGTGGTGCTCTGCTCGCTGCGGTCGGCCTCTCCCGAAGGGAGCCAAGCTCGACGCAGTCGCCCTCGCCGGGCAGGCGCCAGCGGAGCGTCACTATGCAAGGTATGTTGGGGCGTAGGAAACTTACGACATTTTAATTGGGTAGACGAAAACCATCTTTCTCTTCATCCGGTTGGGCCTGGGCGTTGCCATCTTTCTCTTGTACTTGGGAATAGGCTTTGGCCCCCTATTCAGGTCTGCTAGTTCTCTGTTCAATCCGTACCGTAAAACCTCAGGTTTCTTGCTGTCACATAAACGCTGTATGTCCACATGCTCCCTCAAGTTGTTGTAGATCACCATGTCCCCTACTCTGTTAAAGTCTAGGGGCTTGCACCCCAAAGTATTGAAGATAAGGTGCTTCTCACACACCGATGGAGAATTCGAGATTCTTGAGTAGTAGAAGAAAAAGAGATCCTGCAAGGGGTCCTCAATGCCAGAGATGAATTTCAACTGCGAGGTTCTAGAGGCATCGTCAGACCCGTTGGCTGTGGCTAGCTGTGGGAAAAGACAGTCAATGCCGAAAACTGCCATGTTGAAACAATCGGAGACATCATGGGATATCAAGTCAGCGGGTGTGACCACAAGATTCTGGATCACTTCCGTGTCTTTCTTTGGTTGCTGGGTGCTTATGAATGATTGTATTTCGCTTGGCTCCAAGTCATCTAAGAACTTGAATTCGTGATTTTCAATATCAATTGAGCTCGATAAACTCTTTAGGTGTTCCTTGAAATACCCGGGTATAACAATGATGAAAGGGTTGAAGTTTAGGGGGTTTTCCGCTCTGAATTTTTGGATGGTGGACGTGATATTGCTCACCAAGACTTGTCTCTGCTTTGGGTAGTTTAAGCCAGGTTTGGCTTGTCTCCCCTTCAAGTAGAGCTTCTGGAAATTCTTTATATTGCCACTGCAGTAAGTGATATCGTCGGCGAACTTCTGAACAATTTCCGTATTGGTATTCGGGTAGTTCGACTCGGTATCGATATCTCTGATGCCAAACGTATTGGCCGACTTGAACTCCGGCGTTATAAAAGAAACATGCACCGGATCGTCCTCGTTCTTCACAACGCTGAATGCCCCGACGGAAAGGATTTTCCTCTCCTGGTTCCGGAAGAGTCTCTTGGAATCGTTGAATCTGATCAATTTTTCAACAAACTCAACCTGCGGATCCTTGGACTGCTCCTTGTATATCTTTTCGCCCCTCTCGTTCAAGTACGCCAAGTAGTTCTTCTGCAACTTGCTGGTATCCTTATTGGAGGTACTCTCGATCTGCGAGACCTGGTCGCTGATATTATCAAGCATGGCCCCAACCTGCTCCTGGTTGTTCATCTTGCGCAACACCTGGCTCAAGGGACTCTTGGCTTCCATGGTGAAACAAAACTGAATGGGTTTATAGAATACTTGACGCTTAGCCTTGATCAATCTCTTCAAAAGAGACGTATCCACCTTGTTCTGCCCCCTCCACTCCAACACTTCAGAGTTGAAGAGAGTCTCTGTTGAAGATGCTGCGTTAAAGTCTGCCGTAGAGAGGGAGTTGTTCTGGAAAACAAACCTGGAGTACTCCAACTTGTCGGACCGCTCCTTGTACTTTTTCTCGATCAGCTTCAATCTTGCCAGAAGGTTGAGACTATACTTGCTGACCTGTAGGTCCTGCAAGTCATCGACGATTTTCTTCAACTTGGAAACGTACTTGTTCTTTTTGCCATACGTGGTGAAATTCTCGTTGTTCCCCACCGAAGTGCAGTTGATCATAAACTCGAGATCATCCACAGCAAAGAACCGAACCTCCAGCAAGTTGTCCTTGCGTGTCACGCTGGACACTTCAGCTGGGTCCTTGTTCATGATATCGTACAACCCGGTCGGAGTAGTGACCAAGATATGCGGGCATCTCTCCTCCTGTTGGTTCTGTGCGCTGCTTGCCGTGGTCAAGACTTTACTTTGACCGGCGCTGGAGTAGAACTCAACTTTCAACGGTCTCCTGGTGAAGCTCTTTTCGTCCTCATTGAGTCTATCTGGACAGCAGTCCTCAGGAATATCCTCGCTAAGCACCCTTATAAACTTTTCATACTTTTCTACTAGTGCGTCTGTGGGCACCAATACTACAGTGTCAACGGAATCGAATGCATTCTTGTGGCGGCCCAAAATCCCAAAGTTGGGGAACCGAGATAGCGAGAAGTTCACAGCGTAGGTCGCAATAGCTAAACTCTTCCCCGTGGCCGACCCGGAACCCTTGTGTACTACACTATACTGGGAGCTCAAGACCGACAATATAAGTCTTTGATCGAGCGTGGGTGTGGCGTTATACTTGGGGATAAACGTATCCAGCTCGTCCTTAGGAAGTAAATATTTGTTAAGCTTACTTTGGAGAAACGGCAATATTCCAAACTCGTTGAATCCCTTTGGGTTTTGCTCTCGTATCGGATCATACTTGAGCAAAAGTTCTGCGTTTGGCCTATCTGGAGGCGGCGCCTTTGTGCTGCTCTTTCTCAGTGCACTGCTAGCGAGAGTACTACCTTGGCGCACGAGAAGATAGCTGAGCTTACACCTCTGCCTCGGAAGGCACAAAAAGGGGTATGATCTCGCCAACGCCTTCATTACAGGTGTATACGAACTCTTTTGTGTGTCTGGACCTTTTGTAAATGGAAATGTGATTTTAGCTCATCTCGGCATCTATGGCTGCTAACAAAATTTGTGGAGCATATTGACGTTTGTTTATATGCAGGATGGACATAGGATCAAGTCCCTACACTCATCGGAGCCAGAGGTTGTCAGTTTGAATAAGGGAAGGAGCAAACGCAAGGTGGTCTTGTTAAAGGAGTTAGCATGAGAATTCACTCCTGTAACTAGGAGGTGGTGGGCTCCTCTTACAAAGCTGCATTATCTTTCGATTATATGCGAAACGTGACTTACAGTATAAGCTTTTGTACAACCGTAGCAAGCCCGATTTTCGGTATTCCAGTTACTCCAAGACACGGCTATCGCAACGCTCGGACGTATAGAGTGCCAGTGTATGTGTTCTCCGTGTGGACTCCGACTTTAACGTTGCAATGTCCGGATAGGCAATGCAAAGTGCGGCGATAGTCTGGAGTAAGGGTTTAGCGAGGGATTTAAGCTTATGTCCAGCCGCAGCGCTCAATCTCCGCATTTTTCAGCATCTCCGGATATAATGATCCATAACAAAGTACCAGCTATAAAAGGGCAACACCGAGTCTGAAACATGTACCAATTCCATCTTTCCTCATTATTAGGACGCTAGCAACGATCGCTATCACTCTGCTGCTTTAAAATCCACCAAAAAAAAAGTTAAACAAATATAAAGGAAATATGTCCATTGTAATCATTGGCTCGAGTTTTGCAGCCATTTTCGCTTTCGAGTGCCTAGTTAAACAGATAAATGCTTTTCCGGATAGCAAGAAATACTCCATCAAGGTGATTTCTCAGTCAGATAAGATCTACTTCACCCCTGCTGCCCCCAGAATGATAGTGGAGCCGCAATTGGTTGCAGACACTTTCTATGATGTAGAGAAGAACTTGGCCAAACGAGCCAAAGGTGTTGCCTATGAATTTGTGCATGGAACCGTGGAACATGCAGACTTAGACTCCAAGAGTGTCACAGTCCTGACGGTAGACGGTAACTCCGTTGATATTTCTTACGATCACTTGGTAATTGCCTCTGGCAGCAGATCTAAGCATCCATGCTTCAAGCTCCAAGGAGAGGCTGGCGAAACATCGGATGCGATAAAAGGTGTATCCAGAACACTCGAGGATGTCGAAAACATCGCCGTCATTGGTGGAGGACCAACAGGTGTGGAAACTGCCAGTGAAATTGCATACGCCTACCCCAAGAAAAACGTCACTCTTTTCACTGGCACTTCTGGTCCCCTTTCTGAGCTTGACAAGTCGAAGGCAGCAACTCTGCAGTTAGAAGCACTTGGGGTCAAGATCGTGAATCGCATCAAATGCACAGGAACAAAGCCATTGGAGAGTGGCGGCTACAAACTAGCGTTTGATAATGGAACATCAGAAGATTACGATTTCTACATTCATGCTTTTGGGGTAATCCCAAACTCATCTTTCATAGACAAAAAGTACTTGAATGAGAAGGGCTTCATCGAGGTCGACGAGTACTTGAACGTGAAGGGTCACCCTGAAGTTGTAGCATGGGGCGATGTTGCATCTATAACCGAAAAGACTATTGTGGATATTAAGTTCCGGCAACTCAAACCATTTGTGCAAACAACTTCAAAGCATTTCTTTCTTCAGAATATAACGCTATCCCCATACACGATTGGGAAGCGTCTGATTAGTGTAACAATCTCGAGGAATGGAGGTGTGGGGTGGATGTACGGCATTACTATTCCTAGCTTCATTCTTCGATACACCAAATGCAAAGACATCAACGTCGGTAAGGGTAAAGAATTGTTTGGCGTATAAAGAGAAGTATCGTTAAATCGATAGATGCGTTTGTATTATAAATGTTGAATAGCTATATACTTTATCAAACTTTTTTGGATTATATAGAATTTCTTCTAAATAAGAATTTATGAGGGTCTTGCTCCTTCTTGCTCTTGTCGACCCTTCCTGCGATAGCTGGGAACTTACCACTCAGCTCAAGATCCATGAATAATCTATCTGCATAGTCTAATCCAACGTGATATATTTCATCGAACTTGGCAAAGTCCAATGTAGCGTAATTGTCAATTGGAGGTCTCAAATACACCACACCAGGAGTATTCTTTGCTATTTCGAGCGCATTCACACTAGCAACGTATGCAAGTCTCAACTGAATGTCCATCATGTTTGGAACATTGGGATGTTGCAGGAATGGATTCCACCTATTAAACAAGACCCAGAAACCAGAAAGGGTATCTCCGTAATTCATAGGTGTGCGATCATCCACAGAACCGACATCAACTGCGATAATATACTTAGCCCCCTTCTTCTTCATTTCCATAACTGGTAAATTATCTAAGTAGCCTCCATCCAAAAGCATACAGCCATCATATGTGATTGGTGGTAATAACCCTGCTAAGGACATAGAGGCTCTGATAAATCTCCACAGGTAGCCCGTTTCGTGGATGTCCATGGTGGAGTTGGTGATATTTGTCGAGTTGCAAAAATATCTTAACCAGAAATCCTCAATCTCACTGAATCCAAACGTTTTCCAGATACCCCTATTGAATTCATAACCAGTTATGTACGAAGTAACAGGATATGTGAGATCTAGAATAGATCTCCATAAAGAACTGACTCTCATTGAAAATACCTTTGCTCTGCCGTAGATTGCAACACTGTTATAGTCTTTGGCATACAAGCCACCAACGAAAGACCCAATCGATGTTCCTCCAATCAAGTCAACAGGGATGCCATGCTTTTCGAGTGCAGCAACAACTCCAATATGTGAAATTCCTCTAGAACCACCTCCACCTAATACCAAACCAACAGCTTCATTAGATAAAATTCTAGCCAACCTCAAGAAATCGTTCTTATGCGTGGCAACGGTAGGAGATAAACTATTATCTGCTGAGAGTAATCCTCTGCGTCTAAGTCTTCGTCTATTTCTAGGGTTGAAATTTTCCACTATTGAGTTCAAGGTCTTCGATTGTATCAATTTTAACTTTAGGTTCGGGTTTGTAACTTTAGCAGCAAGTTCTTGAATAATATTTGAAGCTTTTGTCGAGGTCTCTTCTGTATTCTCTCTCGTAATCTCCATTTGAATATGGTGGTGTCCTTGGACCCATATTCTATTCTTTAACCATACGCTGGTTGATCCAGGTTCCACAAATTTGTCTGGATGAATCAAACACAAGTCGGTTCTTGCAGTGGTCTTTTGCTTCAACAACAACTTTTCGTAGTCTCCAACTCCTTGCGCAATCTCATTGTCTTCTGCATCTGCCAATAATAAAATACAATCACCTTGAGAGATACAAGTCGAAGTCCATGTTGATCTCAAGGAAGAGTCACAAATATACACAATAGTTTCGTATTCCTCTTCCAAGTATGCAAAATATCCCGAAAGCTTCAATCTTGATAATCTCTCATCAAAAGCGTGGCGACCTAAATGAGTTAAGGTGGAAGCTTGGTCCAAAGAGATCACCTTACGCCCAATGCTCTTCAAGGAGTAAACTAATTTGTCAGCAAATTCTCTGACGGGTAAGCCACTAGTTGTTGGCAAAATGGTAATAGTTTTATAGTCAGTAGACTGATATGCTGAGGTTGAAGTTGGGATTGTGGAGTTTATCACATGTCCGTTGAGCTGTTGATAGCCTTGCAGTTGCTTCGTGACTTTATTAGCCACAATTCTTGACACCTCAATCATCACGGAAGGATCTTGTATGGAAAGCATTTCAAAAAGCGTTCTCGGGATTCTTGCGGTTTCAGAATCACGTACTGCGATTAACGAGCTAGTTCTTCTACTAGCTGTCAAGACCTCCACTTCACCAATCGATTCACCATGACTATACTCTCCAAGAACAACAGTTTCAAGGGTACTATCTGCGTCGCTTACGGTATTGGACTGGTTCCGTACATTGCTTTGGCCAGCGTCTTTCTTCTTCTTTGTTGTTCTGACAACCCTAAACCTACCACTTAGAACAATATGAAATCCATTTGCCATGTC
Source organism: Dujonia boleticola (assembly GCA_029581775.1). Lineage (NCBI taxonomy): Eukaryota > Fungi > Ascomycota > Pichiomycetes > Serinales > Debaryomycetaceae > Dujonia > Dujonia boleticola. The sequence continues at coordinate 1,003,866 of JARGRU010000014.1, read as the reverse complement.
CCCTTGCTCACTCAAGACATTTCCTGCTGGAATATGGCACCATTCTAACGCATAATCGATAGTTAGAATCTTCTTGGAAAGCAAACTCTTCAATTTACTTGCTACTGGTAATTGCAAAAAGTAAAACTTATCACTAAGTACAGTGAAGTCCTTTCTGGAAATATGCGCAACAATCACCCCTCTATCTTTTGGTGCCTTAATCGTGACTAAGGACCTGAATCCTACAATAGAACTCAAATATCCAGCCAATCCACCTTCCTTGATAGAATAAATTCTTTTGTTCTTTTCGTTGAAGGCATCAAGGGAACCATCAATAACGTAGTATAGACCAGAATCGAACTTGCCTTGTTCGACAAGAACAGAATTTGGAGAGTAGTATTTCAAGTCCAAATACTTTGAAAACTCATGCTTTACACTATCAAAGTCGATACGCAGATAGCTGTTTCTTTTCCGTTTAGGTTTGGCCCTCTCGTCCTCGGATATGCTTTGATTTCTTGCGGCTTTCCTGAGCTTCTCTTCTATGGTTATGAAGTCTGATTTGTTGATAGTATCGTATTTGTAGGAATGATTCTTTTGGATTCCGCCAGCGGAATCAAGTCTTGATCTTCCAATAGTAGACAATCCTCCATATGTTCCTGGGTGGTGATTGTGGTGGTGGCCGTTTCCGTTCATCAAACTAGAAAGCCCCACTGCTGATGCAGATTTGGAGGGCAATTCAAGGCTAGGGTTGGAAAACAGGAACCTTCCTCCTGACGACTGAAATGAGAGTTCAATTTCTGATTCATTAATACCCAAAATTTTGAACAAGTTCTCCACAATAGCAATTCGAAGCGAAGTTTCTTCCGTCTCCTCCCTATCTGACGTGAATGAGAAGTCTCTGATTGCAGTTGACGAGGGGAGTGCTTTAGATGTGGTCGATGTAGACGTGTAAGGTGTCGCAAGTGCTGATACCGTAACACCGCTGGCACTATTCCCGTTGCCTTTTTCTTCGTGTGGAATAGTGGTGTGGGTCTGGTAGTAGTCAGATCTTCTCGATAATGGTACCGAGGACAACAAGTCACCTGGGTGTGTAGATTTTGTTCTAGAGTCTAAAACAACGTATCTCGACGAGGACGTTCTTGCAAGTGGTGCGATACGGCGCGACGACGCCAGTGCCTTTGCTGTCTTTGGTAAAGACGAGAGGGAGGAGGATGAATCAGTTTCATCTGCATTAGACGAAGAGTCCTTTTTCTGTTTCTTTTGGCGGTCTTCAAGTCTTTTTCTTTTGAACTTATCCACCACACCGTTCCTCAAATAGCTGGGGAGGTGATTCTCGTCGCCCTCGTTTAATTTGTTTAATTTGATTTCGGACTCCACTATTTCTCTGGTCAAGCCAAGGTAGTTGTGGATGGTGCTGATGGTGACCTTGTTGAGACGAGTAAGAACCATAGTGACGATATGAGAGCTGGCCCTGGGATATTTCGTCTGGACTCTTTCAAAGGCCAGCCTAGGGATGATGGCAATGGTGGCCGACAGGAAAGACCCGGTTGAGCTTTTGTGGTCCTTGTCAGCTTTTGGCCTGGCAATGATCTCAGGGTACACTATGGAATCCTTGAGAGATGCTTGGTTATTTGGGTGGTGCGAGAATCCTTGGGTATTGATCGAGGGAGGACGCGGGTGGTAAGGCGTGGGCCCGTCGCTGGCATTCTCGCCGAGGTAGTTGGGGTCTAGTGGCGCTAGCTCTTCCTCGCTGGCCGGGCTCGGATTGTCCGAGACGGTGAACCTTGGACTCATAATGGGGGAGTTCAAGGCGTTGGTCGAGAATTTGCTAGGAGTGCTGCCGTCGTGGAAGATATTCTCGTTCTTGAACAATTCCAATGCACTCATGAGCGAGGAGAGCGGCGCACCGCTCTTGACTTCGTTGAGCAACTGGTACTTCTGGGTACCGATCTTCAAGGTTTCGCCCTTGTAGTCCTCATCGTCGTACTCGTCAGCGTCCTCTTCTTCTTCGCCGCCGTCGTCCTCGCTGGAGCGGGTATCTTCGCCTTCCTCCTCGTCAAACGCGTAGCCATTCTCCTCTAGAACGCTGTCGAGGCCAGCAGTGCTACCCTCCTTCTTTTTCGAGGGCAGCGGCTGCTGCTGGGTCTTGATTTTGATGAACACCTGGATCGTTCCCTCTACTACAATCAGAAAGCCAAGCTTCTCGTCTACGTGCAAGATTTCGTCTGCGGACACCCGCTGGGTGGTCATGTTCTTGGTCAACTCGTGGAAGACGGGTTTTTCCAAGTACCCAAACACTTTTATGGCACTCAAAAACTCGTCGAGGTAGTTGGACGAGCTGGAGGTGTCTCTTTTCTTCTTCACCGACAGCACCAAGTCGATCGAGCCCGTGGGCTTCTTGGGGTCGGACAATTTGGATTTTCCCTGGACGCCATTCTTGATGTCCTTGGAGTACCCCGTCAAGAACTTGTATCTTACGATTAGAATGCATAGGGTGACTAATACCGCTAGGATTAGTAATAGGGTGGACAACGACAATGTGATCTCGAAGTTTGTGGCGAGGAGCCTGAGCGCTAGCGAGGGGGCGAATAGTAGCGACGAGCGCACCGCCTTATAAGTCCAGTTTGGAATCACCATGGCGAGACTGCCGAGGGTGGAGGATGACGAATTGCCTGCTGCTGCTGTTGCTACTGCTGCTGCTGCTGCCGCCGTTGTGGTGGCAGCAGACAATGGGAGGTCAATTGAGCTTGACATGACTAGCCGTTGGTGCAGTTTCCGTTGATACCTGTCAAGATGGGGGGTGTTGTCAGAAAAAATAGTGGGGGAGGGACCGGGATTATTCTTTTTTTGCGGTGTTTGATGATCTCACACGCTAATAATAGCCTAGGCAAAAATAAGCTTCTTTCAGTTGCTTCAGCCAAACGGGAGCCAGTGCCGATACGAAAGGAGCCTGGAGGTTTTGAAGACGCTAGAACAAAAATCGCTCGGTAGCAAACCACAAAGGGCAAAATCCGGGGCCCTTGTCAATATGCACCTTGTCCGTGGCGGTGGTGTGAAATTCACGATCTCCGGTGCATGTGGCGGGTGAGCGTTGGTGCGATGCCGCAACGTGCTACAGGCGAAATTCCGGTTTGGCGGGCGAGCGAGGGTCCGTTGTAGCGGGCGAGGGTTCCAGCGTCGTGAGGTGGCGGGCCTCGCAACACAGAGGCAGAGAGGGCAATTGCCAGAGCGTACCAAAGCTTAAGGTTTGAACCACCAAGCTTAAGGTTTGAACCGCCTGGCTTAAAGTTTGGGATACGCTGCTTACACTGGCATTCTTCAGCGGTGGTTCTCCGCATTTTGTTTTGCTGCGTCCTGTACGCCAATAGGACGGTCTACATACATAAGCCCTTACAATACGAATCGCTTGTTCTATGGCGGTGCTGGCAAATTTGTATACATTGTATTCTTTGGTTTGTTTGGTTTGTTTGGTTTGTTTATACTTTATTTCAACGATTTTTCAACTGATGAGGTGGCAGGGGCGGTTCCCTCACTTCTTGTAGGGTAAACAGTGGAATCTCTCTAAAATTCTCTCGATACCGTCCATTCCCTTGACGATCTGGTCAAACTCGGGCCCGTAACTGATTCTCACAAAATGGTACCAGATCACATCTTCCAACTTGGAGAGATTCTGGGGGTTGATCAAGAAAAAGAAGCCTGGCACAATGATAACCTTCTCGTGCAAGCACTCGTGGAAAAAGCCGAGACAGTTGGACAATTTCCCTGGCAAGTGGCTCAAGTTGAGCCACAAGTAGAAGGTGGAGTTGGGAATGTTGCCGTGGGACCCGCCGGTGAACTTGAACCCCATTTTGCTCAATCTTCCAATCACGTAGTCTCTCTTCATCTTGAAGTGCAACTGCAAGGCCTTCATCTCGTTCTTGACCTTCAAAGGCTCCAAAAAGTCGACGGCGGCATACTGGAAGGGGGCGTTCGAACCCCCGTCCAAGAACGAGCCTGCACTGCTCAAGGCGTGGATGTAGTCCTCAGGACCCAAGATCCAGCAGATTCTCCAGCCGGGCAACCGGAAGGCCTTGGTCAACCCGTTCAAGATCAATACCGGGTCGTGGTTGACGTCGTTGATGTACTCGGCGGAAGAGATCGAGGAACCCGAGCACCCGTCGTCGTAGTAGTAGTGACTGTAGAACTCGTCCATGATCAACAAGCACTTTTCCTTACACAACTTGTGCAAGTTGCTCAACTGGGTTCTGGTCATGCACTTCCCCGTTGGGTTTCTTGGGTTCGAGGTCAACAAGGCGGACACGCCTCTGTCCAACTCTCTCTTGATGTACTCCAAGTGCACTTCGTAGTTGTCCAGCTCGTTCAAGGGCACCGGGATGGGCGAGAAGTTCTTGAACAAGGACAACATTTCCGCGTAGGCAGTGTAATCGGGCAAAAAGAACGACAAGTAGCAGTCGCTGATGATCGAGGCGATTCTGGTCAAGCCGGCTCTCCCTCCGGGGACAATGCACACGTTCTTGTACGTGTACTTGGACACCTTGTCCTGACGGTAGGTTTCGTTGTACAAGTTTGCGACAGCCTCTCTCAATTCCTTGATCCCGGCGGTGGGGGCGTACTCCTTACTACAGTCGGGCACGGGGACCAGCAGCGGTCTCTTGAACGAGCCGGGGATGGTGTCTCCGTGTTCTGGAGCACCTTGGCCAAGATTGGCCCAGTCCAAGTTGTCGTAGTCAAAGCCGTACTCGGAGGCTCTTTCGGTGACCCACAACACACCCGTGGAGGACTGCGAGGTGTTCATGGCCGGCTTGTGGATTTCCTCGTTGAACTTGGGTTTGGGCAAGGGCACGGGCGACGATGATCTGGAGTGCTCGGACTCCTGCTGGAGCTTGTGGATCAAGTAGTGGTGGTTGGGTCTGCCGCCGTGGCCCTGGTGGCTGCTCGGGTTTCTTGGGGTCGGGGTACCGGGCCCGCCGCCCACCAACCAGGACGACTGGAACCTGTTTTCATGGGGCACTGGCGTGGAGGGGATCGAAGGCGTGGAGTTGCCGGACCCGCTGACCTGCAACGCTTCCAAGAGCGAAGTTGCAGACTTCCGGAGCTGCTGGGGGAGCGATGACTCCAACCGCTCGAACTCCTCGAGGTTTTCCTGCGACTCGTTTGCGTACGAGTATGGGTTGTTGGACATTTTTTCCGTGCAATTGCGTGTGTCTGAGGACGGTCAATTGTGGGGAAGAAGAAGAAGAAGAGCGCTCTGCGATAAACTGAGAAAGGTGTGACTCAATTGGAATTTTCAGTAGTTGCACCGAAAAAAACCAAAAGCCTAAAAAAAATTAATTAAATCAATTAATTAATTGAATTGCAGTGGAATTGGCAGACTGGTGGGTTCTTATCAATAAAAAAATGGATGATGTCAAAAATTATTTTATTGGTGTATTCGACGAGGCGGGGGAGCACAGTGTTTGACAGGACGGAATACTCCTTCGCTTTATAGGTGTTGCAGGGCAATTGTTGGGTGGTCAATGGGAGGTGCCAATTTAACTTTAATCGCTCAATTCACGCAGAGAGAGACAGAGAGAGAAACGTTGCGTTGAGAGGCTAATTATGTGGAGGGGTGTGCGGAGCCGGAGTGCGGTTTGCACGGAATACACTGACGTAATGGGGAGGTTTGGAAAGCGTAAACACAGGAGAGCATACAGGCGCTTCGACAGGTCCACACAGAAAGAGAGAGATCTGTGAGGGGTAAATGCACGATGGGGTCCGAGATCGCCAGCGGGCACCGAAGCAGTACAGGGCAATTCTGGGTGGTGTTTTTTTGATTACGGCCGGGCTTTTTGATTACTCGCTAAATTATGCACCTTTAAGGTTCTAGAAAAATATTGACGTGCAATTCCAGCGTAAATGGCTTCGACGCTGCAGCTGGGTGCATGAGGGAAGTCTGATCAAAGCTAATTTATAGGGGCCCGGCCTGGACCACCACGATGGGCACCACACGATGGCCGCACTCCCACGATGGCACCGTGGGGTGGGTGGGTGTAGAGAGGAATGGGGCATTTCGTATTTTTACTCTAATTGCATTTTAGCCACACAAAGTATTATGGGTGCCTTCTGGGTGTAGCCAGTAGTCGATGTAGTGAGTAGCAGCGAGTACCATTGAGGATCAGAACTCGCAGACTCGCAAGCTGCGCACCTGGGGGAAGCATTGGCAGTTGTCTGATGGGGCCAGTGGGTACAGCAGGATGGAGCTCGGGGTCCTGCCGGCGGCACGCTGCACGCCTATCCGGCGAGGACGACTGCGTCGAGCTTGGCTCCCTGCGGGAGGGGCCCGGGGTCGAGCGCAGCGAGCAGAGCACCACGCCAGTGGCCCCCACGGAGTGGAGGAGCGTGCCCCCGGCAGGGTGCTGGGGTTGAGCCCTACGTCTTTCCGTTTGTCTCTTTGTTTTGTTTTGTGTCTCCAGCACATTCTTTGTTTGTAGTCACTCGATGGGATGCCGCTGCCGCAGCGCTAGCGGTCCCCACTAATTTCTCGCTATTGCCTTGCAACTCCGCATTTTCACGCTTATTTTTTGGGGCGCTAGGCGCGGTGCAAGGAAAAAACAGGCGAAATGTAACACTGAACTATGGCTGCGTGCAGGACAGGGCCCTTTGCAAACACGGGGTACGCCGTGGACTCCACAGAATGACGCCAGGGCCGCCGCTTGGCGGTGTTTGTTTATAAGGCAGCGGAAAGTAGCAGAACGGTGCTGAAAGCGTTGAGCAGTCTAGGAACCACCAAGACCACTGGAATCCACCAGGAATATAGCTGGGTATGTATGTAAGATAAATAGTAGGCAGTGTGAGTTGCAGCAGCAGCAGCAGCAGCGGGAGGGTCCCTAGAAACGCTAGTGCGCGCTAGAGTGCGCTAGCGGTCCCCCGCAGAACCCGAAGAGCCACCACCACCAGCCAAAAAGCAAGCACAGGTGCTCCTCCCCGAAGGGGAGCCAGGCTCGACGCAGTCGCCCTCGCCGTGTAGGCGAACGAGCGTGCCGCCGGCAGGACCACCCTCTGGCTCAAGTGTAGGTGCTGGTGGCCCTGCCGGGGGCACGCTGCACCGCTCCGCTCGGGCCACTCCGTGGAGGCCACTAGCGTGGGGCAGTTGGGACCCACGATTTTCGCGGCCCGGGATTTTCGCAGCAAATGGCGGCTGCGGGCGCTGCTTCGGCGTTTTTGGCCCATTTCCCCATACTAGAAAAGCGATCACAGTTAGGGGCTTCGCCGTATCGGACTTTCATTGCACCCGCAAGCCTATAGGCCCAGCACCACCAAGCAGCGGCCAGACGAGCCTGAGCGAGCCGGAAAGAACCCAGAAGAGCCCCAACGAGCCCCAACGAGCCCAGAAGCCCGAACCACCGTAACGCCCATCCTGCTCGCACCCCCCACCGAAGCCTCTCCACCGCGCGGTTTAGCGTTTGCACCCCCTACATACACCACCGTTTTAGCTACTAACTCGATCCACCCGTTCCGCGTAGTCATCGCAAATTGTGGATTTTTTGCACACAGGCAGCACAGCAACACCAGCGCACCACTGCACCACAGCACACCCCAACGCACCCCAGCACGCCCTAGCAGCGGATACACACCACCTATCCAGCCCCCTATACACCCCTATCCACCCCTACGCACCCCAAACAGAAACCTTTCGCGCCCATACACTGACCCCACGCACACTGCTCGCCCCCCAGCCCCATGAAGTACGTAGACCCCGGGCAGTACCTCCTATCCCCCACCGCCTCCAACGAAGAGCAGATCCAAGAAGACACCATCAAGCATGGGTTCTCCAAGGTGATCGCAGCGCTCTCCGGACGCAAGCACGCACAGACCAGAGACGCCAGCGGCGCCAGCGGCAGCAACCCCCTGGACGAGCTGCGGCGCCCGCTGGGCCTGCTCCAGCAGCAGCAGGAGCACCAGTACCTCGAGCATCTCCAGCGCATCCAGCGGCATCTTGAGCAGCAGCTCCAGCAGGGCAGGGACGTCGCGGACGCGGACGCGGGCGCTGCTCCGCCGCCGGGCGGCCTCCACCTCCAGCATTCGGATTTCATCGACCTCGGCCGCCACTCGCCGCCCTCCCCCCAGCGCCCCCAAAGCGACGGCACCACCGAAACCGAAAACGACGACGACGACGCGATGGACACGGACTCCGACGGGGAGTTGGAGATCGAGGTGGCGCGCAGCGTGTCGCGGCTGCCGTCGCCGCTGTCGGACTTCTCGCCGCTCCTCCTGCTCCCGTTGGAGATCTTGCACCGCATCATCGAGCTCGTGTACTACGACGACAACACGGCGTCGATCTCGTCCAACTTGGAGACGTTCTCGCAGACGATGCCGTTGCTCTCGCGCACCATCAACTCGCTCTCGCTCCGCTTCCTCTACAAGTACGCCATCTTCAACCGGCCGCACGCGTTCGACAAGTTTCTCCACAACGTGATCTCCAACCCGGGGATCGGCAACTACGTGGAGTTCATGGACTTCCAGCAGTTCACCTCCATCGGCTTGGGCCGCACGGGCCGCATGAACCAGGAGATCCAGATGGTCACCTCCGACACCATCTTCACCGCACTCTCGTTGACCCCGAACTTGTTGGAGTTCTTGCTGTCGGAGAACATCCAGGACGACATGGACGTGCGCGTGTTGGACTGCTTGTTCAACGGGTTGCGCCAGCTCCAGGCGATGGATTTCTGCGGCGCCAGCAGCGAGAGTTTCGCCCGCGCGTTCAGCGAGCTCGAGATCGCCCTGGCGGACGCAGAAGCGGCAGCGCAGCTGCTGCTGCTGTTGCTGTTGCTGCTGTCAGCAGCACTCGACATGAGCGCCTCCAGTGCCACGCTCACGCGGCACCACACGGCGGCTGCGCCGCCGCCACCGCTCAGCCGCCTCTTCAAGCTCTCGTTCCACGACTGCTCCAACTTGGCGCCCGACGTGTACGCCAAGGTGCTCCCGCACTTGGCCAACTTGCGGCGCTTGGACTTGAACCACACGTCCGTCACACTGGCGCTCTTGAACGCGTGCATGCCGGCGTCCGCCCGGCTCACGCACCTCTCGCTCGCGCGGTGCTCCAAGCTCACCACGCGCGACTTGATCCAGTTCTTGACGCAGCACCCGTCCGTGGCGCGGGGGCTGTTGCAGTGGCTCTCGTTGCAGACGGACTCCAACGTGGTATCGCCGTTGAGCGACACGTACTTGTCGTTCACGCTCCGCAACTTGAACGCGCCGGCCTTGCGCTACCTCAACCTCGGCGGCTTGCCCGTGAACGCGTCCCACTTGCAGCAGATCCGCGCCCGGTTCCCCGGCTTGGAGACCTTGGCCATCCTGCACTCGCCCAGTGTCACCATTGACGACATTGACGGGTTTTTGAAGGATAACAAGACCATCAAGTTTGTGGACCTCACGGGCTGCAAGCGCATCACGCGCTTCAACATCCCCGTGATTTTGCGCAACTGCTTCTACACCGCGGACAGCCTCGTGGCGCTCGAGTTCGACTACAAGATCCTCATGGAGTTGACAGGCCTGGGCAACCACCTCAAGATCACGCCCAACTCCAAGTCCTTCTTGGACCCGCCCGTGGCGCCGCAGGTGTGGAAGTTCTACGACAACGAGGGCCGCCGCCTGTGGATCTACAAGGTGGAGCCGCTGGACCCCTACTACAAGTCCGTCATCAACAGCACGGGCAACATCACGCGCACCTCGTCCATCCTGAACTTGACCTACTACGACCTCGAGACCGGCAAGAAGATCACCCAGAAGTTCCGCAAGCCGGACTTCCTCAAGTACGTCTCCCGCAAGATCTGCTGCTCCGTCGGCTACCACCGCTTGGACGACACCAAGAAGAAGTCCTACATCGAGGGCACGCTCGCCGAGGACGTGTGGCCCGCAGAGTTCTCCCAGCGAGGCATCTACAACTACTACTCGCTCAACGTGAAGTAGCGCCCCCCGGCGGGGCGCCCCCCGAGCGCAGCGAGCAGAGCGCCACGCCAGTGGCCCCCACGGAGTGGAAGCAGCGTGCCCCCGGCAGGGCCACCAGTACCTACCCTGGGCCAGGGCCCGCCGGCGGCACGCTACTTCGCCTACCCGGCGAGGGCGACTGCGTCGAGCTCAGCTCCCTTCGGGAGGGAGGGCCGGCGGCGCCCCTTGCCCCACTACTGCATTTGCATTTACTATATAAAAGATTCTAGGTATGTATTCAATGTATCGTTATAGATTAAGCTTAGGCGTAGCGCAGCCCGCCGTCGCCGTCGCAGCGCCGGCTGCAACAATGCTGCTGCCTGCGGCGTAGACCCCAGGCGCTGGCGACTGACGGATAAGCGCAGCGCACCGGCCGTCCGTGCGCTGCGCTGCTAACCCCGTCGATGCAGCGGAAACAAGGGCCTCCAGCTGCCCGGCTGCGAGCCTCCCCGTAGGGGAGCCAGGCTCGACGCAGTCGCCCTCGCCGGGCAGGCGAAGCAGCGTGCCGCCGGCGGGCGCTGGTGTAGCTGGTGGCCCTGCCGGGGGCGCGCTGCTTCCACTCCGTGGGGGCCACCGGCGTGGTGCTCTGCTCGCTGCGCTCGGGCCTGTGCGTAGCGGCCGGGTGTGAGTTTTTCCACCGGTGGCCCAAAATTTCAGCTTCTCCGCCTTTTGGCACTTCCACATGTCGTGCTGCCCCCTGGCGGCCGCTGGAGCAACCGAGCCGAGGGTGCTTGTCTGCAGGAAATTGTGGGGTTGCAGGGCCCGGCACATATCCGATGGCAGTGGCAGATCCTGTGGGCTTCAACGGTTTATAAGGGTAGACGATCGATCTTTTCAGCACGCCGGCACGCTCTTAAGGCAGGCAATTCCTTGTTTTGGTGAGTTTTGCTTGAACTTTCCGCTATTTTTGCTTTGTAGTTTTCCATATTTTTGATTTTTCAGGTCAGTGCTTAGAAACCATGGGTCTCGGTGTCACTCCTATCAGAAACGCGTTTGACGTTGCGGGCCTCGAGCGGTACCTCTCGTCCGCCCAGCTCCCCGGGGGCACCACGTTGGGCCCCTCGGTCACGGCGTGGCCGCCGCGCGAGCTCATGGAGCCCTCGCTCACCGTGCAGCAGTTCAAGTTTGGCCAGTCCAACCCCACGTACCACATCACCGACCGCGCCGGGCGCCAGTTTGTGTTGCGCAGAAAGCCCATGGCCAACGCCAAGCTCGTCAACAAGTCTGCGCACGCCATCGAGCGCGAGTTCTACATCCTCCGCGGGGTCAACCTCTGCAACGCGGACCAGCAGAACGCGGCCCGCGTGGTGCCCGTGCCCCTCGTGCACGCGTTGTGCGAGGACGAGAGCGTGATTGGGTTTGTGTTCTACTTGATGGAGTTTGTCGAGGGCAGGCAGCTCGTCAACCCGGAGATGCGCGGCGTGCCCGCCGCGGACCAGCCGTTGTACTGGAAGTCCATCATGGAGACCATCACCGCCATCCACTCGCTCGACGGCGAGCGCTTGTGCCTGGAGTTGCCCGCGGAGCACTTCCCGCAGTTCCAGCTCGCGCGCATCCGCGAGCAGCAGCGGTCGGGCAAGAAGAAGGCGTCGTACTTTGAGCGCCAGGTCAAGCTGTTGTCTGCGGTGGCGCAGCACCAGTCCAAGGTGGTGGACCCGATCCCCAACTTTGACAACTTGTGCCGGTGGGTCGCGCAGCACGCGCCCCAGGACCCGGACGCCATGATGTTGATCCACGGCGACTTCAAGATCGACAACATCATCTTCCACCCGACGGAGCCGCGCGTGATCGCGGTGTTGGACTGGGAGTTGTGCACGTTCGGCCACCCGATCTTCGACTTGGCCAACTTCTTGCAGGCGTTCCAGTTCCCCAACAGGCTCAACTCGTTGCTCTACAAGCCCAACAAGACCGACATGGGCATGGAGAAGCGCGGCTCCATGGAGGCCGTCGACGCCAAGTTGCAGCTCTACTCGGACACCTTGGGCGTCCCGTGGTCCGCCAACGACCCCAAGAACAACCCCATCGACCAGTGGGTCGTCGGCTTTGTGTTTGGCTTGCTCCGCTTGAGCGTCATCTCCCAGGGGATCGCCATGCGCGTGGCCAAGGGCAACGCCTCCTCGGGCGAGGCCAGCGGCTACGCAGCCATGTACCCGATCTTGGCCCAGTTGGCCGAGGAGTACATCAACGAGAGAGGCGCCGCAGACGGATCAAAGTTATAGCGGGTATATAAACTATTTACGGTACGCAATACTAGAGAACTTGACAAGCACCAGTGTAGACGAGCGCAGTCCCCAGGGGCCCGTAGGGACCGGTGCGGCCAGCGCGCTGCGGAGGAGGCGATTTGCAGCCAAGGGGGCCCAGGGGGTGCGCCTGCCCGGCGAGGGCGACTGCGTCGAGCCTGGCTCCCTGCGGGAGGGGCTAGGGGGGACGAGCGCAGCGAGCAGAGCACCACGCCAGTGGCCTCCACGGAGTGGATGGGCGGGCCCCCGGCAGGGCCACACGGACTTGCACTGGGCCAGAGGGTGCTGCTTGTGGTCCTGCCGGCGGCACGCTCCACGCCTGCCCGGCGGGGGCGACTGCGTCGAGCCTGGCTCCCTGCGGGAGAGGCAGCCCCACGCTAGTGGCCCCCACGGAGTGGCCCGAGCGGAGCGGTGCAGCGTGCCCCCCTGCTAGGGCCACCAGCGCCTACTGTGGGCCCGAAGGGCGGTGCGCGGTGCAGCGCTGCGCGCACATGAAAAATGGTGGATTTGAAATCGCCGGCCCTGGGCGCCTCTCTTCTCTTGCTACCCACCGCCAGCCATGCCCTACACGCCATACTCGGAGCTCGTCGCTACCCCCGCCACGTCCATACGGTGCCCCTTCAAGGCCTGCCACGCCAAGATCATCCCGTTGGCGTCGCTCGAGAAGGTGAGCGTCGAGGACTCGCCGCACATGACCAAGGTGTCCGAGGAGGAGCCCGACAGCACCGCCTTCTTGCAAGTCAACGACGTGTGGGACTTCGACAACATAGGCGTCTCGCGGCCCGCCGAGGACCTCCAGCAGCCCCACATCACCAGCGCAGGCGGCGAAAAGAAGGAGATCGCCATCCAGCGGCTCCTCATCTGCAGCGAGTGCGACAAGGGCCCGCTAGGCTTCGCCGGCATCCCTGCCGGCAGCGACAGCCACCACAACAACTTGGTGTATTTCTTGAGCTGCAAGAGCTTGCTCTACGAATAGAGGCGCCTTAGCACCAACGGGGGCCCACGACACGCAACCACCGGAGGCACTGCCGGGCGCCCGCCCAGCCACTCTGTGGGGGCCACTGGCGTGGTGCTCTGCTCGCTGCGCTCGTCCCCCCTAGCCCCTCCCGCAGGGAGCCAGGCTCGACGCAGTCGCCCCCGCCGGGCAGGCGTGGAGCGCGCCGCCGGCAGGACCACAAGCATCCTCCTGGTCCCACTGTAGGTAACGGTGGCCCTGCCGGGGGCACGCTACTCGCCTCCCCGGCGGGGGCCACTAGCGTGGTGCTCTGCTCGCTCCGCTCGGCCCTCGCCGGGCAGGCGCCAGCGGAGCGTCGCTACAGCCTACACAGGCGCTACACGGAGAATCTTCGTTACCATATATTTTGTATATGTCAGTTTCATTCGTTTTGATTATCGTTTTAACACCGCCTTCATAAATAAACTCGAGCCCAGCCCGTAGCGCGCGGGGGAGCGTCCCGTCCGTAGAGCGCCTAGATCTTGGCCTGTGGCTGCAACTCCTTGGCGATGCCCAAGGCCACCAATCTGGCGATCGACATGGTGGACACCATGGGGTTGACGCCGGAGGCGGTGGGCATGGCGGACGCGTCGGCCACGTACACGTTGCTGCACTCGTAGAGCTTCCCGTTGTTGTCGCAGGCGCCGTACTTGGGGCCCTTGCCCGCGATTCTGCACGAGCTCATCTGGTGGGCGCTGCCGAACAGGGTGCGGTAGGGCACGAGCTCGATCTTGGCGATCTTGGCTCTCCAGGCGACGTAGTCCTTGTCGGTGATGGCACGCTCCTCCTTGGGCTTGTCGGACTCGAAGCCGTCCACGCCAACCTGTGGGTGGATGATGGCCTTGGCACCGCCGATGTACAAGAGGTCTGCGGTGATCAAGACGCCCTCTCTGAGCGCGTCCCGGTCGTACTTGTTGACGGCGTAGTCGATGATCAACGCGTTGGGCTTAGCCGGGTCGTTGCGCACGGACCCGCTGCTCTTGTCTCTGGTGATGATCAACATGGCGGCCAAGTTGTTGTACTTCAAGAAGCGCTTTCTGGCCTCGTCGCTCAGCGTGTAGGGGAAGAGCGCGTTCTCCAAGTAGGGCGCGTGCAACACGGTTTCGATCTTGGGGCCGTGCGCCTTGCCGTCCAAGTCGTCCACCTCGCAGCTGACCGCGGTGAGGATGGGCGCGTTGTGCGGTTCGAGGTTCAGCTCGCGGCCGAAATCGCCAAACAACACCGTGACGGGGTGCAACTTCAAGTTTTGCCCAATGTGCTTGTTCTTGAAGCCCGAGTTGGCCAACACGACGGGGGTCTGGAGCGAGCCGCCGCACACGATGAACTTCTTGGGGCCCTTGATGGTGAAGCGCACACCCGTGGACACGTCCTCGCAGAGCGCGCCGTGCGCCTTGCCGCCGCGGTGGAGAAGCCTGAGCACCTTGACGTTGGTCATAAACTCGCAGCCGTTCTCCTGCGCGTCGCGGAACCAGCACTCGGTGGAGCCCTGCTTGATGCCGAACTTGCACCCGAGGTAGCAGCGGCCGCAGTCGTGGTTCTCGTGCGTGCCGTTGTTGTTGCCCACCTCCTTGTAGTGGTAGCCCAACTTCTCGGAGCCCTCCAAGATGAGCTTGTTGGAGAAGGAGTGGTTGTAGCTGGTGGTGGACACGCCCATCTTTTCAAACACGTAGTCCATGGCCTGGTCGTACTTTTCGTTGGCCGCCCACTCGATGCCGTAGTCGTCGTACCACTCCTTTCTCACCTTGAAGGGCGTCTTGAGGCACGCGGACCAGTTGACGGTGGACCCGCCGCCGAACGTGGCGCCGGCAATCACCGTCATGGACCCGTCCGCGGTGGGGAGCACCCCGCCGTTCTCGTACAAGCTGCGCAACGCGGTCTTGTCGTCAAACACGTACTCCAGGCGGTGGTAGTACTGGCCCTTTTCCAACACGAGGCACTTGAACCCTTCCTGGGATAAGGTGTGCGCAACGACACCAGCACCGGAGCCGGAGCCGATGATGAGCGCGTCCACGTTGGGCACGTACAACTCGTTGCCGTCCAGCTTGGGGTTGGCAAGAATGTGGTAGCGGAACAAGTCGTCCTTGCCCAACTGCGCGGTCTCGTACAACACGTCGCGGAGCTCGGTCTTGGGGTAGCCGATGATGTCAAAGTGGATGTCGGGCGCAAACACGTTGAAGGTGACCATCGTCAACAGGTAGAACAAGCGGAACAACTTGTTTTTGATGGGGAACGGCGACAACTTCCACGCGTTGAGCACCTGCTCGCGCTCGTGCACCGTCATCTCGCTGATCAACGTGAACGAGTTGGTGAGGAGCAGCGCGGTGAGCCGCGTGTTCAAGAGGTTCGAGAGAATGATGAAGGTGCGCACCGCGTCCGAGCTGTTGGAGTTGATGGTGTCCTTGACGAACTCGCGGAGCCCGGGCAACTTGGACGGTCTGGTGACGGTGCGGCAGTACTCCTCGATCTTCTCGCGCGGGTAGTCCTTGGGGACGTAGGGCTCGAGCGCCTGCGGCGTGATCTCGTGGACGAGCCCGTCCGCGAGCTGGAGCACGATCTCGACGTGCTTGTCTTCGACGACTTCAAACATGCTGCTACTGTAAAAATTGCTGTGGTGTAGCGGTGGAGAGAGAAAGAAGGCTCGGGCAGCTTTTTGCGAAAAACGGGGGCGCCGCAAGCGTATATAAAGCAGGCAGCACGCAGCACGGCCGGACTTTCATATGATTTTGCAGCGTGATCTCTTCGGCCTGTGATTATTTTCTAGCAGCAGCTAGCGAGTCTGGGGGGGGCTTGCAGCCGGTAATTTTTCGCGGGGTTCAGGGGCCCACCCAACCTGGCGCGCGCACACCGCAATCCCATGGACGCTCGCCTGAAATTTCAACCGAATGGTGGGGAGGGGAGGGGACGCGCTCGGCCCAGCGTCCACCCAACCACGCCAGATCGTAAGATCCCCAGAGTTCCCCATCGGGCGATCTGGCGTTTACGACGGATTTAAGGGATTTAAGCGGCGCCCGCGCAGCGCTGCGAGCGCTGCGAGCGCAGCGGGTGGGCAGCGAAGCGAGCAGCAGCACACCCACACCGGCACCAAGTGGGTGGGCCCGCCGGCGGCACGCTCACACGCCTGCCCGGCGAGGGCGACTGCGTCGAGCCTGGCTCCCTTCGGGAGAGAGGCCAGGGGGGCCCGAGCGCAGCGAGCAGAGCACCACGCCAGTGGCCCCCGCCGGGCAGGCGAGCACCGCGCCGCCGGCAGGACAGCGCGCAACCTCCCGCTCCAGCAATTGGCTCCAGTGCAGGCACCGGTGGCCCTGCCGGCGTTCGCTCCGCTCGCTCAGGCCACTCCGTGGGGGCCTCTGGCGTGGGTGTTTGGGCTGCAAACGGCCCTTCCCCAGAGCCGGTACCAAAAGTTCCCGAGCAGCCGCTCTTGGCGAAAGTCCGCGCGTGCATGCACTTAGTAACCGTGAGGCTCAACAAACGGCAGGGCGTCGGGTTTTCTTCGGTAACTCGCCAGGGTGAGTGGAGCTACGGGGGGCTGTGCTCCTACGGGTCTGTCTGGTGGCTGTTTGCTTCATAAGTCGTGATATTCATACTACAGTAACTATACAGTGCTAACTGCCTCGCGGCAAGGCTGCGCAGGGGGCCAGCGGTGGGTCCGCACGGAGGTCGCTGCACGCCTGCCCGGCGAGGGCGACTGCGTCGAGCCTGGCTCCCCTACGGGGAGGAACAGCCCCACGATAGTGGCCTCCACGGAGTGGCCCGAGCGGAGCGGTGCAGCGTGCCCCCGGCAGGGCCACCAGCAACTACAGTTGCACCAGGGGGACCAGGGATGGGCCCGCCGGCGGCACGCTACTTCGCCTGCCCGGCGAGGGCGACTGCGTCGAGCCTGGCTCCCCTACGGGGAGGTACAGCCCCACGCTAGTGGCCCCCACGGAGTGGCCCGAGCGGAGCGGTGCTGCGTGCCCCCGGCAGGGCCACCAGCAACTACAGACCAGGGGGACCAGGGATGGGCCCGCCGGCGGCACGCTACTTCGCCTGCCCGGCGAGGGCGACTGCGTCGAGCCTGGCTCCCCTACGGGGAGGTACAGCTCCACGCTAGTGGCCTCCACGGAGTGGCCCGAGCGGAGCGGTAGCGCCACCACCCGGCCCCAGGTGCGCGGCCCCCAGGGGGGACGGGCTATCTGCTTTTCTCTTCGATCTCCGAGTCGATGGACTCGTTGAGGAGCTGGCCGCCCTCGTACTCGATGGCGAACTGCTCCAACGCGTAGGCGCGGCCGCGCCACGCGGGCACCTCAAACAAGTGGTCGATGGCCTCCAAGGGCACGCCCTTGGTCTCCGGGTACAAGAAGTACACCACGACGGGGAACACGATCATGCAGGAGGCGAAGAGGAAGTACAAGCCGTAGCCCATGGCGTTGAACGCGTTGCCCGTGAAGCGGCCCCAGATGAAGGCCCAGAACCAGTTGGCGGACGAGTTGATGGCCTGCGTGAAGGTGCGGATGTCCTGCGAGAAGATCTCGGAGTTGATGCACCAGGGCGTGCCGTTCCACGACACGCCGTAGAAGATGGTCCAGATGTAGAGCATGGCCTCTGCGGCCTTGCCGCCCGCGGTCATCTTGGTCTGCCCGCGCGCGAGCGCCGCGGCCGGGTCCGCGATCTTCACGTACAGCCCGATGAACCACATGCAGAAGGAGCACGGGATGGACCCCCAGATCAACGCGGTGCGGCGGCCAAAGTTGTCCACGATGAAAAAGATCCAGCACACGGAGGCAAAGCCCTTCAAGAGGCCAAAGATGCCCGTGCTCTGTAGGCCCGCGTTGGTGCCGCTGACGCCCAACGACTTGAACACCGTAGGCGAGTAGTAGGTGATGGCGTTGATCCCGGACCCGTTCTGCATCGGGAACAACGACGTGGAGAGCACCATTCTGTACAACAACTTGCGCGTGGTGAGCACCTTGCGCATGGGCGCGAAGAAGCCCGTGCCCAACTTGCGCTTCTTGTCGGCGATGTCGCGCTGGAACTTGTCCATCTCGTGCACAAAGTACTCGTGGTCCTCCGGGAGCTTGCTCAAGTACTTGAAGTTGGCGCGCGCCTGGTCCACCTTGTCCCTGGAGATCAAGTAGCGCGGCGACTCCGGGATGAAGAAGGAGCCCGCAAAGAACAACCCCAGGGGCACCAACTGCAACGCGAACGGGATCACCCACTGCTTCTTGCTGTTGGGCACGTTCTGCAACACGCCGTAGTTGATCCAGTAGCCGATGATGCCGCCCACCTGCCACGACACCTCCCAGCACCCGACGAGCCGGCCCCTGATGGCCGCGGGCGAGATCTCCGACACGTAGATGGGCGCCAACCCCAGGCAGCCGCCGATGGCCACGCCGGTCAACACGCGGCCCGCGTAGATGGCGCCGAGCCCGCGCGACGAGTTGGCGATCAACGAGATGGCCGAGCCAAACACCAACAAGAAGCCGGAGATCACGAGCCCCACCTTGCGCCCAAGCAACTCGCCCACGGGGTACATGATCAAGGACCCGAAGAACGCGCCCGCCTGGAACACGGACACCACGTTGGCGTTGACGAGCGTCTTCTTGCTGGCGCTCATCTTGTCGAAGCCAAACTCGTTCTGGAACGAGGGAAGCGCGATGGTGCCGCCAATGAACCCGGCGTCGTAGCCAATGATCACCGCGGCGGCGGCCGCCGTGATGGCGCACAAGAAGAGCCGCGCGTTGTACACCTCCTGGGGCATGGGCACGTACTTCAAGTCCTCGTTTTCCCGCATGGATCGTATGGACATGCTGTCGCCGGGGTTGGACATGCTGCGTCTGAGCTTTTTGGAGAACTTGCCGAGCATAGCAGCAAAAGAGAGAGTGGTTGAGACGAGTGGTTAGGCGCTCCTAGGCTGTGATTTTGTGGATTTTTTGGGATTTTTTGGTAAACTTTTGGGACTTTTGATGCCCTTTTGGTGGTGGCGGTCGCTCTGGCTGCGTGAGTGTTGCAGACGCGTGAATTTGCGGCGGATCTGCTCCTTTTATAGCTGGAGGTATCGCCGAGCCGCTGGAAAATATGCGCTGGTTTCCGAAAGCACCCCAGTTGTAGCAGAAAATAAAAGTTCCCCTACGCAGCGGAGTTAGCAAGAGCAGCTTTGAGTGCAGCAAGGGAAAAAACCAAGCAAGAGCGCGGGGGGACCCCACGCTTTATATGCTGCTGCCCCGAACAGCTGAATGGAATCGGCCGCACGCCAGATCTTGCAGATTGCTGCTGCTCGTGCTTGGCAAGGGAAGCGGTGTCGAGGCTGAAATGGCAACGATAATTTCTTTTTTGAGGGCATCGGGGTTAGTTGGCGTTTCTGGGGACAGTGCGCTGCGTCTCCGGGGGGGCATACACCCATACTGGGATAAAGTTAAAGTTTTCAGGCTCTGGGGGGGGAGGGATCGCGTTTCGGGGAAATGACATCATTCCATGCCACGCCATGACCCTTCCCCTCGACGGTCTCGGCGACCTTGCCACTGTTTGGGCCCCGTTGTTTTTCCTTTTGTTTTCTCGTTTCAGAAGCCAGAGATAAGAGATAAGTGGAACGAGCGCAGCACGGCTGATTTGTGGGATTTCCAGCGGGGGAGCACGTTTTTCTGCAGCACTGGGGGGCGCACTCCTGGCGCGTGTCGCACAGCAGCACCGTATTTTTCCCGCTACCCCACAATCTCTTATCTCTGGCCCTGGGTGGAGCCCAGAGTGGAAAAATTTCACTGCAGCGGTAGCTGGAGCGAGCGTGAGCAAGCGTGAGCATGGAAAAAGGGCGTGACTCCGGCCTCTTACGTTACAGCAAAGCGAGCGATGCTAGGAAGAGAGAGAGAGAGAGCGGAACCTAATGATAGAGCGAGTGCTAAGGTGCTAATGTTAGAGTGCTACGGCGCGGCTATAGCCGCTGGGTACCAATGATTGCGCAGGGGAATGCTCCGCGCTCGTCTGCCCAGCATTATCAGCCTTGGGACGCACAGAAGACACGCAACGATGGAAAGAATCACACTTTTGGCCTGAGGGCAGCGACTTTGTGGAGACAATGACGTCGTGGAGATGAGCAGATCATTATGGTCACGTGACTGAGGGCACCTGGTGGTGCCAGCGGAAGGATCTCCTATAGTTTAGGAGGTCTGGACTGGTCCACTTCTATTGGTATAGACAAGCACCAGGAGAGCGTCTTGGGACATTGCGGTTCCCCAGTGGGTTTGTGCCCGCTGCACCGCTCCGCTCGGGCCACTCCGTGGAGGCCACTGGCGTGGTGCTCTGCTCGCTGCGCTCGAGCCACCGTGAGGGAGCGGTCCTTGGGGCTGCCCTCCCGCAGGGAGCCAGGCTCGACGCAGTCGCCCTCGCCGGGTAGGCGTGTAGCGTGCCGCCGGCAGGACCACGGCTGGTCCCCCTGGACCCACAGTTGGCTCTGGTAGTCCTGCCGGGGCATTCTACTCCTTGGGGGCCACTATTCCTGGGGGGTCAGTATTGTAGCTGAGTGAACTGTAGGGGGTATGTCTGTGGACGCTTCTTCCCTCTAGCCCGCTGGTCAGAATAAGCCTGTTTTGGCGGGGAGGACTGAGAGTGGTACGCTGGTGTGTGTTTCGGAGTTAGTGAGTACCACTGGGATGCGAACACGGAGATATTGGGATACGAAGTAACGCAGTGTAAGCCTGGCGGAGTAACACACCGTCGTCCCCTCTAGAGCACGGTGGCTTCTCTACTGCGTTGTGTTACTCCATGCAGTGTACGGAGACAAAGAGAGGCTTGTAGAAGCAGAATCCCTCTCGTAGTCAGCTCTGCGCCTACTCTCTCAAAAACCAGTGAATAGTATTTTTTTGACTAGTGTAGAATAGTATGCTAGCGGACTGAAAACCCACCGATTGGATACCTTTTGTTGCCTCCTGGTACTCCTGGCAGCTCCTAGCAATTGTGTATTCGGCGTCCTGCCCGCAAGCGATACTTTTGCTGTGGTGTGCCAATTGCATCTCTGTAGAGTGTGCGGTGCGAGGGGTGGCGCTACCGCTCCGCTCGGGCCACTCCGTGGAGGCCACTAGCGTGGGGCTGTTCCTCCCGAAGGGAGCCAGGCTCGACGCAGTCGCCCTCGCCGGGTAGGCGAAGCAGCGTGCCGCCGGCGGGCCCATCCCTGGTCCCCCTGGTGCAACTGTAGTTGCTTGCGGCCCCGATCTCGCGACTGCTACGGGGGTCGCAGGCCAGTGCAATTACATAGTTATTTCATATTTGCCTTTAGGTAGCCGCCTGCTGGAGGTATACGGAGTGGCAGCCACGGCAGGCACCCACTTCTGGCAATTGCTTGCCTCCTGAACCCTGTAAGTATAGCCAAGATCAACCTGCTCTCCCACTGCTCTGCTCTTACTCTACTGCTGCTCTATGAAAATTTCTTATAGTACGCTGAAAAACAAACCCTACGACCCTCTGCTTCCTCCACCCCCTTCTCTCCCTCTACAGCTGTATGGACATTCTACAAGGCTACTCATCGGACGAAGAAGAAGAGGACGCACAAGTGCTTGCACAAGACCACAGCCAGAACCCACCGTCAACGCAGCCACAGGCACACAGCAGTACGCTCGCGAAGCCCTTCTTTGACGAGTTCGACATCTTCTCGCAGAACTACCAGTACAACAGCACCGGCAACACCATGGTGCAGGCGTTCTTGTACATCCCGTGGAACCCGTCGCTCGCCACGGTCAACGAGCTCAAGAAAATCTCGCAAAGGGCCATCCAGCAGATCAAGAGACTCCACCCGGCCCAGAGCGACAACTACACCTGGCACTACGTGGGCGCGCCCTTGGCCACGCAGTACGGCAAGTTCAGCGTCACCAACAAGCACAACTTGTCCAAGTTCCACATCACCTTGTCGGACAATGTCGTCGCCGACACCCACAAGATGAAGCTCTTCCTCTCCGGGTTGCGGGAGGGCGTCGGTGCGCTCGAGATCGACCGCTCCTTGGTTAACTCCGACGACACTGAGGTGCGGATGCGGGCGAATCTCAACAGAATACTCGGGTTGAGCAGCCAGACGCTGCTGCCACCCACCGCGGAGGGCGCCGCCGCGGCCGCCACGGCCGCCACGCCCGTGGTGTCGCTCAGGTTCCAGAACACGTTGAATGTGTTCAGAAACAGGAAGACGGGCAACATCTTCATCTCGGGGCTCATCTCGACCGAGGGCGCCCAGGGCAAGTTCTTCAGAGACATAGGCAGCGTGATCAGCGGCAACAAGCTTCTGTTGGGCTTGGGCGGCGTGCCCAAGAACCCGCCGCGGTGGCACATATCGATCGTCGTCGGGGAGCACCGGGGCACCAAGATCTCGCAGGTGGACGAGGGGTCGTACTCGGAGCTCTTGGGGCCGTTGGAGCTCGACGACCCGGCGGTGCTCAGAGATTTCAGAGTAAACATAGACAGAGTGGTGGCCAACGTGCTCGGCCTGAAGCGCCAGGACATAGAGATGAAGTTCCCCGTCAGCAAGCCGTGAGAGCAGGCGGCGACTACAAGCCGCGAGCAGGACGGGCCACCACACCACTTGTAAATAGAACACCGGCCGCCGCAGTGTCCGGGGTGGCCCACCACCAGCATGGATGCACCATGTGGATATTACTGGTGACCGAGGCGGTCGCAGCGACGCTCCGCTGGCCACTCCGTGGAGGCCACTAGCGTGGTGCTCTGCTCGCCGCGCTCGGCCCCCCGGTGGGCCATTGTGCGACGATGCGTATGTATATAGAGAGAGAGGGAGAATCTACAACTACAGTGATTTCTTGCATTCGATGGAAGACGACGGGCCCAGCCTGCCTAACTTGTAGCCTACTCTATCGCTCCGCTCGGGCCACTCCGTGGGGGCCACTAGCGTGGGGCAGTTCCTCCCCGTAGGGGAGCTGAGCTCGACGCAGTCGCCCTCGCCGGGAGGCGTGTAGCTTGCCGGCGGGACGACACACACCCTCCTGGTCCAACTGTAGTTGCTGGTGGCCCTGCCGGGAGCCCGCGGCACCGCTCCACTTGGGCCACTCCGTGGGGGCCACTAGCGTGGGGCTGTTCCTCCCCGTAGGGGAACTGAGCTCGACGCAGTCGCCCTCGCCGGGCAGGCGAAGTAGCGTCCCGCCGGCAGGCCCTGGTGTAGGTGTACCTGCTGGTGCTGGCAGCCCTGCCGGGGGCACGCGCATCCACTCCGTGGGGGCCACTGGCGTGGAGCTCTGCTCGCTGCGCTCGGCCGCTGGGGCAGTGCACCCCACGCTAGCTGGCGGCCCTTCCGCGCTCACACCGCTGGAAATTTTATTTTCCACACCCACCCGGGCCCTCCATGTGCCTTGGTACGAAAAAGCGAAATTAAATTAGCGGGCCCTCTGGCTACGCAGCCCTCCCACACCACCACCACTACCACCACCAGCATGTCCAAGAAGTACCACAAGAACATCGAGAAGCAGCTCATCGACATCGTCAACAGCCACTCCAACGAGAACAAGTGCGGCGAGTGCGCCACGCCGTTCCCGACGTGGGCGCTGTGGAACTTGGGGATCCTCCTCTGCGGCCGGTGTGCCTCCGTGCACCGCAAGTGCATCCCGCAGATCTCCAAGGTCAAGTCGTTGACGTTGGACCAGTGGTCGCCGGACCAGATCGAGAACTTGCGCCGCATTGGCAACAAGCGGGCCAAGAAGGACTGGAACCCGCGCAGAGTGCCCTTCCCGTACGCGGACGACGACGACCAGGGCCCCATCGAGGAGTACCTCCGCGAGAAGTACGTCGAGGGCAAGTACCGCGACGACGACGTGGACCCGCGCGACTACCACCTTGGCGGCGACCACGACAGCTTGGCGCCGCCGCGGTCCGCGCTGCGCGCGAGCCTGCGACTGAGGCTGTCGTCCATCCAGAACGGCGGGTCCCGCTCCAGGGGCAACACCCTGTCGTCCGGGTCCGGGTCCAGGGGCGGCGGCAGACCCATCCCACGCTTGAGCCACCGCAGGGTGACCAAGTACGAGGAGTCGCAGTACCAGACGGAGTTGCGCAACGTGTTGCGCTTGGGCTACCAGAACAGCGACGCCATCTTGGAGGCCTTGTGCTTGAGCGAGGGCGATCTCGACTTGGCCTTGGACATCTTGGACGAGGACAAGAAGGTCAACCCGACCGAGGAGGAGCTCCCGCCCGCGTTGCCCCGGAGGCCCCGCAACACGTCGTATCTGGACAACAACCCGATCGCGGCCATGGTGACGGGCCAGCAGCCCCAGCAGCAGCCCACACAGTCGACCAACGAGTGGTGGACGCAGGGCTCGGCCCAGGCCACCGGACAGCAGCAGCAGCAGCAGCAGCTCCAGACCGGCGCCGCCACCGGGCAACAGCCCCAGATATACCAGTACACAGACCCCGCCACCGGGCAGATCTCGTACATCGACTCCAACGGGCAGCAGTACCTCGACCCCAGCAACCCACAGCACCAGCAGCAGCTCATGCAACAGCAGCAGGCGCAGCAGGTGCCCTTGACGGCGCAGCAAACCACAAACCAGGCCATCCTCTCGTTGTACGGCCAGCCGGACAGGTTCACCACGAACGTGGTGGCGCCCGTGGACGGCAAGCAGCAGCCACAGCAGCAACCACAGCAGCAGCAGCAGCCAACGGGGTTCGGCTTCCAGCAGCAGCAGCAGCAACCTACGGGATTTGGGTTCCAGCAGCAGCAGCCCACGGGGTACGCCTTCCAGCAGCAGCAGCCCACGGGGTACGCCTTCCAGCAGCAGCAGCAGCAGCCCACAGGGTACGCGTTCCAGCAAGGGGGACAGCCCAACGGGTACCAGTTCCAAGGACAGCAACAATACCGGTAGAGTAGATGCGCGGGTCTCCGGCAGGGGTCCCAGGAGCGTACCTGTAGCCTGACGGGGCAGGTGGGACGCTCCGCTGGCGCCTGCCCGGCGAGGGCGACTGCGTCGAGCCTGGCTCCCCTCCGGCGAGGAACAGCCCCACGCTAGTGGCCTCCACGGAGTGGCCCGAGCGGAGCGGTGCAGCGGGCCCCCGGCAGGGCCACCAGCAAGTACAGTTGGACAGAAGGCGTGGTCCCGGGCCCAGGGAGCAGCCCCACGCCAGTGGCCCCCAGGTAGCGGAGCGGTAGCACCCCGAGGGGGGCTACACCGTCCCCCAAGGACACCACTGTTGAGTGATGGCTGGCCCGCCGGCGGCTCGCTACTTCGCCTCCCCGGCGAGGGCGACTGCGTCGAGCCTGGCTCCCTTCGGGAGACAGCTGCCTATGGCTTCCCCTGGCTAGTACATAGCGGACGCGGGCGGACTACACGGGTGGCAGGGCCAAAGACTACACTGGTGGCTACACTGGTGACAGTCGCTGGTAATAAAATGATAATTAATTAGAAAGATATATAGCTAAATTATATGGGAAAATTAAATGGCGTGAAGTGTCGTAAAGCTTGATGGAAATCAATATAAATTAAAGATAGCAGGCCTGCTGGAAGGCAGGAGCATCGGCCATAAATCTAAGAAATGGTAGCATGACAGTGTGGATGCATTAAGGGTATCTGGACGCAAGAAGATAAATAAGCAAGATTAAAGGAGAATGAAACATGAGAAGCGGGGCACTTCAAAACAAGAATGCGAGGAGTAAGAAGGTCAAGTAGAACTTTGGAGTGGTGATGGATGCGGCACCCTCGGCCACGGTTGTGATTGCTGGAGTAGGGTTGCTGCTGGATGGGGTGGAGGGTGAGGAGCCAACGGATGGAGCACCTTGACCACCGGATGGGGCGCCTGGAGCACCTTGACCACCGGATGGGGCGCCTGGAGCACCTTGACCACCGGATGGGGCGCCTGGAGTGCCTTGACCACCGGATGGGGCGCCTGGAGTGCCTTGACCACCGGATGGGGCGCCTGGAGTGCCTTGACCACCGGATGGGGCGCCTGGAGCACCTGGAGAGCCTTGACCGCCTTGAGATCCTTGACCGCCAGATGGAGAGCCTGGAGTACCTTGACCGCCTTGAGAGCCTTGACCACCAGATGGAGAGCCTGGAGTGCCTTGACCGCCTTGACCGCCTTGACCGCCTTGGCCACCTTGAGAGCCTTGGCCGCCAGATGGAGAGCCTGGAGTACCTGGGGCACCTGAAGGTGAGCCGGTCACTGTAGAAGTACCAAGTGTTGTTGGAGTGACAGTGGATAATTGACCAGAGCCACCGTTAGTACCAGTTGACTGGGTGTTGCCTCCATTTGACGCAGACGAAGTCGACTGCTTTCCGTTTCCAGTGGTGACGGTAGGGAAAGAAGACGAGGTCGAGGCTGGAGGAACGGCAGAAGAAGAAGTGGTTGCAGCAATACCTGAGGAAGAACTCTTGCTTGTAGTGCTGATGGTGGCAGAACCGGAAGAACTTGATCCTGTGGTCGAAGCAGCTTGGCTCGAGGTGGCAGGAACACTAGAATTCCATCCGGACCAGATCAGCGATGACAAAGTGACGAAGGTTGAAGAACTTGGCAAGCTCAGAGACTCGGAGGTCAGTGAGACACCGCTGGTGGAGGAGCTGGTTTGGGAAGCTTGAGAAGATGTGCTAGACTGGCTTTCGCTACTGGAAGCGGAGGTAGAGCTGCCTACACTAGAGGAGGACCCTTCACTAGTACTCGAAGAGAGACTTGATGTGGCGATCGATGATGGAACCTCGACGACAACAGTCTCAGTGCCACCAATGGATGCGGTCTCGGTGGTAGTTTCAGTATCAGTACCAGACCAGGTAGAGGTAATGGTAGTTACTGGAGTTGGTACTTCAACAACAATAGTTTCGATTCCACCAGAAGAAGCAGATTCGGTGACAGTAGTGGTGTACGAGCCAGACCAGGTTGAGGTAATGGTGGTCACTGGAGTTGGGACTTCGACGACAATAGTTTCAACACCACCAGATGAAGCACTTTCAGTGACAGTAGTGGTGTAAGAGCCAGACCAGGTTGAAGTAACAGTAGTTTCCGGAGTAGGAACTTCGACAATAACAGTCTCGGTGCCTCCAGAAGAAGCAGTTTCAGTAGTGGTTGTGGTGTATGAACCACTCCAAGTAGAGGTGATGGTAGTCACTGGGGTTGGGACTTCAACAACGATAGTCTCAACACCACCAGAGGAAGCACTCTCAGTGACAGTAGTAGTGTACGAGCCAGACCAGGTTGAGGTGACAGTTGTTTCTGGGGTAGGAACTTCGACAACAACAGTTTCAGTGCCTCCAGAAGAAGCAGACTCGGTGGTAGTGGTTGTAAACGAGCCAGACCAGGTCGAGGTGATGGTAGTCACTGGGGTTGGGACTTCAACAACGATAGTCTCAACACCACCAGAGGAAGCACTCTCAGTGACAGTAGTAGTGTACGAGCCAGACCAGGTTGAGGTGACAGTTGTTTCTGGGGTAGGAACTTCGACAACAACAGTTTCAGTGCCTCCAGAAGAAGCAGACTCGGTGGTAGTGGTTGTAAACGAGCCAGACCAGGTCGAGGTGATGGTAGTCACTGGAGTAGGGACTTCGACAACGATAGTCTCAACCCCACCAGAGGAAGCACTTTCAGTGACAGTAGTAGTGTACGAGCCAGACCAGGTTGAAGTGAGAGTAGTTTCTGGGGTAGGTACTTCAACAACGATAGTCTCAGTGCCGCCGATGGAAGCAGTCTCAGTGGTAGTGGTCGTGAAAGAGCCGGACCATGTAGAGGTAACGGTGGTTACTGGAGTTGGAACTTCGACGATGATAGTCTCAGTGCCTCCAGAAGAAGCGGTTTCGGTGACAGTTGTGGTGTAAGTGCCTGACCAGGTTGAGGTAAACTCAGAAATAGGAGTTGGAACTTCAATGATGACGGTCTCGGTACCACCAATCGAGGCAGTTTCAGTAGTGGTCTCAGTATCAGTACCAGACCAGGTAGAGGTGATGGTAGTAACTGGGGTAGGAACTTCAACAATGATGGTCTCAGTGCCTCCAGAAGAAGCAGTTTCGGTGACAGTAGTGGTGTAAGAACCAGACCAGGTAGAAGTAACTTCAGAAATAGGAGTTGGAACTTCAATCACAACAGTGTCGGTACCGCCATTCGAAGCTGTTTCAGTGGTGCTTGTGGTGTATGAGCCAGACCAGGTTGAAGTGACAGTAGTAGTTGGGGTTGGAACTTCGACGATAATGGTCTCAGTGCCACCAGAAGAAGCAGTCTCAGTGACGGTAGTGGTGTAAGATCCAGACCAGGTTGAGGTAAACTCAGAAATAGGAGTTGGAACTTCAATTACGACGGTATCAGTTCCACCGTTTGAAGCTGTCTCGGTGGTAGTTGTGGTGTATGAACCAGACCAGGTTGAAGTGACAGTGGTAGTTGGGGTTGGAACTTCGACGATGATAGTCTCAGTACCGCCAGTAGAAGCAGTCTCGGTGACGGTAGTTGTGTAAGAACCAGACCAAGTAGAAGTAAACTCAGAGATTGGAGTAGGAACTTCAATCACAACAGTGTCGGTTCCGCCATTTGAAGCAGTTTCAGTAGTGCTAGTAGTGAATGAGCCGCTCCAAGTAGAAGTGACGGTGGTAGTTGGAGTTGGGACCTCAACGATAATAGTCTCAGTTCCGCCAGTAGAAGCAGTCTCAGTGACAGTAGTGGTGTAAGAACCTGACCAGGTTGAGGTAAACTCAGAGATTGGAGTAGGAACTTCAATCACAACAGTGTCAGTACCGCCGTTTGAAGCTGTCTCGGTGGTACTGGTGGTGTATGAGCCAGACCAGGTAGAAGTGACAGTAGTAGTTGGGGTTGGAACTTCAACGATTATAGTTTCGGTACCACCAGTAGAAGCAGTCTCAGTGACGGTAGTGGTATAAGAACCTGACCAGGTTGATGTGAATTCCGAAATTGGAGTAGGAACTTCAATCACAACAGTGTCGGTACCGCCATCTGAAGCTGTTTCAGTAGTGCTAGTGGTGTATGAACCACTCCAGGTTGAAGTGACGGTAGTAGTTGGAGTTGGGACCTCAACAATGATGGTCTCAGTTCCGCCAGTAGAAGCAGTCTCGGTGACAGTAGTGGTGTAAGAACCAGACCAGGTTGAGGTAAACTCAGAGATTGGAGTTGGAACCTCAATCACAACAGTGTCGGTACCGCCATTTGGTGCAGTCTCGGTAATGCTAGTGGTGTATGAACCACTCCAGGTTGAAGTGACGGTAGTAGTTGGAGTTGGAACCTCAACAATGATGGTCTCAGTACCGCCAGTAGAAGCAGTCTCGGTGACAGTAGTGGTGTAAGAACCAGACCAGGTTGAGGTAAACTCAGAGATTGGAGTTGGAACCTCAATCACAACAGTGTCGGTACCGCCATTTGGTGCAGTCTCGGTAATGCTAGTGGTGTATGAACCACTCCAGGTTGAAGTGACGGTAGTAGTTGGAGTTGGAACCTCAACAATGATGGTCTCAGTACCACCAATCGATGCGGTTTCAGTGACAGTTGTAGTGTATGATCCAGACCAAGTAGATGTGAATTCGGAAATTGGAGTTGGAACTTCAATCACAACAGTGTCGGTACCACCATTTGGAGCAGTTTCAGTGGTTCTAGTAGAGTATGAACCAGACCAGGTAGAAGTGATGGTGGTAGTTGGAGTTGGGACCTCAACGATAATCGTCTCAGTTCCGCCGGTAGTAGCAGTCTCGGTGATGGTAGTGGTATAAGAGCCAGACCAGGTTGAGGTGAACTCAGAGATAGGAGTTGGAACTTCAATTACAACAGTGTCGGTACCACCAGCTGGAGCAGTTTCGGTGGTTCTGGTAGAGTATGAGCCACTCCAAGTCGAAGTAATGGTGGTAGTTGGAGTTGGCACTTCAATCACAACTGTGTCAGTACCACCATTAGGACCATCTTCAGTGGTTCTGGTGGAGTATGAGCCACTCCAGGTAGAAGTGATAGTGGTAGTTGGACTTGGCACTTCGATCACAAGGGTGTCAGTACCACCATTAGGACCATCTTCAGTGGTTCTGGTGGAGTATGAGCCACTCCAAGTAGAAGTAACAGTAGTAGTTGGAGTAGGGACTTCAATAATCACTGTGTCTGTTCCTCCAATTGGTTGTGTCTTGGTGATGGTTTCAATGTCAGTCCCAGTCCATGTGGAGGTCACGGTTGTCACTGGAATTGGCACCTTCACTTCAATAGTTTCTGTGTTTCCAGCAGCTGTGTTGTATGGTAAGGTGGTAACTTCTGTGGTCGAGCCGGTCCAGGTGGAAGTGATGATTTCGACAGCATTACCATTGGAACCAGAACCCGAGTTACTGTAGCTCCCCCAGGTGACTTTTGACATCCCATTGTCAGTAGAGGAAAACGATCCAACACACTTAATGGTGTTAACGTAGGTCACCGTGACTGAATCAGAAGGAGTGATTAACAAGTCCATGCTAACACGGAAGTTTGCGGGAACATTGGAATATGTGACAACGTAGTTGCTGCCTGAACAGGTACCCAGAAGACCTGGGACAGCTTGGGACTTTGTTGGGTTGTACCACGGGTTGAATTGATCGGACATGCCGATGTTTACACTAGAGCAGTCAATTTTATCGCCTGATAAGAATTTGAAACCAATCAGACCAGAGGCGATACCGTTGGGACAAGAAGAACCAACGATGAGTTCCTGGACTTTTCCAAACGATGGTGAAGTACGTGCTGCGAAGTTGAGAGTTTTTGGGTTGGTTACTTGGTTGGCCATTGGACCAGGCTCGAAAGTAACAGTGGATGAGATACTCGTAGACCCATCATTCCAAGTGATGGTATTTTGTCCACTGGTGAACACGTTTGAGCACAGCATGTCAACAGCACTGCCACCGAAACCAGCATTGAAGGTAAAGGGAACGTTGACTGTACCAAATACATTTGTGCCTTGGTTGACCATTGACGAGACGGTACACTGAAGTTCAGAGTATGCAACTAAAATCTCACCAGAGACAAAGTTACAGGTTGCGTATGTGCTACCGCCGACCTTGAGTGCAACAGAGTTGGAAGTACTGGTAAACTTGTAAACGTTTGGCATGTGCAAGGTGAAGGTGTCACCAGGCTTAGCTGTTGTTCCTAAAATCTTCCA
This sequence comes from Dujonia boleticola, assembly GCA_029581775.1. Classification (NCBI taxonomy): domain Eukaryota; kingdom Fungi; phylum Ascomycota; class Pichiomycetes; order Serinales; family Debaryomycetaceae; genus Dujonia; species Dujonia boleticola. The sequence goes on along the minus strand of JARGRU010000014.1, from coordinate 972,650 downwards.
GTTCAAGATGGCATTCCATGTTGGGGCTTCTGGAGCCTGCTCTGGGTAGCCACCATTAGTCCATGTGATGGAGCTAATCCCGGTGAAGATACCTTGAATGGCGCTTGCAGCAGCCAAGTTCGCACATAAAAGTACGAGGCAAACCAAGTTTTGCAACATTTTTTTTGCGAGGAGATATTTGACTAGCTTTCAAACAAATATAACCCCAAGAGATGAAAAAGAGGGAATTCCATTACCCATTATATACTTGGGAGGTAGCTCTGCCAGACACGAATTCCCACACTCCACCATAGACGGAGACACGGTTTTTAGATGATACATACCAGTGGAGGTCTCGGTTTGCATGATTGGGGCGCCTGCGCGCTTACTCTGGCAAGGGTGTAGAGGTTGAATGCGACAGAATTTAGGATCTTTTGTGCATATTCTTGCAGCAGATCTGAAATTAGCCACCAAAATGTAGATCTTCTCGTGTATGTCTTGCTACTCTAGGTTGAGCCTCTGCCCTAGTTGTGTTACGACGAGTGTGAACTTCTTATGCAAGGTCTGGTGCTCAGCAGGTCATAATGACTAGCTAGGAAGGTTTTTTTTTTGTTTTTTCAGCCACCGACTGCACGGCTGCATACTGACACACATATGGCACACACCAACGATTATTATTTGTTGATGTCTCCTCCTCATTAACCTCTCGTATTCTCCCATTGGTTCTCTCCCAAGTGGCAACATTGTATGCACAGGCTCAGATTGCATCGCCATGAGCTCGTCAAAGCTAAATATAATACACCTAATGCAGGACTAGGAACTTTAGTTTATTTTCTAGAAGGACATCACACAAGGCTAGCTCTTACATAAGCACGCCTACCCTGTGAAATGCGAACACCCGCTCTTCTTCGGCCGCTTTCTGTGCTTTACCTTATTGTTGCTGATGTGGACAAATATGCAAGGCATGTATCTAAAAAAAGGCTAAATTTTTTTTATTTTTCATGCTGCAGATCTGCCGACTTAGGCGAGTTTTTCTAGGTGCGCATAATTTTTTACGAAGGGATTACACAATAGGCGCCGTAAGCGCAACTACGAAACTATGTGTGTCTCCTTGCGTTAAAATTGTTTACGGGGATTGAAAAGGTCCCACATTTGAGCGATGCCCTAAACTATAAATCCTAGCGGCTAGGTGACACTCGGGCATCGGTTATAAGGTACTAGATCTACCCAAGGCTATACCTAGCAACATAGAAAATATTTTAGTATGGTGGGTGGTTTATGTGCACGACGTGTCGTCTACTGTGGTATGACTGTTGGGACATATTTTTTGCTAAACGATTGATTTTAATTACACGCAATTGAGACTTCGCCTATGTCAACTCATCTCATGATACGAATTATATTACTTTGATATAGCTAATTTCCGTAAGTCCGTCTCCGCACAGGAGGTTAGTACTAGGAGGTATACCTCACGTTAGCGTATGGAGTTTAAAGTATGACTATGTTCCATGAGGGGTTTCGATTGCCGAAAAAAAAAAAAAAAAAAAAAAGAACTTTAGAGTTTACGATGAACTAGTCCCATTATAAAGTTTGATTGTTAGAGTGGAAGATGACAATAGGCAACTCATAATTGTATCATTTTGAAGCCCACCTAAGCGGAGTTTCAGTCACAGCAGCGATTTTGTCTTATACTCTTCTTGAAATGGGGTTTCCAATACAACCACAGCGTGTAGTCCGAAGCGTAGGCATGGTTGCGAAACTGAAACACATCTGACACCTTTATCATAGCTCTGGTATCATGGAACACTCTATCTCCTTTGGGATTCATACAAATAATACGAATAAGACTACATTTCCGAAGGAGTTAACAAACTTGCCTTCGATTAAGGACAATAAATCTCTCCTCTCCACGTTGGTGACTCTGATGTACGAGAAGACGCAGCGTCCTCAAAAAAAGTGTGAGTTCCAGGAGCAACGACAGTACTCACAAAGCACCTATCTCTAGCATGTAGGCCCGCCTTCAGTTTCCTTAGAAGGTTTATGAACGTGACGAAAATTTCCCCGAGCTTTAATTTACAACCAGGAATGCCTCATTAGTGTGTATTGTGTTGGGAAATATTCTACTTGTCCGCAAGAGTCCTGCGATTATTTTTCTGCAACTGCTTAACTCAAGCTGTTGCAGATCATAATCCTGCTAATTAGTAATCTTAGTAATTTCTTGGAAGCCAATGCGTACGTTTTTTCTTCAGTGCAGAGCCGAAGCTTTAGATACCCGAGGTCAAGAATGCCGTTCTACTGTACGTCAAACAGGTGTACTTTCTTCTTGGCCCTGCGAGGTGCTTCCTTGCAGCGCGAATTTCATCTCGATTCAAACCCTGCAGCTGCAAAAAAAATGAACAAAAAAAAATGAAATATCAGGATTTGCATTAGTATCGACTTTGCTGAAAAGATTTTTTGAAAACTCAAGAAGTTGAAGCCGCCAAATCTATTCCGGAGCTGCATGATTTATGAGCCAATAAGCTCATACGTTAAAGTATTGTGTTACTTTTCTATGTATGATGCCCATGCACCAACTCTATTGTTCATTGCAAAGAGAGTGACCATACTGTAAGGAAGCTTTACAAGGTTTCTGGGTATCTTTTTAAAGGTATTTCGTATAATGTAAATTTTATATATAAGAAATTTAACGGAGGTGTTATCAAAATAAAATGCAAAAAATCTGGACATCTTCTATGAAAAAATGAAGATATGGGTCTATAAACGGTGAAGAAAGGTTTTAAAATAATAATGCAAGAATCAATAATGTGAAGTAAAATGCTGAAATTGGTTTGTTGGAAGATGCAGATCCTTCAGAGGCAGCAAATGCGGGTGAAGATGGAGAAGAGTTACCATTGTTGGAAGACCCAGAGGTTGGCATGGCCGATTCCTGAGATAACGATGGTGCACTTGGCGACTTTGAAGGTGAAGAGCCTGCATTGGAAACAATTGAGGTACCGAGGGTTGTTGGGACAGCGCTAGGAGCATCTTGACCAGTAGGTTGTTGAGGGAAGCCGGTTGGACCTCCATTTATACCTGTAGGTTGAGAATTATCTCCGTTCGTGGCTGTGGTACTTAGTTGAGCAGCGCCAAAGCTGGAAGCACTTGAAACGATACCAGGATTCGAAGGGGCTGTAGGGTTGCGGCCTTCTGTGGAAGCGGTGGTCTGTGCAAAAGAGCTCTGGGTATTGGTATTAGTATTAGTATTGACTGAGGTAACTGAAGCCAGTTCAGAAGTCGTGGTTGGGCTGACAACATTGATTGGTGATGTTGTAGTAGCTGTTGAGACAACCGAAGTGGTCTGACTGGAAGTGGCTGGAATACTTGAATTCCATCCAACCCAACTCAGGTAAGTCCTGGAATTGGATGAAGTCCATGTACTCAGGGAGCCCCAGGTACTCAGATAGTCTGTAGAAACTGGTAAGCCAGTACTAATTGAAAGAGACGATTCCGAAGTAATCAGGGAAGCATACGTTGAACCCTGATAAGAAATTGTCGTGCTGGTAGTCGAAGTGGTTTCTGAACTTCCAGAACTAGTACTAGCAGTGGAAGTGGAAGTGGAGGATCCATCAAAGCTTGAACTAGCAGTAGTGGTGAAAGTAGAGGATCCATCAAAGCTTGATCCAGTGCTGGAAGTAGTGGTAGAAGATCCATCAAAACTTGAACCTGAGCTTGTAGTCACAGATTCAGACGAGCTCGATGAGAAATCAGAAGTCGCAGTCGAGCTTGCATCCGTAACTGAACTTGTTGAAATGGAAGACAGAATGGTTGATGAACCAAAGTCTGATGTGGCAATAGTGGAGTTCGATGAGCCAGATAATGTCGTCAGAATCAGAGTCTCAGTGGAGCTGCTACTGGTTGAGGTAGTAGTGGAACTAGAAGAGTCTGAAATGGTGGTCAGACTGGTAAGACTACCTTCAGAGCTAGACGAGCTAGTTACTGTTGACAGATTGCTACTGGAGCTTGAAATTCCTGTGGAAGTAGTTACAGTGGTTGAGAAAGAACTTGAGCTTGATGTTGCCAGACCACTAGCGGTAGTGTCGACTCCAGCAAGAGAGCTAGTTTCACTTACCGACTCGGATGACGAGCTGGTAGAAGTTGAGCTAACATCTGAAGTTGGAACTTCAATGATAACCGTCGCCGTTCCATCAGTGGGGGCAGTTTCAGTGATAGTTTCAGTGCTCAAACCAGTCCAAGTGCTAGTAACAGTGGTTGTTGGAATAGGGATCTCTTCGTAAACAGTGTTTGTACCACCAATACTAGCTGTCACGGTAGTAAATGTGGTGAATGAGCCTGTCCAGTAGATGGTAGGATCAACCTCTGGAATTGGAACTTCAACGACAACAGTTTCGACACCACCAAGCGAGGCAGTTTCTGTTACAGTCGAGGTTCCAAAACCGGTCCAAGTCGAAGTAACAGTAGTTATAGGAGTTGGAACTTCGATCACCACTGTTTCAGTTGCACCAACAGATGCTTTCAAAGTTGTTGTCTCAGTGTCCATTCCAGTCCAAGTAGAAGTTATGGTAGTGGTAGGAGTAGGGACCTCAACAATCACGGTTTCAACACCTCCAATCGATGCAGTCTCGGTGACAGTTGTAGTGTACGAGCCAGACCAAGTAGAAGTAATGTTAACAATAGGAGTAGGGACTTCGATAATAACGATGTCGGTACCACCAACTGAAGCAGTCAAGGTTGTGGTCTCGGTATCCAAACCAGTCCAAGTTGAAGTCAAAGTGGTGGTTGGAGTAGGAACTTCAACGATAACAGTATCAGTTTCGCCATCTGAAGCAATTACGGTGGTGGTTTCAATTTCAGATCCAGTCCAAGTAGATGTAACTGTGGTGGTAGGAGTAGGAATCTCAACAATCACGGTTTCAACACCTCCAATCGATGCAGTCTCGGTGACAGTTGTAATGTACGAGCCAGACCAAGTAGAAGTAATGTTAACAATAGGAGTAGGGACTTCGACAATAACGATGTCGGTACCACCAACTGAAGCAGTCAAGGTTGTGGTCTCGGTATCCAAACCAGTCCAAGTTGAAGTCAAAGTGGTGGTTGGAGTAGGAACCTCGATGATAAGAGTATCGGTGCCACCTTCAGAAGCAATTACGGTGGTGGTTTCAGTTTCAGATCCAGTCCAAGTAGAAGTCAAAGTGGTGGTAGGAGTTGGAACCTCGATGATAAGAATATCGGTGCCACCTTCAGAAGCAATTACGGTGGTGGTCTCAATATCAGAACCTGACCAAGTCGAAGTGACAGTGGTGGTTGGAGTAGGGACTTCGAGAATAATAGTCTCAGTGCCACCAATGGATGCTGTTTCAGTCACAATTGTGGCGTATGAGCCAGTCCATGTGGAAGTAATGTTTGCAACAGGTGTTGGAACTTCAACGATCACAGTGTCGGTACCACCAACTGAAGCAGTCAAGGTTGTGGTCTCGGTGTCCAAGCCAGTCCATGTAGATGTAATTGTAGTGGTGGGAGTAGGAACTTCAACAATGAGAATATCAGTACCACCTGCAGAAGCAATCACGGTGGTGGTCTCGACATCAGAACCTGACCAAGTGGAAGTCAAAGTGGTGGTTGGAGTAGGAACTTCAATAATGAGAATGTCGGTACCGCCAGCAGAAGCAATCACAGTGGTAGTCTCGACATCAGAACCTGACCAAGTTGAAGTCAAAGTGGTGGTTGGGGTAGGAACTTCAATAATGAGAGTATCGGTACCGCCAGCAGATGCGATAACGGTAGTAGTCTCAATTTCTGAACCCGACCAAGTCGAAGTAACTGTAGTGGTTGGAGTAGGAACTTCAATAATGAGAATGTCAGTACCGCCAGCAGAAGCAATAACTGTGGTGGTCTCAACATCAGATCCAGTCCAGGTAGATGTAACTGTGGTAGTTGGAGTTGGGACTTCGATGATAAGAGTATCGGTACCGCCAGCTGAGGCAATCACGGTGGTGGTCTCGACATCAGAACCTGACCAAGTGGAAGTCAAAGTGGTGGTTGGAGTAGGAACTTCAATAATGAGAATGTCGGTACCGCCAGCAGAAGCAATCACAGTGGTAGTCTCGACATCAGAACCTGACCAAGTAGAAGTCAAAGTGGTGGTTGGAGTTGGAACTTCAATAATGAGGGTGTTGGTACCACCAACTGAGGCAATCACAGTCGTAGTTTCAATGTCAGAACCAGTCCAAGTCGAGGTAACAGTGGTGGTTGGAGTTGGAACTTCGAGAATAATAGTCTCAGTTCCACCAATAGATGCTGTCTCAGTAATAGTTGTTTCATAAGAGCCAGTCCATGTGGAAGTAACGTTAGCAATAGGTGTTGGAACTTCAACGATAACAGTGTCGGTACCACCAACTGAAGCAGTCAAGGTTGTGGTCTCGGTGTCTAAACCAGTCCATGTAGATGTAATAGTAGTGGTTGGAGTAGGAACTTCAACAATGAGAATATCAGTGCCGCCAGCAGATGCGACAATAGTGGTAGTCTCAACATCTGAACCTGACCAAGTAGAGGTCAAAGTGGTGGTTGGGGTTGGGACTTCAATAATGAGAGTATCGGTACCGCCAGCAGATGCGATAACGGTAGTAGTCTCAATTTCTGAACCCGACCAAGTCGAAGTAACTGTAGTAGTTGGAGTAGGAACTTCGATAATAAGAATATCGGTACCACCTGCAGAGGCAATAACTGTGGTAGTCTGAACATCAGATCCAGTCCAAGTAGAAGTCAAAGTGGTGGTTGGAGTTGGAACCTCGATGATAAGAATATCAGTACCACCAGCAGAAGCAATAACAGTGGTGGTCTCAATTTCTGATCCAGTCCAAGTCGATGTAACAGTGGTAGTTGGGGTTGGAACTTCGATGATAAGAATATCAGTACCACCAGCAGAAGCAATAACGGTGGTGGTCTCGACATCAGAACCTGACCAAGTAGAAGTCAAAGTGGTGGTTGGAGTAGGAACTTCAATAATGAGAATGTCAGTACCGCCAGCAGAGGCAATAACTGTGGTAGTCTCAACATCAGATCCAGTCCAGGTAGAAGTCAAAGTGGTGGTTGGTGTTGGAACTTCAATTATGAGAATGTCAGTACCGCCAGCAGATGCGACAATAGTGGTGGTCTCAATTTCTGATCCAGTCCAAGTAGATGTAACAGTGGTAGTTGGGGTTGGAACTTCAATGATAAGAGTGTCAGTACCCCCAACTGAAGCGAGTTCAGTGGTACTATCAATAACAGATCCAGTCCAAGTAGATGTGATTGTTGTTGTTGGAGTTGGATATTCAACAATAACTGTACCAGTTCCACCAATGGAAGCAATTTCAGTCACAGTAGTCAAGTATGAGCCAGTCCACGTAGAAATCAAAGTGGTGGTTGGAGTTGGAACCTCGATGATAAGAATGTCAGTACCGCCAGCAGAAGCAATAACTGTGGTAGTCTCAACATCAGATCCAGTCCAAGTAGATGTAACTGTGGTAGTTGGAGTTGGAACCTCGATGATAAGAGTATCAGTACCGCCAGCAGAGGCAATCACAGTAGTAGTTTCAACGTCTGAACCAGTCCAAGTAGAAGTCAATGTGGTGGTTGGAGTAGGTACCTCGATGATAAGAGTATCAGTACCGCCAACAGAGGCAATTACGGTGGTGGTCTCGACATCTGATCCAGTCCAAGTAGATGTAACTGTAGTGGTTGGAGTTGGAACTTCAATAATGAGAGTGTTGGTACCACCAACTGAGGCAATCACAGTCGTAGTTTCAATGTCAGAACCAGTCCAAGTCGAGGTAACAGTGGTGGTTGGGGTTGGAACTTCAAGAATAATCGTCTCAGTACCGCCAATAGATGCTGTCTCAGTAATAGTGGTTTCATAAGAGCCAGTCCATGTGGAAGTTATATCAGCTATTGGGGTTGGTACCTCTACAATAACAGTACCGGTTCCGCCAACGGATGCAACAAAAGTAGTGGTCTCGGTGTCTAATCCAGTCCAGGTCGATGTGATTGTAGTGGTTGGAGTAGGAACTTCAATGACAAGAGTGTCAGTACCGCCTACGGATGCAATCAAAGTGGTGGACTCGGTGTCCAATCCAGTCCAAGTTGAAGTGACTGTGGTAGTTGGAGTTGGAACTTCGATAATGAGAATGTCGGTTCCGCCAACAGAGGCTGTCAAAGTGGTGCTCTCAATATCAGATCCAGTCCAAGTGGAAGTAACTGTAGTGGTTGGAGTTGGAACTTCAACGATAACAGTGCCAGTACCACCAATAGAAGCAGACTCGGTTATAGTAGTCAAGTATGAGCCTGACCAAGTCGAAGTGACAGTGGTGGTTGGAGTTGGAACTTCAATGATAAGAGTATCGGTACCACCAGCAGAAGCAATAACTGTGGTACTTTCAATACCAGATCCAGTCCAAGTAGATGTGATTGTTGTCGTTGGAGTTGGGTATTCAACAATAACTGTACCAGTTCCACCAATGGAAGCAACTTCGGTCACAGTAGTCAAGTATGAGCCAGTCCAAGTCGAAATCAAAGTGGTGGTTGGAGTAGGAACTTCAATAATGAGAATGTCAGTACCGCCAGCAGAAGCAATAACTGTGGTGCTCTCAACATCTGATCCAGTCCAAGTAGATGTAACAGTGGTGGTTGGGGTTGGAACTTCAATGATAAGAGTGTCGGTACCGCCAACTGAAGCGAGCTCAGTGGTACTACCAATAACAGATCCAGTCCAAGTAGATGTAATCGTTGTCGTTGGAGTTGGGTATTCAACAACGACGGTACCAGTTCCACCAATAGAGGCAACATTGGTGACTGTGGTCAAATATGAGCCAGTCCAGGTAGAAACCAAGGTGGTGGTTGGAGTAGGAACTTCTACGATAACAGTTTCAGTTCCGCCAATAGAAGCAGTCTTGGTGGTTGTTGAAATCACAGATCCAGTCCACGTAGAAGTCAAAGTGGTGGTTGGAGTTGGAACTTCGATAATCACAGTTGCAGTGCCTCCTACAGATGGCACCACAGTGGTAGACGAGATAACCGAACCAGTCCAAGTTGATGTAACTGTAGTTGTTGGAGTTGGGTACTCAATAATAACAGTACCAGTGCCACCGGTGGAAGCAGTTTGAGTCACTGTGGTCAAGTACGAACCAGTCCAGGTAGAAACCAAGGTGGTGGTTGGAGTAGGAACTTCTACGATAACAGTTTCAGTTCCGCCAATAGAAGCAGTCTTGGTGGTTGTTGAAATCACAGATCCAGTCCACGTAGAAGTCAAAGTGGTGGTTGGAGTTGGAACTTCGATAATCACAGTTGCAGTGCCTCCTACAGATGGCACCACAGTGGTAGACGAGATAACCGAACCAGTCCAAGTTGATGTAACTGTAGTAGTTGGAGTTGGGTATTCAATAATGACAGTACCAGTGCCACCGGTGGAAGCAGTTTGAGTCACTGTGGTCAAGTACGAACCAGTCCAGGTAGAAACCAAAGTGGTGGTTGGAGTAGGAACTTCGACAATCATAGTTGCAGTGCCTCCAATAGATGGCACGACAGTGGTAGACGAAATACTCGAACCTGTCCATGTTGAAGTTACTGTTGTTGTTGGAGTTGGAACTTCAATAATCACAGTTGCAGTGCCTCCTACAGATGGCACCACAGTGGTAGACGAAATAACCGAGCCAGTCCAAGTGGATGTAACTGTAGTAGTTGGAGTTGGGTATTCAATAATGACAGTACCAGTGCCACCGGTGGAAGCAGTTTTAGTCACTGTGGTCAAGTACGAACCAGTCCAGGTAGAAACCAAAGTGGTGGTTGGAGTTGGGACTTCAATAATCACAGTTTGAGTGCCACCAACGGGAGGCAACACGGTGGTAGATGAAATAGTCGAACCGGTCCATGTTGAAGTAACTGTCGTGATTGGAGTAGGAACTTCAATGATAACAGTGTTGGTGCCACCGGCAGGACCAGTCTTGGTGGTGGTTGAAATGGTTGAGCCAGTCCAAGTTGAAGTAAGAGTGGTCGTTGGACTTGGGACCTCAATAATGACTGTTGCTGTGCTTCCGATGGCTGCAGTCTTGGTCAGAGTTGAAGTTGTTGAGCCAGTCCAGGTTGAAACAATGGTATTAGTTGGAATTGGAAGCTCAACGATTCTGGTTTCCGTACCTCCGGTTGTGGCAGTTATGGTGGTGGTGGAAATAGATGCACCAGTCCAAGTGGAGGTGACCGTTGTCACAGGCGTTGGCACTTCAACGATTACCGTAGCAGTGCCTCCAATAGTGGCAGTTACCGTTGTACTTGAAATGGAGGTACCGGACCAAGTTGTTGTAACTGTGGTTGTTGGAATTGGCACATTAATAAGGATGGTTTCTGTGTTTCCTACGGCAGTGTTGTAAGGTAAAGTGGTGACAGCAGTGCTTGCCTGGGTCCAGGTAGAGGTGACGAAAATGATTTCATTACCGTTGGATCCGGCACCAGAGTTGCTGTATGTCCCCCAGGAGACACCAGTCAACCCATTGGAACTAGTAGTACTTGATCCCACACACTTGACGTTGTTTGTGTACGTAACAGTGGTACTGGCACCCTGGGAGTTTGGTGTGATGAGCACATCCATACTCACTCTGTATCCTGCAGGCACGCCGGAATAGTTTATAACGTACAGGTTACCTGAGCAAGTACCGGTGTAGGAGAATGTGCTGGAATCCGTTGGATAGTACCAGCCGTTGAATTGGTTGGTCATTCCGATGTTCACGGTGGAGCAATCGATTTTGTCACCGGAGGTGAAGGTAAGACCAATCAGACCACTGGAGATACCCTTGGAACAGGAGGATCCAACCACAAGCTCTTGAACTTTGCCGTATGATGGAGCACTACGTGCACCGATCTGAAGAGAAGTTGGGTTGGTTACGGTAGCAGAGTTGATTCCGGCTTGAAAGTTTGCAGTGGAAGTAAGACTATTTGGTCCATCAAACCAAGTAATAGTGTTATCTCCGGATGTGAAAACATTCGAGCACTGCAAGTCCACTGCGCTTCCCCCAAACCCGGGGTTGAATGTCAAGGGAAGGGTGACTGTTCCGAAGACGTTGGTTCCGGGCTTGACACTTGAAGTAACGGTACACTGGACTTCAGAGTAGGCCACTAAAATCTCACCAGACACCAACTGACAGGTGGCATAGTTGACACTGTTGACGCTAAGCGACACGGTATTCGAAGATGCGGTAAACTTGTAGACGTAGGGCATGTGCAAGGTGAATGTGTCACCAGGGCTAGCTTTTGACCCCAAAATGTTCCAGCTCACTGCAGCATTCCATGTTGGAGCTGAGGGCGTTCTATTTGGGAAATTCCCTCCATTGGTCCAAGTGAGCGAGGTGATACCTGTGAAGATACCCAGAATTGCACTTGAAGCAACAAGGTTTATGAAAAGAAAGACGAGAAGAAGAATGGGATTCATTCTCGTTTTCTTTTTATGTGGATTATATGCGATGTGTTTGTATGTAGATAGATATGGTGGGAGGCAGCTGCTACAAAAAAAATCATTACTGGGGTATCCCTTTGTTATTATATACTCATGAGGTTTTTGCCTGATTTTTCCGAGGGATGCAGTTGATAAGCATCACGATGGTTCATTAGTCAGAACTGGTAATAATTTCGAAAATTATCTGCCTCTTGCATGCTAGGGCTCCTTGCTGCTTGCATTTTGGCATCATCTAACTTCGAACTCATGGGATCATGCATCGCTGCCTGAAGATCTGAATGTGTATTTTTTTTTTTCTTGCGTAATATTTTTTGTGCTGCAGCATCCTTTACCAAATTCGCCGGACCTTTCTTTCTTTACATTGACGATGTTTCCCCTTTTCGTTCGCTTGTGCGGCTACTGTGCATGCGCTAGTATCCACCCACTTCACGTAATCAAGCACTCTGCATAAAATTTCTTTTTGTTCGAGCGCTCTCTTCGCTAAGTCCTCCCTACAGGTGTTCTGGAAAACCCACTACGAAAAAGTGGATGTCTGAGGAGGTGTTCGGTGAAATTTTCATTGTTCAGCCATCCCCCCTTTTCAAGCGTATACGATGGACTTCCAGTGAAGGGCAAAAGTAGGGAAGGGCCAGAAACGGTACAATTGAGAACCTGACAGGCCGAAGGAGTACTTATCTCGTATCCTGATCTTATCAACTGTTTTTCCTGCTCAATGGATCTCGCTGCGGTCACTGCTGACAAAAAAATATCAATGTGTCTGTTGGACACGCAAGCGCTAGTGTCTCCAAAAACCAGCGCACTAAGTAAGTGAGAAAAATCAACGAGAAAAAAAAATAAAAAAAAAGACCATTAAAAGATTATTTTTTGTGTCCGTAACTGCCTAGTCATATTTTCTAGCCGTAAAGCATTGCATGAAATATAAGTAAAAAATAATGTGTGCACTTATGACCGAACCAGTACTAGTGAGAGCCATGAGCAAGATTTTCTTCAATGGAGACCTTTTGAGGTCAGTTGGGTGTAGCGATTCAATTCCCATCGAAGACATCTTTGCCGAAACGCTACAGATATACTACCAATGGCTAATTTTCACTGAGAAACTACATTGGGCAGTAAGATTGTTTTGAACCCTAAACCCTCATGTGGCATGTTTAAATATTCGCTGCATTATGCACCTTTCGCAGAAAGGTATTATTGTGCATTGTGAAAATTTTCAGCTGTTGGCGGCAGATGGGCTCTCTCAGCTGGCCTACTTACTTCGTTCTTCATGCGCAGCCAGTTTTCCTGGGGTATCCGAGGCTATACTTGCCTCCCGTTAGTATCAGGTAAGAAAATAGCGGTGCCAAGGGTCTTCACTCTATTACAACGGCCTAGATCTTACATTAAAATATTTCGTTGGGCTTCGACTCATGACTATTATTATGACTATTATTATTATTACCATGATTGTTATTGTGATTATGAGCCAGCTATTGCTGCTCTAGGATTGGCTAAGAGGGACTGTCAAAAACAATCGAAGCATCGATAGTATGTTGTTTTGTATTTTTCCTCTCTCTTTCTCCTTCCTTTGTGTGGACCTACTATTGTTCTCCTATCTCCCTCTGCCATAGTTGATGTGTGTGAATTTTACTTTTGGAAATAATACGCTGATAATTGAAAACGCCGTGCAACGAACGTCGGCAAAGCCTGGGGCCTTACACAATATACTTCCCTATAGAATTCGCCTGTTTAACCGACCCCTACTGTACGTTTGATGCACTGTTGGGCGGTCTCAAAAAAATAATAACCCTTTTTTTTGGCAATGGGCCCGAAAAATAATCCTTGAAGTAATTACAATCCACCTTTTCATGAGCAAATACTTGCACTAGAGCGTCCACCATTACTAATGCATGACGCGAGCGTTTACAAGCACTTGCAGGCACTTTTTACATAATATGGGTGTTTTGATTAAGTAAGGACCCTATATGTGGACACAATTCATTTTCTTGGGTCATTGCGACTTCGTAAATTATGATCAAAACAAGGCGTCAGACATGAGTCTTAGGTGTATCCTAAACACGCAGAGAAGATGGTGTTTTTTTTTTCATTACTGTGCATATTTCTTCTATCTCTTCGGTTACTCGTACATCCTTTCTGGCACTTTTGGTGGATATCTGGCGCATCCGCCTGAAGGGAGTCTTTCCGTTAGCCCGCCCTCTGCTAACATCGGAAAAGCAGAATCCAAGTGCGACTTGATTTTCATCATTTTCACATGCCTCTTGGTGCTTTAGACTATGCATTCTGGGAGATCGAGAATTTACGCAAAAAATAAAATTTAAATCTATCGGGGTGGGCTGTTTCTTTCGTAGTTGTTTTACGGGTAGACCACTGGCTGACAGCTGAAAAGAAAAATTATTTAACAGTAAGCCGTTAGATGTGGTACCGTTTCAAACGTGTGCAGCTAGTCACTGACAACAGTCAAGTGAATAGGGACCAAAAAATAAATCCACTGTATGAATTATTTTAGTACCCATCTGAACAGCCCTCTGAACAGCCACTCCGAGCTGCACCAACTACATACGGTATTTTCTTGGTTGAATTTTGTTGTATTTTTCACACTTGACCCCCATATTTTCCACGGAACAAGAAGAGTGTTTCCTTTTAGTAATCATTTAATAATGAGCCGGGGTTTTGACACTTCTCGTATCCGTTTTGCTGTTTCACGCTTTACTGAAGGTGTCAAAAAGTGACAGTTTCGGTTGCAAGCTTCTTAGACATGAAAATTTCATGGAATTTCTTTTTTTTCTCAATATATTTCCACTTTTTCTCAGACAAAAAAAAAAAGGCAGATACGAGGGTCGGGTTTCGCCGTGTGCTAGGTTCGTAAACCATTAGTGTTATCACTGCCATTTGGTGGATTGGAAAAGAGGCTCAATCCTGAGACAAGAAGGACAAGAAGCGCAAGACGGGTAAGATATGCTCGCACAATAGACCCTCAAGGGCCTCAGCCTTCTCTGCCAAGGTTTAAATTTGTTCTTCTTCATTTTTTTTTTTTTTTCTTTTTCACTTTTTTTTTTCGTTTCGAGTTACTGCTTAAGGTTTGGATGAAGACGCAATGGGCAGCCTCGATCATGTAGATGAGCAGACAAGAAAAAACGGCCCTGCCTAACGTGTGCACAGTGCAACAGTGATGACTGTATTTTCAGCCTGCTAATACATGAATGAAACATTGGTGCAATACTGGTGACTGAACTTGTTACCTACACTTACGCAATGGTATGTACTTCGCGCAATACTGGTGATGAAGAATCTTGTTTGTGTGACGCAGTCCAAAATAATAGTCTCGGACATCCGCCTTAGCTGACGCAATTGCAGGCGCTTTATGAGTATTTGACGCGCGAAAGATGACTGACTTGGGTAAGAGCGATAATCAAACATCATAAGCCTCCTTATCTCCATTGATTATTGAATACGGAAGCCTAAAACCTGGATATTGTCGAAAAAAAGCATGCCATGTATTGTCCCCTACAGAACCCCCTTTCTTCCCTTGAAAGAAAGAAATTAGTGCGCATTGGGATTTTTATTGGGAGGAGAAAGGCGCCCAATTTTTTTTACTGACCTCTTTATTAGTAGCCTTCGTAGCATGGTTCTTTCGCCAAAGGAAATGGTTTCAATAACACTTCAATTGGCCTTTCGCGTGGTGAGTCGGATAGTATAGGGCTAGAGTATTTCGTGTTCGTACTCTTTGCGTTGCCAGCCAACTCTATGAACCAATTATACTGTCGCCTTTTTTTCGTGTTGCTACAACTACATGATTTTAGAGTTTATAGCATCAGCATGCGGAGAGAGCAGGAAACAATAAAGTGGACTCCACTCCAGGTAAGGAAAGTGAGGTCTCTCCAATTCTTTTAAAAGTGTTTCTTGTGTGTACCCGGAGTCACGGTACACCTCGCTGGTTTCAAGTCACAATTCTGCGCTCAACTCTTGAGAATTTCGAGAATTGAAGTTAAACCTAAGCTTCTGTACTGTAGACGTCTCGCAGTTGTAGTATTGCAAAGTTGTCAATGCCTGACATCTTAGTCCTGGTCAAGTTCAGGAGAGAGTAGTCAAAATCAAAAATTTGGGCGAGAGTGACGGCCTCCACTGCGTAGCGAACTCAACTTGTCCTTTCCTTGTAGCATGCCCTTCGTAAACTCCGATTTTTGTCTGGAAAGAGCGTTCAGAGTATCCCTACTACTCCTTCCACCATGAATGCTTGTAAGAGGCGCAAGTCGTAAACTCATCAGTTCATTATCTGAGCAGTAGAAAATAATAACATCCCTCGTACTCAAGGTGGCATGTATTTTTCTCGTATTTCTGGAGTGTGAATAAACAATGTACCAAACCACAACTCAGTATACAGAATGCCTAAGAATAGGTGTTGTTGCATACACAATCTACAAAGTAGACTGTGATGAATATGATGGCTATAGCAGGTAAAAAATAATGCTGCCTGGACCACTCACGTAACCTGCATGACAGTTTTACGGCCATCGGTAAGTATCATCACGCATATTGACCAAGATCATTTGTTATAGAACGCCGTAAAAAAGCTTAAATAATATTTGACACTTTTCGTATTTTCGTAATCAAATATTAACGAAAGATGGAAAATAATAAGCTCGTCGGACCAACTGTGCATTAGTACTGGCGGTACGTATTGTCATGCTGCAGCATATTTCTTTCCTGCTGATGATCAAGGTCGAATCGAACAAGTATGCAAGAAGCACCAGTAGTGCCAAGCGGTATAAAGGCACTTTACATGACCAAATCTTTGCATTAGTTTTCAACGTGCATCCTCGAAGTATACTTCTAAAGTGTGTCACATTGAGCAGCACTGAGGTTCTGCATCATCAATGTACACCTTAACTGCATTGTGCATCTGTATATCGAAACGACCTCTTTGAAGTTCACCGCTTAAGTTTAGGTTGAAGAAACACCTCACCGTCACTTTAGGCGAAGTTGTTAACCCCACAAGTACGCATGCATGCATATTGACTCACTTTGTGGAAGTGGAAATGCATGGTGAAGACGTATCAACAGGAGATCCACTCCTCTCGCCAGGGTTGGTCAGATTGTGGGACTTTCATTAGCGCATAATCACTTCGGCGTTTCTCCGTGTAACTTGATGTGGTGACGTTGTGGCACTTTTTAGTAGTAGACACTGACGTGAGTGCTTCATCATTGATCGTCATAGTGATTGGAGGTTGTGGTACATTCAATAGCGGCTACACAATTGAGCAATTTTCTGCTCTAAATTGTCACATTCATGATAAAAAAAAAATAGTAGAGTAAGCATTGCCCCTTTTACCTTGGTAGGCGATTGAGATACTTTCAGAGCGGACTTTGACATGAGCCTATGGTTTTGAATCACCTATTATTGAAGTCTGAAGCAGGTTCATACGTGTTTTGAACCAGTGGGAAAAGATCATTGGAGCCCTTATTTCTCTTAGGTCATGGGCAACAGAATAGGGTTTTAAGAGGTGTGATGTGTGGGGGTTGTGGTTTAGTTGAAGCTACTGTATAGCAGCAATAATTGGCACTCGATGTCCAGTGCATTCAACTACCTTGATGACTCTACTCCGACACGTATATATCCCTCAAGAGCTCTCTTCCATCCTGATAATTTATTAATTTAACATAAGGATTATCGACAAGAAATACAAATGTGATTTCAAAATTCTCAGTTTAACACGAGCTGCAGAAAGCTCCACCTGATACCCTCTTAGGTACATCTGTGAAAGAAACGTTGCCAATTATGTAAGTTAAAAATCTAACTCACTATCAACGCTGAGTTTATCCAAGGATGTGAACTTGGTCATGTTCTCTTCAGCAAGAGTACGGTTAAGTTCACTTGTCTTCATATGCTAAAACTTGCAAGAAAGTACGTCCAATGGGTTCTTTCAGTGATTCATGTTGGAGAAGAATTCTCTTGCATGTCTTGGCTATGAGTATATCCGGCCATTCAAGAAGATATTCTGCAAGTGGATGATGAACTACTTCACAGCTCCACCTATTGCACAAGTTGCATAGGATCCTAAAGAAACTATGAAGAGATCCTTGGAATTCTGAAGTACTGTCTGTACGTGTTCGGTGACGAGTCAAATCTGATTAATAATTGCAAAAGTATGCTAAGTAAAATAAGAGTGGGAGGGCCGTACGCCTTTTTTCAAGTTGCGAAAAAGTTTCGCCGAGGGAGATCCCTGTGTGAGATCCATGTGGAAGATCCTCGTGGTGACGCATGTTTACAAGCCATTGCCTTAGTACACACTAGATTAACAATGTAATAACAAGACGAAACGTTTGAACCACTCAAAAGTGAACCCTAGCTATTGAATCACTCAACTTCAGGCAAACTTCGAAGAAAAGAGGAGATGCTGCTGCTCGTAATCATCTCAAAGTTTCTAGATAGAATGTTACTATGGCAATAGAAATCGTTCCAAAATTTTGATCTAGCTAAACAAAGAATATTTTCTGGTATATCGTCGCCCATACATTTCATTTTAAGGTATTTCAGAATATCGCTATCTCCGATCCATTATTTGTTCAATATTCAAATTACTGAAGTTTGCGGAATTCCAGGGATTCGAGACTTCAAATTTCTCCCTTTGTTTGAATCCACACAAAACGTCGAAGGACAAAGGTGACATGAAAAAAAAAAAATTAGCAAATAGACTTCTCCTACTACGTCGCTTGTTTGCATCTAGTTGGTGTAGAATTTGTTACCCTGGGCTTGAAGCTAATTTTTCAGAATCCGTTTACATCTATTTTTATTTTATTACGGAGTTGCCGTGATGGGGAACAACAGAATGTTAGCAAAGTTGGAACGGTTGGGAAAGGCTCTACACCACATTTTATGCAAACGCGTCCGCATTGTGATCATTCATTAAGGTATTCACCATCTTTGCTGTCAGATGCATGAAGGCAGTTGGTAGATAATATTAGCCTTTGTTCCACAGAAAAATTTGGGAGCGGAATGTTATGAAACCCTCAAACATAAGGATTTGCGTCGCATTTCTCGCAGAAATCAAAAAGCCCAGACACTCGATATTCAAGTCCATTGGAGATTTTCAAAGTTCTAGAGTTCTCGATACTTTGAGAAAGAATGTAAAACAAAATAATCTTCAGATTTGATTGTTTTCTTTATTATTTTTTTAATATTTTTGGCTTTTTTTTTTGTTTTCGCCATTCTATGCCATCAAACACGAAGATTCGTGCATGCTACTTCGATTACCTTGAGAGTCTATTGGCAATTTACGGTCGAGTCGAGTGGAAGAGCATTCGAAATGCGACTAACACTACACCCGTGCAGTTTTCTCTCACATAATTGATGCATCATTTAGATTTATTATTAATGTGTACCTACATATTTACTTCGTATTCACGGATGAGTGAATGGCAACTACTACACATTTCGACGGGTGCATCGATAACCAGAATTCATCATGGGAAAGATAACGAAAATTACCATAAGGGAACTGGGGAGAGATAAATTTGTTTTGTTCTAAATCCTTCTGGCCCCTTCCTCTTGCATTAAAAATATTTTTCTATCAGCCGATGTCCGTTAGAAAATGGAAAGTTTTTAACATATTTTTTCCGGCTACATGCAGAGAACATGTTACCGGTGCCATAACTTGCTCTGCATGATACTTTCGTGCAGAAGATTTCGCCCGATTACACCTAGACTTTCACCAAGTTGCAGGACGAAAAGAGTCTTGAAACAGACGGTAACACTGTTGTTTTAGCTATATTCGTTCGCTTATTTTCTTGATTTCTTTCCATTGACATATTGCGTAAAAAGAAGCGTGAATTTCATGTATGTTGCAAAAAAAAAAAAAAAGATTATAGAAGAAAATACTATACAGGCAAAACCCGTAAGGGGATGAATATGCATTTCGTTGATACTTCAAACTGAAGAAAGAAGATGGATTTCCCAGTCTCTTTATAACAACTGTATTTTTATTTCTTCTTCCCTTTTTTTTTTTACTATATCAAGTATAGTGGTAGTTTTGAAGTCTACTTCTTTATTACTGGAATAGAACCCTTTCGAATCACAGTTTACTGGTTTAAACATATATGTGTCTGTATATGTTTGGAAAATAAAAGCTGCCTATCTTTCTTGAAAAAAAAAAACGCTGAAATATGTTTACAATGAAGGAAGAGTTTAGGGATGAGAACGAAAGAAAGATCCTTGCCGGGATGTTTCCAACAGGAGATACGACTCACCACAAATCAGTTGAAGAGCTTTTCCTCCAACACCCATACCCATTACCAGAAACCTTTACAAACCAGCTGGTCGATGTCCCATTTGAAGGTGAGCCGGTCTTATACCCTGATATGGGCACCAGTAACGTCAACAGTTATAAACTAGTTGACAAATCGTCGCAAGCGCATGGACAAAATGCCTTCCAGTACCAACAAACTCCTTATAATCCAGTTCAGGTATCTCCAAATTCGTCTGCTTCTTCGAGCACTTTCAATAGTATGTACATTCCTAATTTCATGCCAATAGAAGGGTCTAGTAGTCACTTGTTGTCTCAGAATAGAGACCTGCAAGACCTGCATCAACTCCATAAGCCTGAGCAGTTTACAGTTCCAAACGTGGACACCGTCCCTCACCATCCGTCTCGCTTACAAGACTTGTCTAAGTTTCCCAGTGTTGCTAGTCAATATACATTACCGGGTCTGGACCCATCCAAATGGAAAAAACGTCCATCTGTTGCCAGTACCATGTCTACTTCTGAATCATCACCTACCCCATCACCTATAGGTCAAGAAAAGTCCTTCGGTTTGATTAGGAAGGATAACTTTGATGAACTGGTGACTTACCCTTCCAAGATGAGTAATAAGTGTCCTGTTACGCTGTGTTCTTGGAACTTGAGTGAGCCTCGGAGAAGAAGAGACTTGAGGAAACACATATTCGAAGAGCATCTTCGAAATGGAAAGATTCCGCCCAAGTTTGACTCTAAAACTGCTAGACAGCTTTCGATGCTTATTTATAAATGCAAGGAGCCTAAGTGTGAAAAGCACTTTAGCAGAAGTGATTCACTCAAGCGTCACTTCAGGGAAGTGCACTTGAAGAAATCAAGTAGGTTCAACAAATGGTTAGAGGAAAAGGAGCTTACTAAACCCTTCAGGCTAACTTTCGACTTGAAGAATAAAATGAAAAAGGTAGACGACGAACCATAGTGGTGGAGTTAGCAGCATTCTTTTCTAACAAGAGTAATTTGGATTGTATTATTACTTTATCTTTGTACTTTGAGGTATACGCTTACTGGCATGATCATGGGCAATATACTAGTACATTCATTACTGCTCCAGCTATAACAAATTACAGAAGAAACTCATCTAGTTGAGGCATTATTTATCCAAATGAAAAGAAGAAAAAAAACAAAAAAAAGAGAGACAAACGTATGCAACGATTGCCCATAGCTGCCGCTTTACTTCAGTTCATCAGAGTTTCAAAAAGATTACATTTGAAATGTAATCACATACACAATATATTCAAATACATAGGTGGTAAAACTAAACCAGTGGTTTATTGTAGAGGAGAAACTTAATTTGTCATTTTTTGGTTTCCCAAGGATTTTTTCTTTTTTTTTTCATGTTTTTTTGCTATCCTTAACCTAAAACAAAGTTTGGCTTTACCTGATAACAAGACAAATACTTTGCTACTGTGGGATGCTGTCGGCGTACCCCCCTTTCAGATTGCTCAATTCTTGGATCTCCAATCTGATTAATCTATTCTCCAGGGCACTTGCGACTTGCAGGAAGTTCCCCTGAATGGTTTCGACCAACGTCGAGCATTTGAGGGGACTCGATTCTCGTTGCCTCAAAGACGTTGAAACTTTGCTGCATAAACCTAATTTTTAGGTTTGGTACATGCAGGCAAAACAAAGAGCAATGCAGCGAAGGCGAGGGCGGTTAAAATCACGCACTTAGTGCCAAACGGGTATGGTCCAAATTTGTTACGCCAGGAAAACTCGCACGCCTACGTTGCAAGAGGGATAGCAAAGACCGCTTAAAAAGAAAGAGCAAAAAGAAAGTCCTATGCCTTCAGCCAGATTCGAACTGACGATCTCCTCATTACTAGTGAGGTGCCTTACCAACTTGGCCATGAAGGCTACGGATGGTTGGTCATGGTGATCCAATGTCGCTGCTTGGGTAGCTGCTTCGGTGCTGCTTGGGGGTGCGACGCTATACGCAGGAACTTATGTGGCCTTGTTCATTCCTCACGTCTTCCATGTAGTTTTGAAAGAGAATTAGCAGACGGAATTAGCAACTCCTATTGTTTAGAGCGAAACTTGCGTGCTTGGCCACAGGAGATAGATTTGTTGGCAACATAACAAGAGATCATAAATAGGCCAACGTACTCCGTAAAGCTTAAATGGAGCCTACTCTCCTGACAGGTAATCGCGCTCCTTGTCAATTAGCATCTCGCAATTTTGGAACACCGGCTGGGGCCATGGAGGTGAGCAGATTTGACACTGTCTCAATAAGTTGGTGAAATGCTCTTCTGGCGTCATCTATAATTAGACCGTGTTTGCCGCATGCCATATAAGGTGATCAAAACCACACACACCCCTCCCCACTTGGTTAATTAATGTCGGGCAATGGAATTCTTTTCCTTACAAAGATATCACCTGACTGGAACCCAAAACGGTAATCGTTTAAACTTTCCCCTGCTCCTCTTGGCCCTTGTGGAGTGGGGAAGCGCAACGGGAATGGGATTTTTACGAAACGGAAACAGTCAAAAGGATATCCTCTTCTCTCATGGCCTCTTCGGGTATGCTCCTAGCCGTGCCCGCACACCTCCCCAGCTCACCCGCAAGAACAGCGATAAGCGTGTCCCCCATCTCTCAGCGGCAGACAGGCTCATACAAATAAGGTTTTTTCGCAGCCGCAACTTCTAGAAAGAACGGGTGATAAAATCGTGTTGTGTGCAGGATTATCTGGAATCTTCTATTAAGCAAGTAGATGGATCTAGAATATAGGGCCAGTGGTATAAAGGTAGGCGGATCAAAGTTGAATCGGACTTGAATTTTTTAAACCTTTTCTTCACACAAACGAATTACAGCAGAAGCAAAGATGGATGAAACTCAATACACAGACAATGCTTTACGTATCATCACCAATGCCACGCAATTGGCAAAGGATAATTCGAACACTCAGTTGATGCCATTGCACTTTTTGGCCGCAATGGTGCCCACTGACGACACTGAGAACTCCACATTATACTTAAAGACGCTTATACAAAAGAGCCGTAACGAATGGGCTCCCTTCGAGAGGATCGTCAACCAGCATCTTCTCAGGTTGCCATCTCAATCGCCAGCCTCTGACGATATCAGACCTTCGTACGCAACCGGTCAGGTGTTAACCAACGCCAACAAGATTAAGCAGCAGCAAAAGGATAACTATATTGCCCAAGATCACATATTATTGGCTTTACTTGAGGACAGCTCGATCAAGAGTCTTTTCAAGGAGGCTGGTATAAATACAGAAACCATCAAATCTCAAGCTATTGAATTGAGAGGAAACCAAAGAATTGATTCCAGGCAAGCTGACAGCTCCGGTTCTTACGAGTTTTTGAACAAATACTGTGAGGATCTCACGGAGAAGGCCAGAGAAGGTAAAATAGATCCGGTTATCGGCAGAGAAGAAGAAATCAGAAGAGTGATTAGAGTCTTGGCCAGAAGAACCAAGTCTAACTCTGTCTTGATTGGTGAAGCCGGTGTCGGTAAGACCTCCATTGTTGAAGGTGTCGCCCAGAGAATCATCGACGGAGACGTCCCTAGCGTCTTGGCAAACTCCAGATTGTTTGCCTTGGACTTGGGTGCCTTAACCGCCGGTGCCAAGTACAAGGGTGAATTTGAAGAAAGAATCAAGGGTGTCTTGAACGAAATCGAGAAGGCCAAGGAAATGATTATCTTATTCATCGACGAAATCCACATGTTAATGGGTGACGGTAAGTCCGATGCCGCCAACTTATTGAAGCCAATGTTGGCAAGAGGCTCTTTACACTGTATCGGTGCCACCACGTTCTCCGAATACAGAAAGTTCATTTCCAAGGATGGTGCCTTTGAAAGAAGATTCCAAAAGATCGACGTTCCAGCGCTGACTGTCCCAGAAACCGTCGCTATCTTGAGAGGTTTGCAGCCAAGATACGAAATCCACCACGGTGTCCGTATCTTGGATAGCGCTCTCGTTACCGCTGCCCACTTGGCCTCGAGATACTTAACTTACAGATCCTTACCAGATTCCGCTGTGGACCTTATCGATGAGACTGCTGCTGCAGTTGCCGTCGCCAGGGACTCCAAGCCTGAAGAATTGGACAACTTGGAAAGACAGTATCATTTGCTAGAGGTCGAAATCAATGCCTTAGAGAGAGACAAGGACGCTGATTCTGAGTCTAAGGACAGATTGGAATTAGCCAGAAAGAGAAAGGAAAGCTTGGAAGAAGAATTGGGTCCATTGAGAGAAAGATTCAACCAAGAACGTGCAGGTCATGATCAATTAATTGCTGCTAAGAGAAAGTTGGACGACTTACACGTCAAGGCACAAAACGCGGAAAGAAACCACGACACTGCCACTGCTGCTGACTTGAGATACTTTGCCATTCCTGAAGTTGAAAAGCAAATCGAAAGGTTGGAGATCCAAGTTGCTGAAGAGGAAGAGGAAAACTCTCTCAACAACGACTCTTTACTCAGAAACGTTGTTGGAACCGAGCAAGTTGCCGAGACTGCTGCCAGATTAACCGGTATCCCAGTTACCAAGTTGACTCAAGCAGAGAATGCAAAGTTGATCAACATGGAAAAGGAGTTATCCTCTGCAGTTGTCGGTCAAGGTGAAGCTGTCAAGGCTGTTTCGAACGCTGTTAGATTGAACAGATCTGGATTAGCCAACCCCAACCAGCCAGCCTCTTTCTTATTCTTAGGTTTATCTGGTTCCGGTAAGACCGAGTTAGCCAAAAAGGTTGCTGGATTCTTATTCGCTGACGAACGTGCAATGATCAGAATTGACTGTTCTGAGTTGGGTGACAAGTGGTCCGCCTCCAAGTTATTGGGTGCTGCCCCTGGTTACGTCGGGTACGAAGAAGGTGGTATTCTTACTGAAGCATTATTAAGAAGACCATACTCCGTTATCTTATTCGACGAAGTTGAAAAGGCTGCACCTGAAGTGTTGACAATCTTGTTGCAAATCCTTGACGACGGTAGAGTCACCTCTTCTCAAGGTAAGTTGGTCAACTGTTCCAATGCCATCATCATAATGACATCCAACTTGGGAGCTGAATACATCAACTCCTCCAAGGGTGCCAAGATCGACGACACCACCAAGGAATTGGTCATGACTTCGGTCAGAGCCCACTTCAGACCAGAATTCTTGAACCGTATCTCATCTACGGTTGTCTTCAACAGATTATCCAAGAAGGCTATTTCCAAGATTGTCAAGATCAGATTGGAGGAAATACAAAAGAGATTTGCTGCTAACGGTAAGTCCTTCACATTGGACGTGGACGACAAGGCCATCGACTACTTGTGCAAGAACGGATACTCGCCAGACCTTGGTGCCAGACCATTAAACCGTCTTATCCAGAGCGAGTTATTGAACAAGTTGGCAGTCTTGTTATTGAAGGGACAAATCAGAGACAAGGAAGTTGCCAAGGTTACTGTCGGTAGCAAGGGTATCGAGGTTATACCAAACCACGATATCGAAGACATCGACATGGCTGACGTTGATGTGGACGACTGGAAGGACAGCGATGACGACGATGAGTTGGTCGACGCCGAGGACTTGGATTAACGATGAGTTGGTCGACGCCGAGGACTTGGATTAAGTTCACAAGGTCACGATGAACTAGAAATAATAGAAAAAAAAACACACAAATTTAATTCTTGTTAATATTTACATAAACTAATAAAAAGACATTTACGATAAAGACCATATGATTGTAGAGATTTTAGAAGCTGTAGTAGTAATAGAAGGGAAAAGAAACGGTTGCAATTTTGTATGGTAGATAGGTGCATCACTTACTAAATCATTTTATCAGTGATTGCAAATTGCTGAGACTATATAGTTAAGTGAGAGCGTATAAACTCATAACTAAGAGTACAACTATCTCTATTTTTGGATTTTTGGAGGGAGAACGTACAATTTTGTTTGGCAGTGATCACCTAGGAAGTTTGGGCACTTCTCCTTCAAAATTCACGGAAAACACGCTACATGTGCCCCTTCTTGCAGCCCTTGATGGGAGGCTACTGATAGCTGAAAAATAGAGAGGGCCAATAAATCCGCACACCCACACATAGTGGATTCTGCGAGTGGGGCCGCACTTTTCACTTACCTACCAATGGAGCCCACCAGGCTACATTACAACTACACTGAAGCCGGACCTTCGAGCTTTACGATAAATGATATGATTCATAGGAAGGAAGCCGCCTGGAGACCACCTGTAAGCTGCATTCCTCCTACGGTCTCTGCACATTCCGCTACCTGCCCCCATGCATTTGCAGCTAAATAATCAGTCATATTCGTGCGTGAACCGAAAAACTACTCATCCCATTGCCATCACTGTGTAGCCTAAAAAAAAAAAATGGCAAATTTGCTTCAAGCGGCACTGGCCCTTTTTTCTTCAATCCAATATTATAGTATCGATAAACCATGGCTACCAGAGCTCAATTTGAAAACTCAAACGAAGTTGGTGTCTTCTCCAAGCTCACCAACTCCTACTCCCTCGTTGCCGTTGGAGGCTCCGAAAACTTTTACTCTGCCTTTGAAGCTGAGTTAGGTGATGTTATTCCTATTGTCCACACCACCATCGCTGGTACCCGTATAGTCGGTAGAATGACTGCTGGTAACAGACGTGGTTTGTTGGTTCCAACCCAAACCACCGACCAAGAGTTGATGCACTTGAGAAACTCCTTGCCAGACGCCGTCAAGATCCAAAGAGTCGAGGAAAGATTGTCTGCCTTGGGTAACGTCATCTGTTGTAACGACTACGTAGCATTAGTTCACCCAGATATCGAAAGAGAAACTGAAGAGCTCATTGCCGACGTTTTAGGTGTTGAAGTGTTCAGACAAACCATCGCCGGAAATGTGTTGGTGGGTTCCTACTGTGCCCTTTCCAACCAAGGTGGTTTGGTGCACCCACAAACCTCCATCCAAGATCAAGAAGAATTATCTTCCTTGTTGCAAGTCCCATTAGTCGCTGGTACCGTGAACAGAGGTTCCTCTGTTGTCGGTGCTGGTTTAGTGGTGAACGATTGGTTATCCGTGGCCGGTTTGGACACCACTGCTCCAGAACTTTCTGTCATCGAATCCATCTTCAGACTCCAAGATGCCCAACCAGAATCCATCTCTGGTAACTTGAGAGACACCTTAATTGAAACCTACTCTTAGGGAGGCTCAAGAGCTGAAAGGAAAAAGAGTAGATTGCTTAAGGACAGTACGGGTCACCCAACAGGCATTTTTCATTCTTTGTTGTTATTCATTATCTCATAGAGCTGAAGGAGAATTTGGGAACGTAATAGAAGTGGAAGAGGGAAGATAGAGATAGAGATACGAAATGAGGAGCTTGTCGAGTGGATAAATTAAGTGAATCCACTTCAATATACCCTCAATCTTTGCATCCGTTTTTCCAAGTTTCCGATTCCAATTTTTGGATTCCCTGCGGTCTTCTTGAAGCTACTAGGCTGTACTGTTTTGTACCGATGACAACTGCTCTCAGTACCTAACAATCATACTTCTTTTACTTTCAGTAATTTAAAGCAAAAGGGACACTTTTGCTTTACATTTGCATTTAAAATTGGAGATCTGTACATTAGATATTTTTAACACTTAGGGAATAAATAACAAAAAGAATAATGACATGGCGATAGTGTAGCACGGTAGCAGGGTAGCAGTAGTCTAGTGGTGATAAAGCAATGTAGAAACTCTAAATTAGTACTAGGAAATCACGTGATCCAATATAATTTCTCCATTCAACAAATTTACCAGCTCGGTGAAAGTGCCTGTGATTTTGTATTATAACCTTATAAAGGTAATACGATTGAAAAACAATAAGAACACGCTATTGTCGGCCATTGACACAGAAAACACACCCAGAAACATTTCCAGCACGGACTGAAGGGCGTACATCGAGGTGCTTGTAATTTTTTTCTTGTTTTTCATTTCCTTTTGGTTTGTTTACCACTGAAACATTCGAGCTGTCAACACCATAAAGGCTTGCTACAATGGACTACTTTGGCATCCCAAGAGGCTCCATTCGTGCGCAAGCACTCAAGAAGTTGGCCAGCTCAACGTTGGAGAACCTATCCCCAGAAAGAAGTGACACTTCGTACCTTAGAGAAAACTTTTCCAAGCTCTTGTCCGAGACTGTAGATGAAGACTACTACAACGAGAACGAGGATGGATTTGGACCACGCGTGGTGGACGGACCCATCAGCAACGGCAATGGAAAGCTTGACGCAAGCAAAGGCAAAGGCAGCTTGTCTGAAATTGCAATCACCGTAAAGGAGTTTGAAATCCTTATTGCACTCTGTGACGCCACGCTGACCAATATCCAATCCTTCAGCCACGCCAAGATTCTCCTCAACAAGTTCAGAATCTACTTGATGGAATTGCCAGACCAGCAGTTCTCCACCGCAATCCTCTCAAAGTTGAACGGCATCAATTCATCTCCATGGTTGCTCCTTTCTGAAAAGTTGACCAGCGCTGTCATCAACATTGGGCTACTCTTTGAAAAAAGCATAAACAGACAGCCGTCATTGTTGCCTGCCGCCTTGGGAGTCTTGCACGATTTCATCAAGCACCTTTTCAGATTGACAGCGGAGGATAAGTATGACCACTACAAGATGTCTCACTACTTGTCCTTGCTCGGATACATTAGAGCCTTGACTAAGAAAGCAGTCATCTTGACAAAATCGGCTGATGCGTTCAATATATTCATCTACTTGGATTCCAAGATCGACAATCCAAAGTTCTTAAACGGGATCGAAATCTACTCCAACTCCAACTTTTCAACTTTGCATGATACTGAATTTGCGTTGGAATTCAGTCCGATTCTTTACATTGAGTTGATGAGTAAATTGATGGTCTCCATAGTCAGCTCCATCTTCAGAATCGAGCCCGACAAGGAGAGCCTTATGGACCATATTTTGACCCAAGTATCATTGGCTGTGAATAGCGATTCCGAAGATCAACAAAACTTGAAGCTGAAGAGACTGAAGTTGAAACTGAAGCTGAGCGTGGGCAACTTCTTTCTTGACAGCCCATTCGAGAAGGATGCTAAAAATGTCGAGTCTCCCACTTTGGAGATCTCCTCAGGCCACATGAAATGCATCAAGATTCTTTCCGATATCGCACTCCAGAAAATGGAATTTTTAGACAGAGGGGAGACGTTCATCGTGTATTCTACTTTCAGTAGGTTGAAAATCGGATACTTGGCCAAAGCGTACAACTTCCAGATTATTGGCTGTGGTATGTTCACTGACAACGTCGATATCGGGGTTGCCAAGCAAATTTTCAAAAACTGTACCTCAATTACGGAAGTTATGGTTGATGAAAACTTAGGACCTAGCGTTATTCAATTGGGCGCATTGTCCATGTTCAAAGACGAGCATGTGGGAACATTGTTGACCAGAGCATTTACGACTTTGGTTGCCGATCCAAGACTCTCGACAGAAGCTTGCTTAAAGGCTTCCAAGGCAGTTGGTTTGATATCGAAAATATTATCCCAAGATGCTGTCACAACAACCATCTACACTTTGACCAAGGCTTTAGGCGTGGGAGACGATTTCCAAGCAAGGACCGTTAGGAGAAACAATACGGGTTCTGGTGGATCAACAATTGGTTTCAGAGGAGGAAATGGAAGAGAACACTCAGATCTTTCCCGTGTTGCATCATCTACCTCTTTCGATTTTAGGGAAGGGAAGGTGAACAATGACGGTGCGGACAGAAATGGAACTCCTGTTAGTATTCACACCAGCACAACCACTCACGGACCCGGGCCAAGTGAACAGTCAGACCCAGAACATGCAAGAATTTGCGAAAATGCGGCCATTGCTATTAGTGAAATATCTCAAGCGTGCGAATATGAAGAAGTCACTACTTTAGCGGTTGGTATCTTGTCTCAAAAATTAGTCAAGATTGACTCCGAGATCACAATGACTCTATTGAACGGCCTTGTATCATGTGCCCCATTCCTTCCAACCAAGCAATTTTTGATTCTTATGAAGCTCTTCAATAGACTTACATTAGAAATGTTGGAAACCAGAAATTGGTCGATTTATGAAGGCATCATCAACGCAAAGGTGAATTTATCTCTTAAATTGAAAAGACATTATCAGAAAGATCAAGATTATCCAATATTTTGGGTATATTTGAAAGATCTCCTCCAATCGATTATCAGTAAGGGAGACGGTCAAGCTTTGGAGCATCACAGATCTCACAATGAAATCAACGAGATTGGAGAACAAATAGGTATATTCTTGAAACCTTTAGCCCATTTATTACCTGATGCAGAAGCAGATGAACCTAAATTGTACCTCAAGGATACTGAAGTCATCAATCTATTCAGAAATATCTGGTTCAATATGGTTGTTCATGGCTACTCAACAAATTCCAAATTTTCAGAAAAGCATAGCTTAGAATTGAAAAGAATCGTGTACAGCACTCCTCCGTTAGCTTCCGAGTTATCATGGGATAGAACAGAAACTTCACTCGAGTTGAACACTGTTTTGAGAAGAGGTTCATCGAATCACAATGTTAAGGACCACAAGCATATTATTGCAGGTATATTTGATTTCCCTAGAACAATGTCTTACCCTAAGTTAATGTTCCTCTCAGCAACTGTTTTCGTGGAACAGCTTAGGGTCAAATCGAGCGGAGATTGTTCTACTATATTGCAATATTTCTCTGATCCCTCTATTATGACAAGTGGGGTTGATAAGTACATTGGGCATATTGCTTTCCAAGTTGTTAAGGATTATATTTTCTTGATTGGATGTGGCGCCAATAAGCAATTCACATCTACATCTATCGCTCAGCAATTAACAAATATGTTAGCTTTGTGCTGTCATAGAATGGAGGAGCTTCAAGATGCTGCATTACAATGCTGCGACTTGTTAATCAACAAAGTACCTTCGTCTTTGTGTAACCGTAAGAGTTTGTTTGCCATTTTCGATATTTTAACCTTATTATTCCAAAGTTTGATTGATGCTGACAAGAACCAATATGATCCAACAACTCAATACTCTGCACAAAAGTCTGGCATTAAATTATTGTTATCAGATTCATACAAATGGAGAAATGAAACTTTCACAAGGTTCCATGAAAAGGCTAAAAGCTGGCTCAAATTGATCTTGTTGAAGTCCAACAACGACGTCAAGCTGTTAATTCAGGACTATGCTTTGTCTGAGCATACTGATACTTTCCAAATGTCAAGTGAGAATGTTCAATTTGGAGTACTGTTTAGTTTGGAAATGGCTGGACTGATTTTAGTAAATGATAGAGAGTTGTCAAATGTTAGTCAAATTTCTACCAGTAAATTTAACACACTTCCGCATTTCTTATCCCAGTTCAGTTGGAGACTGAGATTCGTCAGCGGATTATTGAGTGATGAAGTCGAAACATATACCAAGGAATATGTTGAGAGTGCGTTTAATAACGTAAGAGCAAGAGTGATAGACATAAAGAAAAGACTCAAAATTAGTGAATCAGGAGAAGGCACGAAGCCAGGTAACAAAGAAATTACAGACTTACTCAGTGATTGCGCTGGTTTGACGTTAATCTCTAGTTCCAATTCAGCAGAGATGATAAGGTACTTGGTGGAGATTCCATTTGAAATTTTCAGCGAGGAAACGATGCAAGCAGCTGTTAGTATTTGGTATTCTATTATCAAGGATCGTAAAAACTTGTCTTTGTTGATTATATCAGAGATTATGAAACATTGGGAGACTTCAATCGAATTGCAACAAGGTATTTATTCCACTGAGCGTGATCTAATTCACCCTGAATTTTCACTCATGGAGTATGCCCCAAGCAACAAAGTGGCAATGAATCATGCCAGTGATGTAAGCTTGAGAAGTTTCCAACCACATTTATTGATTATCAAGCTTGTTTCTTCCAACTTTGAAACATCTCTCAATCAAAGTGATCACTTGTTGAAGTTGTTTACCAGATTTGTCGAAGTCAGTTTAGCACCGGAAAGAACTCTCTCTTTGCATCCATATGCAAGATTAGTGAGATTTGAATTGATTAGATTTTCATTCAACGTCTTGAATTACCATATCAAGTTAGAGTCCAGAAGTGTCAATCATTTGACTGAGCTTATCTTGGACTCCACCTTATCCTGGTTCAAGGCTCGCAGTGGTTATCCTTATGAACTGAACTTGTTGAAAATAAAAGCAGACTTTTACTTGCTCAAGGAAATAGCCAGATTGATGAGCCATATTGATACCTTCAAGAGGGAAGATTTTGAGCTGAAGAAGATTCTATTGATGTTTTTCTTAGATGATGAAATCTCCAAGATATCTGTTTGGTTGAACCCCTTGAACCCCCAAGGCAGTAGAGGAACTTATATTTCCAATAACTTGACTGAGAAACATATTACTAGGGCTTATTTCCTTGATCCACTCTTGGCGATCAATTTAGCTCTTCGGTACAAAATTAAGAACTTGGATGAAGTTTTACAGAAACTTATTACTGCAAATCCATTACCTGCAATTTTCTACCCTGATGCCGTCCAGTATTTCATCGGTATAAATGCGGGTACCAATATGCCATCTTATCAACTTTTATTTTGGGAAGCGTTATCTCCAATCGATGCTATCACTTTATTTTTGCCTCCTTTCAACGAAAATCCATTCGTGTTACAGTTTACAATGAGATCTTTAGAATCTCATGACGTAAACTTGACCTTCTTCTATGTGCCCCAGATAGTTCAACTTCTCAGATTCGATGAAAAAGGGTATATTGAAAGATTTATTTTGGAGACTGCAAAAGTATCTCAATTGTTCGCTCATCAAATTATTTGGAACATGTTAGCCAATAGTTTCAAGGATGAAGAATCGACTATTCCAGACCCTTTAAAACCGGCATTAGATGTGATTCAATCCAAAATGATCAAATCGTTCAGTCAAAAGGACCTCACCTTTTACGAGCGTGAGTTTGGATTTTTCAATGAGGTGACTGATATCTCAGGTAAATTGAAACCTTACATTAAAAAGACGAAAGCAGAAAAGAAAGTCAAGATTGACGAGGAAATGGCCAAAATTGAGATTCAACCTGGAGTATACTTGCCAAGTAACCCTGATGGTGTGGTAGTTGATATCAATAGAAAATCTGGTAAGCCATTGCAGAGTCATGCAAAGGCGCCATTCATGGCAACATTCAAGATTAAGAAAGACGTTGAAGAATACGATGAAGAGACAGGAGAAATGGTTCCAGTACAAATTGAAAAATGGCAAAGTGCTATTTTCAAAGTTGGTGATGATTGTAGGCAAGATGTTTTGGCGTTACAATTGATTTCAGTTTTCAGGACAATTTGGACAAATGCTGGTTTAGACCTTTATGTTTTTCCCAACAGGGTCACAGCAACGGCACCTGGTTGTGGTGTTATTGATGTTTTACCGAACTCGGTATCTAGAGATATGCTTGGGCGTGAAGCTGTGAATGGATTATATGAATATTTTACCACCAAATTTGGACCAGAATCGTCTATTGAGTTTCAACAAGCAAGAAATAATTTGATCAAGTCGTTGGCTGCATACTCCATTATTTCGTACATATTACAGTTCAAGGATCGTCATAATGGTAATATTATGTACGACGACCAAGGGCATATTTTGCACATCGATTTTGGATTCTGTTTTGATATTGTTCCCGGTGGGGTGAGATTTGAAATGGCTCCATTTAAATTGACTCATGAAATGATTCTAGTTTTAGGTGGAAACAGTAACACACAAGCCTACCGCTGGTTCGAGGAGTTATGCGTCAAGGGATATTTGGCATGTAGACCATACATGGAGACTATTGTTAGATGCGTCAATCCTATGCTTGAGAGTGGTTTACCGTGCTTCAAAGATTCAACAATCAAGAAGCTTAGATCAAGATTTGTGCCCACCAAATCAGAAAAGGAAGCTTCAATTTACATGAAGGGGTTGATCAAAAAGAGTATGGAGGCCGTTTCTACGAAGGGGTATGATGAATTCCAAAGAATTACCAACGGAATCCCATACTAGAGGATAATAAAGTGACAAATATTGTATTGTATTGTACTGAATGCATGAACAACCTTTTATTATTTTGTAATGATCAACAAACGATCCATTTTTCTTTTTCCTTCTTTTACTTGTTTTACCTTTTATTTTTATTTACTCTAGAGGAGAAGTGCATTAGCCAAGAAGTCACTTCCAAACTATTCGACCTTCATATAACTTATATCCGTCATGAGAGGGGGAAGAGCGCGTTTGGTGGAGTTATGCAAGTTAGTTCCTGGAAGGCTTCTCCCTGCAGATTGTTTCACTAAAAGCAAAAAAACGACTAAAAATAAAGTATGCCAAATGATGTGTGAAGAATGAATTTGTAATGACGATGTCTCTCTAAAAACTAGAAGAAACAACATATTTCTAACGGATACTGTAAGTTTTAGCATATTTAATAAAATGGCGATCCAACTGCCTTAAGGCAGCTCTTGTCTCGTATTCTATTACGGTGGTGATGGAAAAAATTCTCGTATAAAATAGCCTCAGGGTGAGCATGAACAATGCACTTTATGGTTTTCTATTGTTTGGATTATTTCCGATTATGAATACGCACAAGCGCTATGTACACGAGAAAACGCTGATTCTCACACAAAAATTTTCTTGAGGCAGATGCTCACTTAAAGTATTCGTGCTAAAAAGTCAAATTAGACAGACTAGTACCCCTAACTTGGATATTTGTTTTGATTTCAAGATTCCAACGTAGATCCCCTGAAAAAACACTAATTATCATCTTGTCAAAGTTTTGGGGACGAGAGGGGTTAGACTTGAAAGATTCGTAAAACTAGCTTTAAGAATAGTGTCTTTACGAGCTTAAGAGATGCGAACAACTAAACCGTCTGACAAAATCAATCGTCAAAACTCGCTGTACGTCAGGGTATATCCGGAGGCGTTTGTTGACGCATCTTAGTCTCGGAAAACGTAAGACATACACTTTGTCAATGGTTATTTCCTGATAATATTTTTCATGTGTGCCCCTGTCTTCACGAAGTTCCTGCATGTTTTTTACCTGCATGCGCATTTTCGCTTGTAGCATTATCCTCGCTTAACGTCTTGGGTGTGATATCAAGATCTGAGCGTTCGACACGTTGCTTATTGGTGGTATTGCTGAAGGTCCTAAACCTCAAAGCTTTACATTCCTGTAGTCAAACTCTGAGCGACGTGATGTCAAAAGATTAAAAGGGAGTTGAAAGGTTGTCAAAAGTAAGAAAAAGATCTCCGTACTCCGCACTTGTAACCGTCGAGCTCGTCTAAAAGCTTATTTTTGCAAGTACCTGTTTAAAAATTTTTTTGCCATGCAGGCGGACCCCATAAGCAGCTCTTTAAGGGCACCATAGAGGTCAATAAATAATAAACTCCACTTAAATCGTTTGTTTATTATTAAGCTTACATGTTACATGCATGTGCCGCTTCTATTCGTCACGGTGATGCATGACAAGGTGGAATTCGTGCCTAATAATAACTAAACAACTAATTTTTTCTGCAACATTATTATCAAGTAAAGTACGAGATATAAATATGAAGTAAAAAGACCTCATATACTTTTTAATTCAGTATTGAGACTCAAGATAGAAAGCATTCACTCCTTAAAGCAAGTTTAACCTTAGTCCTTCGTTCAAAATGAAATTTACCGCTTTCTCTTCAGTGTTAGCGTTAGCTAACTTAGCCCTCCTGGCAAATGTTCCAGGTTGTTTGCCAACTGGCCCAAAGTCTTCTGGTTTCACAGCAAAATTTTATCCTTACAAGATGCAAGATTCTCAATCAATGGCAAGCTTGGATTACGTCCTGACTGGATACAGAAACAACAAGCTTCTTGGAACCGCCACAAACGTCAAAGATATTGGCTTTGACTGGGTTAACCAAACCACCCCATTATCCTTCTACCCAACTGTAAGAGAAGTTTACGGATTCCCAATAACCATAACCAATTTCACCGTAGAAATCACTGGCTACTTCTACGCTGAAACCGCCGGTGACTATACTTTCAAGTTGACTCAAATCGATGACTCAGCTGCTGTCTTCATTGGTGACGGTTCCGCTTTCGACTGTTGCAAGACCGAACCTTCCACCCACCCTTCAGACTTCATGATTTACACATACAAAATCTGGGGAGGAGACAAGAGAGATACCCAAGCTACTGTCAATTTCGCTGCTAAAACTTACTACCCAATCAGAATCGTTTACACCAACGCTGAACAAAGAGCTATTCTTGCTGCTTCAGTTACATACCCAAGTGGTCAAACTTCTGACATCTCTGATGCTGAAATTTACGTTTTTGGTGATTTAGGTTACGATTGTCCTGCTCCTCCAGTGTCATCTACTGCTTACCAAACCCCAAGTTCCATTCCAACTCCACTTATTGATGTTCCAACCACCACTTCAGCATCCTCATCTTCATCATCATCATCATCATCCTCATCATCTTCTTCTACCTCCTCCTCCACTTCATCTTCAGCTACATCATCATCAGCTTCTTCTTCATCTGCTACTCCAACTCCAGCTCCATCTTCCACTGTTGCATCTCCAACTAGTTCTGAAGCTTCCAGCTCCGAACCTCCATCAAGTTCAGATGTTCCAACAAGCTCTGCTGTTGAAGTTTCAAGCTCCGCTGCTCCATCAAGTTCAGCCATTCCATCAAGTACTGAAGAAGTTCCAAGTGAAGCTCCATCTACCACCGAGACACCAACAACTTCAACCTATTCCGACATTTCTACCGTTGTTGTTACAGTTACCTCGTGCTCTGATAACAAGTGCACCAAGGTTCCAAAGACTACTGGACAAGTTGTTGTTGTCACCACTGTTGATGAAACTGTCTCTCTTTACACCACCTACTGTCCATTATCTTCTGAAGAAGAAACCACTGTTGCTACTGCTACCGATTATTCCACTGTTGTTGTGACTGTCACATCTTGTTCTGACAACAAATGCACTGTTGTTCCAGTTACCACTGGTCAAAAGGTCGTAACCACCACAGTCAACGAAATTGAAACCGTCTACACCACATACTGCCCATTGGCTACTATCACTTCCACCCCAGCTTCTGTTGTAACTGTTACACCTTCGAGTTCTTCTGTCGCTGTCGTTGAAACTTCTTCGTCAGTTGTTCCAGTAGTTACAGTCACCCCAGTTGTCACTTCTACCGTTGCTCCAGTTATTGTCACTGCTTCATCAGAATCTTCTTCTTCTGTTGCTCCAGTTGTTGTCACTGTTGTTCCAGAATCTTCTTCTTCTGTCGCTCCAATTGTTGTTACAGTCGTTCCAGAATCCACTTCTTCTGTTGCTGCTGAAGAAACTACTTCAACTATTTACTCCTATGTTACTTACACTAGCTGTGCCCACACTGGTGCTGAATGCGTAGTTGTCACACAATCTACGAGCGCACCAGTTGTCACAGTGCAACCAGTTGCTCCTGCTCCATCAGCAAACAACACCGCTCCTGCCGTTGTCACTCCTGTTGAAAACGGATCCACAACTTTCTCTATTTCTTTCTTAGCAATTTTTGTTTCATTATTTGCAGTCCTTTCTATTTAAAGTGACTGATATGATCCTTTGAAAGCTTCGCCTTTTGATTAAGATTTTCTTAATTCTTCAATCTTAACCTATTTCTGGAATTAGTACAAGATACTTCTAATACAAAATAACTTAAATTATCGAATGTGTAAGAAAAAAAAGAAACTTTAAACATCCGCTCTAGCGTTACCAGACAAGTTTCAAGAATGAAGATTGGGCTACAGAAATGTTGGAATATGCATATATTGTTGTTATTTGTTTATGATCTTCATGAGTCTACCTTTAACAAGTGTGCTCGGAGTTGGCAAACGCATTTCTTTTTCTTTCAGTTGTCAATATTGAAGATACGAAAAGTTTAATCTAGGACTCACTTCCACCTGTTGAGACGCTAACTCCTTTCCCATGCAAATTTTATATTCGAGTTAGCCGAAACTTTAAATGAATCATGTACAAGTGCTAAAATGAATTTTGGCATGAGAAAAAGTAGAGAGCGCATAACGCTGCATTGATCGGACTTACGTCGGACAGCGAAAATTGGCCCAGGCTTACCAGGGTCAAATAAATTAACACATCTCTCAATCGCTCAACTTATAAAAATTCATAAAGGGCGTCAAAGGGGTGAGACTATTGATAGGGAGGTACGAGTTCGAGTTCCAGATGGTATACAAACAACTACAATAAAGAGATGAACCCATCAGGAGTGGTAAGAAAACAGTTTGTTTGGCTCAAAAGAATCAAAACAGTGATTTGGAGGACGATTTTGCGTTTCTTGGATCATTGTACTCTAATTGCGCTTTCTTGATTTGTTGGCTACCGAGTCACTGGAGAAATAATTAATAATACATTTGTCTTGATATACGTGGTATAGAGTCACTTGCTTAAAGGATGATCCCCTGATGCACGACCCGTTCTGGTAGTGACTTAAGCTGAAGGTAACAGCGAGATTCAATCAACCTAAAACTTTCTTGCTCACCTTACATAAATTAGGTTATTCTTCTAGGGTTTATTTAGCCGATTTGCATTCAAGTTGGCTGCAAACAAAATTGATTTGGGTAAAAGTGCATACTTTATATAGCTAGTGTAATGTAAAGACCTTCATCATTTGGCAGCTTCAGGAAGACGGTTTAGGTTAAGGTCGTTGTCAAGAAGCAGCTTAATAAATTCTTTTTATTGCTGAAATATTTAGGCAAATGGTCATTTTTTATTGTTCTTTTAAGCTCAGACGCATTTAGTGACGCATCTCTTACAAAACCTTCTATGACATAATATCATTTTAGTTCATCGTATTTGAAAAAAAGAAACAAGAACTTTCGTCTCCATGCATGTTAGAATCAAAAATCTTATTAATTCGGATTGAGAATAGGTGTAGGCTTCCGTAAGAGCCTCTTTACCTATCTCTCAAGAGAAATATCATGCGCAGGTACTTACTCGGGCCTGAGACTTAACAGCCTGTCTGACGGAGAAGGAATGATGGAGGTGAAAAGCGTAAACTGGAAACCCTTCGCTTAACTAGAAGATATTGGCAAGATGCGATACTGGCATTCAAAGATGGAAACGTAAGAAATGTGGTCTTAATCACCCAACCATTCCGAAATCTCTGAGGGTGGTGTCGTTCCTTTGAACTCATGCCTTGTTGAAAATAAAAATTTGAGTCCTCTGAACTGAAGGAAAAACACATCACTCCGATGACGAAACCTATCGAAAACGAAAAGAAATTAAAATGCAAAAGCTCCAAACATGATTATTCACTTTAGTTTCGTTAGTCTCCTTTAGCAAGTTCTACATTGTTGAATAGTATGGGCATACATCTTTCTGCAACATTAGCCTCTGGTGCAGCTGCAACATGTTTAATGGGCCAATATAGACACTTCTGCACAACCTAAACCACAGTTTAAACCAAAATATGTCAGCTTCGAGTTTCGATACAGAATAGGAAAGGATGCAAAAAACTTTTCAGTAAATGCCGGAGTTGAACCGAATACCTATAAGTAGGATGCAAAAGTAGAAATTTACGTCAAGATTGACATTAAAGAGAATCAACAAGACAAAATGAATCTCTTATCTGTGTTGATGACTGCTGCATTAATTCGTATTGCACTCCTGGCAGATGTACCGGGTTGCTTGCCGCAAGGTCCAAGTGCAAATGGTTTTCAAGCAAGGTTTTATCCTTACCGAATGGGAGACTCCAAATCAATGGCAGACCTTGCGTACGTTCTGACTGGGTACAAGCGGTTTCCTAGTTTCGGAAGCGCAAGCAACATCAAGGACATTGCCTTCGATTGGGTCAACGAGCAGGACCCAAATTCTTTCTATCCATCGATATACAACATCTATGGAGTAGATGTCACAGTAACTAATTTCACAGTAGAGCTTACTGGATACTTATACGCGGAAACGTCTGGAAACTATGTGTTCAATTTGAAGCATATCGACGATTCAGCAGCTGTTTTCATCGGAGATGGGTCAGCCTTTGATTGTTGCAAAACTGAAACATCTGTACCTTTTGATTACATGATTTACTCTAGTAAGAAATGGAATGGAGCTTTAGAAGATACTCAAGCAACGGTCGAGCTTGATGCTCATGTATACTACCCAATTAGAATTGTTTACTCAAATGCAGAACAAAGAGCAACTCTTGACATGAGTATAACCTATCCTAACGGTATCACTGAGCCATTAGGTCAATCAAATGTATTTACATTTGAAGATATGGAAGGATATTGCCCTGCATCTCCAGTATCTTCTACCGCATATTTTGTCCCACCACTGACAGTAACATGGTCGGGTTCATATCCCACAACTGCGATTGGACCGAATGCTGCTTTCGTTCAAGTACCCACTCCCACTACCACATTAACTTCAACCTGGACTGGAACTGAAATTGGAAAGACTACATTAATTGCATCTCCTGGTGGTACTGACACTCTCATCATTGAAGTTCCTACTCCAACAACTACAGTTACATCTACTTGGACTGGATCTAGTGTTGAAACTACTACCAAGATCGCTTCGGTTGGCGGTACCGATACTCTTATCATTGAAGTTCCAACTCCAACTAGTACTTTGCTGTCGACCTGGACTGGCTCATACTTAACAACTATCACCGAGACTGCATCCATTGGGGGAACTGGTACAGTTATAGTTGAGTATCCGACTCCAACCACTACAATCACAAGTACTTGGACTGGATCAGAGGTTGGAAATACTACCAAGATCGGTTCCGTTGGTGGTACTAACACTCTTATCATTGAAGTTCCTACTCCAACTACTACGCTTACATCTACTTGGACCGGATCAGACATTCAAACCACCAGATTGACTGCTTCTGCCGGCGGAACCGACACTCTCATAATTGAAGTTCCTACTCCAACTACTACTTTAACTTCTACCTGGACTGGTTTAAATGTTGAGACCTCTAGTTTGACTGCCTCTGTCGGTGGCACTGCTACTGTTATTGTGGAAGTACCAACCCCAATAGCTGATATCACTTCCACATGGACTGGCTCTTTTGAAACAACCGTCACTGAGACAGCTTCTGTTGGCGGTACTGAAACCATTATTCTTATAGTTCCCACGCCAACTAGCACTATCACTTCGACTTGGACTGGATCTGACATTCATACCACCACAATAATTGCCTCTGTTGGCGGTACTGAAACTGTTATCGTTGAAGTTCCAACTCCAACTACGACTGTAACATCCACTTGGACTGGATCAGAAGTTGCAACCATCACTTCGACTGCTTCTATTGGCGGTACGGAAACTATCATCATTGAAGTTCCAACTCCAACAACGACATTGCATTCTACCTGGACTGGATCATTCTTGACAACAGTCACGGAGACTGCATCCATTGGCCGTACCGAAACTCTTATCATTGACGATCCAACCCCAACTACCACTTTGACTTCAACTTGGAGTGGATCAGATGTCGAGACCACCACTTTATTTGCCTCTGTTGGAGGTACCAATACGCTCGTCGTTGAAGTTCCAACTCCCACTACTACAATCACATCGACTTGGACTGGATTAGACACCGAGACCACTACTTTTGTTGCATCTGTTGGCGGGACCGGTACTGTTATTGTAGAAGTACCAACCCCAATAGCTGATATCACTTCCACATGGACTGGCTCTGATGAAACAACTATTACTGAGACAGCAACTATTGGCGGTACTGAGACGATTATTCTTGAAGTTCCAACCCCAACCACCACTGTTACCTCGACTTGGACTGGTTCTGACATTGAAACTACGACTGTGATTGCCTCAGTTGGTGGTACCAACACTCTCATTATTGAAGTTCCAACTCCAACAACTACAGTTACATCTACTTGGACTGGGTCAGATGTTGAGAGCACCACAGTGATTGCCTCTGTTGGCGGTACCGATACTCTTGTCATTGAAGTTCCAACTCCAACCACCACTTTGACTTCGACTTGGTCAGGCTCATACTTGACCACTGTGACCGAGGTTGCTTCCATTGGTGGAACTGGTACAGTTATCGTTGAGTACCCTACTCCAACGACAAAAATCACATCTACCTGGACTGGATCTGTTATTGGAAGTACTACTAAGCTCGCGTCAGTTGGTGGTACCGACACACTAATCATTGAAGTTCCAACTCCAACCACTACTTTGACTTCGACTTGGTCAGGCTCATACTTGACCACTGTGACCGAGTCTGCTTCTATTGGTGGTACTGGCACTGTTATCGTTGAAGTTCCAACTCCAACCACTACAGTTACTTCCACTTGGACTGTATCTGATATCGAGAGCACCACTTTGACAGCCTCTGTTGGTGGAACCGACATTCTCATTATCGAAGTTCCAACTCCAACTACCACAGTCACTTCAACTTGGACTGGATTGGACACCGAGTCCACCACTTTGATTGCATCCGTAGGCGGTACTGACACTCTTGTCATCGAAGTTCCTACTCCAACCACTACAATCACATCGACTTGGACTGGATTAGACACTGAGACCACTACTTTAGTTGCATCTGTTGGCGGAACCGGTACTGTTATTGTAGAGGTACCAACCCCAATAGCTGATATCACTTCCATATGGACTGGCTCTGATGAAACAACTATTACTGAGACAGCAACTATTGGCGGTACTGAGACGATTATTCTTGAAGTTCCAACCCCAACCACCACTGTTACCTCGACTTGGACTGGTTCTGATATTGAAACTACGACTTTGATTGCCTCAGTTGGTGGTACCAACACTCTCATTATTGAAGTTCCTACTCCAACCACCACTTTGACTTCAACTTGGTCAGGTTCTGTTATCGAGACCACCACTGTGATTGCTTCTGCTGGTGGTACCGATACTATTATCATCGAGGTTCCTACTCCAACCACCACTTTGACTTCAACTTGGACTGGTTTGGATACCGATACTACAACCTTGACTGCTTCAGTTGGTGGTACTGATATTCTTGTCATTGAAGTTCCAACTCCCACCACTACAATCACATCAACTTGGACTGGATTAGACACCGAGACCACGACTTTGATAGCAACTGTTGGAGGCACTGATACTGTTATCGTTGAAGTACCAACACCTATTGCTAACATAACTTCGACATGGACTGGCTCTTATGAGACCACTATCACTGAGACAGCATCAATTGGCGGCACCGAGACTATTATTCTCGAAGTTCCTACTCCAACAACTACAGTTACTTCCACTTGGACTGGGTCTGATGTTGATACCTCCACTGTAATTGCCTCAATTGGTGGTACCAACACCCTCATTGTTGAAGTTCCAACTCCAACCACCACTTTGATTTCTACTTGGTCAGGTTCAGATGTTGAGACTACAACTATTGTCGCATCTGCTGGCGGCACTGATATTCTCATTGTTGAAGTTCCTACTCCAACCACTACTATTACATCTACATGGACTGGCTTGGACACCGAGACCACAACCTTGACTGCTTCAGTTGGTGGTATCGACACTGTTATCGTTGAAGTTCCAACACCTATCGCTGACATTACTTCCACATGGATTGGCTCATACGCCACAATTGTGACCGAAACAGCATCCATTGGTGGCACTGAGACTATTATTCTCGAAGTCCCTACTCCAACCACCACTGTCACTTCGACTTGGTCAGGCTCTGATGTCGAAACCACCACTGTTATTGCTTCTGCTGGTGGCACCGATATTCTTATCATCGAGGTTCCAACTCCTACCACCACTTTGACTTCTACTTGGACTGGTTCAGATGTCGAGACCACCACCGTAAGTGCTTCTGCTGGCGGTACTGATACTCTTATCATCGAGGTTCCTACTCCAACCACCACTTTGACTTCAACTTGGACTGGTTTGGATACCGAAACCACAACCTTGACTGCTTCAGTTGGTGGTACCGACATCGTTATTGTCGAAGTACCTACTCCTATTGTTAACATTACTTCTACTTGGTCTGGCTCGTACACTACAACTGTCACCGAGACTGCATCGATTGGAGGTGTTGAAACCGTGATTGTTGAGGTTCCTACTCCTACCACCACAATTAAATCTACTTGGACTGGATCTGAAATTGAAACCACCACTTTGGTTGCTTCAGATGGTAAGACTAATATTGTTGTAATTGAAGTTCCTACTCCAACAACTACTTTGACTTCAACTTGGGCCGGATCGGACACCGAGACTACAACATTGACTGCTTTAGTTGGTGGTACTGACACTGTCATTGTCGATGATCCTACACCAATAGTTAGCGTTACATCTACTTGGCCTGGATCGTACACTACAACTGTCACCGAGACCGCACCACTTGGTGGAGATAAAACTGTAGTTGTTGAAGTTCCTACTCCTACCACTACAGTCACATCTACATGGACTGAACTAACAACTGGATTTACAACTGTAAATGCATCAAATGGAGGCTGGGTGACGGTGATAGTTGACGTACCAATTCCGATTGAAGATCCAACTACAACATGGTCAGGATCATACACCAGATATGTCACCATAACTGCACCTATTGGAGGTACTGAGCTCGTTGTTCTTGAAGTTCCTACTCCAACGACAACTTTGACTTCAACGTGGACTGGATCTGACATTCATACCACCACATTGATTGCCTCTGATGGCGGCACTGATACTGTCATCGTTGAAGTTCCTACTCCAATTACCACTTTGACGTCGACTTGGACAGGAACAGACACCGAAACTACAACTTTGACAGCGTCTACCGGTGGCACTGGAACAGTCATTGTGGCCGTTCCTACTCCAACTACTACTCTTATTTCAACTTGGACAGGTTCTTATACTGATGAGAAAACGAAGACTGCATCAGATGGTGGAACTGATACCGTCTTCGTTGAAGTCCCAACTCCTGTTGAAGATATCACATTTACGGGAAGTTTATCATATACCACAACTATCACAAAGACTGCATCCCTCGACGGCGTTGAAACTGTCATTGTTGAAGT
This sequence comes from Dujonia boleticola, assembly GCA_029581775.1. Lineage (NCBI taxonomy): Eukaryota > Fungi > Ascomycota > Pichiomycetes > Serinales > Debaryomycetaceae > Dujonia > Dujonia boleticola. The sequence continues at coordinate 927,957 of JARGRU010000014.1, read as the reverse complement.
TCCTACTCCAACTATCACTACTACTTCAACTTGGACTGGTTCCACCTCGGAAACTTCTAATATACTGGCCAGCGCAGGAGGCACAGCAATTGTTGTGGTTGAGATAACTACTCCAAAAACCACAACCACTCACACATCGTTGGAATCAACCATTGCCACAACTAGTTCGTCTAGATCTGTTATTTCAGTAGTCAACTTTGACGTTCCTCAATCAACATCCGCAGCTACTTCTATTTGGACTAGGTCAGCCACGGAAGTGAAAAGTTATACCCCATCGTTGACTATCCTTGCCGCATCAACATTGGTTTCTAAAAGCGGTATTCCAACAACTTCGTTTGGAGATTCAGTTTACACTCCAGAAACTATTACAAAAACTCCTTGGAGTAGCCCACCCTCACCATTAACAACAGCTGCTGCATCAAATGCATGGTCAGGATGGAACTCCAGTACTCCAACAAGCAAAAATCTAGTCGAAACAGAAACAAACCAATTTCTCTTCAGCAAGATACCATTAACTACTTTTGGAACGCAGATATCTTTTGGAAGTTCAGCAAGTCCAACTTCTTCAAAGCCTTCATATTTTGAAACAACATTTCCAGTAGCACCTACTGTTACCTATTCTTCAAGATATGAGAAGTCGAATGACCATGCCAGTGATTTTCTGTCGCCAGCTTCTCTGTATTTCGCATCTGAAACTTCAGAAGATGCTACCGCAACGACTCCGTTTGCAAAACAGGATTCAACTACAACAGTTTCAGACTTCAATATTCCTACAACTTTATTGACTTTCAATACTGCTTATAATTCAAAAACCAATGTTGGACATAGCGGATACGCATCACTGACGACGACGTTTGCCGCCACTAACGAACAATCACAGAGCAGTTACTCCACTGCAACAATTCCACTGAGTTCAATCATATCTATGAATGGGGCACCGGCAAGTGACTTGACTTATGCAAAGTCAGTAATTTTTACCCTATTAACAATTTTTTCGGCAACTTTCTTTTAATCAATTCCTCTACGCAAGTCTTTGGCAACAAGGACATCATTCAATTTTTCGTTATGTACATATTTATTTAATAATACAAGCATGGATAAAAAAATGACCTCAAACTTGTTCTCTGTAACTTGAACAATGCGATACTACTTATTTGACTTAAACGACAATACTCGAACCGAGATTATTCTCCTCGCTTCAGTGAAAGGTAAAAATTGGCAAAATGCCCGCATACTTAAAGACTTGAATGTCTCGGCTGGGATAGTCAGAGCGATCTTCTACCTGTTCGGCTGATACCCGAAAGAGGAAGGTGAAGAAGTGATTGATTAGTTCGGGTGCTCAGTAATCGAAATAGGAGATCGAAAAAGATCTACATTAGTATATTCTACTGGAAGAAATTATCTTTCATTCATTCTACTATTACACACAGCCGTTCGAAGTTACCAATACACTTCGATTTCATTCCTTGAAGGCAGATGACTGAGTCTATTGTGATATACATCTCGATGACAAAGGTCGAGGCTTGGAAAATTCTTCCAAATGATAGATTGTTCCTGTCCCCTGACTAATACCTACATAGCGATACCATATTTTGCATGAACTCAATAAAGAATAGAATAACGCATTTCATAAAACCGAAAAAGAAATTCTCTGTGGCTCGTTGATCAAGTTATGAAGAAGGATGTCGACTTCTTCAAATTACCGTCGTGCTTTTTGTGAATACTTCGTTTTAGTAACAAAGCATCCGAATTTCAGATCTATTTCACATGGCAAAATATGTCCTAGATGAATATAGCCTGTCTATGAGAAATTAGTAATACTACTTAATCGAACTCTGTTGTTTATATGAGTGTTGCAAGTTCGGATTTAGATTTTGAAAAAAGTTTAAAGTTTATTTATCAAATTTTTTAAGCGAGACTCATTTCGTATGTTTAATTTCTGTTAAGGTTTAACTTGAGCGATTTTTGATTCAATTGTTAGATAGCTAGTAACATTTCATGGGTTAGGCCACTTCTCTGAGATCTTATTACTTGTGCCATTAACTTGTTAAAGTTCAACATTTTGTGTTCTCATAAGTGTACTTTATGCAATCGGAAAATATGTAACACAGAATGCTGAAGTACAATGCATAACGCAACATGGTATCGGAAGGGCTGTAATTCATGACTTGGGCTACTATCTACTAACAAAGTTTGCGTTAAACCTCAAACGCAAAGACCTCCAGAATTGTTGAGAATCAGTCGAAATACTGGCTCAGGACTTATTTAGCAGAACCATGAATAGGGGAAGCTCGGATTAGCCAGAATGCCTAAGACAGAAAACTATAATGTATATCAGATAAAATAAGAATGCTTAGACATTTGGACCATGAATCCTTTGAGGTAAAGTACGAATCATGACAGATTTGGCCAATACTTTTAAAACTTGACTTCCTACGTCGGTTGAAAATAGATAGGAGGCATACGAGATGCATTCTCGGGAAAGGAGAGAGATGCAGCAATTGCTACTAGGTGGTAGTATATAGTTCTATATACGAGTACGGTTTGAATAAGTATTGTAGTGGTTATTGCTTTTGATAGCAAAAGAAAGTACCGGGGCTAGCCGAGAATGGTATTCTGATTTCACTCGGTCCGGAGGACAACATCAGGCACATGAGTAGACTATGGGCGTAGCATCAGTGGTAGTGGATGGATAACAGCTGTCTATAGGAAGATTGTGAGTGAGCACAATATTAGGAAATGGACCATACTCCCAGTATGGGCTGACGCAGTACCCATAGGTAATATTCCGCTACTCTAGGTATTTTGTGCTAATCAAGTATGAATCAGTAAAGTGAAATAAATATGAAGAATTGAGCAATGCACCCCTAACGCAATTTGCAGCACATTATGCGCATATTTGACAGATAACTGGTATGAGTGGAGAAAAAAAAAAAAAACCATAAAGCTTACGTCATAGTGGGAGAAATACCGTTGAGTGCTTGAGGCTTGCCTCAGCAAGAAAAGATTCTTTTCACGACTGCGTCTACAGAGAGATCCTCTACCTTCGCCTACCTTCCCCTTCCATCCTCCCTATCCCGTCTTATCTTGTCTCTCTGGCTGCCCAGCCTAGCCTCACTGAAAATAATTGCTTGCACCGTGACAAGGCTTATGGCGCGACTCGATGCCTGCGTTTAAGCCTTGGAGGCAGCCAAGCCAAGCTATTATTTAGGGGGAGACGAAAAGGTTACCGGTGAAGGACCCTCCTGCACTCCATTTTTTGTCCCTCCCTCCCTCTCTCCCCCTCTCTCTTTCTCCCTCTTTCACACACACACGATCCTTCTCCAGTCTCACTTCGCCTTGACGCCAGTACCAAAAATAGGCTGAGGAGCAAAATATTTTTCACTCTCACCACACTCGTAGCCAAGCAGCTCAGCGCTCGCTGGACGCAAGTGCACAGCCGAATGGGCGCGTTTCTTAGCATCGTTTGATTACTAGACCTGCACACAGCCCGCATTTTCTATTTTTAACAGAGGGAAAACCAGCAAAAATCAAAAAAAAAAAAAGAAATAAATTAAAAATACACACACATATACGCAGAGTACTCCACACGAATCAAACTTTTGATCAAAGTTAAGATATTTCTTTTTTTCATGTCTCTTCTTTTGCTACTCTATATTGCTTCTTCTCCGTACACAGTTTAGGTATTCAGCGCCAGATCTAGGGCCCCAGTTCCAACTACAACCCAGTTTCACCGCTCGCTCTTAACTAAGAAAGGCTTGACGATAACTGCAAACTAAGCTTTTACCAGTCGATTTTGTGCTACATTAGCTTATTATTTTTTTTTTTTTTGGATACTTTGCACTCTCGCACAGTACAGTACCTTATTTGATTAGGGGACAACACACAGCATATCTAGCCAGCGCAGCTCCCGTACCACCATCGTAATTGCGAGCTAAAGCACCACCAAAATGAACTTGAACTTGTCGGTGCTCTTGGTCGGGTTACTTTCTACCTTCGTCAGCGTAGTCAGCGCCTCCAAGTCGCACATCTCTGCGACCTCCTTATTGACGTGTATGGACAACTCCCAGTTCACGGCCTCCCACTTCGACGTCAGCTACTTCCCCTTCAACAGAACCGTCTACTTCGATGTGTCTGCCATCTCCAACATCAACACCAACTTGACTGCCAACGTCCAGGTCATCGCCTACGGCTTGAACATTGTGCAGAAGAACTTCACCTTGTGTTCCTTGAACTACCCGGCTATCTGTCCGATGGTGACGGGTCACATCGACATTCAGTCCTCCCAGGTCTTGAGTAAGTCCATCACCAGTCAGATCCCAAGCATCGCCTTCAACATCCCCGATTTGGATGCCAGAGTCAGGGTCGTCTTGTCCGACGACGACGGTAACAACTTGGCCTGTGTCGAAGCCATCTTGTCCAACGGTAAGACCGTCCAGACCAAGTACGCCTCCTGGCCAATCGCTGCCATTTCCGGTTTGGGTGTCATCACTTCCGGTGTCGTTTCCGTCATCGGCCACTCCAACACCGCCGCCCACATTGCGTCCAACTCCATGAGTTTGTTCGTCTACTTCCAGTCCTTGGCCATCACCTCCATGATGGCTGTCGCCTTTGTTCCTCCCATCGCCGCAGCTTGGGCCCAAAACTTCCAGTGGTCGGTCGGTGTCATCAGATTGGGCTTCATCCAGCACATTGCCAACTGGTACATCCAGTCCACCGGTGGTACCCCCACTGATATCGTTGGCTCCACTTTCTTGTCCATTTCTGTGCAAAAGAAGAAATCCAAGAGAGAAATGACCCAGGACATCATCGCCGGGATCTTCGAAAGAGGGTTGAAGAGCAACCACTTGCTGGTTTTCGACAAGAGAGGCTCCATTACCTTGGCCAACGACAACTTCGGATACAGTGACAAGTTGAACAACACGTTGTACACCATCAACGAAAAGGATAAGAACATCAACTCCAAGATCTTGGTCTTGAGAGGTATGCAGAGAGTTGCCTATTTGGCCGGGATTGAAATCACTTCCTTGTTTATGACGAGTATGATCTTCTTGATTTTCTTCGGTTTCGTCATGGTGGCCTTCTTGATGTTGTTCAAGGCTGTGATTGAAATCTTGATCAGAGCCAAGTGGATGAACGAAGGGAAATTCAACGAGTACAGACAACAGTGGTCGCACATCATCAAGGGTGCCTTGTACAGATTGCTCTTGCTCTCGTTCCCACAAGTTGCTGTTTTCTCGCTCTGGGAATTCACCGAAAGAGATTCTGGTGGAACCATCGCCATTGCAGCTTTCATGTTCCTTGTAAGTTTAGTATTGCTCTTCCAAGCCGGAGTGAGAGTGTTATTAAGAGGCAGAAAATCTGTCAAGAATTTCAAGAACCCTGCGTACTTGTTGTTCGGTGACGGGACTTTCTTGAACAAGTTTGGTTTCATTTACGTCCAGTACAGAGCCGATTGCTACTACTTCGTGCTTGTTGGGTTAGTGTACATCTTTGCCAAGTCATTGTTTGTCGCCGTCATGCAAAGCAGGGGTGAAATCCAGTCCGTTATCGTCTTTGTTATTGAGTTAGCATACTTGGTTACCCTTTGTGTTATCAGACCATACATGGATAAGCGTACCAATGCCTTCAACATCACCATTGCGGTCATTTCCACCATCAACGCCTTGTTCTTCATGTTCTTCTCGTACATTTTCAACCAGCCTCACGTGGTTGGTTCCGTTATGGCTGTGGTCTACTTCGTTATGAATGCAGCCTTTGCCCTTTTCTTATTGTTGTTCACGATCATCACATGTGTCTTGGCCCTCTTGTACAAGAACCCAGACACCAGATACCAACCAATGAAGGACGACAGAGTGTCGTTCATTCCAAGATTCGACAATCCAAAGGGAGGTGACAAGAGATTGAGTGCACAAGAAGGAGGAGACGACGGAATGGAATTGATGGCCTTGGGTGCCACCGCCATGAAGGGTCACGAGAATGCCAACAAGGGAGGCTTCGAAGACGAGTCCTTGTATGAAGACGACTCCGTGTATAGAAATCACGCAGAAACCTTCAACTCCAATAGCAACAAGGACCTGAGCGACTCGCTTGACATAAGAGGATCATCCAAGAGAGACTCGTACTACGGGAACTATGAACCCACACAACCAACCAGCACAATTGTTGGAAACTCTGATAACGCTATGAACCCATACACCAGTTATGGTGGAAGCAACCACAACAACAACAATAACAGCAATCCATATGCGAATGCCCGTAACAGAGTCAACTTTGGTTAGATGCTGTTGAGCATGAGCACATACATAACGGCGTAAAAATCACAAAAAACAATAAAAAAAAAAACAGATTGGTATATTTTTCTGGTTAGAAAGTATACTACTTAGATTTAAGACGGGGTTGGGATAAATTGCTTTCAGTATGAAAACAGTGTGTATATCTATATATTGAATAAGAAAAAAAAATAAGCATAAAACGCTTCTAATTGTAGCTGTGTTCGTAGTTGTAGATCACTTGCGAGTAGTTTCTGGCCCTGGGGTACTGAAGTTTGTGGCCATTGGTGTGCAACGTGCTTGGCACGAGCTTAGTGTCTGCAACCGCAACCAGCCTCTTCTTCTTCTCTTGGGCCATGCCTCTGTAGTACTTGATGTTAGAGGTTTCGTATGGATCGTACTCCTCTGCTTCGTTAACGTTGTAGACTGGCTCGTTCTGGCCCAATATGTCTGCATGCACCACCTTGGCCTTTGCGTCCGAGAGCTTACTCCTCAAGGTGTCGCTGGTTTCCTCGACTTTGTACTTGATGGCATGGACGGTGCGGGCGAGGTCTTGCTCAAACCCGAGACTACTGACTGGCAAGCTGCCACCAGAATCCATCGATTCTGCGTGAAACCCGGTGGTGTCTGCTTTCGCAGCCAAATGCTGCACAGAAAGTGCACTCGACGAGGCAACTATAGTGAGAAAACTAAGCAGAGAAAGTATCATAATTAGCAACTGGACAGGTTAAAAACTATCTATAGCTACAGGAGGAAGCCCTAGCCAAAATTATCTATTAAATAAGTAACTACGCTATCTAATTACTGAACTCACACGTTCGTCGCACAATCTTGGTCAAACCACTTCTGTGTCACGGACATACACAATCAGCATTTTGAAGTCACGGACGTCATATCTATTTTCAAGTGCAAATTGCTTACCGTTAAGGAAACAGAGCTCATCGAGGACCTCGCCATTTCTTGGGTCGAGGTACTGCCCAAACTTGTTCATGTGAATACCAACCTGTTTTGGCACCGGAGGGATCAGAAGTGACCTCCGCCTCTCCTTCTCGTACTCTTGATCAAGCCGCCTCTGCAGCTGCATGGTTTGCTGTCTCTGCAACTCCAAGTCTTGTTGCAAGGCGATGGACTTTTGTCTCTCTATTTCCAATTTCGTTTGCTGCTGCTCTTTGACCAATGCCTGTTCCTGCTGTAACATCATCTGCTGTTCCTGCCAAGCCAAGTTCTCTTCAGGGAGCGGGAATTCCTTGACGTAGTGCTGCGAGATCCCGCGGTCGCTGAAGTCAAAGTTGATGTCACCCAACAAGTTCAACTTGGAGATGTACAACGTGGTCAAAAACATGACCAAGTTGGAGAACCAGATGAACAAGGAGAGAATGATGAACGCAGTCATGGCCTTTCGTATCTTGCACACGTGAGGTGAGGGGCAGTGGTTGTTCGGCAACACCGTGGAAACAACAATTATGAACGCTGCCAACTCAAAGAGGAACGCCAACGTGCAGTAGAAACTGCCGTTTCTCTTCTCGTAGTCAATGATATTGAAAACAAACAAGAAACTCACAAATAGGGTGACAGACGCGCTGGTGATGAAGTACCGGTAAATCCCGGAGCTCACTTCTAGGTCATCGCTGAGCAATATCCCTGAAAGCACTATCATGGCCACGGAGAAGATCATCTCGAAGATGTACAAAATGAAAGTGAAACTGATCACCACCTCTTTGTCCTCGTACGTGTTGAAACCCGTGAATTTTCTCGCTGGCAACGCCACCAACGGCCTGTTCATGACCGACTTGATGAGCTTCAGCTCTAGCCCTCGGATCCGCGAGTTGATACTCTGCTCGTCTGCAGCGGCCACATCTGCCTGTTTCATGGGGGGCTGCGAAAGAGCCAAGTCCTTTGGCGTCAACATTGGGTACAAGTCGCCGCCTGGCACAGAATTCACCGCCGTGTTTGTTGTGTAGTGGGAGTTCCTGTTTGCCTCGTACTTTGGATCTTTTGGAAGGGGCGGAGGTGGGGGCCCTCCTCCTCCTCCTCCAGAGACTGGCGCAGAGTACCTGGACTGCGATCTGGACTGCGTGCTGCGTGCATCTACGGGGAAGGTTGGCTGGGAGATTGTGGTGGGCAGCGGGATCAGGTGCTGGTGCTGCTGCGGGATGTGTGTGCTTACGGATTCAGGATATGGAGCAAAGGACCCTCTGCTTTGGTTGATGGTGGGAGTCACATGGGCTGTGGGGGCGGCGCCGAGCGGCGTTGTTACGGGCGGAGGAGCAGCCCCTCCAGCGTGCGAGGCAGTGTACCTCAGCAGCGACTGGAAGTCGTCAGTCAACCGGTCGGTGGAATCGTCCATATAAGTACTGTAGAACGCGGCCTTTGCGTCCTCGCCAGATTCTCTGAGAGGGTCGGCTCGCTCTGCGATTTCTAGCATGGTGGGTTGTCTATTGAGGTTCCCCGAGGTGCTCCTTGGGTGCTTTACGAAGGACTCCATGGACTCCTGTATGCTGTCGTGGTCATCGATCGAGGTTGGCGTTGCGTTTCTGGATCTGTTTCTTGGGGTTGGAGTGGCGTATTCGAATCGTGAGAGATCACTCACCACTCTGACATCCTGGCTGTAGGGATGGAACGAGGTCATGAGTCGTCCTTAGGGGGTGTAATAAAAGTACAAAAGATAATGGCTTGGAAACAGTCTAGTAGCTAGCACAGAGAGCGGTTTCCCTTCTCCAGGCTCCAGGAGTAGTGTGATTAGCGAGTTTGTAGAATTATTTAATTTTTGTAAATTTTTGCTGTATTCGTTAAATTGCGTCTTGATTTGGCTGAAAGGTAAACACTGGCCTCGTATTTTGGGATGGCTGCAGAAACGGATTTGGAATAGCAATGGAGATGTGAAAAGGGGGAAGAATGTTCTTCAGTGGCTACGAAGCGGTTGAAACAAAGACTGGCGGGTGTAGGCGAAATAGCTATTGTCGGGAAAGTGTCTCGTTGAATGTCGTTTCAGGGGGCCAGTAGTTAATTTACAAAAGTCAGTCATTCTGGCGATCTCTTTTATGTTGCTGAATTACATGTGACGAGAGAAAAATAATATTTGTTACCCGACGAGCGTTCATGGGGGAGAATATTCAGGGGATACAGAAAAAATAGGCGACATTCAAGGGGAAAAGGGGAGACATGGCAACCAGGAAGGTCTTTTAATTTGATTTTGGAGGAGGAAATCACTAGTTTGGGAGTTTTTTTTTGGTGAAAGTGGTTAGCGAAGAGGTGCTCCACAATTTAGTGATGCCTGAATCTCAGGGTCTCGAATTGGCGCCAAAGTATGGCAGACACCCACATTTTTGACTTCAGATTGGCAGCCTGGCTAGCTCAATCGGTAGAGCGTTTGACTCTTAATAAGAGAAGCGATCAAAAGGTTGCGGGTTCGACCCCCGCGTCGGGCTACTAACAAATTTTTTTTTTGCTTTTTTTGCATTTTCAATTTTCGCGGCCAAGGGCACTTTCGGGCCGATTCGCTTGCTAGCAATTCAGGGTGCAAATCGCTACTGAAGAGAGGAACTCCGAGAAAAGTATCGATTTAGATGACAGACCAAACGAGGAAACGGATGACTCCACGGCTTTACGGTGTGCCATGCCGTGCACTATATGAGACTTGGCGAAGGTGGAAATCGCCACTTGCCCCGGAGTTCACCCATTTTTTTTTTCTTACAGCTGGGGGAGAAGGTTGCCCTACTTTTCAGTGGGGAAGAACATTCCCAACACTAACAAAGCAACACCAAGACTCTTTTCCGCACCTAAAGAATTTCGACAAATCAAGACCCTTACTTCCTCGCTTAAGGCACTCAACAGAACCCCTCCCTCCCTCGCTTCCACCTTTCCCATTCAGCTCCCACTCGATTTTGGCTGCAATTCCGTAGCTGATGCCGAGTCGCATCGCTATCGCTAAGACTGTAGCGCTCGCACCCGGAGACTGCGACTCATCCCGGCCCCAGAACGGCAGCCCAGCCAATCAAAGGGGCGCGCTTCCCGAATTACCCTCAATTTCGTGACACAAAATCCTGCAAACCGCGCCGTCTCCATGTTTTCCACCAGGTTCGTAGCCCGCACAACCGCTAGCAAATGAGAGTCCGACAAATAATAAATCTCTACTATGGAAGCTTGCTAATAAACTTGCACCTTTTTTGTGTTAGAGATTGAAAAAAGGCTCCGGTTAAAGCTGTATAGAAAAATAGCCCCAAAAAAGAAAGAAAAAAAAAAAAGACCAAGTCTTTGGAATCAAACAATTACAAATCGAATTACGTTTCTCTTTTTTCTTTTCCTTTTGCTACATAGTCATCCACACCACACCCCATCCCCACATACATAGCAAGCCAATATGTTATCCATTGCCCGTATTGCAACCCTCTCCAAGAGACCCATGGGTCTGATTGTTGCCAAGTCGTTAGCACTCCAATCAACCCCAGGTTACAATGCCATCAAGTCCGAATTGGCCTTCCAAAGATTCGCCTCCACCACCGTCAAGGTCCCAGACATGGCCGAATCCATCACCGAAGGTACCCTTTCCGCATTTACCAAGTCCGTCGGTGACTACGTCAAGTTGGACGAAACCATCGCTACCATCGAAACCGATAAGATTGATGTCGAAGTCAACGCTCCCGTCGCAGGTACCATCAAGGAGTTCTTAGTTGAAGTTGAAGACACCGTTGAAGTCGGCCAAGACTTGGCTCTCATTGAAGAAGGTGACGCCCCAGAAGGCGGCTCCTCCTCTTCTGCCCCAGCTGAAGAAGCCCCAAAGAAGGAGGAAGAAGCTCCAAAGAAGGAAGAGGCTCCAAAGAAGGAAGCTGCTCCAGAACCAAAGAAGGAAGAAAAGAAGGCCGCTCCAGCCCCAGCCAAGAAGGAATCCTCAGCTCCAAAGAAGGAATCCGCCCCAGCATCCGCCTCCTTCAACAACTTCTCCAGATCCGAAGAAAGAGTCAAGATGAACAGAATGAGATTGAGAATCGCCGAAAGACTTAAGGAATCCCAAAACACCGCTGCATCCTTGACCACCTTCAACGAAGTTGACATGTCCAACCTCATGGACATGAGAAAGCTCTACAAGGACGAGTTCTTGGACAAGACCGGCATCAAGTTGGGTTTCATGGGTGCCTTCTCCAAGGCCTGTACCTTGGCCATGAGAGACGTCCCATCCGTCAACGCTGCCATTGAAAACAACGACACCATGGTCTACAGAGACTACACCGATATCTCCATTGCCGTTGCCACTCCAAAGGGTTTGGTCACTCCAATTGTCAGAAACGCCGAATCCTTGTCTATCTTGGACATCGAAAAGGAAATCTCCAACTTGGGTAAGAAGGCCAGAGACGGTAAGTTGACCTTAGAAGACATGGCCGGTGGTACCTTCACCATCTCCAACGGTGGTGTTTTCGGTTCCTTATACGGTACTCCAATCATCAACATGCCACAAACCGCCGTCTTAGGTTTACATGGTGTCAAGGAAAGACCAGTTACCGTCAAGGGTCAAATTGTTTCCAGACCAATGATGTACTTAGCCTTAACCTACGACCACAGAATATTAGATGGTAGAGAAGCCGTCATCTTCTTGAGAACTGTCAAGGAATTGATCGAAGACCCAAGAAAGATGTTGTTAATGTGAACGGCATTCAAACTTAAGTAGAGAGATAGGTGACACAAAAGAATTTTCATTGACATAAACAAATAAAATACGATAAACAAATACATAATATTTTATTAACTAATATATTATAGAATTAGAGAAGTGGTGCCAACTGCGTATAGCCAGGCGTCTTTGCTTTTGGGTCCTTGTAGTTCTGCCCGATGAATGCGACTCCTGCGTGTAAGGATGTCAGAAGAATCTATTGCATACGGAATTCTGGCAACGTTTCTGCCGATGGTATGCGCAGAATATTAAGTGTGTTGCAACCCGATTGCTGCGTTTAGTCGTGACGAACGTGCAACGATGACGGAGGGGAGGAGGGGGGAGCGCTTCTTATGCAACAAGAGCAGCAATGACTCGTCAGTGACAAGAATCATCGTGGATACATATCTAGCGGACAATAGCAGTAAAGTTACGTAACCCGACCCCGGTTTGACGAACAGCTCCATAGATCAATTGTAGTGGATGGAAATGGGACTATATGCACACCACCCGCTATGTAACCCGCACCGTCTATTGTTCCCTTGTGTCTTCCCCTACAGTACTCTATTTTTCAGCGCATTGTGTTCTGATGCACTTTGACGCTTTAGAGTGAGCTAGGTTTCGTAGAACACTATTCTTCTGAATTTTTTATTTATTTACATCGGCTTGATTCGTCTCTCTACGTATTTAGCTCGTTCTGCCTTTTTAGTAAATTATAGTTTCAGCTCAATTCGCACAAACCGCAACCACATTAAAGTCTTACTTTTGAGTTCGCCGCACCACCAGTTCGGGAGTGGGTATTTGCTTGAAACCCTTTTCTTGGATTGTTTTGTTGTATCAGTGGTCTATTTGGGCATCGGGTCGCTTGCTAAGCTGGACGGAACTCAACCCTAGTGTTTTTTTTGTTTTAAGCTGAAACCCATACAATGAAGGACGCTAAACATCACGCTGCAACGACTGCAAATTGGCGCCCATATTTCGCCCTTTTTCTCGCTGTGTTTCACTTCTCAAAGCCCATTGAGTGACTGAATCCTCTCCCTGTAGCCAAATTCGTATGCCTAACCATAGTAAAAAACCACCTTATTTTGCTGTTTTCCTTAGCTAGTTTAATGCGGGAGATGTACGAAATCAAAAAAATTTCTGCTCGTAAATTCTGCAGCACCAACCCGTACACCTCGCATAACCAATGTTTACATCTACCTAAATAGGCAGTTGCTGATTCAATTTCGCCCAAAGAGGAATTTGCATCAATCAATAACAAATATTGGAAGGCTTTCGGATAATTAGTGGAATCAATATATTGACATACAAGGACTAGTACAACTAGAATATAGAAAATATTAAGATCCAGCTCTTCAGCTAGAAAGAAAAGTCAAACGAAAAAGATCATATTTCCCCCCCAAAAAAAGAAGAAACAACACCTGACCTAGTAGTACAAATAAGTGAAAGAAGTAGTGAACAGAAGCAGCAGATAAAGAAGACGACCAGATCAAAATCACCAAAGCGAACTATTCTGAAAGCGTGCCATATAAGAAAACCTATCAACTTTTTAAGTTTAGAACTGAATCAAAGGAAAGAGCCCTACAAAAGCAGATTTCCATAAAGAACTGAGCTATTGACACAACCAACACACACTTCAAAATGGAATACGCAAACTGGGACGAGGGTAGCTCCAAGGCCATCCCCTTACCCAACGATGATTTCGACCAATTCTTTACTGGATACAACGAAATTGACAATTTATTCAACGAAACGTTAGCTGGCTTGCTGGATCTTGATGTCCCATCAGGGTTCGCCAACCAGGGCGGGAAGAACCTGAACCAGAACCTGAAGCAATTCTCCTCCTCCTCCTCCCCCTCCACATCATCTCCACACCATAGGAAACACAGTAGAAAAATAAGTGGCACGGCCATATTCGGGTACACAGACCACGGCAAGAGCCTCTCCATAAATGGCACAACCATACAGAGTGCATCTCCCACTCCCCAGGACATGGGCTACAAGCTTAATGCTGGCAAGGGCGATCCAGTGATGGGTGCCTCAGTTTCGCCGGGCCAGCTTCTCAAGAGCTCCCACAACATGGCCGCCAACTTGCAGCATCTCACGAGTTCCCCCGGTCCATCAGACTTCATTCTCGCCCAGCATCCCTTGGAAGATGACGAGCAAGACGAGTTTGGAGACGAGAAGGAATCTTCCATGTCGCCCTCCAGAAGGACGACTCTCGTGAAGTCAACCTTAACGTCACAAACACTGTTAGCTGAGGCAATAGAGGAAAAGCCAAAGGAAGGAGAAGATTTTATCGTCACCAACGAAACTCCCAAGGCATACAAGTTCCCACCTTCGCCAATCGACTCGAAGCAAGCGGTGATGAACAGCTTCACCGCCAAGTACTTGCAGGAATTCAGCCAAAACAACATCAAGGTGGAGTATGTAGACGACATCGAGCCATTGTTGGACGAAGAGCCAAACTTCGACGGAGTATCACAGTCATCCCCATTCAACAATCACAAGGCTAATCAAAAGGAAGCACTTAGAAACGAACAAAGCAATGGAACAGGTTCCTACAAGTTTGTTCCCATTCCTGTTCAAACACCCAAGGCCATTACATCAACTAATAACCTCAACACCAAGAATGTCTTCTTACCGCCTCCCTCTCCCCCCACGTTATCCAACGGGTCTCCTGACTGGTCATCTCCCGAACCGCAATCTCCATCTCCTTCCAGAGTCTACAACGGTATAAACAGAAGCTCAGCATCCCTCCAACCACCTTCAGTTCCTCATTACAATAATAACAGTAACAATCCAAACTTCTCTTCTCCAGTTCACCCTCAAATATCCAAGAACTTTTACACGCCTCAATTCTTTTCTGACAACAACCCGGTGGGATACATTGAACAAGGCAGTGCAAACAATTTGGCCTACCAAAGTCCTGAACAACCGCAGCATCTCAATCTCCAGCAGCTGTCTCCACTACACCACCAACAGCTGTCCCCTCAACATCCACAGCAGCTTCAGCAGTACCAATTGTCAGAGCCGCCTGTGCCACAACAATTGCATTCCTCTCCAATTCACTTACAACACCAACAACAGCAACAACAGCAGCAAAACCAGCACCAGCACCAGCATAACTTACCTTCGTCCCCAATCCCTACATCTATAAACTCTTCGCCCGTGAGATACTACAGTCCCTTGAGAAATGTGGCTGCCAATAATGATAACCAGGACGACAGCATAGTTGACATCAATGCCACAATAGTCCAATTGACGCCGTTGAAGGACCAGTTCCAGAACACACCCAACAGAAACAGCTCGAGACTCGATCTCAAGTGGTCTCCAGTCATATCTCCAAACGCTAAATCCTCGAAGGATGTACGCAAGGCGATCCAGCAGTTCACGCCCAAGAGGAAAATTGAAAAGACGTCTTTGCTCCCACCAGGCGAGTTGGATCAATACTGGGAAGGACCAGACGAAAACAAGGTGTACGTTTGCACATACAATGGATGTGGTAAGAAGTTTACCAGAAGGTATAACGTGAGATCTCACATCCAGACCCATTTGAGTGACAGGCCGTTTGCCTGTGCATACTGCCCCAAGAAGTTTGTGAGGCAGCACGATCTCAATAGGCACGTCAAGGGACACCAGGAGGCTAGATACTGCAAGTGCCCATGTGGTAAAGAGTTTGCTCGACTTGATGCCATGAGAAAGCACAGGGCGAGAAATATATGCGTGGGGGGAGTGGCAAGCAATGAAAACCACTGCGTTGTCAAGCCAAAGAGAAAGAGTTCTCAGTTACTCATGGATGGGTTTGCATCTGAAATGCTTTCAGACGAGCTCACAGGATTATAAAAAATCGATTGATATACCACATGTCTGACAGACAAACCAAAAAGGGAGCAAAGTACATACGATAGACACTTCTCTAGCATACAAAGAGAGATTTTGAAAAAAGAAAAAAGAAAAGGTATTATTATATCAGTGGTTCGACCAGGCCAGGTCAAACTGGGGAATTACAGTAAGGGCATTGGCCCTTCATTTTAGTTGTTTTTATATTAGTTTTTTGCGTTCGTTAGTGTTTCATATTTTAATTTCAAATGTTTAAATTGAAAGTACAGCGTATTTGTAGCCAGGTGGAGTTTTTTATCATAACTATATCCTAATTTATTAACTCTATATACATAGTTTTTATTAATTTCCTTCTCATAGTATCCTTTTACAATATGCAGCTCCCACGTAGTTGTAGTTCTTGAGAGACTCTCAAGTTGCATAGTTGGTTATATATATATATATGTATTTCCTTGTTTTTGTTTCGGGTCTCTTTGTATTGGTTTGTTATATGGTTGTTTGTATGCTAAACTTCTTCTTCTTTGATCTTGCTCCACCCTCCATTGAGCATGTTCTCATCCTCGCCATTCTCCTCAACTATTCTTTCTCCGTCAAGAGTGAGGCCCTGAGCTGCCATTTCTTCCTCTTGTTTATGTATCTTCAAATGCTGGTTTAAGTTGTCAGAACGACTGAATTTCTTGTGACAGATGTTGCAATCGTATGGTTTTTCAAACGTATGCAACGACCGGAAATGTCTCTTCAAATGCTCTTGTCTCTTGAATCTTCTTGAACAGTAACTACACAAGAAAATCTTGGACAGATCCAGCATGTCCGCTTCCTTGTTTTCTTTACGTCCCCTGGTCCTTGTCTTTGCATTTATCACACTGGTGGGGAATATTTGGGTGTTAGGAGGCAAATCAAGTTCTTTCAAGTCAACCTTGACTTCGATTCCTCCATTCAGTTCTCCAAGCTCAACTTCATCTGCATTGCTATGAGATGTCTTAGTATCAAAGTTGCTATTGTTTGTCGAGGAAGGATTGAGAGACGAGCCGGAATCTGGATGCTCAAGCTCGTTGCTGTTTCTGAAGTCAGACGAGGAATCATTGCCACCATTGGCTGCCTTATTCCTCAAGTCTTCGTTCGTGTTTTGGGATGACTTCTTTTTCAACAACTTAGATCCAAGAATTCTCTTAGAAGCATTGGCAATAGTTGAAGAAACCGAACCATTCTGCTGATCTATGGCCACATTCAGTGGGTTTTCGCTAGGGATCAAAGGTTGTTCCATCAGTTCGTTCTTGACCACACCAGAACCAGATCCTTCGTACGAGTAATTATCTACATTATCATGAGACAAGGAAACATCGCTTTCGGAATTTGGTGCAAGATTCGCCTGCTGTGATTGCTGTTGCTGTGATTGTTGCTGCTGTTCCTTCTTTGGTTTGTTCTTGATGAACAGCGAGGTGTTGACGATGTTCTTTCTCTTACCAACTTTTTCGAAAAGTGCAGCATAGTCCGGTTCCGTTGCGCTGGTCAGGACATTGTTATGCGAAGTATTCAGAGAAGTAGAGTCAAGCAAGAGCCCGCCTTGGTTGTTGGACGAAGATGAGGGTATACTGACCGAAGAATGAGCTTCAAGCATTTCTCCTCCGTTCATCTTGTCTTCCATGGAGTCGACTTCTTCCTTTAGTCTAACATCAGTGGTTGAAATTTGTGCAGATCCAGCGCTGTTACTTTCTTCCATATTCAGAGATTTGAATCTCGTGAACAAACTTCTCTTGATCTTTTTTGGTTTCTTTGAAGGGTCGTCCAAGTCGCCTCCGGCATCAAGGGAGCCCGATCCTAATCCGCCTGCAGATTCTATCAACATTCCACTATTGGTCAAAATGCCAGTGCCAGGTTGGCCAGAAGCGCTACCATTGGCCCCCATTAACCCTTCCATTCCGTCAAAGCCCTGGGAATCGCCTACAGGCAAATCGTTGAGCTGTTCGTTCGGTGGGAAAAGTCCTGGGTTTCTGCTCTTGAATATACTTCTTATGAGATGACGTGAAATTTGCTGCTGTTGCTGCTGTTGTGGAGATTGGTTTTGGAAATCTTGCTGCAACTGTTGCAGCTGCAGTTGTTGTTGTTGTTGGGCAAATGGAGGCGAGTTTGACGATGGTGATGGTGGCCCCGAGTCAAGTCTTTGGTGAGTCTTGTCGCTCATGAATGGAATGTAATTTGTGAAAGAAAACCCGTTGTTTCTTCCGCCTGCGAGATTCATGCTATTCTTCTTCAAGTTTGTGCTGCCGTTCTCGTTGTTGATGCTATTGTTGTTGAGACTGCTGTTGTTGTATGACTGCTGACTGTCGATGGAAACACGGCTCTTGGAGTACATGTCCAAGGATGGTCTGTGATGACTCAAAGATGATGGCGGTTGCCCCTGGTCAATAGAGTTTCTTGTGAGATACTGCTGGGCTGAGAAGAAGGACACCTGCTGCGAGTGCACCGAGCTGATGGATGGGGTATGGGAATTGACGGTGGTCAAGGGCGACAACTCGTGGAATGAAGACGAGTTTTGGTTTAAGCCAGACAAGGTGTTTGGCGGCATTTGTTGAGAGGAGCTGTCAACAGAGGCACGATGAAAAGATGCAGATGCAGATGCAGAGTGAAGCAGTTGGGCTGGGTAGTGGGACTGCGAGAGCCTTTGTTGCTGGAACTGTTGCTGGATACCGAGCTGCTGCTGTGGTTGTTGTTGAGGCTGTTGCTGTTGCTGTTGCTGCAGTTGCTGCGGTTGTTGCTGTGCAAATTGCAGCGGCTGGTACAGCAGCAGCAGGATCAGGTGCTGGTCAAACCCTCCGGTCAGGAACTGGTCATACTGGTTCAGCTGCGGCGTGTTGTAGTCCACAAAGATACTCTGGGGTGTCTGCTTTGAGTTGAAGTCGTCGTCAATGGTCATGGGGTCGAAGTACAAGTCCAGCTCGATCGTGAATGGCGGGGACTCGTCCACTTCCAGCTGGTTGCGGCCGAGATTGAAGCTGCCGCCCGCATTGTTCACGCCGTTGCGGAACACGCTGGCGTTAGAGTTGGAGTTTAGCATGTTAATGTTGTTGTCGTTGTTGCTGTTATGGTTGTTGTTGGGGTCGACGGAGGAGGTCTGGTTGTTGATAGTGGAGGTTGAGGTGGAGGTGGTGGCGTCTGCGCCGGTCAAGGCACCCGTTGGCACGCCGGAGCCCTCGGCTGCGAGAAAGGGGTCCTCAAACACCTCGCGGAACATGTCGTTGTCGTTGGAGGCGGTCAAAGTGTCTGCCTGGACCATCATGTTCGAGGAATGTGGCTCGAATGGGTCGCCCTGAAGCTGGTTCTGCGTGTAGCCGTTGGAGACGCTGATATTGTTTTGGCCCGAGAGCTGGTTCCGCGGCCACGTGCCTTGGTCCAAGAGACCCTCGTCTATGTTTTCGAGCTGCATGCCCTTGTTGTTTGCGTTCTTGTTGTTTGAGTAGTTGGGGTCCAACAAGTCCTGCTGGAATATCATTCCCATATCGAGCCCTTGAGGTTGTGAGTCCTGTCCAGTATCAAAGTCCATGGTGTGTTGTGGGGGGCGAGGGACGCTTCGGTGCTTTCTTTTGTCTTACTAGTAAGCTTATTGGCAGTGATACAGACAGCTTAGTGTGTGGTAGGGAGTGACGCTGAAGGTGGAGGGGGTCTAGGTAGATTGAGTAGTTCGTGGCACTAAGCTCACTAACATTAATTTTTTTTCTCCTCTAAACAAGAAACACAGCAATACCTGGCGGTTAGTGTGTGTAGCTATTAGTCGTGTGGACGCTAACGCTGGTATACCTAGAGAGAACCTGACTAAGACCTTCTATATGTATGGATGTATGTATATAGGCAAAAAGTGGCTACAGGTTGTGTGGAGGAGCGTATGGAAAAACTTTGCAGAGCGTGAGTGAGATTGTGAGTGTTTGATTGTTAGTGAATGATTTATTATTATTATTCTAATATTATTTTTTTTTTTTTTTTTTTTTTTGTATGGGCGCTATCAGAAATTAGATTGGCGACTCTTTTGGGTGGTGGGTAGGCGCAAAACAGATGGCACTAATATTTTTCGCAGCTGGGGGAGGGAGGAGGGGGTAAAAAGTAGCCACTAAATTTGGGTGCGGAGCAGAATGTTAGTGACGAGCAACACAAGCAAAAAAAAAAAGAATGCTGCTGCTCAGCATAAATTCACAGCGTATGTACTACACTTAAGTAAGCTCCGTAGTGGGTTCACACATACTAAGAAATTTCTTTTTTTCCCGTTTTTCTACACATCCACATGAACGGAAGTCCTGGGCAGTGTTGGATCGGCAAATCCAGGCATTGCGGTTCACCGCAGTCATTTCATGTGCCAAGGTGTCTCCAGACACCAGCGCTGTAGGGGAGAGAGAGTTTCTTTTCATTTACGAAGATTTTGGCTACTGATTATTATTTTTTTTCTATTATTACTTAAAACTTTAAAATCGTAAAGTGACAAAATATGGTCTACCTGAGTGACAACATGATAAGCGTAGAAAATAATCTTTAGGCTACGGTGAATTTGTGGGTCGCTGCTCCCAGCGAGTCGGTGAGAGCCACCGAGAGAGAAATATGCAACATGTGATAAGAAATCAGCAAGAAAAAAAAAATAAAGTAAGCACTACCTGGCAGCAGAGACCAATTCAGTGGAGGGGAGCGGAGCAGCAACCCAGACACCGATTCGGCAACGGTTGGGAGCGACGACAGAACGGTTGGTTCCAAAAACACTAATGGAGATCCAAGCACACTTTGGTTGCTGTTGGGAGAGAGTACCGGTGGAATTGGGCCACCACCACCTCCACCACCACTACCACCAAATCAAACGCTGCCGACACTGCGTCTAGCCGCGAGACCAGAGGCCCCACCGGCGGATTATTGTTACGTAGGGGCATAGGGGCACGCTAGAAAATTTTTTTTGACGATGCACACGCTCTCGGTAGGCTTACCACACTAGCGGAAAAATAGCATGTAGAGTGTCCATGGCCGGAGAATCGCACAATGTGCTGAAACATCAAGAATAAAGCGTCAAATCAGACCACGGGGTGACGAATGAGCCTGGAAGATGGAAGAGCGGCAGCCTGGGCCTAGCAAAAGTCAAAAAAGAAATAGCGAATAAAGGAAGAACCAATTATAATAAAGTTTAGGGGGCTATCTGCCTGTACTGGGGGGCCACATGTAGTGGAGCTGCGCTGATTCGTGCTGCTGCACCGCTGACACTTCCTCCTCACCCACTCCGAGATTATTTTCCCGCTTATGTAAGGTTGGTAGGTTTTATTTTTAGCGTCTCTGTCTAGTCCTGGGGGGGGGTGGTCCGAGTCCACGGGGCAGGAAGAGAAAGGCGGACTTGGAGAATAGCATTGCCTTCCGCTCCGTTTATTGTATGACTCTAGGGCTAAGAATAGCGTGCATGCAAGCGGTACTATCACCGTAAGCACCCACACGATCTAGTCCTGCGATTGGGTGCTGCTCAAGCTTTTTTCAACGGTCTTATTTTTTGATTACTTTCCTTTTTTGCGTATAAGCCTCATTCGCGTACTTGCCAGTACTTAGCAGCATAGAAACAGACTCTGGCGCCTGCGTACCCCCCACCTCAGCTTGGACCCCCCAGCCTGATTGTCCCACTTTTTGCCTTCGGAATTTGCGATGGTCGCCTGACCATAGCCCTTTAGGGTTGGTCCGGTAGCCGTTGCAGGTGTCGGCGGAGGGGAGAAGTCTATTCACCCCCTATCTATTGCCGCTCGCAGCTGGCAGTGAAATTTTCACTGCCCCATAGCTGCTGCAGCATGCAGACGGAGAACCTCGCTGGATCGCTGAACTGCCTTCAACGTCTCTAGAATGCCGGAACAGGAAAGAAAGGGGGTGCATGTGGAACGTTCCTTTTCGTCTGCCGTGCGGGTGGAGCTGCGTGCTATCAAGCTGACTGTGGTGCTGCTGTGTCGCCCAGCCCTATGCCCTTGATCCATTACTAGGTGGTACTATACAGGATTTAATACCGTTTCTGACAAAATTTGATGCAGAGCCGCTTATGCTACATGCATGGCTGCAAAATTTGCAGGATTAATCGCTAGCAATTCAGGTAGACAACGAAAGCACCAGGGTGCCCTATCAGGCTCTAATATGGAGACAAGGGCACTAGTACAGAACGTTATCAGTAATGGAGTGCATGTAGGAATCCAATAGAGTGATTCCGCCCCGTAAGGCTAGTACAAGGAGACATGTAGACTACGCTTCGAACAATGTAATCGTCGAATAGCATACCGAGACAGATGGCAAATACAAGTCTACTGACATCCCCTTGAATATGCTTCTTATCGCTCTTTTATTTTTCACGCTTCTCCACGAGGCTTTTTGTACGCTCACGAACAATAGGTTTGAGGAGCAGGTACTACATGACGCAGAGTACACAAGTCCAGGTATAGATTTAGGGCGGTACATACCAAGCTACATGTTGGAATCTGATGCTAGAATTGCCATCAACGTGGCGCAAGTAATTGCTTTGTACAAGCTATATGAAGGCAAAGACTTTACATACCTAGTCAACGGCACAATCGACACAACTGTGCCAGCGTATAGGTTGATTGGCGAGCCCGAAGTACTGAACGGCCCTATCGTATATGCGGCGGCCGGAACTCCTGGTATTGGTATTCCGAAGACGAATTGGCACTTAGGATCAAGTCAGGAAACTTGGGGTGTTTGCTTGGACGAAAACTGTGTTAGCTCTTGTCGGTGGACAACAAGCAGCCTGTGCCAGACGTTTCCACCACAGTATGCTAACGTCGGCTTTTTCAACAACCCTAGCGGAAACACCCGCATATTTACAGTGTGGAGCCAGGATGGATGCACTGGCAGTGGTTTGTCGTATTGGGTTAGTCAACTGAATGCTTGCATCAATATCAACACTGGATACAACCCTAGGTCTTACCAGTTCAACGCGTAGTAATTTTGCTGACACGAATGCGGAGAGCCAACTTTGAAGGCTGCTATATTGTGATAGGTTACAAAGAGAGTGACCCAATAGTTATTTTATGCTTCTACTTATATTTATAATGTTTTAATACCATTGAGAACATGACGGTCGAATGTATAGTGAAAGTAGAGCCCAGAGGTGAGATTGGATCGCTGATGCGCAAGCAATCAGTAAGGAATGGCTGCAAAAGGAAACTAACGAAAATCTTGCCTTGAGCCAATTTTCAGCGAAACCGCAGGTACTACTCTTGCTCTTGCTCTTACCCTTGAGCTTCAACCACACCATTTCCTACGCTGCTCATAAGAGCCTCAGCATCGATAATTGTACATATATTACACTGAAGTATCCTTCATCTAAACTACTCATCTTTAGGCGCTGACGGCACTCTTTGCCTCAATCCTCTCTCCGGCTCAGCCGACCTCTTTTCGTCCTCAGAGTCTTCCTCACCATAGTCGTGGATAGTCTCCAAATCTGGGTTGACTACTCTGAGCACTGACCTTCTCTTGGAGCTGACGAGAACTTGAACATCCATATTACCGTCCAACGATTCGTCGTCATCGTTCTCACCACTGATTAACTTCTCGTTCAGTTCTTCGTCGTCCTCATCGTCATACTCTTCATCCTTATCTTTGTCGTCGAGTTCACCCTCCGATCTCGATTCATACGCAAACTCATCGTCAAACAAGGTGGGGCTTCTGGAAACAGTCTTCTTGAGTCTGAGGGTGGACAGCTTCTTCTTCAACAAGCCGTATTGCGAGTGGGACGTGTTAAACGATAAACTCTTCTTGAGCTTGGTGACAGATCTGTCCATAATGGAGGAGGAAGACAACTTCTTATGCAAAGGTGGGGGTGGGCTTGGAAGCACCACTGGTGCTACAGAGGTGGCCGAGACTGGGGGTGGTAAATCAGTGACATAGCCACCGTTCTCGCCGCCCGAAAATGGGTCTGTGACCTTGGTAACATCGCTACCCGCAGCACTGCTCAAGGTATCAGAAGATCCGGAGAAGTTGTTGGCGTCGTGGTGGTTGGGGAGATCTCTCTTGGCGCGTTCAAACTCTTCTCTCTTCCTTACCCACAGATCGATGGACATTTCCTCCAAAGTCGAGCTGGTATCGTTGTTGAGATTGTAGTGGTGACTGCCGTTTCTATTGCTGAATGGATCTGCGTGCGATCTCGCGCCCGCAACTGGATATTGTGGGTACCCATCCGTGGGGGACAAGCCCAAGCCCAATTTCTTTCTGCTTTGAAGAGTGCTTTGATCGTAGTAGTTACCAATCTGGTAGTCGTACTCTTCCGGTTCCTCGTCGTTCTTCCTTTTCCTCTTCATAAGGAATACAGATGCTGCAATGGCACCTATTATGGCGCTCACAGGTAGTATAGTTCCGAGAATCGCCTTTGTCAGGACTGGAACCAGCCCGCTACTGGCAGAAGACGAAGTAGATGACGATGAGCCAGCACCTGATTTGGTATTTTGCTTCAAACTCACCACCGGCTTGAAACTGGATGTGTCGAATAAATTGACGGTGTACTTGTTGCCATCGAGCGGGACGCTGCCGTTGACAACCACCAATGTGTTGAATAGCGTGGCTGCGCCTAAAACTTCAGTGCTGTTGAACGTTGTGTCCACGTTGGACCAGCTCCAGCTGTTGGAGTCGGTGGTTAACTTGGACACAAACAGCAAGCTCTTGCCTGGAGCGACGTCTCCGCCTAGCACCAAGATGGACTGGGTGCGGTAGTCGCCTAGTATGGTCTCTTGGGTGTTGTTTTGGAGTGGCTCGAACACGGGCAATGCCAATGCATTTATCCTGGAGTTGACTGTGAGCGACGAAGACGTGCCCTGCTGCACTTGCACGAACGACCAGCCCGAGTTGAACGTCCAGGTCGCCAACTGGAACATGCTGAGCCAGCCGTTGTTGGTGCTCTGGCCACCTATTATCAACTGCGACTGAGGGTTGGGGGCGTTCAAGTTGGCAGCCCCGTAGAATGGCTGCGGCTTTGTGGAGGTGGATATGTTGGCAAACGAGCCTGTGGTTGGGTCGAACGAAAGCAACCGGCTCGACACGGCGCCGGTGCTGTTGCAAACACCTCCGTAGATGTACATTTCAGTAGAGTTGGTCAAGCTGGGGGTCAAGTAAGTGGCGTCTCTGTAGAAAGAGGTGTCGTCGATTTTCGAGAAGTTGAGCGCCACGGGGCTCCAGGAGTCTGTCTGGTTATCGTACAATGTGAGATCCAAAGAGCCGTTACCGCAGGTGTCCAGCTCGGTGGCATCGTGGGCGCCATCGCTGCTGCTGAAGGCATAGAGCTGCTCGTCGTATATGAAAAGAGACGCATCTTGCGGAGGCGATGCGAGCTTCGACACTTTCTGGTTGTTCTGCAAGTTCAAGTCTTCTCCAGAGATCGTGAAGTTGACCAGAACCAAGTCGTTGTTGGAGAGATGGAGGTAGGCGATTCCAGCCTCAAATGCGTAGAGGGTGTTCCACACGGCCAGGATGGGTATGACCACCAGTGCTAGGGCTATCAAGTGTACTACCTTCATTGCGTGCGGGGAGGAGAGGTTAGTGGTAGGCGATGCTTTGGCGCTGCTGAGTGTCTACGGGGGTCTCAGTGGGGTGCGTAGGGGCGAGTAGGTGGTGGACTGTAGTAGCTAGCGTGTAAGTCGTTGTGTATGCTTGGTAGCTAAAGCTTTGGTTCTGACGTATGCTCGATGGTAGGCTCACTTCGATTGTATGCTGGCTGGCCCTTGCCTTTTGTATATGTGCCTGCTTGAAAAAGGTAACTGTGCAAGTCCGGGTGCTTCCGAGGAGTATGGTGGGTCAGGAAGAGTGGATGCGGATGGTTTCCGTTTTTAATTTGCTTGGTGGTTTTGGTTGTAGTGTTTCTTTTTTTTTTTTCTGCTTCTATAGTTTTAGTCACTCTGCAAGCACATTCTTCCTAGCGTAACAACAAAGCAAATAATACTGCTGCGCTGCTGCTCTCCTGCCAGTGGAGGCCAATTTTTGTTTACAAATCTATGGGGCCCGATTCTATTGTGTAATTTCGGTGTTTACCTTTTCGCCTAATTTGGGCCTAATGAGTGTTTGAGAATCTCGGATTATATGCAACTCGATGGCGCACTGAGCTGCAGCGACCCAGCTGCGTGCTCTCGCTGGAGCACACAATATCCCACACGGCCTGGACTGTGGGTGGTGTGGTAGATAGGGGGTTCCGGAAGGGAGAATCTGATACACGGGACAATGGGCCGCTTGACGCTGGCGAAAAGGGTAGATCGGGAAGGGCATGTAGCAGGGTAAAGTATGTGGACCGGGAATTTAGACGTCTCGAAAAAAATAAACTTTAAGCTCTTCGTGAGGGCAGCGACGAAGAATATCGAGTGGGAGACGGGGAATGCCGACACATTGCGACACAATACGAAGCATCACCAGGACAATAGTGAGGGAAGGAATGAGAAGATCGATTGGTTTGCGTGGTAGAAGCGGCAGAAGCAGCAGCTGCGCTTTTATGTGACCCATGTTTCCTCTACTCTGCTGCTGAACTGGCTGCTTCTCCATCAGCCGTGCTAGCTTACTGAAATTCCACCATCCGTGGCTCGGTTAACCGACGTTTCCTTGAGCTTGCACTCTCTTGTTCGGGCACCTGTAGGTGCTCTCGTGTCTGATCTTCCACTTTTTTTTTGGGTACTTCTATCGTATCACTTCTTTCCCATACTATCAGCTCAGTGCGTGCACGTAACTGTCCCACCAAAGGCACTGCCGAGTGAAAACTTTTCGAGTTTATGGCCAGATACCACCAGATTTCCTTTGTCACCGTCGTCTCCATCACCCACCCACGCCATTCCACCATTTTATCCTTCGAAAGCGTCCCTGCTGCTTCCAATTACTCTAAACCTCTACACTCCTCTGGCACCCATTCGTACCTACTTTGCTCTGCGCCTGTACCGGCCCTTTCTGAAAACACACGTGATGCACCTCACGTGCCCCTTTCTCTTTGACTCATTTTTTCTCACAATCGATAATTTTCCAACAGGCCATTTTTCACTCTACTCTTCCAGACCGCTACTCCACCAACCACAACCCCTACCCACCTCACTATAACCATGTCTACTTACGGTACCCTCTTCCGTGTCACCACCTACGGTGAATCGCACTGTAAATCCGTCGGCTGTATTGTCGACGGTGTTCCTCCCGGAATGAAGTTGACTGAAGACGACATCCAGCCGCAACTCACCAGAAGAAGACCTGGCCAGTCCAAGTTATCCACTCCCCGTAACGAGAAGGACAAGGTTCACATCCAGTCCGGTACCGAAAACGGCTTCACCTTGGGGTCCCCCATCGGCATGCTTGTCGCCAACGAGGACCACAGACCCAACGACTACTCAGAGACCGACTTATACCCTAGACCTTCGCACGCCGACTACACCTACATCCAGAAGTACGGTGCCAAGTCCTCCTCTGGTGGTGGTAGATCCTCTGCCAGAGAAACCATCGGAAGAGTTGCTGCCGGTGCCGTCGCTGAAAAGTTCTTAAAGTTGGCCAACAACGTTGAGATTGTAGCATTTGTCACCTCCATAGGCGAGGTCTCCATGAACAGAAACCCCACTGATCCAGCCTTCCAAAAGACCTTGGAAACCATCACCAGAGAACAGGTGGACGCTGCTGGTCCAATCAGATGCCCCGACGCCAGCGTCAGCGACGCCATGGTCAAGGTGATCGAGCACTACCGTGACTCCAACGACTCCATCGGAGGCATCGTCACCTGTGTCATCAGAAACTGTCCTATCGGTTTGGGTGAGCCATGTTTCGACAAGTTGGAGGCCACTTTGGCCCACGCCATGTTGTCCTTGCCTGCATCCAAGGGTTTCGAGTTTGGCTCTGGTTTCTTGGGAACCCAGATCCCAGGCTCCAAGCACAACGATCCATTCTACTACTGTGAAGAGTCCAAGAGATTGAGAACCAGAACCAACAACTCCGGTGGTGTCCAGGGTGGTATCTCCAACGGTGAAAACATCTACTTCTCTGTGGCCTTCAAGTCCGCTGCCACCATCAGTCAGGAACAAAGCACCTCCACCTACGACGGTAAGCACGGTGTGTTGGCTGCCAGAGGCAGACACGATCCCTCTGTCACCCCAAGAGCTGTCCCTATTGTCGAGTCCATGACCGCAATCGTGTTGGCCGACCAGTTGTTGATACAGAAATCAAGAGAGTACTCCAGAACTGCGGTTTTCGAAAACTAAGCAGCCTGACCGAGCGAGCGCAATCGATATAGTTGATAGAATCTAGAAACCAAGTTAGTGGCATGAAATCAAATTAATAACGAATATATATACATATATACATATATACATATAAATGTAGCAGCAGAACCGCTCTGCCTAAGGGGCGATTCTGCCAGCCAGCTACCAGCTACCAATCTCTGCTGCCATTTTGCAGCCATCCTCCTGCATACACCCAGATCATGCCAGTATGGGCCAGGGTGCTGAGAAAAGGAAAATCTCAAAAACGTCAAAGCGAGATCGCAAGACAACTCCTGCCATTTAGCGCAACACCCTCTTCCTCCACAAACCACGCCGCAGAAAGTCCCAGCTAGAATCCACAGCCAACACACAAAAGATGGACTACATTCAGTTAACGCTATTGACCTTGTTGCTAGGTCTTCTCGTGACCTTGGGGGTCTCGTACTTCCAGACTGCGTCGTTTGGCAAGGCTGGCGTCAAATCCAAGTACCAGAAGCCTACATTCCTCATCTTGGGCCCCAATAACGCCGGGAAGACTGCCCTTTACTACCGCCTAGTCGAGGCAAAGGATGCCGAGGACGGAGAGCCATTGAAGATCGCGCCCACCGTGTCGTCGATCGAGCCCAACTACGGCTCGGTTGTGTTGCCATTCTCCAACCCGTCCATCGGCAAGCCGTACCAGTTGATCGACTTTCCCGGCCACTTGAAGTACTCGCAATTGCTCTCCAAATTGATGCTCGAAGAGGTCACGTTGCAGAAGATAAAGGGGATCGTTTACGTCATCGACTCCACCACCGATCTTGTCGACATCGCCAAGAACCTCTTCAAGTTGTTGTCCATAACGGAGAGGTTAGCCACCGGAATTGACTTCCTCTTCGCGGTCAACAAGAGCGACTTGTTCAACAGCAGGCCCGTCTTCAAGATCCAAGAAATCTTGGAGCTGGAAATCAACAAGTTGGTCAAGCAGGAGTTGAGCGAGAAGTTCTCCAGCGCTGGCGGCTCCGGTATCGACCAGAACGACGAAGACGACGAGGCCGAGGGCGCCTCCACTGCCGGCAGCGACTACGACCGCAGTAGCACCAGAGACTTCTGGTCGTCCATAGTCTCCGGTGACAGAAAGTTCAAGTTCGAGATGCTAGAGGGAAACATGGACTTCTTCAGTGGGTCTGTGTTGAAGAACAAGTTGGCCACATGGGAGAACTGGTTCGACGAGAAAGTTGTGAATCAGAGTTAAGCAAGTACAGGAGAGTATTGGACTCAAAAAAATATCTATAAATACATATCATCATACACAAACTATTAGGGAGCTAAGGAAGAAAGGGGGTAGTATACGCACCATTGCATGCTAGGCATATGATTGTCGTCTGCAAATGATGGACCAGCTATCGCTGGTGGCTTTCCAGGAGCTCGCTAGCTTCTGCTACCTTATATGCCTGACGTGGGCACCGACGGGAAGAAGCCCGGCTTCTGCATCTCCTGCTGCCTCTTCTGGTTGAACTTGACCTGCACATGGCCACGAACTCTATTTCTGTATATATCCTTATCTAGCGTAAACTCTTTGAAGGGGAAACTGTCTATTTTAGCTGTAAGTTCGTCGAGTTGCGCCTTGACTCTGCTGAGCTCCTGCTCGATCGACTTGTGGTCCTTCTTGGGCGGCACGGGAGGGGGCGCTGCCGCCGCATCCTTGTCACTTTCCGCCGGTTTCGGATCTTCCTTCTTGGAAAATCCCGGGATCTTGCTCATTATGTCCCAGTTGTACCCCAAGTTCTTCTGGTCTGCCTCTAGGTCTGCGATCTTGACGATCAACCCGGACTTCTCCTTGATCAACAGATTGTACTCTTCCGAGTGGATGGGCTTGGCAAACGAGACATCCTTGAGATGCGAGGGACAAACGTAGAAGAAATCCACCTTGTTTTCAGAGAGTAGCACCTTGTTGGTGGGCTTGTAGCACACGTAGCACGACTTGGAGTCCGACAGGGCAACTTCCCTTAGTCTGTACGAGTTGGTGAACGGAGGTGCAGATGGAGGAGCAGACATGTAGATGGCAGGGAATAAAGAGGACTAGTGCGCCGGTTGGTCGGGTTGGAATTTCGTAGGTTGCCGGTCTAGCACTACCAGGGAGAAAGAGATATGGAGCGCTACAGGCTGCTTAATTAAATGCGTGTAGCAAGAAGCGGGTGTGCCGTGCAGCAGGTATCGTGGATCCTATTGAAGAATCTGGAGTTAGAGAGTGAGACAGCGAAGCATATGCACTCCTGTTGGAGGAGCTCACTTTCGTTATCGCAAATAGTCTCCATACGAGAGAGCCATTATGATCACGTGATGTGAATCTTGTAGAGGCTCTTCTGCTACGACCTGCTATAAGATTGGGGAGAGGGGGGGGGGTATATATCCTACATGTAGGCACTGGAGGCTGAAAGAGCCCGGAGAAGCTCTGGTGGGCCCGGCTGGGCAGGTTGTTAAGCCGGCAGTTTGTCGCAGACTCGACGCCGAGTGGGGGTTGGTGGGAGCCAAGAGGTGACAATTTCCCACCCACACCCTATCAAAAGACTCTAGCCCGAGAGCTCGAGCCAAAAAAGTCCACCACCGAAAATGGCAGCAGACAACAATAGAGCCATGGGGATATATGGGCAAGGTGAATTTGACGGCCACACGCAGCGGCCGAGCAGCAGCAGCAGCAGCAAAAATTCCCACACTCTGCAGCACCTCGTAGCTGAGCGCGAGGAGCAGCGACGTGGGTGTGAAAATTCATGGCTCGCCAAAATTGAGCATGGCACGGCACACGGGCAGCAAGCAGTTTTCGCTTTTGTTAGCAGCGCAGCCTCCAGGCTTGTGAGCACACCGAAGTACAACTCAATGGCACTCTGGTCCCACTCCCCACCACTCGCCTCCACCTTCCTGGCGGCCACTGGGCCCCCCATTCCACCGGTCTGCATATGCCCGCTCCATAAAACTTCCATACAACTTCCATACACTTTGCGTGGAGTATTCCTACATCCTGCCTGCAACGCGAATTGCTCTGCCCTAATTATTTTCTGGAAGCATTATTTTATAGTTTGGATTCGTCTCGTCTTCCACCAAATTCTCGTATACACAACCTCAATTTCCCCGACACCGCAGAACGGCTTTGCTACGGCGGGCTGCTCAGACCACCCGGTGGCTCCATCTCCAGTACCAATGCCAATGCCAATGGCAGTGCCAATGGCTTCTCCAAGCTGTAGTTTTCTTTGCAGCCCCCCAGACGAACTTCCATTACCCCTCCTTCTCCATCACTTCTTTCTTGCAATTTGCCTGTTTTCGATTACATGCATCCTTCTATGGCCTAAGAAATTAAATAATAAAAAAGCGTGTTCTCAGTCAGATTGATTTGACTAATTTTTATTTTTTTTTTATTCTGAAGTCATCATGATTGCATCCCACTAAGCTTCGCTTTTTGCGTGGCGTCCAGACACCCAAGCCTCGTGACCAGTGCACACTCTCTCACTTGGTTTGAAATTCCATAGTTTCGTTTCTTTTTCGCCTTTGCCCTTGCCTTTTTTTTTTTTTTTTTTTTTGCTATCAATTTCTCCAAGTCCAATAATCTCTCCCAGATAAAGCCAGCGCGAGACTCCAATAAAAAATAACAAGCCATACATTAATAGAGCAAGTGTGGGTAAAAGTTGTCCATCGCTGCGAATTGGGCCCATAAGCACCAACAATAGCGTCGACAGCAACCACCCAATAAACACACTCCCCACCTCGAGGGCTTCCTTATCAATGCCAGTCCAATTGCACTTACCACGATGCACCCAATTGCTGTGGTGCAACCAAAAAGCGCAATGGCTCACTGTGAGCCTATCCGCTATCATCCCCACTCTCTGTCTCTCTCTCCCTGTGTGCTCCATACTTCTTGGCCTGCCCGCTGCCGCTCTGCCCTCACTGTATCTATCCGCTCAAATCCGCACCTAAAACTCTCCCACTCAGTCGCATACTTCCCAAACCCAATAACTTTCCTAATTCGATTTTATTTTTTCGCACTCATTACGCTTTCCCATTTTTTTGAATTTTTTCAATTCCTACCAAAAATTTTAAAAAAAACAAAAAAACAGGGAAAAATTAAAATAGTCACGTCATCCCCCCCCATCCATTGCCTTCCTTTACTACAAGAAAAAGCTAAAAAAAACAACACCGACAACAACCTTGTTCTGTACTTTTTTTTAACCAAAGCTCTCACTGCTGTTGTATACACTAGACTCTCCAAACGCAAGCAATACCAGCGCTCCGGCTCAGTCTTACAACTCCACCTGCCTGCTTTTTTTTTTGTTAAAACAGACACATATACAACTTCACCCCCTTGACCCGTGGTGCTGACACATAATTAAACAACCAGGTTAATTTTGAACTCACAACTCCATCACATCAACCCACCCCACATAAACGGCCACATCCCAAGCACTTCACACGATATTTAGTCATCAAGTGAAAACAGTAGCCTCATCACCCCCTCCCACACACACAAATAAATAACCCCCCCCTAAGCAAACAATGTCAGACCACCAAGAAGCTGACATCGACTCCATCGTCGACAGATTGCTCGAAGTCAGAGGCTCCCGTCCAGGTAAGCAAGTTACCTTATTGGAACACGAAATCCGTTACCTTTGTACCAAGGCTAGAGAAATCTTCATTCAACAGCCAATCTTGTTAGAATTAGAAGCTCCAATCAAGATTTGCGGTGACATCCACGGTCAATACTACGATTTATTAAGACTATTCGAATACGGTGGATTCCCTCCTGAAGCTAACTACTTGTTCTTGGGTGACTACGTCGACAGAGGTAAGCAATCCTTGGAAACTATCTGTTTGTTGTTGGCCTACAAGATTAAATACCCAGAAAACTTCTTCATATTGAGAGGTAACCACGAGTGTGCCTCCATCAACAGAATCTACGGGTTCTACGATGAATGTAAGAGAAGATACAACATCAAGTTGTGGAAAACCTTCACTGACTGTTTCAACTGCTTGCCGATTGCCGCTATCATTGACGAAAAGATCTTCACCATGCACGGTGGTTTATCACCAGACTTAAACTCCATGGAACAAATCAGAAGAGTCATGAGACCTACCGATATCCCAGATGTTGGATTATTATGTGACTTGTTATGGTCTGATCCTGATAAGGATATCACAGGTTGGTCAGAGAACGACAGAGGGGTTTCATTCACGTTTGGTCCCGACGTTGTGTCTCGATTCTTACAAAAGCACGATATGGACTTGATTTGCAGAGCCCATCAAGTTGTGGAAGATGGTTACGAATTCTTCTCTAAGAGACAATTGGTAACATTATTCTCGGCGCCAAACTATTGTGGTGAATTCGACAATGCCGGTGCAATGATGAGTGTTGACGAAAGTTTGTTGTGTTCTTTCCAAATATTAAAGCCTGCTGACAAGAAGCAACCAAGGTATCCTCAATCTGCCAGTGCCGGTAGTAGTAGACCTGTTACCCCACCAAGAAAGCCAAAGCGAGGTTCCAAATAAGTTTGAATTTCTCTTTCAATTCATTCTTTCTTTTTTTGTTTACCTATATTTTGCCTAACCTCCACAATCACGCAAACCACATATACACACACAGCACCCACTCCCAACCCATTCCACTCCTTATACTTCCTACTTGTTACGTTTATTGTTGTTGTTGTTTTTTTTTTGGTTTTAAAATGATCCCCACCTTGCCTCGAAATCTAGCATTAATCATATTAAAGAGAAAAAGGAAGGACTATTTGAACGATGACGCGATACATGGCATCCATTTCATACACAAACCCACCCCCTCATTTCAAACCAACAAACCGACCATCTGACCTGTCCCACCGAATTTTTCCACTTTGACAAACTCCACCACCTGTATATCTACTCACAACCCACTCATGAAATCATCTTTCAATGAATTTTATTATTTCATTTTTCTTGAGTTTTTTCAACACTTAAAGTCAACGTTTTTATAACAGCTATTATTGTGATGACTTTTCTGTTCAGCCAACTTCTTGATTGTTTTGGTGTTTTTGTTTGTTGTCTTGGTCTTATTATAAACTGTTATTAGACATCCTTTTCCTCGAGATTGGATTTGCTTGCTTTCCCACCTTGGTTGATGACTACAATTACCCCCCATTACATATAATTGTGGTTTGTTCTCCATTAGGAAGCCGAATTCTCTCTCATGGGAAAAGCTACTAGAATGATTCCTTTTTTATAGCTACATTTATTTCATAGAGTAAGTAAATTTATTTATATATTGCGCGGAATGAGGGCTCCAAAAACCTTGGGTGGATCAATGGCTCCAGAAGATGGTTTCTTCTGGCATTGGATCTTCTTGGTTTTCGAACTCATCCGATTCCTATTGACTTGAAGATGCAAAAGAAAGAAGAAAAAAAAAAGAAGAAGAAGACGAAAAAAGCAATACTGATGATGATTATGATGATGATGACGATTTGAAAGAAGATGAAAATGAAAAATAAAAAGTTTATTACGTTACTACATTGAGATGATTTATATTATTGATTACTACTAATTAGCTTTCTTTTCCTTGTTCTATGCTTTGAGTTGAGAGAATGCTACGGTTGGATGAATTCGTGATGGTCTAGATGGTTTGGTTTTCGTGGTTGTTGAGTTTTTGTGTATGGTGTATAGCGTATAGCGTGTATAGTCCCCTATGTTTCTGATATGTTTAACCCGAGATTATCTGGGGTAATATGGTTGCGAAAAAAGTAAAACTGAAAAAAAAAAATATTAACTAAGATATACTAAGAAAAAATCTATAAAATAAATGATTAAAAAAAAATTAATGAAATTCTTGCTACTCCTACTCTTGTCTTTCTGAGACCTCTTTCGTGCTCTTTGTTCGCTTTTATCAACCCCCCCTTGCAAGTAGGGAGTGGAATCTACTACTTTTGTTTATGAACTATATTGAATACATGTTTTTTAAAGAGAGCCATTGCGTGGGTGTAGGGCGAGTCAGGTAGTGCCAGATTGTGCCACCAGATCATGGAAAAGGGGTCAGGTTCAGGTGGGTGAGTAACGAAAGTGTGTCGCAGTTGCCACTATAGGTCATCTTTTTTAGAAGTGGCCGATATAGGAGCTAATTGTGCTAGAAACTACGGGTAATCCCGACTGATGGGTGGTACCGCCAGAGTTGGCAGTACAAAATGGCTGCGAAAAATCGGTTCCTACAAAGTGAGACACCCACAGCTTTAAGCAAGCTCAACGGCGTGCAAAATAGACTGAATACAGAAAAATAGGCCAGATTACGAATTATTTTGAACCTTCCTTCATGTGCGCTACTCTCTACCACATCCACCACCATATCCCTACGGAGACCGATTTACTGACTGTGGACCACTGAGCCCTTGCTCCCCACACTCCCTAGGTGATGCGCTCGTATTTTGCGAGGCATGTTTCGCATCTAAATCCAAGTGCGATCTGAAAAGCAGTCACACCGCTCATGTGACCGCATTCAATAATAGCTTACCTAATTTTGGCGCGCTAGCTTATGTAACGCGCGATGAAATTTTTCACAACTCTCAGCTCTACACCCGCTCTTTGGCTTGGTAGAATAGAACTAAAAAAAAAAAATATTCAATATAGAGAATACACTCAATAACACATACAGATTAACACGGCAATATGGTATGTATATACATATACTGTTGAACTCGTAGATGAAAGAACGGATGGAGATATTGAACCTGAATCCCTAAATAATGAACCTATGACCAAATTTCAACCACAAGGTCAGCACGCTGAAACCAGTGTGAATAGAGCATTCAGTGAAAGCAACGAAAGGAAATGAAAAGACCAACAAAACAGACTGAATCACCGTAGAAGCACTCCCCAAGATCATACCCAGAAAGAATAGATTTGAAATGAATAGAATGCCCCCCTGCTTCGATCACTTTGATCTACAGGATTCGGGCTGAGATTCGAGCATGCAAAATGAGTAGAGGGGGATACGAAAGACACCAATACGCAAGCACAGACGCCATCATACCGCCACAGGACAACAGTTGGACCCCCTGTGATAAATCAGCGAAGTGGAAATGAAAACGGAAAGTGTCAAATTACAATGCACTTGTTGGTTCTGCCACCAATGATCTACTACAGTGCAAGGAGTACACACAGAGCGTTCTGAAGGGACGGTTTCTATGTTCCCAAGATAGGAAGCTTCAAAACACCACAACACCCACCTTCCCCCTTATGCTTTCGATTCAATATCCCTAATTAGGTCCCATCCGCATCTTCATCGACATTAAATATTACTTTGCATTATACTAACTGTTTTCTTTAGGTTTTAGTTCAAGATTTATTACACCCAAACCCAGCTACTGAAGCTCAACAACACAAATTAAAGACCTTAGTCCAAGCCCCAAGATCTTACTTCATGGATGTTAAGTGTCAAGGTTGTTTAAACATCACCACTGTGTTCTCCCACGCCCAAACTGCTGTTACTTGTGACTCTTGTTCAACTGTCTTATGTACCCCAACCGGTGGTAAGGCTAAGTTAACTGAAGGTTGTTCATTCAGAAGAAAGTAAATTTGATTTTCATGTATAATTATTAATCTTCAAAAAGTACATCAGATATAAAGTTAATTAGAGAAGTTCGAGTGTAGAATCGTGTAAGTGTGCTGTGAGTAGTCCTCCCAGAGATCGAATTGTATGAAGGCAGTGATTCTGGCGTTGTCTGTTGCAATGGAGCCAAGTCCTGGAGTGGTAGCCTTTTTCTCAATGGGTGCAAAAATTCAGTCGCTTGCTCTCTACATTATTGTGCGTTGACGTAAAACCGATAATATCAAATATGTATAAATATACTCTCATACTTCATCGAATCTATAACCTTATAACTTATAACTTAGGCTTGTAAAATCTAACAACATCGTCAATGGCCTTGGCCACCTTTTCAACATTTCCATCGTTCAATCCAGCAACAGAGGCTCTACCAGAACTGACTAAATATACACCGTGGTTCTTCTCTAATCTTGCAACCATATCTGGAGTCAATCCAGTGAACGAAAACATACCAGTCTGGCTGACAATGTGGTCCCAGTTACCTGGGGTGTTGTTTGCGATTAATAATTCTCTCAACTTCTTTCTCATCTTGATGATTCTCGAGGACATCGTCACTAAATCGTCTTCCCATTGCTTTCTCAACTCTGGGTCTGTCAATATAGTGGCAACAACCTTGGCACCGTAGGCAGGTGGATTGGAGATTTCGGATCTGATTAATTTGGCCAATTGAGACTTGATGGCGTTGTTCAAGTTAGGG
Source organism: Dujonia boleticola (assembly GCA_029581775.1). NCBI lineage: Eukaryota > Fungi > Ascomycota > Pichiomycetes > Serinales > Debaryomycetaceae > Dujonia > Dujonia boleticola. The sequence continues at coordinate 890,699 of JARGRU010000014.1, read as the reverse complement.
TTGTGTTCTTGCACGATAATGTGGATAGCACCGACTCTTTCACCGTACATACCCACATTCTTGGCGAAGGATTGACATATCACGATTGGGGTCTTGATTGCCTCGTCTTCAACGGCCAATCTGACGGCGAAGTTGTCCTTGTCCAAACTTCCACTTGCAAAGCCTTGATAAGCCAGATCAAACAATGGCAAGTGCTCGTTTTTGGTGATTTCGACTAAGATTTGCTTCCATTGTTCCGCGGTTGGATCTAAACCGGTTGGGTTATGAGCACAAGCGTGGAGTAAGAAGATGGAGCCCTTGGGGGCTTCACGAATGGCGCCCAAGAAGCCGTTGATGTCCAACGTCTTGGTTTCATTGTCCCAGTATGGGTAGAATCTCGTTTCGTAGCCCAAAAATTGGAAGATTTGGTTGTGGTTGGCCCAGGTTGGCTTGGACAAGTAGATGATAGGATTGGAGCGAGAACCGGATGCTGGAGTGTAGAATTCCTTCAAGAATCTACCAGCCAAGTGTAAGGCACCGGTACCAGATAAAGACTGTTGAGAAATGACTCTTTGGTGGAGAAGAGCCTTGGATTCCTTTCCAAGAATAACTTTAGCGGCTTCGTTCAAGAATGGCTGGTAACCAGTGATGGACAAGTATTCGTGGTTGTAGTCAGGCTGGGCGACCAATTTCTTTTCAGCGGCCTTGACAGCAGGCAAGATCCATGGCTTACCGTTGTTGTCTCTGTAGGCACCGATACCAAGGTCAACTTTGTCGGTACGAGGGTCTGCTGTGAATCTAGCCTTTAATCCGAAAAGAGGATCAGGTGGAAGTTCGGTGATATTTGCGAAGAACTTGGACATTATGGAGGGGTTTGTAGGTTATACGAGGGTTTCAGTAATAGAAGACTACTAGAAAGAAGAAACTCAAGTCCAAAAAACTAAAAAAAAAAGCTGGAATTGGAATTATTCTCTTAGTATTATATACGGAAGCGTATGTCAAACGTAAAGTTGTGAAAACAAAAAAAAAAAAAAATATAAAAAAAAGAAAAGATTGAGGGGTGGTGGAGGCGGACAAATGGAAGAGTCACTATTTTCCGGCTTTTAGGCAACAAGCGCTAGAGATAAGAGCGAGCGTGAGAATTAGTGCTCGTCTGGGGTTACAGGGGGGGCGCTCTTTGAGAAGTCAGTGCGAGCAGGAGAGACGGAAGGTGCTGTAGAGGAGAAGCAGTGTTTCGAGCTGGTAAGCCAAGTGTGTACAGGTTGCACATTTAGGGGCATCGGTGGTAGGTGGAGGAATCGCTGTTAGGGTGGGGTGGAAGTAGTGTACCTTAACAGGCGGTTAAAGTGTGGGTGGTCTTTTTTTTTTTTTTTGCAATGGTTGCTTACTTAGTGAAAAAACCTTAGCTGCGGATAAAATGTACGAGCTTATTTCGTACACCGATGCTGGGGGAGGTAGAGAAGGATCCGGAGTTATCGCGCTGAGTATGGGGTAAATGCCCCCAACAAGGTCATACACTTGGCCCTGTGTATGTGCGATCCCGAAGGACTGGCAATTGCTGAGTTCGAGACCTTGTTATTCCCGCAACTAGTGGGGGACCTCACCAGATGCCCTCGCTGTCGCTAGCGATGTACTTTTTTTTTTTAAATGGCTCAAGAGATGCGGAATCGATCTCCGAAAATTTTTGCAGACAGTGCCTGAAGTGTGGAGAAATCGAGAGCACAACAAACTGGCGAAACCAAAAAAAAAGGGCCAAAAAAAAATAAAAGACGAAAAAAGAAAAGATGGGAATAGTGATGGCTGAAACGCAAGGTGGAGTTAGTCCTAGCGGGTATGCAACATTCGAGCCCTTTTGCTCAGTCTTTGTTTTCTGTTTTAGCGAAGGGCCCCAGTGTGTGCATTTAAGGTTTAGAGATTTTTCACTACATTTACCCTTTCGGTAACTGAGAAAGCAAGTGTGATTTTTCAGTGGTCTTGCGGACGATTTCCTCGGCAAGCGTGCACATTAAAAAAAATCACGGTTCTCAAATTTGCTTGTGATTAAACGGTAACGCGGTAGCGCGGTAGCACGGCAGCGGTGAAAAGCAGCAACATCTGTTAGCGAGATATCGGCTGTTAGCAGCGAGATGAGTGGGCTGGAATAGGCAGTGGTATTTCGTACTATTGACCCTTGGTGGCCAGATGCTTGCTTGTACCCCTTGACTTCTGCTCTTTGTTGTTGCGTCAGCCACCGCATGCCTTAGGACTGTTGCGTGATATCTTCTTTCTCTCGTATCCATCACTTTCCAGTGTACTTCTGTGGTGTCGGTATCTCCGTTTACTCTACATCTCTTTTTCTTCCCGATCTTTTCTTTCTTCCAATCTGTCTCCAGGTTACTGTTCCTCTGTGTTACCACCTTTAATTCTCGTCCTCTCTTATCTGTCCACGGCACACCATCGCTGCTCTCCCTTTACCCAGATTGTCATGTGGCTACTGCTTGCCGCAACTCAAGCATTCCTTTTCGCACCAGCTTCCTAAACGAACCGAAAAACTTCTACTTACAGGTTGTTCCGCTACCTTTTAGCCGTTTGGCCCGTTTCGGATAAAAGTAAGTTGCAACTGGATTGGCATCACCTGCGGTTTTTACACAGTATTCTTGTAGGATTGTTTTTCTTGTGTGGTGAATACATCTTGAACTGTGGTCTTTATGGGGTAGCTGGTTCAAAAATGCACCGGAGAAGGAAACAGTCACACCAAACGGCCGCTGTAAGAACTCTTTTTACGTTTATCAGCAAGTACATTGATAGCAAGTCGAGCGATCTTGGCTACCCTCATGCTTGGGTAGGCATTGCCGAGTGTGATACTCCAGTACATAGAAAGCGGTACCTACTGGGAAATATACTTTGAAATTGTGGCTGCAAACTCCATCAGCCGATGGCTGCACCACCCAAAGATCATACCTAAAGATGCTAACGACAGAAGCAGTGACGTATCTGAACCATAGAACATACGTAAGTCTTTGTCGTGGTTTACTTTCTCATAAGCACTCCCTACGATACCCCATATCTCCATTAGTACTCGTAGAGCTCTATAACTACAGAGTTCAAGTGTTGCATAACTGGCGTATTCTACAATTAGAGCGAGCCGCCTACTAGGCTACAAAATGAGTAGCATCCAGTCTGTTCACTGGTTAGTTACCTACGCTAAAAAAACTCTTTGCTTGAGATTTCTACACATATACCTCCATCACTAGACATCTTTTTCTGTTTTATTATATGTATGTATGGCTATTGTATACCTTATATGACTTTGGAGTGGTACGTGCATACGCGTAACGGCGGGGTGTGAGAGCGTGGTAGCACCCCTAGGGTTCTCTTCTCCATCTCAGCACACTCCACGCTACCTTCAACCTCCCGCTCTTCTAAATTTCTGCTTTCTCTCGGCGTTTTTTATTCGTATTCCACTTATACAACAGACTTGACTTCGAAGAAACGTCTCAAGTAGTAGATTTGGAAAAGGGAGTTGATGACGACAACTAAGATTTGGAAGACAGACCACCACTTAACTCTGGAGTTGGTGGATTCAGCTGTGTTTCTGTGGGTACGTTCTCTGATGACCAAGTAGGCTTGTTCGTCCTTGACATTGGAAGTCAATTGAGACAATCTTTGGATGGCGTAGTCTAAGGAGTCAGCCTTTGGATCGTTGACGTCAACGTAGATAACACCGTGAACGTTGAAGGACACATCAACGTCAACTCTACCGGTCTTTTCGTTGGAAAAACAGTACATGAACTTACCAGAGGTACTTGCCTTTATGGATTCGTCACCGTGATCTAAATCATGCTTTCTTAAGACGACTTGTCCGTTAGGGGTCAGGATCTAAACAAGGATGGTTAGTACGCCAGTTTGGCAATAAAATTGGATGACAATATGTCAACTCGAAAAAAGGGAAGTAAAAGGTTGAGTGCAGAGACAAGGCGAGAGAGCAAACACTGAGCCGACACTGGGCGAATCATGCAAGAATCTGGCTACCTGTACCGATACGTGTGCATCGAGATCCTCTTGCCCCATAATCAGGCCCTTTTTTTGGAGTGTTGCTCGCTCTACTCCCATGCACCACCCTCTATTATGTACATACGTAGAAATCAACCTTGAGTTGTTCGGCGTTGTGTGGATCACGGGAACCAACTTGGAAACTGACTGCCAATTCGTCGTTTTTCTTCAAGTTTTCAAAGAAACAATGCTTACCATATGGTGGTAATAAAACATTGTGAGCTTGCGCCAACGATACAAAAAGGCAGATAAGCGATAAAATTGTGACCTTCATTTCGAATCTGGTACGTTCTGTAGAAGTCTCGACGTCTCTATGGATGAATCGACACAATTACTGAGCGGGTGGTTGTATTTTCCAGTTTTTATTTTTGTTCTTTGATTTTCATTCGTTTTTTCTTGACACGCGTTAACTGGCCTGCAGGTAGACGTGGACACAAAAAAGTTTCGCTCACACTAAGAAAACAAAAATAACAATAAAATAAAAATAGAGCGCCCATTTGCGTCGCATAGTGGAGAGCGCGTTTAGCCCAGAAGCTCGCATGGTTGCAAATTGTATGAGCGAGACCATACGCAGGAATTCGTAGCAGTGCAATCAGTATACTGGGCGAAAAAGCGCTAGTGACTTCCAGAGCAAATGGAGAAAAGAGGAACTAGGATTTTTTGGAAATTAGTTGATGGTGGTGGTTCGGCTACCCGCTTTCGACGATACCCCTGATTCACTCCTCGTGAGGTGATATCGAAGTCAAATTACCAAAAGCACACACATAGTATACTACCACTTTTATTTGTAGCATCAGCAGGTTAGTCTCGGTTTGTCCGCAGTGTGATAATGCAACCTCGTAGATTCAACCTCAAAAAGTAATCAAAAGCTCGTCAGTCTTCGTAAACTGATACCACTTTTCGTAATCCTCGAGAAAGTAGCGTCGTCTATCTCTTTCGGCAAGGTTTATCTCACCCACATTTATTCCTCATCTGTAGCTCTATGCTACTTTTCGCTACACTTTGTTCTTTTTTTGATTACATGCATACAGGCGAGCCAAAATTATGCATGTAATCAAACCATAAGGGACCACAATTTGACTTCGACCCTGATATCTCTTAACAAAAATACGACGGTAGTTGCCCTTTTAGGGATATTATGGGACCAGTGTCACAGTGTGACTCTCGCCCCTTGATACAACATCTCCGACAAGTGGTTAAATCGACTATTTTTTTTCACACAACGGAGAAATATTTTTTTTCTCGTGCAACCACGAATTACTACTTTTGGCTGCAAAAGGTATCTTTGAAAACTAAGTCAGTGATAGATAGTAAAATTCTGCTTTTATGAAACAATTGCAAAAAAGAGAGACTAGCAGTGGACCATAGACTACACCAACCAGTCTTGACCTCCAACTTGACCTGTCAAGGGAACTATAAAATGGCACCGAAAGTCCCTTGATTCGATCTCATTTTCCTTTCTTATCATCACTTCTCTCATCACTCATTAGACAAGTATAAACAATCTATCCAAAAACACTCCCACTTATACACTCAAATCAAAAATGAAATTCTTAAACATTGCCGCTCTTCTTGCAGTTGCTTCCAAGGTTGCTTTCGCTGCTCCCACTCCTTCTCCTGAAGGCGAAGGTGATGATGCTCAAGTCTTAGGACAAGTTGTCTTTTCCGATGCCGCTATTATCTCTAACTACACAGTTCCAAGTGATGTTGTTCCAATTGTGGCCGAAGTTGACGGGGTTACTTATGTGATTAACATCAACGGCACTATCGCTGAAGAGGAATACTCAGAATTATCCAGTGAAGGTGGTGATGTCGAAAAGAGAGAAGCTAAATGGCACTGGTTATTATACGGCCCTAACATGCCTCGTTTAAAGAGAGAAGTTGGTGACGTTGAAAAGAGAGAAGCCAAGTGGCACTGGTTGTTATACGGCCCAAACATGCCTCGTTTAAAGAGAGAAGTTGGTGACGTTGAAAAGAGAGAAGCTAAGTGGCACTGGTTGTTATACGGTCCAAACATGCCTCGTTTATAAAGAGAGCACTGATCGGACCTGACTCCCACTTTAGTGAATAACAACACTCCTTCTAAACTGTTACAAACTTTATGTTTTTGCTCTATTGTTTTTCTGTTTCTTTCTGACGGTTTAGATTACCTATCTTTCTATTAGTTTTATCTAAAAATATATGCTGTTTTATCTCTATAGAAAGGGAATAATATTGTAGATTTGAGAGACTTCAGGTAAATCAGCAGTGAGGATACAATCTTTCACCGGAATTGCCTTCGAGTTCTTTCATCTTTTCTAGCTTAGGTAGTACAATATGGCTTTTTGTTTCATTGTCCAAAAAGTCTCAACGGATGAATATGCTTCCAACATTTCGATGGCACCTATAGCAAACTATACTGCCCTTTTCAAATAATTACTTCGGAGATATTCATCTTTCAAGGTTACGATATCACCAGTTTGTTCAATGTTGCATCTATTAAATTAAAGTGGTAACATTATTTCGTCGTACAACATCCTCTTCAAATCGACAACAGTCAACTCATCCTTCATCTTATCAAAATCGAAAAAGTCCTCTGGGATCTTCTCTGCAATTGGTTCGTCCTCCGGGTCGTGATATAATTTTAAGTATGGATGGTTGAGGGCGTTCTCCACAGTAATTCTCTTTGCTGGGTTGAAACTCAATAAATTTTCCAACAAGTCAAGCGCAAGAGGATTTGTGTCAGGGAACAACAGCTGCAAAGGAGTTTTCTTTCTGAATGGTAAAGACCTGATGTATTCCCTTGCTCTCTTCAGCCTTATATTGTAGTAATCTTCCATGTTAGGAGTACCTAATATTTCAATGATCAACCATAACTGATTGTGGTAGTCTCGTCCGGGGAATAAGGGTTTCCCGCTGAGCATTTCTGCCAAAATACATCCTACGGACCACACATCTATAGCGGTGGTATACTCTTGAAACGTCAACATGATTTCAGGTGCTCTATACCACCTGGTTGCCACGTACTCGGTCATGAAACCAAAGTTGTCTTCGGACGATGCTATTGATCTTGCCAATCCAAAATCGCAAACTTTCAAATCACAGTTACTGTTCAACAATAAGTTTGAAGGCTTCAAGTCACGATGCAAAACATTCGCCAGATGCATGTTTTTCAATGCTCTTAAGGTTTGGTATATGAAGTATTGGATGTGGTCGTCAGATAACTTTTGGGTTCTGATGACTCTATGTAAATCTGTCTCCATGAGTTCCTGGATAAAGTATATTTCGGTAAACGTCTCGAAGGATGGCGGTCTCTGGATGGCCAATATGGAGATGATGTTTTCATGGTTGAAATGCTTCAACAACTTCAACTCTCTCAACGTTCTTAAACATAACATGGAACGTTCGAAAGGTTCGATTTTTTTGATAGCAACCTTCTGATTGGAGGGCTTGTGGATGGCCAGGCAGACCACCCCGTAGGCTCCCTCACCGACAATCTCGAGTATTTGGTAGTGGTCGCTTACGTTGAACGATATCTGTCTTGGTTGTTCGGACATGGCTTGAGGTTGTTGTGCGTTTAGGGTCCCTCTTTTTTTTTTTAGTGATGTATCAACTGCTCGATAGTATGAGCGTGTGCCGTATGAAAATGAATATGTGGTAGCTCTAAGAGTCGATAAGGCTTATAATCCAAATGTGTGAATGTTGTTCAATGCGCGAAGCAGTTGTGGGAGTCCTTTGGTCTATTAGTTGTTGCTTTCGGGTGCTAGTCGCTGTGTAGTTGGATAAAACGTACAGGTATTCGGTTAGCTTCAGGCGAAAGTGACTATTTTTCAAAATGAAATGTGTTCGTTTTGATGACAGCTATATTTAGAACTTTTTTAGGTCTAAAACTCTTGAATTGTCTTTAAGTAGGGTGCTTTAATGGTACCCCGTTGTATGATGCGTGGTATTAGTTGAACAGGTACTGGGAGTGTTTCGACGCACCGTCTTGTCTATGTAGTGTTATTGTTTTGGTTTTTGGGTAGTGATGTAATGTGTAGTTAACTCGGGCACAAATTATCGTTTCAATTTTTTTCCGTTCTCCCGCTCCAACAAAAAAATCAACGAGACTGGAAAAACACAAAATTTGGCGTATGTGTGGAGAAACTGTCTATAGCACAGGAGGACGAGATGGCTGCGTTATAGGTAGTGATGACAGCGAAAAGCAAAGAAAAAGCAAGCAAAAACGAAGATACTGTAACGTGGGAGGGTAGTTGACTTTTTTTTCTTCCAATCTGATGTGTTCTTGGATTGATAAATACTTTGGAACTGGGCTACTAGTAACTTTATTTTATAAATTTCAATTCGGAAAAAAAAAAAAAAAATAAAACAAAAATTAAGGCTTGAGAATCTTTAAAAACGCTATTCGTCTAGCGATTTAGAGTAGAATGTTTTGTTGTGAGGCTGAAGACGTGACGTGAAGGTGAACGTTTGAAGGAACAATTGATGGCACTGGGTCAGTGAGTGGATTGTTTGTGTGCTGGAGATAAGAATGTGCTGGTGTGTGGGGAGTGATCTGTTGCTGTACGTTGCGGACCTTCTCTGTATTCACAAGAATGATAGCGACTGGCCCTTCTTGATAGCGAGCGAAAAGCGAGTATTACCTGTTGAGGAAGTGTTTGTATGTGAGTGGAGCGCCGTTTTGGTGTATTGGAAAACGTCAGCGTCCCGGTATGTGCACTGAGGGAAGAAAGGACCTAGAAGGAAGGAAGGAAGGAAGGAAGGAATGTAGGTGGCTTGTGCTAGCGTATGGTGCTCTCACTCTCTGTCTTTTTTTTTGTCAAGCAGAGTATTTAGCTACTTTTTAAATCAAGCGAAACTTGCCCTACTTCAACGCACGCTAATGAAAAATCCCGAAATATAAACAAATACCAAATCCATGTTCAAGAAAATAATTCACCATACGTAGCTTCTACAACCTCACGCAAAATCGCCTTGCACAACCCATACTAAACCGTTAAAATCATGTACACAGAGATCTGCAATCTGCCAAAACTCCTGTATTTTTCGCAGCATATTCTTTAATTTCCCCTTACATATGAGAATTTTAGTGTTTCAGACTAAAATGTGGTACGCGCTTGCTTGTTCAGTGAGAAAATTTTTGAGGTACCGACGCAGAGCGCTCACTGTTGATCAACAACAATAGTTTAAAATGGATAGCCATGGAGATCGATTTGGAGGCAGAAAAATGATATCATCAAGGCAAGGAACAGAAAATGTCCAGAAAATAATAAGGTGTAGCAAATGAAAACAATAGGAAGAACAATTCCGCACACACTATGGGGTAAGTGCCATCAAAACAAGTGATCTACGTAGACACGCACACGCACACACCCAGCAGAACTGCTGCAACCAGCAGTCCAGCCGCTAAAAAGCGAAACACTCCCACGGCACATCCACCCATGTGAACATGTCACTGAAAGTTCTCTCTCTCTTTCTCTCTCTCTCTCGAAATACTGGGGAACATTCCTCGCGTCCTCGCCTGCTCGGTTTTATTTGTTTATACTGGTGTTGCTGCCCCATTTTGTACAAAATCGTAAGGCCTAACCGTAAGTAAATTACATTTTGCGCCCTGAACAACAGTCAACCTTTACCTCTACCTCTAGGCAGGCATACACTAACTCGCTCACTCGCTCACTCGCTCACTCTCCCAGATGCAAACACCCATACTACGTAAACGTAAACAATACACTGACACACTGACTGACACACGCGCGTACTCCTAAAACTCACACAGTTGACTTTTTAATCATAATATTTTTATTCTTATCCTAGACTATATCCTACTTTACAAAATACATTATTTCTACCACTGCACAACACTGCTTCTCGTTAAATATCGTAAAACCTCAGCTTGAGCGTCCCCCTTACTTCTTTCTTCCGAATAATCCTCCCTTCTTCTTCTTCTTCGTAGCCTTGGAGTCGTTCTTCAACGAGTTGGCACTGTAGTTGGCAGCTTGGTACATACCTTGCTCCTGGCCACCAAACTGGTGCTGTGGAGGCTGCATGCCACCCAAATTGTTACTGTGTCCAGCACCGGTGTTGTCCATAGCGTGGTGGCTGTTGCCGTGGTTGTTGTTGTTTCCGCCTCCTTGGAGGTTGTAGTAGGGGAAGTCCTCGTGGAATCCCCAGCCAAGTCTTTGTGTTTCTAATTGATCTCTGTAGTACATGTCACCAGTGATAGCGTACTCGAATCCTCTGATAGTGTCCAAGGGTCTTTCGTTTCTGGCTCTGGCTGGGTTGGACATGTCTCCGTTGCCAATAGGCTGTCCGAAAATGTCCTTCAAGTCTCCGCTTTCCTGCGATAAGTAGGAGGGTCTTCTGTTCTTGGAGTGGTCCACAGCCTGTTCGAACGGTTGCTGTTCGTTGACGGCGGTCAAGATAGGGTCATGGAGGTTGGCGGTGTGCACCTTGTATTGGGAGATATCCTTGTCGGTGATCTTTTGGTTCTGCAACTCGTGCTGAGAGCTCTTGGAGTTTGTTCTAAAGATAGCCATTTTGCTGTGTCTTTTTTTTTTTTTTAGGTCAAACTCTCTTGTTTCGACTGAACTATACGCTGCGATCTGTAGCTTGCGGGGACTTCGTAGTTGTTGTCTACGTTGCTTTTCTGCGTTTGCTGTTGTTGTTGTTTAGTTGTTGTTGTTGCCTCTAACAAAAAACTGACTCTTTATGGATTATTGCCTTTATATAGATCAAATTACCGCACGGATTTCCTGATTCTGGGGAAAACAATGTACACTAAATACAAAGATAACGGTACTGTAACGACTGTGTGCTGGATTTCCTAGGCGGGTCGCGTGTCTGAGTGTCTTAGCTGGTGCTACGGTGGGTGTCTAGTAGCAAAACGAAAGAAAACTTGGGCAAACTTGTGTTGGTTGCTCCCTTAAAAGAGAAATGTAAAAATAATTTTTTTTCTTTATTTTTGGAAATGATTTGATCAAAGGGAAATTTTTTCTTTATGCAAGAAATTTATTGAGTTTACTGGCTGCAGAATCCCAAAAAATAACCACTGCAAAAAATAAAAAATTCGCATGGAGCTTTGGCGTGGGTAGCTGTACGAGGTGGGATGGGCTAATAATGCTGGGGGGGGGAGTTTGGGGGCTATGAACGGGCGCAAAGCAGGGGTATTCGCGTGGTGGCAGTTAGGCTGTCAGTGCTGGCGGAAGGGCTAGCTACAAGGCTGTGCGATTTTTTGGAGAACAATATGCCTGGTGAGCGTTCATGGGACCTTCGCTTCTACCACCCACAGTCTCCAAAAAAAAGGTTCGGCCGTTCCTTCTATGCAAGTTTCTCGGTCGTACAGCCTCCTTTGAAATTAAGGTATGAGAAAAAGAAATCAAAAAAAAAAAAAAAATCAACAATTAACTGTGTGTCCTACTAAATAGGCTGGTGTGCCTTGACATAAATGTGCATCGAGTCAATAGCTTTTTGGCCTGGTGATAATGTCGCCTCCATAGTTAAGAGCCATTTACATGCAAAATTTTTTTTTTTTTAGGAATTATTTTCTTTGGTCTTCCCCTACTTAACAAAGACGAAATCGCTATATAGATAGTGCTGGCTGCACCCTGTGTGTCAACGTGCTCATAGTGGGGGGGAGTTTGTCGAAACGGATTATTTCACACTTGCTCGAGGGGATCTGACTTTCGTGTTTTATCCTGTATTTTGTACTCTTTGGGTGTTATTGTTCTTGTTTACTTTATCTTGGTTGACTACTACTGCTAGGGTATTCCTCACCCCCATCCCTACACTGTGAGGACTTAAGCCTCACCTGCTTTTTTTTTTTTTTTCCTTTTTTTTTCCTTTTTTTTTTTCAGTAGCTTAAATTTTTCACACCAAATGTGTGCGTAGCACCATGTCTTGTCTAGCAACTGAATGGCAGACCATATCGTGGTGGTGCTAGAAAGCGGTACAAGTGACAGCCACCAGGTCGTGCTTGTTTCCCCCCAAGGTCCAAATAATTATACGAAAAGGGTCATTTGCAGCGGGCTCCTTCGGTGTGTTTTAGCACCTTGGGCGTAACCATCCCAGTCTGAGTTCTTCCTCCTTGTGTAATCAAAGTGTATGTTAAACCACGAAAAAGTAAACTTTACATAACATCCGATATAGTGTAACGGCTAGCACGGTTCGCTTTCATGAAAAAATCATAAAGTTCCGAGCAGACCCGGGTTCGACTCCCGGTATCGGAATTCTTTTTTTTATTTTTACCACCACTCTACAAACTACGTAGCTGCGTGGCTGCTAAGACCCCTACCCCTCCCCTACATCAGAAATAAGTATTAATGAGTATATTAGATGAATTATTTATACTTTCTATGCATTTATGGCCCTTTCCCCCCGCTAAAGCTCCTTTTCCCTGAATGAATCCCATGCATTGTTCAAAACAACAAAAACACTCTGGCAAATCATCTTGTCCTCAGTTTCTAACTTTCCTAGCTTGTCAGGGTGGATCGCACTGATCACCTTCATGTAGTTTATCTTCACCTTCTTGGGCAACATGATATCGTTGATAGTAATCTTCTTGGTCAAGAACGAGAACCCCAAGTGGTTAGGAATGATGTCGGGGAGTCCCACCAACAACGTACGAAGGTTATCTTCCTTACCGCTGCTCCAACTAGTGAGCTTCTCGTGGACCTTTTCGTGTAGTCTGAACTTGTCATCCTCCTCTTGCTTTTGCTTGGCAAATTGCTCACTTACCATTTTAGCCTTTTCGGAAGCAGCTGTAGAGACTGGAGCTCTCGTGACGGATGCACCAGATGTTGCAGGAGCCCTTGGCTTTGACTGGGTAGAAGAAGGTTTAGGAGGCGCTGGCTTCTTAGGGTTCACGATATTGTCTACTCTTCTCTTACCATCCATGACTTTCTTTTCGGTCACCCCGTATTTGATCAACAATAAGTAGGCGGTCAAGGCTTCAGGGAACAACTCAAGCATCTCTAAACTCTCCGCCTTTCTCAGCAAGAGCTTCAAGTACCATGTCTTTATGACCTTATCTTTGATTTTCCAGTTGGCGTCCGTTATTTTATCCTCGGAGATCATTACTAACCCGGAGTCACAGTATGACTTGGCCTGCTTGTAGTTCCCTATCTTCGTGGAGATCAACGCCAAATTACTCAAGATGACAATTCTTTCATCGAAGGTTTCGGGCAATATTTCCAAGCACTTCTTGTAGTTGACCAAGGCCAAGTCATAGTCTCCATTTGTAAACGAAGAGGCCGCAAGTGTGTTGAACTTGTCGTAGTCGGTTTGAAGGAATTGATCAAGTCTTTGTGTTTCCCTCTTGTTCAAGCCAAGCAAGTCGAACTCTTCAGCTGGAGGCTGTGGAGACTTGGAAGGTGTGGGCAACGCGGACGAGCTCTTGGATGGAGGCTTCGAAAACGAGGAGGTTTGCGAGTCCGTAAATTTGGCAGGCAGCGAAGATCTGAAATTGTCCTGATCTTGCGACGGTGCTGGAGTAGCTTTCGCTGGGCGTCTTCTGCTTGAGGTTGGCATCGAGGGAGCGTTTCCACGCTCGTCCCTTCCTCTTGCGCCGTTTCGGGCACTGCTGTTATCACTGCTACTACGGCTCTCGTTGTCGCTGCTGTTATTGCTTCCCTGTTTACGCTCTCTCGGTACGTCCAACCGCTGGCGCTGTTGCTCGGAGTCTTCGCCGTCTACTAGCCACGACAGGTACTTCTCCTGGTTTTTCATCCACGCTGGACGTGAAGGATCGGGCTTTTGCTGGAACTGTTCGATGTTTTTCAATACAGTTTCTCTCCCCTTGGCCAAGAAGAAAGACGCCTTGGAGAATATCTCAGACGAGATGTCGTTGAACTTGGCCTCAGCCGACGACATCGATGCAGATTGGGTGTTATTGTTGTTGTTGTTGTTGTGCTGTGGCTTGGATTTCGATGCGTTGCCGCCCTCCATGATGAAATTGACACATCTCTGCACATCTGGACCCACAGAGTCAATTGCTCGGTTGGAAACGTCTACGGGGAACCCTATATCCACGAGCTCCGCAAGCACTTGGTCGCGAGCGCCGGATTTTTCTCTTGAAGCAGGCGCAGGTGAAGATGACGAGGCCCGGGAGGGCCTAGAAGAGTCAGCGCGCTGGGCAGGTCTTGGATTGGGTTTTGGTGGTGCTGGCGATGGTGCTGGAGACGGAGCGGGTTTCGTCTCCTCCACGAAGGCGTCTGTGAAGTCGTCGTCGAGCAAACTCATCCCGTTGGTCGCGCCTCCGGTGGGTCTGGGAGCGGCTGCGCTTGCGGCTGCTGGTTTTGACTGCGTGTTGCTGTTTGTACCGAAATCGTCCCACGGATCAGGCGTCATTTGTCGCTGCTGCTGCTGCTGGGGCGGCGTTGGCTTATCGAAGATACTGAACGGATCAGCGAGCGCAGGCGAGGCGTGACGAGACGTGGGCACACTCCCCACGCTCCCGTTGTTTGGCGGAGCACTCCCGCTGCGGCCAATGTTCAGCGAGCTGTTGGATCTGGAGAGCAAGTCCAAGTCTGACCAGGCGTTCTGCCCATTGGGGATCGCCTTCAGGTTCAAGGGCAAGTTGAGATTGCCAGCATGCTGCTGTTGGTTCAATGACGGTTTGGGTTTCGAGCCGCTGGCGCTCAGAAACAAATCGGCAAATGCATCTTTTTTTGGTGGCATTGCTGCTAGCCTTGTGAGTAAGCTTTTTCTTAGGTGTTTTGGGCGGGAGGGTGTTGTTATGGGTGAGTTGGCTGTAAAATGGTCCAGTGTCGCAATGTCGCAACACACACACAACCACCAGATTGCAAGACCTCATTAGGCTGTCGTGTGTAGAACAGAGAGCAGGCGGTTTTGTGTCGCCTTTTTCAGGGCCATTCTTTTTTTTTTTTTTCTTTTTCCTGCCTGTGCGCTCTCAATTTTTCAAGCTCATCACTTCAGCCTAAAAAGTCCATCTTATACTCTTACGACCAGTCTACATAGCACCCCCCATCCATACACACATCAACATGCATTTAATGTACACCTTAGGTGCCGACGGCAAGAGAGTATACACCTTGAAGAAGATCACCGAAGACGGTGAAATCACCAAGTCTGCTCACCCAGCCAGATTTTCCCCAGACGACAAATATTCCAGACAAAGAGTCACTTTGAAGAAGAGATTCGGTTTATTACCAACCCAACAACAAGATTAAGCGAGCGGTGTTTCCCGCAAGGTGCTGTCGGAGGGAGTAGGCACAGAACAAGAAGACGAAGTAGCACAGAAAAGCACAGAGAGATGTGCACAACCTGAAGGTCTAGCCATAATATAGGAGGAGACATATAGAGTTTGAGATGGTTAGAGCGGCCAGAAACGGAGTGAGAGAGAAGCATGGGCGAGGGGGGAATGAAGCAGCAGGACTAGTTTATGAGCAAAGCCATAGAGAGCTCCAATGCGTAGAGATCCCCTTCCTTACAATTGTTACCGCATCACGTTTACATATCCACGATACCCGTGGTAACTGATATGAGAGGCTGACTGATAGCCCGCTAGCCGTTGTATCCATCGCAGATTATATTAGACTCATCATATTAAATAATGTACAATACACATACATAAGCAAGAAAGAGAATATATACGGACCATAGTGTCGGCATATCGTCCATGAGTGTCGATTGAGGGTCCGTTCTATATGTAGCAGTCTGGGCGGCACTCCAGCAGATTGGCGGGTGCTCTACAGTAGGTCTCAAGTATCTATTAGGTATCTATTAGTGCACATTTATTGAGAGCATGTCAGTTGAATACCCTGCCTCCAGTCTATATACTATGTAATGCCAGCTTACATTGGTTCCTGGACCTGGCCAGTGGTCTCGAGGTTGAACTGCGAGTTCTTCGAGTAGTTCTCCCACATCTGCGACAACATCTCGCTGTTCACGTTCTCTTTGTTCAATTCCTTGAGCGACTTGTTCATGGTAACTACGGATTCGTTTAGGTTTTCCTATAATTGTTAGTAAAAGTGTGAGAGGGAGTCAGTGGGTGCAGCCCACCAGGAACTGGTGGTAACTGGTCCCTCTACCTGGTCTCTACCTAGCCCAAATACATACCATGTTGTTTATGATACGCGACAACAACGCATTCTGCACTTGCTCGTGGGGGTTCTCCATCTGTGCTGCTTTGTATTATCTGCTGCTGTGTGTGTTTTGATTTCGGATCGAAAAATGGTACTCCACGGTGTGTTATGAGATCAGGTTTGAGGAGATGCCTCGCTTGTGCTGGTTCTCTCGCGCGTATCTATAGAGGCACGACCGGACTTGTGTATGGTACGGATCGGAAAATATGGCCCGTGCTGTGGATTTGTTTACAGAATGTGTAGCTCACGTTTGTTTTCTTTTTTTTCTATGGGAGTAATCTGCTAGGCATATTTTTTTCGCGTGGTATTTGAATTCTCTAAATATGTTTCAGATTGTTATTTCGCCTACACAACACCCTCTTTTTACGGCAGAGGTTCGTAAACTGGGGAATTAGGGTGCTCTAAACACACCTAATGGAGACGTCCTTGCATAAATGTCATATGATGCATGTGTGTTCTTCTGCTTTCTCGAGTTTATTTAGGGTAATTCCATAAAAAAAAAAGCTAGAATAATCGGATATGAGAGAATTTTAGCCTTGCCGCCTCTGCTACCCTCTGTGTGGTCTCTCCCTAGGGCTTCTAATTGAAATACAAGAAATTGCTAACGTAAAAGCCTCCCCGTTTCCTCCCCTGTTCTTTTATACTACTGTGATTCTTCTTCTTCTGCTTCTTCTTCTTCTGTTGCATCTGCTTTGGCTCCTTACTCACTTGACACTTGTGCCCACTGGTAAAACACTCTGTATTTTATAGGATTTCGTCTACTCACCTTCTATACATTCGCTTAACTTAAACCCGAAACCCCATAAAATACCGCCATAACCCAGAAAAAAACAAAAACAAGATGATTAGTCTCCTTCACTCAAACCAGCAATTAAAAAGAGCCGTCAACTCGCCAGGCTTGGTCGTCATAGACGTCTACAAGGAACTGGAGTGCCAGAACTTCGACTCAAAGTACAAGAGATTCCCAGTCTCGTTCCCAGACGTTTCCTTTTACAGAATTGATGAAGCGTCCTTCTCCACCTTTGGGTCCTTTGCAAAGGCCGCGGATATCCTCAGCGTGCCTACATTGTTGGTGTACTCCAACGGACAAATCTTGGTCAAGACAAACGTGTGCTCGCCCTCGCTAGTTGAGCTATTGATCGAGCACTGCTACGAAGAGTATCTGAAAGAACTCTAGTAATGATAATGTTGTATTTTTTATTTTGCAGCAGCACTAATTGGCTGCTCCTGCTACTCCTGCTGCTCACTGCCACTCTCCATACGGGCTCTATTCACTCCATTTCATTCATTCATTCAATATACCCACCACTCATATGCCTCCACTAAGCTATCACTGGCGTCCCCTCGCCTTTCTCACTAGCAGCTAATGCCTGTCCATACTCCCTACATGCCTTGTTGAGCCCGTTCCGGTCACACAGCAAACACTCCTTCACTTCCTTAACTAACTTTTCCCTCACCTTTTCCTCGGTGCTGAACTCATTAATCAACTCAGTGCACTTTTCCTCGATCACTTCATACTGGGCAAGGCATTTCTTTAAAGATATTACTATCTTTCTGGTTTGATTTGCCTGTGCCTGGTCGCCGCTATTAAAACATCTCCAAAAATGTGATAGCAACTCCATACTGGTGAGATGGATGGTTTTTATATCCTGTATCAATGAAGGCGGTATAATTGTGGCTGGCGACGTCTTAGCTGCGCTTCCGTTCCCTGCCCCAAATCCGTTGTGTGTCACCATTCGATAGGTTCTAAAATTATGTTTTATTAACGAGTTAATTTCAACAGATGTTTTGTCGATATCCGCTTTCTTTGTAGCAAACGTATCTGTAAGATCGATGGGGGAGTTCGAGAACTTGTTGGCGCCCATGAACGACTTCAACACCACCTTGGGGGTTTGTGTGGCAGCGCGAGGAGCCTCAACGTCGCCGGATCCGTCTGTCAGCGAAGACTTGGCCGCCTGTGAGGCTGCACCTGTGGGTCTGAAAGTGGGGTTGGACTGGAAGTCTAGCTTGACGTATTGCACTTCTTTCGTCTCATTAAGGTCGTTGAGCCCCAATTCCGAAGCGTATTCGTTGACGTTGCTGTTGTCATTGCCCTTGGACGCCTCGTAGTCGTCATCCTTGGCAGCATCTTCGATCGAGGCAACTATCTTTTCACTCAACCTGTTCATATTCCTCATGATGACCAACATTTCGTTCTCCACTCCAGCACCCACACTTGAGTGTCCGATTTCTCTCTTGTTTTTCGAGTTCAACAAGTTGGAAATGTTGGCGTCTCCGTATCTCATGGTGATATCCGGCTTGTTTCCAAGTTTCTGCGAGTTATCGTCCTCGTTTCCAACCAAGTCAATGAATTTGTTCACATGGTGAGTTTCGGGAGAATTAGCAGCCGAAGTGGACGCTGCTGCTGCTGCTGCTGCTGCGTCAGAGGTTCCCAGGGCTCCGGCCACAGCTTCAGATGTAGTCGCTGAGCCGCTCTCCTTGGATTTCTGCCTCTTGAAGGATTTGGGGTCCTCTGAGGAAGATCCATCGGACTTTGACTTGTTGCCCTCCAGCTCCATTTCCTCTCTGGCACGCTTCTTCTTCCTCTTTTCTTCCTCCTCGAGGAAGTTTTGGTCCACGTACAAGTACTTGTCCAAAATCACATCCCCTCTTTCGTTGGAGTTGTTGATTCTGTCACCACGAAGTCTTCTGAAAAGCTTGGAGTTGAAGAATCTCGACCAGAACTCTCCCTCTGGGAACTTGCTTGGAACCAAGTCGTCAAACAGCTTCTTGATGATGGGGTACGTCTCGAAAATCTCTCTGATTGTGTCTCTGGTCACGTTGACGTTCACCTGGTTGTCAGAGGTGGCCACAGGCTTGATAGTAGACAACACGTTGTACGGCCCTCTGTGTTGGGAAATTGTTAATGCATATGTACGGAGCTGGTTCAATCTTGTCTGCCAGAAGATGACGGGGGATAATTTGTAGTTTATGACGGCCTGGGTAAACTTGTCCCGCAATGTTTTGTCTTCAAGGAGAAGCTTTTGCTGGAGAATGTGGTTTTTGAGCAAGTTGTCGTCCGATAAGGCCCTTGGGTTGGAGAAGTCGAGGCCTGGAACTACAGCAGGCGATGGGCTTGCCGTTGCAGCTGCAGCTGCTGCTGCCGCTCCTGGGTTGGTGGCGCTAGCCTGTGAGCCTGGTGGGCCCGAAGATGAGGTGGCACTGGCCGTGCCAGCAGATGCAGATGTGGTGGTGTTGTTGTTGGTGGTGGTTGAGGCATTGTTGATGTTAGGCGTTCCTGGAGCAGGGGTAGGGGTGGAAGTGGCGCTTGGCAAATCCTTGATTGTGGTACGCAGTCGAGCCATTATCGCCTGCAATGCATCCTTGATGTTGTTCATGGTGGGGCGGTTCGAGAACGTCAACTTGACGTCCTTGTCCTTGTCCTGGTTGGTCTGGGGGTCCAACACCTTGTAGAAGAGCTTGAGCATCAATTTCGGGGTGGTCTCCTTGGACGCCTGGAGATTGGTGAGTTTGTGCAAGGGAATAGTCACCTTTTTCAGTTGATCTATGGCCACCCATTCAATCACCAGCGGGGTTTCATCTTCCCTGATGTAAACCATCCCTGAGAGCTTGGACACTATACAGGCACCCGATATGATTCCGGACATTGTGAAGAGGGTGAATGGGGCCGAATTGAGTGGGTGGGTGTGGCGATACTTCTTATCTCCAGCTTCGGGAGTATTTTCAGTCCCAGCCTACAGCGTTAAGAAAGGCAAGGTTCCATATCGCGTGCGCAAACCAAAATGCCTAAGAAAAAAAATTGTATGATGTTGCTCGCAATTAGGCAGGTATAATTTTTCAGTGGGTGAGCCCGCCCACGGTGCTATATGCTCTGGTCAGCTCAGCCGTTACCCCATACGTGTATACATAGCATCTACATTTGGTAAGGAACAATCCAATCCGCACTTTCCATTATGTTGAGCAGCAAAATAATGGCGGGTTCTGGCCGTTTTATGGGCCTCAGCCTCGGGCGCATACTGAGCACCACCACCACCGCATTCACACCAAGATTGGTCGCCGTGAGGCTATTGAGCACTCCAAGCCACCAGCTCCGCCAAAAGGCGCAGGGATCGAGGGCTACCACCACCACTGCTAGCTCCGCATCCACATCCGCATCTGCATCCACAGCTTCCTCCTCTGCATCCACAACGAGCTCTGGCGGTGCTGAGCAGCAACACGAAACTCGTCAGGTGACGGTCAACAGAGAGTTACCAGACCCATTTGCTTTCAAGAAGCAAAACTACTACTACTTCACCTGCTACGGTGTGGGTGTCATCCTCGCATGTGTTTTCATCTTCAACTACGAGAAGACGTCCTCGCCAGTGATCAACTCCGTGTTGTACTTCCTCAGAAGATCCAACTTTGCATTGACTGCCTTGGGGGACGATATAAATTTCGCAGACCAGTGGCCGTGGATCTGGGGCACTTTGAACACCGTGAAGGGAGATGTAGACATCCAATTCAACGTCAAGGGATCCAAGGGCTCCGGTGTTTTATACTTGGTTGCCAACAGAGAGTCCAGACAAGAGCAGTTCAAGGTTAGAAAGTGGGTGTTGAAATTGGACGATGAGTACCACTCAGAGATCGACTTGATGACCGATCCATCCATCCAATTGGGACTCTAGAGGAGTCATACTGTACATATACGAAGAGGACGAGAACGCTCGTGTTGGGGGCCAGGAAATGGCCATAGTTCCAACGATAGACCAGCGAACAGAAGGACAAGAATGGAGAAGAATAGGGAAATTGAGAGAGACGAAAGAAACGTCCACTTTAGGGGAGCTGGCTAGTAGCCAATGGTACTAGTCAGTTAGCAGTCCCCCTACTCCCCACTGTAAATAGCCAATATATAAACTATAAGTGAAAAACCTTTGGGCTCTAATGTAGGCAGAGACATCCCCAGCTCAAGCGACCAAGGAACTTCCCACCGAAAGGCTACGCTAACTGTTGAACTGCCTCTGCATACTCGTGCACATGTATTGATTATGAGTGATGTGCAGCTGTTTCAAACACATTGTCCACTGAACTCAGAATTGAAATTCTACGATCCCCGTTAGGCGCACTGACGGTACCTAAAACGAGATAACGCCAGTAACTGGGGAGAAAATTGCCCAAAATCGAGCAGTTATTGAGCTAAGGGGTCGCCAGAGCTCATATTTTAGTGCGGTGGGAGATGCAAAATGCGCGAAAAAGGGCCGGGACATGCTAGTACAGTGCAGTTTCTATGGAGACAGGAGAGAGAGGCTCCTGATGGGTATGGGGAAGGCGTGGCGACGATTTGCGAGGATTCACAGGTGCTTCTTCCCTACCTGGGCAGGAAGCGGCGGCTTTCTTCGGTAAATACGGTTGATTTGGTAGCCACTTGATTCGCTGATCTGGCAAAGCACCACATTAATAGCAAAGAGCAGGAAAAGAGCAGTTCCAAACTAACGGTCGAGAAAACGGGTTCGAGATCATGGGTTCGAGAGTTCCGTTGCCAGATCAAGGTGGATCTGGTCCCCTAGCCCTAACACTACGCCTACATTGTTCGCCAACTCGTATGTTGCAACCTTGCCAGCTGCAATTCGCGTTAAGCAGACGACTCATGCTGTACCTTAATTATTTTTTTGGGGGGGGGCACTTGCTAAATTAGGAATTTTCTGCGAGGCCCACGTTATTTCCGTGGGAAGGAAGACGCTAGGGGATCTGCAAGGCTTCTGGCGAAACCTGAGAGATGAGCAGGAGATCAGAAGGAGGTGATTGGGTGGCTGGGGGGGGGTCGACAGGTGAAATTCTTGTGACACAAGCCGAACAAGCTACCAAAAATCCCAAAGGGCAGCCCCAAAGGCACAAGAGTGACAGCGGTAGCGAGCTACCGGATCACCACAGATGATGCCGCAAGTGGTGGCCGGCCGGCAGCCAGTGGAAAAAAGTGCCAAAAAAGGCTAATTAAGCTCTGGAAATTGAAATTTTTTCAGCGCCCTAAGAATGTTCCGTGCTCGTTCGGGGGGCAGAGAAAGAAAATTAGTGCGCATCTTCTGCTAAGCCCACGGACTATTTCTGCCGATGGGTCAGATCGCTACCCATGCACACCCCTAAACTTGCACCAAAACGGCCTGATTGGGGCATTAGCAAACCCAGCGTCGAGCGATCGTGGTGCAGAAGCTAAACAAATTTCACTTTCCCCTACATAAGTAAACACAGACGTGGAGCGGGCTATCTTTGGGGGTGTCTGAATCGGGTACCGGTTCCAATTTGGAACCTGCTAGCGCCTATCTCCCCCGCAGTCCCACCGGTAAAACGATACGGTGTAAATGCGGTAGAAAGCGTCGGTAGAAGTGCCGGAACAAGTGTCGTCGGTTTCGCTATTTCTCTGGATCAACAAGGAGCATACACCAGGGCAGCCACAACACTCTGCACCCTCCCAAGTCCCATCCTCCAGCTTGCGTGTGTTTGCTCGTGCTTCTATTTTAGGATTATTTTTTCATGCTCCTCTTCTATTCTTCGCTCAACAGGCACTAAATGTATAGTCGTATTTTCGTAGTGACAATAATAATTTTTTTTTTTTTTTTTTAATTTTCTTTTTATAGGCTTTTGTTAGCATTTTGGCTTTTTTTTTTTTTCTTTTTTTTTTTATTTTATTTTTATTTTGCTGTTTGGCTGGTAGCTGATTTCATTTCGTCTTTTTAGATTTTTCTTGCTAGACAGACTGCTCCGCTTCAACCACCCCCCCCCCCTGTATTCACCTTCCTAGATCAGTAGACTCTCCCCAACTCGTACTTTCGCTTTAGTCTCACACACTACACCACACTAATCAAAATATAACACAGAATGGTTTCTTCCCGTCTAACAGTGGGACTCTCCGTTGGTATCCCGGCAGCGCTAATTCTTGGAGCTGTGTGTCTCGTTTGGTGGTGGAACCAAAGAAAACAAAACAAGGAGGACTTGTTGCACAACGAGATCGACCTCGACTTGAGGGACGACCGGCTGTTTACGAATATGCAAGACGAGCTACTCAAGACGTATGGGGACCCGACCACGATATCGACCACGCACAAGTTGGAGGACTCCACCACCTCGACAGAAAACACCAACACCGCCACAAGCAAGGGCAGCGGCAGTGGGTACGTTGGCTCGTCGCATTCGTCGACCTCAGTTTCAGATCAGCAGCAGCAGCAGCAGCAGCAGCTCCAGCAGCCACAGCACCCAAATCAGGCCCATCCCCATCAACAACCACAACAACTTACCAACCCATCCACCCCAAGACAATCTTCTAGGTACCAGCAGCAGCTGTACAACCAAAACCAAAGAACCCCCTCGTCATTCGACTTCTACGAGTCTGTCATCCCCATCCTCCCACAATCTGCATCCAAGGGTACTTTAGACGACCCATCGAACGCAAACACCAACCCGCTCAACACTGCAAGCAACAGCAACGTCCACAGCCGTAACCCCAGTGGAGACTTCTTGTCGCAGCCGCCAGCCTTGCACGACAAGCTCAGCACCAGCAAGAGCAGCTCGTCGAGCTCCATAGCGAACTTGACAAACACATCCAAGTCCTTGGACAATTTGGCCAAACAACTCACCCAACCTGCATTGTTCGAAAAACTCCCATCTAGAAGCACAGCTGCAAGAATTCTGCAGCTGCAGCAGCAGCAGCAACAGCAGCAAAGACAAGCATCAAACAATCAATACAGAAATCTGACCCTCGGAACGTACAGCATCGGTGGACAGCTGTCTACTTCGTCGCAAGACAGAAACACCACATCCACGTCCGAAGTGCCTAGCTCTGAGCCTCAGTTGAGCAAAGTCTTGGGTGGTAACTTTGACAACAGTTTCAACCCTAAGCAGCCCTCTCCGTTCCAGGATGAAGAGGAAGGTGCAAGTGAAAACGAGGGAGTCTCGAACGGAGTCGTGTTCAAGTAGCTTAGGCAGCAGCCAACAAAAACGCCGGACAACCTCTGGCTTACACTCACCCTAGATCACACTGTTGATCTTTATGTACATTACAAAATACACAAATTAATACGACGAGGCGGAAGTAAGTTGATAGTTGTAGATCAGTATGGGAGTGGCGGAAAGGGCACCAAGGGCGCCTACTCAGTGCGTACAATAATAGACTAGACAGGAAGCACTATGTAGAACAGCTGGAGATCTCTACGGCGAGAAAAGAAGTACGGCTGGATTTTCAAAAGAGTGGTGAGTTTTGAGGTACCCCCAAGGGTCTTTTTGTCTACTGCTAGGACGAGAATTTATAATGGGCCGCCGAAACCTCCAGTTCCTTGCCAGCAAGAAATCTAGTGGCTGTGTGAGCGCTGTGCCACAAGCATGGCAGTACACCAAGCAAGTCTTATATCGTTCTATCTACATACGATTTGATATAAACATGATATAGAGACGGCTGAATAAGCACATATGCTAGTATACTGTTTGCCGCAGTGGTTGTGCTCCGCTCTGTTCTCCGCTGCCTCGCTTTTTTTAAGGTGCTAATACTTTTTCTATGAGCACTTAAATTTTGTAGCGCTTTGCAATCTCATTTTACTCACTCCAGCTCGAGCTTACTACCCACCACCAAGTTGTACTTACACCAACATACAGTATGCTCCGCTTGTCTAGAATACAGCCACTCTTGGCCAGGAGAGCATTCGCTGCTCCAAAATGTTCCCCAATGGCACCCATACCGAGCGCATTCACATCCTTCTCCAGACAGTTCCTGAAGAAGTCCAACATCTTTGCCAACTACAAGCGTTTCAATGGCGGCCAACAACAAGGCAGAGCCAGATTGCCAAATTTGCTTTACAGTAGAAACACTCTATATGTTGGTATTGCAATCGTAGCGTTTGGTGCGCTCAATTTGGAGAATGCTCCTGTTACCCACAGATTGAGGTTGTTGTGGGTTCCATACTGGTTGGAGGCGAAAATCGGAGACTACTCGTACAGCCAGTTCTTGAGCGAGTACCAGGGCCAACTCCTCCCATCGAACGACCCCACGTACAAGTTGGTCGGGAAGGTCATGAACAAGCTATTGGATACCACGCTTTCATCCAGTGAGTTGGATCCTGCCCAAAGAGATCACTTGTCCAAGTTGAACTGGAAGATCCACATTATCCAAGTTGACCCCAGGAAGGTCCCGCCGAATGCCTTCATCTTGCCCAATGGTAAGATCTTTGTGTTCTCTTCGATCTTGCCTATCTGTGAAGGTGAGGATGGATTGGCAACGGTGTTATCTCACGAGTTGTCGCACCAGTTGGCCAGACACACGTCCGAGCAATTGTCGAAGCAGCCGCTCTATATCGCACTCCTGTTGGTCCTCTATGCAGCTACTGGTGTCGATTGGTTAAGTGACTTGTTGATCAACGGAGTGCTCAAGATGCCAGCCTCCAGAGAAATGGAAGTGGAGGCCGACCATATTGGCTGTACCATTATGGCGAAGCTGTGCTACAATTTAAACCAGGCCGTGAAATTCTGGCAACGTATGGAAAACTGGGAAAAGACGGCTGTCACAAGTAGAGGCATGGGGGATGGAGCGTTGCAAGAGTTCTTCTCCACCCACCCTGGAACGCCCAGAAGAATAAAAAATATAGAAGCATGGATCCCTGAGCTCAGACAGGTGCAAGAGTCCTCTGGATGCTACGAGCATCAATTTGGATTGTTTCAAGAAACGAGCAGAAACTTTTTCTAGTTTCCTTTTGACTGGTATATGTTAGGGACCCGTTACTGTTGATACTTTTATTTGCTATCTATATGTCTATAAAATCTTGCTTTTCTTCAAACTGTAAGCTTTTCGTCACACCTCCTCTTTCAAAGTCCTTAATCAAAAGTCTTCTTCTATTGAGCAAGCCATACTTGGTCATCTCGACCGATATATTGTACAATTGATCATTAGAGTCTTCGTTTTCGTGCTGCAACAAGTACGCCTCGACAGTTGCCAACCGCTTTCTGCTGGATGCGTCCTTGGAAGAGTAGAATGGAACTGAGAATTTGATGAACTTCGAAAACTTAACTAGGCTCCTATCTTCGTCGCCCCCTTTCAATAGATGGCCTCGCTGGTAGTCGTTGTAGGGCAAGTACTTCTCTCTCAACGGCAAGACTATGAATGTTTCCAAGTCTTCCCCCAATTTGCAGGATAACTGATCTGTTGTCGCGTCATCGCTGCTTGATTTGAATAGGCCCAAGCGGTCTCCTTTCAAAATTGCGTGGTCAATCAACTTTTGCTCGATAAGAGGGATTATTTGCACCTTGAAGGAATCAAACTCGTTCTCTATTCCTCGAAGCACGTTGTTCACGTCGGTTTCGTCATAAGCCTTGAGTAGTATCTGGTTGTTGGGGTCTGACAGCTCTGTGGGGGTACTGGGGTAGATTTTGTTGATCTCTCTCTTATATGAGTAGTTTTGCTTATACCACTTATTGAAGAACCAACTCCCAATGGCTAGGGGCGGTCCAACGGTGACTAGTGTGTTCGGGTGGACGTATCTCAATGATCCAGCAGCCGCCACAATCAACGAGAAGTACTTGTAGGTTCCCGGGAACTTCTGGTACCAGAAAGTGCTGATAGGAGATTTGTTACTATGCAAGCTTGCTCTTGGAGGAAGAGACGAATAGTGCCGTATGTGCTTGAGGTGCTGTATCCTAAACATAGTAAGGTAAGGGCTTTTGGGCTTTCCGTTCTGTTGTTAGCAGAACCCAAGTTTGCAATTTTTACTTTTTCACTGATCTTGAATTATCCATGCGCATAGATTTGTGTTTACCCCAGGAAGATGATCATCGCAGATTTTATAGAGAGATGTGGTTTCTTCCTATAGTTGCACTCACCACTTGTTACTCCCAAACATTCGAAGGCCCCTGGAACCATGAAAGCAGAAGTAGGTACAGCCAAGCATCTGTCGAAACAACTCAAGATCTCTGGGTTGCAGAAGTTGAAGTTCTACTGCCAACTATGCCTGAAACAGTGCAGAGATGCGAACGGGTTCAAGAACCACTTGAATTCCCCATCCCACAAAGGAAGAATCGAAAATCTCTCCAATTCGAACGATAAGGATGAGGATATTGTAGTGAAATACTCGAACCAATTTATGGACGACTTCTTGCGGTTGTTGAAGATGAGCCATGGCACCAAGAAGATAAATGCGAATAGGTACTACCAGGAGTATATTCTGAACGACAGAGACCACATCCATATGAACGCCACGAAATGGAGCTCGTTGACCCAATTTGTTAAACACCTTGGCCAGAACGGATACGTACGAGTGGAAAATGACAACGAAGAAGACGAGTTAAGCTTCACCATCGCACTTATAGACAGATCGCCGGAGGCAATCAAAAGACAGGAAATGCTAATGAAGAAGCAAAGGACGATACGAAGTGATGAGGAAATGTCGATGAAAATACTAAACCAGCAGATCGAAAGAGGGAAACGGGATGAGGAGAAGGCAAAGATAGCGAAAAAAGAGAGTGCTGTGGAAGCGGCTGCCTCGAAACCCCAGGAAATCGAATCTGGGCCCATCAAGCTATCGCTCAAGTCGAACCCAACTGTCCTACTCAAGAAGAAGAAGGTTGTATCGAGAGCATTTGCTAATAGCGATGATGAAGATGACGAGGAGGAAGACAAGAGGGGAGATCAGGCTGCAAAGAAGAGGAAAACCATCGGGAATCTCAACTCAAGACCATTCAAATAAATATCTCCATGTTACGCTGGGCAAGCTACAGGCACTCGTTCGTATACACGTATAAAGCTTAATAAATTCTAATTCATTACATTCGTTACATAGGCGCTAACAACAAACCAAAAATAGTGTAGTATTAGTTTCTACAATTTAGTCAGTAAAAAATCACGTTACGCTACTCTCTCGTAGCACAAAACGTATACTTCCTTTGACAGCATTTCTGCCATGAGTGGTCCTTGTTTATGGTTGATGTTTCCGTGAGAGACGCTGGAGTCAATAATGTCGTCATCAAAATAGCACCAGTATGGGCTGGTCAAATTGTCGATGTTATTCAACCTCAAGTGCGTGTCGTCGCTCATCTGTTGGTGAAACGTAGATTTGTTCACCAATGCGGTGTAGTGTCCACTCTTCAAATTCCCGAAATGATTTATCAATCCAGTGAGTTTGTACAAGATCTTTGATGACCCATCTGCTGAGGTTGGGTCGTTGAATTTTAACTGCAATGGATACTTGATGGTGGTGTCTAGCTTGTCTGTCAAGTTGAACATTGAAAATCTTGACAAATGGATAAGAAGAATTTGAGGAAGCTTGATAAAACTCAATCTCTTGATGGAGATAGAACTGGGATCAACTTTAGCAGAGCCGTTGGCAGGAGGGGTTTTTGCGGCCTTGCGAACTGGCGACTTGGTACGATGGAAGAGTCCCTTCTTTGGAGCAACAAAGACAGGATGACTGTCTAAACTCGAGGACTGTGGAGGTTGCAAAGACTTCTCACTACATTTGGGGCAGTTCCACGCGTTTTCTCCTGTAAGCACTTCGTCTTTTATGTAGTATCTCAAACATTCACTCAAGTCCACACTACCTCCAGGTCCTCGGGTGCTATTAGGAATTGGCAACGACAACATGTTGAAAGGTGAATAGGTAACACTTTCATAGCCACACTTGTTGCAGATCAATTTATTCTGTAAGTGACCCTGGAGTAAATCGTTCACTGGAGAAACACCTTCTCTATCAATGAGGGATTTGTACCATTTGACGTATTCGTCCTTATCCTTCGAGTTGATCTTGACTTCTGTTTTCACAATAATGGAGTCGACTACATCCTCTTTCAAGTTCTTTATGCTCAATTCATCATGTAGTCTCTCCAAGACAAACAACAAAAACTCTTGAGCATCCTGCTGTTCATTTGGAATGTTGAAATTTGGCTTCAACTTTGAAGAGATTCTCAAAAACTTGGATGGTGCAATGCCACAGCCTCCGTGGCTCAAGAAAGATTTCAATAAACCTGAAACAGCGACACTTAACAATATAGGCTCTGAAGAATTCAAATTGAATTGCTCGATATACTTTGGGTCTCGAATGTACTTGTGGTATCTCAGGTTTGTAAAAATCGATTTAAATTGGACCAATCCAAATAAAAGCTGGATCGTCAGATTGATGTAGCAAGATGAACCAAAGTTTTTCAAGCCACAAATTGCATGAAGCCTCATGTAGTCGAGCTTTTCCTGTCTGAGCTGATCTGGGTTCTTCACGAAAGAGGGGACAGTTTGCGCACGTGTAGCTTGATATTGTTGAGGCTGATTTTGTGTAAATGGTTGTGGTTGGTTATAGAGTTGAGGTTGCAGTGCTTGATAATATTGCTGGCTCGGGGCTTGGTTTTGTGGCTGCTGGTACTGTTGCATTGAGTGGACTGTCTGTGCATGGTTCACTGCGGGTACTGGAGGTCGAGGAACGGCAGGACGGGAAAAGGAGGCAAGCGGTTGCGCTTGGGCTTGGGCTACATTTCCCCCACCATTTGGAACCGTAGGTACCATTTGGGTGGCCCGAGGATAATTCGTAGAATCGCCATTAAAATTCTGGGTTTGGTAGAATGGCTGTCCCGCTGGGGATGGGGACGATGCAAGGGTGGTGTTGGTATGAGCTGCTGAAATGTTGGAATGCTGAGAAGTCGAGTGAGACGTAGTTTCACTGGTATATCCCGCATGTCCAGGATGATGACTGTTAAAAGTATTCGCCTTTGGAGGTGGCGAAGGCGTGGGAAATATGTCAACAGGGGGCTTCCTAGTTGAAGATCCGTACGGATACGATGGAAGTTTACCTGGTGATCCATACGGGCTGAGCAGGGCGCCATGCGAGGGGGAAGATGATACTTGTGCATTCCCGAGGTGTATGGGAGACGAACTTGATACGTATTTATCTAGTTGTGGTTTCCATGGGCTGGGTGAGGATTCCATGCGTTGGTTTTCTAGCCTTTCTGGAGATCTTCTTCTCGAATCATCTGATGTAGATCCGTACGGGGAGGATTCCAGGGCATGATTTGACTGGGGTGGTTGATACTGGTACTCTAGCGACTTGGTGCCAAAGCTTCCATTTGCGGGGGGGAATGTTGACGATCCCGTAAGTGCTATTGGTGTAGATTTCACAGACGGATACTTTTCCTTGAAGGAGCTGAGTGAATTGGAGTCTCCTCCCTCGTAGTAGTATTCATCTTCCGCTTCGTCTCCGCCCTCTTCCTGTCTCGTTGTATCTATGCGGGGTAACTCGTTCCTGATGCCGTTCATGTCATAAACGCTATCGCTTTCTTCACTTTCGCTCATGGCGTCATATTCGTCCTTTTCTTTCAAGTACCTTAAGTAGTTATGCAACCAATCTATCAAAACCTCCATGTCAAACTCAAGGTACTTGCCCGCGACCAAGAATCTTTCAATGAGCTCCCGCAACTGCTTCAAGTCTGTGCTTCTATCGGAGTCGAAGAAGTTGAACAAGTTGATGTAGATTAGGAAGTCTTGCTCGCTGGTCTCCAAAAAGTTCTGGAATCCGCCAAACTTGAGCATGATCGAGTTGTTTATGAAGTAGCTGAAGATCAAGTACCCTCGGATGTAGTTCTGGACCATGGAGGCAGCAACGGTAGCGGTTCGCAGTGCTTCGTACAGCTGCTCACATGTTTCTATCAAGCCGAACACGCTCTGCTTGCCAATGTTCTTATCCAACTGGAGAGATCGGAATTCTCTCTTTATCACTTTCAACGCACCCTCTTGAACGGAGCGGGCGGAAGTACGGCTACCTACGCCTGGGCCACCGCTAGCAGTGGCAGCTGATCCGTTCTGGCGTGGTGGTGGTGGGGCCGCCCCCGACCTGGCGGCGGCCTCTTCGTAGTATTGGTCTGCACTGGTGATTGTGGGATGATCTGCATGTCTTGCTATCACTCTGCCTTGAGACGTGGAGTTCATGTAGGGGATAGCGGAGACCGAAACAAAACAAAAGTATGTGTCCTAGTTATGGGTTTAAGAAAAAGGGAACAACTTCCAGTGGAAGAAAAGAAGAAAAGAAAGAATTGATGTGAATTGAATCTTGTACACACAAAGAAGATCTGTGTAGGGTACAGGCTATGTATGCGTTGCTAAGTGGGCAATTCTGATTTTGTATGTGGCTTATACTTCATCACTCCTACTGTATATGATTTTTGCGATCCAGTTACCGAAAAAATAAATGTCACTCTTGCCCAGAAAACCCCATGGTACCTGGATTCGAGAATTTAGGCAAGGCAGAGAAAAAATATTTAGGGACTTTGATCTGCGAAAGCGCTAACTGCGGTGGGTGATTTTGATGGTGCAAGGGCATCTATACAGCGGCTGTGCGCGTTTCCGCTGAGCCTACCAGCTCTGTTTGGCAAGATTATGTGGATCCTGGACAGTTCCGACACCTCCCCCGCCATGTAGCGTGCTGTGAGAAGCATGATCGCAAAATGCCTAGAGATCTTGGACGTTTCTATTTTCGGTCACCAAGCCTTCCTTACCTTGATCTCGCTAAAGTTGCGCGTTTTCGTCATCATCTCTTCCAACCGTCAGCGGGACCGCAGACAGGTGTCTAGCAGAGATATGGGGCCGAATGTGGTTTGTATCCTACAATCCCCACCTGCACATGGGATTTCTCCTTTCAGTGTTGTAGTGAAGAAGTAAGTTTCGTAACTTGGGGCCGCTCAATCAGTGCATGCAACCGCAGCTCACCGATAACCTAATTCGAGGAAAAAATGATTCAATACAATAGCCTCTATTATGCAAGTTTGCAACCGATTCATATAGTGCAAAGAAGATTGTAGAGATGTGAAAAGTACCCAAAAATTGGTCCCATTCAACAAACAAAATCGAATGGTAACCTATTCTGAGTGTCTACGTGTATCATTATATTCATTAAAGTTCATTACGTTTCTAGTATTATGGAGTAGGCTGTCTGCTTGCGTTCTCTTTTTTTGTTACCCCACATATTTATTTCATGTCTTCCACCCGCCTACGAAGGATTAAATGGTATCATTCCGAAACTATTGGCTAGCGAATCGTAAGCGCTCGGATCATTGTTGCCGATGGGCGCCGAATTCTCTCTGGTGTATACTTTGTAGAACAACCCATAGGCATCTGCATCAACATCCAAATCCTCATCTTCTGCTTGGTCGTTCTCAACTGGCATGGGCGTAGACCCATTTGTATGGTGCAAGGGGTGGTGCTGAGAAACAGGTTTGCGGTCTGCAATGCCCAAGTTTGAAGTAGTTGGCTCTAATGCAGGCGTAACCAGCTTCTGCTGCTCCGGTAACCTTGTAAGATTTCGCATGGTTTCCCAGAAATCCATTCCCTCTTCGTCTTCCTCTTCGAATTTATGGCGTTTGGGGCTGGTTTCTGCTACTTGCTGCAGCGCACGTTTGAGTGTGTTATTGTAATTGTTTTGATGCTGGATCTGTGCCTGTGCTTCCTGCTCTTGTTGCTGGATGTTACTTCTCTTATTCTTGCCGTGCTCTTCAACCTCCGCTGCCAACTCGACAGCCTGTGCAAGTGGCGTGAGAGGGTTTGTTACATTTGGAATTGGACTTGGACCCCTTTGTAAGGCCCCCGATCCTGCTCCTTGTGGGGAGCTCGTTTGGCTCCTACCATTCAATAATCTGAGTAGATCGGATTCCTTCTCAACGTTGCTTGACGAGGATACAGCTGTTGGCTTTGGTTGTTGGTAATGGTGATAATGATGATGCATAGTCTGGCCCTCCTTCGATGAGGTTGGAGATGACGCAGATGAATTAAGTTTAGGCACCTCAGTTAATGGTGGGAGATAGTTGAAATGCTGGTATCTATTAACCTGAGTCTCAGGCTCAACGTAAAACCCAGTGGAAGTGTCACTGAGGTTAGCGCTTGGGTTGTAAGGCGAGTATAGCTGAGATTGTTGTTGAGAATGCGCATTTTGGTGAGGTTGCTTGTAACTTGCTTGCTGGCGTATTTGGCCAGAGTATGGATTAGGTGGCACTTGTTGTGATGGAGTTGTGCTAGGTGGGAGATAATGATGATGTATATGCTGATGTACAGTAACGTTCAATCCGTTAGACTTGGCGTACGATATCAAGTATTGGACCAATTCTTCATTTGCAATATTTCCTTCTTGCAACACCTCTCCTCTAGATGTCGAATTCCCGTTTGGAGGTGGGTTGTTGATTGTGTATTTCCAGTTGATTTCACTTTGAACTGGCTTCTTCACAATTCTTGGCGCTGGATTTTGAATCTGATCATACTGGTTCAGTTTCACTTGCTGAAATGTAGGCATTTGTGATTGGTGGTGCTGAAGAGGCGCCTGGTTTCCGGGAGAGAGAACATGCGAGTTCTGTCTGAGCAACATGGTATTATCGTGACCAATGTTCTGCTTTTGCTTATCGAGTAAGTCCTTTCTAACACCATCGTACTTGGGTAAACCCTCAGAAGATACTGGAGTAGACTTTATACTGGCCGTTCCATCGGTATCCATGCTTTCGCCATGCGTTATCAGGTCCACTTCCTCCTTGACCGCAGCACTTGCCTTGTCTCTGACCACATCCGTCACAATCTTTCTCCATCTGTTTCTACAGGTCAAGGAAGGACGCCCCTCGATTTCCAGGGCAATGGTCTTCCATTTCGTGCCGTGTATCTTCACTCTTCTAATCAATAATAAATCTTCCTCGTGAGTCCATGGCTTCAACCTGTCCTTTGTCTTCGGATCTAACACTTCGATGTATCTCTTGGCACACTGATCGTCAGTTCTCCCTCGGATCTCAGTAGCGACCTTTTTCCAGGAGGCACCGTACTTTTGAAACGCTTCCTTCAATTTTGAATCCTCTTCGGCTGTCCACTTTCCCTTTATTAAGTTTGGATCCAACGAGTTGCACCACCTCTTCCTGCAATCCTTTGGTTTTCTTTGCGATGTTTCCGAAAAGTACAGCGCCACAACATCCCACTTCACTTCTTCGCCTGTTAGCACAGACGTAGTACCCTTGGTCGGGCCAGGGTGTAATTCCATGACGACTCTTGTGAGCTGCTCATCCTCTTCTTTAGTCCACGGTCTCCTTGTCTCTCTTCTGAATGTTTGAAATCCTAATGACTCAGTCACTGAAAGTGGATCAATCGGTGTAGTTGGCTTCCTCTTGAGAATATTTTTCCCAATGCCGTTGCCATTATGAAGCACCTCATCTCTTGACATAGTGTTGGCCTTCTTCTAGTGGTCAATATTCAAGCAATTAGTTCGTATTCTACACTGAATATGTCTAGTCTTAAAGTAACTGCTAATTTAGAATATAAATAAGTACTTTGACACGCAAAAACCTAGAATCGAGAACTCGGAATTAGTAATGATATCTAATATTCGCTCGTTCAAACTGAAAGCACTTGGGTCCTAGTGCAGAAGCTCAAGATTTCGTGCAAAGTAGGGTCTGTTATTTGAAATATAGGGTGGAATTCCAGGTGTAAGGGAACAGAAGAGTCACCCTTATCAAGTTACTCTTCTCGCGTTACATCCTTAAGGCAGCGCAAAAAAAAAAAAAAAACATAGGGCCTCGATCACATGATCAAAATAGTGGGGTGTGCCGTTGGGGATCTCATCTCACACTTTTTGGCTACCAAATCCATTTATGCATAAGCGCATCTCTCATGAGGCAAGTCGTGAAATACGCAACCCAACGCCACCTAACTCTCATTCGAGAGGCTCTAGGTACCCCCTATAATCATCAATTTATAGCTCTATTAAGCCCTCTAGTCAACAATGCTGAGGAATTTTTGTGAATCTTTGGTTGGTATCAATTTTCAGGGAAGTTTGCAACTCCTAGCGTCGTAATATTATTTCATCTTTTATTGTTTTGTTAATTATTGCTCATTATCGTTACTTACTTGATATACATATCAATAAATTGGTCTCTTTAATTTTTCCATTCCAAATCAGTTCTTGAGTTGGTTTCTAACCTCATTATTTTCAATCAATCTCAATAAGTTTCTAAGCAACATGGCAATGGTAACCTTACCAATGGATGGGACGTATAAACCAGCCTTCAATTTGACTTCTTCTGGGAAATTCTTAGCACTTGCGAAATTAATCACGACAGCACCGTTGGTGATATGTTCAATGGGGAACTTGTAGCTTTCCAGAGGCACACCAGTTATTATAACATCACACTTTGGTGCCAACGTAGCGATACTGTGCTCCTTTGTATCTAAATCTATAACTTTGTGACGTTGCTCCAGCAAGTCATCTCCTCTGGTAAACTGTTGGATGTTATTTATGTCCACGGAGTAGACTATGGCACCGTCGTTGGCTAGTAATGCAGCAAGTGGTCTACCCACGATTTCTGATCTATTCACAATCAACACCTTCTTACCGTACAATCTGTTCCCGTAGTGAAGCAAAGTGTTGTAAACTCCCAAGTACTCCAAAATCTTGACCATTGCCAATGGAGTACATGGCAAAATGGACTTTTGTTCATTGTTTGGAGGATCCAAGAATCTAACATTGTGGTACAAGTTGTGGTAGTACATGAAGTTCAAGCCTTCGAGATCCTTCTCTGGAGATATCAACTGCTGCAAGTATTGATCTTGGTTATCACCAAACACTGGGAAGTACACCATTATACCATTCACCTTATCGTCCTTGTTGGCCTTTATCAATGCGCTTTCCAAGTCGTTCTTATCTACGTTGATAAGTTCGTATTCAAAGCCCAACAGTTCACAGGTTTTTCCCGTCCACGAAGCGTAAATACTGGCTGATGGATCATCATTGGCTAAGAAACCAACTAACTTGGGTTTGAAGGAAAGCTTAGACACACTTTGCAGAATTTCATCTGTGAATGGTTTAGCGATAGTGGAGGCTAAGATGGTTCTTCCGGCAGGCTTTGCAGACATTGTTGTTTGTAGTTCGTTGATGTGATAGGAAACTTAGTTCAGAGCAAACAGAAACAGAAAATGGACAGAAGCAAAAGAAACGTATTAAACAGAGATCTTCTACAATTTTTCAGAATAAGAATTACTGAATAGGATTAATTTAACTTTTAATTTTTCTTTATTGTAATCGAAGTCAGATTTAGACTCGCGATGTTAGGTACGTCATCTGCGGCACGTGCGAGCTCTTCCTTGACTCCGGAAGCTGCGACAATTACTTTGGGTGCAAAAACAAATTTGGGCATCTTATACATACAATCTTTTCGTAGGGTACTAGAAGCAGTTTTTTCTTTTATTGGGATACTAGAAGCATTTACTTGTTCTTTTAAATTATGTCTATCTCTATATCCGCTTCCTTCTCATTCACCTGAGGTGTGCTGATGCATTTTTGTATAAACTTTGCCAGATAAAGGCTTCGCTTAGCATCAACTCAACGTCACTCTCTTGCCATGAGCTAGTAGGAG
Source organism: Dujonia boleticola (assembly GCA_029581775.1). NCBI lineage: Eukaryota > Fungi > Ascomycota > Pichiomycetes > Serinales > Debaryomycetaceae > Dujonia > Dujonia boleticola. The sequence goes on along the minus strand of JARGRU010000014.1, from coordinate 854,253 downwards.
GGTTCTGTAAAAACAATAAGATTTCTTGGAAATCCTTCTGCTTCAATTCGTCACTAAACTTTATAAGAAATGCTGCGCAAACATATACATGAAAGTTGTTGAAACCCAATGGTGATTCACTCAAGTATGTATCCCACATCCGAATGATTAGCCCGATAGACAACTCTCTCATTAACAAGCAGTTCATCCACCTGAAGGAAAACTGAATGAACTCTATTCCTTCCTTTTCAAAGTGGGTTAAGAGTTCCAAGTCGATTTTTGTGATGAGATTCTTCAAATCTTGAACTTGGCGTATAATACCGGGTTGCTGGTGAATGTAGTTATCCGTAATATTTTCCAACAACCTAGATAAGCACCAGTAAGTATCTGCCTCTATTTTCGACCTGACTGCAGCGGAGAGTCTTGCTGGGTCAAAATTCTTCTCGATGTCAATTTTCATTAGATCAGGGCTGTTTAAAAGTTCTAACTCTTCAACATCAGTACTGGAGGCACCCGTGTGAGCACTTCCGCTATCGTTCGTTAATCCGGGCAAGAATAGATTGAAAGAATCTTCATCATTGGCCCTCGTTCTTTGCAATTGCCAGATATAGTTTCCCAAAAAAATTTGGTAGAAAGGCGTACACAAGTCATTAATTCCCTGAACGTACCCACTGGCAGGATGCCTCACCGCCCAAAGGAATAAGATCTTTCTCAATGATTCCTGGGTTGAGGCATGGGCATATAACTTGATTCTAGGGTTTGTCCTCTTAACATCAATATTGATTTGGTGGTACAACTGTTTGTCAGCTGAATTGGTGTTGCTGTTGCTGTTGCTACTATTGGTGTTGATTGTATCATTACTATTGTTATACTGAGAAGTCAGTGAGACTTCACTGAAGGTAATCAGCGGATTAACCGAGCTTAATCCTTCCAAGTATTCTTGTCTCTTCCTCTTCAAAGTGGAGGATTGTCTGGATTTGTTAGTTGGTAAGTAGCCCAACAAAATTTGCCAGGAGATGGCTCTTAATTCATGAGGAATTCCGTTCCATGATAACTTCCTGAGATTTTGGATATCAATGCTATCCTTGGAGAAGATATTTTTGAATTTTAAGTATTTTGTATTAAATGAGTTTATCTTGTGCATCTCCAACTTTGCTTTATAATCGTCTTCGTCCATTGATTGCTTGGTTGGGGAATTGCTGAATGCATTGGCACTGGGATTGATCATTGTCAAGTCAGGATACAACGCGTCCATCATAGGCGTAGGATTCGTAGAGGACAGTATTCTTCTGTTACTAGACAAGGAGGTGGCCCTTTGTTGGTTCTTGTGGGAGGGGCTGGTGCTTGGTTTTACTTCCTCTAGTCCAGCGTCCCAGTCGTCATCCAAATCGGCGTATTTCTCGCGGCGGCGATGGTTTGATGCAGAGCGGTGGGTGCTGTGGTTGTTAATGCTGGAATTGCTTGGATTGAGCCCAAGATCAGTCACGCTTGCGACAGGCCCACTGAACGAGCGCTGTATTGGAGATATCCCCAGGCCTGCTGGTGCGTATGAAATTCTTTCCTTTGATATACTCTCTGCGTTATTGTTACTGCCAGATCGATTAGAGTACCCGAAGTTACCATATATGCTACTATTGATATCTTTATACGACTGATCTGTAGATGAGGACAGCACAGGCGCTCCAATGATTGAACCACCACCTATAGCGTTGTTCCTGCCACCGTCAAAGTCGGACGAGCTGTGGCGCGGACTGCCGCCAGACTTGGACCCTGATCCTGATCCCGATCCCGACCCTGTTAACGAGAGGTTTTTCAAAAAGGAACTTAAATGCTTACCCTTGCCTCCATTCTCACCAAAAATGAACTCATTGTTACTGTTGGTGTACACCTGGGACATTTCTTGCTTTTTCTTCCCCATTGCTAAAGGTATGTTTCAGTAGAGGTGAAGAAATGATTGAAAAGCAGCGGAGGGATTGTCTTCTCCTTGCTGGTTAATTAGATTCTTGCTTCTCGTTTATGATTTCGCTTAGGTGTTTGCAATCCTCCATGAATGATTTTTTTGGTAAGAGCCTCGCGAGTAACATACAGTCCACAAATTTTGGGACTCGTTTAGCAGTAGCAATTGGCCAGTATGCAGTCTAGTATGCACTGAAGCTTGACTTGGAAGAACAATATGCTTCTTAGTGAAATTAGTTTATGACTGGGACGGCAGTTCGATGGTGGTGCTCAATTATTTTTAGTTCCGTATTATATTTATTAATATAATTTCTATCTAATTCAAAAATTTGTATATAAATATAAAGTGTTTGCACATAGTATGCACTTTGTGTGAGTATTTTGTTAGTTGGTTGGTTAGTTAATTGGTTGGTTGGTTGATAGCTTTTACCGTAATTGTTTAAGCAGTGATCTCACCCTTGATGGCAACAGCACCCTGCTTTAATTCTCTACCTGAAACGTGTAAAGTACCGTTTTGGGTGATGTTGACGATAACTTCAAGCTTGGAGTTTGGCTTCAAGTCCTTGAGGGATAACTCAGAGAGTAATTCACCACATTCGTAGACAACTTCCTTCTTGATTTCTGGTTCGTCGTCGGAGTAGTCGTCGTCGGAGTCATCTTCATCCTTTTCGGCCTCAATAACAGTTTCCTTGACGGTTCTCTTACCTTCGTATAATTCAATTACAACGGAAGAAGAATCACCGTTGGTGACTTCAATGGACTTCTTGATTGGGTAGACGGTTTCAGCAACTAATATAGATTGGAAGTTACCTTGAGCATCCTTGATACCAATTGGCTTGGCTAAGTGTTGGGTGTTGACAACGACTGGTTGTAAAGATTCCTTGACTTCATCTTCATCGAAAGTTTCGATCAAAGAAGCTTGTAATGCAGCACCTCTGCTGACTAATTCAGCTGGGTCTAAAGCCTTGGTAGACAAACTTGGGGCAACGACAACGGCAGACTCTGGGAAGATGAAGGAAACGTTGGAAGCCAACTTTGGAGTGTGGGAGGAACCACCAACCAATAAGACTTCGTCAATGTCTAAAGTTTCTAAACCAGCCTTGGTGACAACCTTTTCAACAAAAGCGGTCATTTGGGATAAAACAGTCTTGGCGGTCAATTCGTATCTAAGTCTGTTTATGGTGGTGTGGAAGTCAAAACCGTCAGCCAAAGATTCAATAGAACAAGTGGAGGTTTGGACGTTAGATAAGGTCTTCTTGACAGTGACAGATTCAGCAGTCAACTTGGCAACAGATCTCTTGTTTGATCTTGGGTTAGACTTGTACTTCTTTTCGAATTCCTTAGCGAAGAACTCAGAAAGAGCTTGGTCCAACTTGTCACCACCCAAGCCGTATTCGTGAGCAGTGGATAAGATGGTCAAAATACCACCTCTGACAGAGATGACAGCGGCATCAGATCTAACACCACCAAAGTCAGCAACAACGTAGATCTTGTCCTGTTGTAAACGTTCTGGTTCGTTAGAAAGATGGGCTAATAATGCAGCGGATGGTTCGTTGATTAATTGTAAGACCTTTAAACCAGCTTCGTTGGAAATCTTGGCTAATTCGGTTCTTTGTTGAGCAGAAAAGTCAGTTGGAACAGTGATAACAACACCTTCGATTTCCTTACCGATGTAGTCTTCGGCAGCAGTCTTGATTTGCTTCAAGTGTCTCTTGGTGGCTTCTTCAACTGAAACGACTTCAACCTTGTCGGCATCTCTAGTGATTTCGAAACCTGGAGCACCAGAAGAGGTCTTGATGACCTTAGCTCCAGAAGTTTCGTGGTGGGTCAATTCATCGAATGACTTACCAATGTAGTCTCTGAAGTTAGTGATGGTGTTTTGTGGGTTTCTGACTAATTGAGCCTTAGCTTGGGCACCGTGGTATTCATCTTCACCAACGTAAGATAAAACAGATGGGATGGAACGGTCACCATCTGGGTTGGCAATGACCTCAACCTTTCCGTCTTGGTTAGCAACAGCGATGGAAGTAGAAGTGTTACCAAAGGCAAGACCAATAACAGCAGACATGTTTTGTTATGTAATATCTATTGAATGAATAAGTTATTGAGTAGGTGTAGCTGCTTCAACTCTGCTCTTCTCAATTTGATTCAATGGTGATTAATTTTTTTTTGCGAAAATTTATTATTATGTAAGCCATTACGTAATTGACTGAAAAAAGCAGAGATTCGATACACAGTTTGGATAGGAAAAAAAGAAAACTTCTTAAATTCAAGTAGTTTCGATTACTTCTCTTCATTATAGTATCGAGACGTATAGTGGCAAAAAGATAAGAAAATGGTTCAACCTGGAAAATTAAAAGCATTGGGGTTTTTTCCAAAAAAAAATAAACAGGTCGTAGCCGGATTCGAACCGGCGTTGTTTGGATCAGAACCAAAAGTGATAACCACTACACTATACAACCGTGATTATGGAAAAATAATTTTCGAACCCGTTAAAATTAGCACGATTTTGGCACAGGCACGTATTTTCTGAGGCAGTTTGTGCTCGTTGGTTCCTTAACAATAGAACAGGCAGAACTAATAGAAATATGCTACTACGTGGATGTTTCTATATTTTTGTATTAATGTGCATAATATAAAAAGCTACGAAGCTAAATATTCGTATCGAGAACATCTATCAACACCTCTCCGTTCCCAAATATATCATGGATCCAATCTTCACAGGACCTCATGTATTCGCTGTAGTCGCTACTATCATCATACGCCTCAAAATCATCAATCTCGAGCTTAATTGTGGGCTTGTTCCTTTTCTTGCCTAGCTTCTTAGGAGAATATCGCTTTCTCTGGCACTTCTTCTTTGGCCCATAATTCACAAATGATGAACCGACTCTTTCAATTTTATCTGTACTTTCCATTGGGATCTTGAATACAGTCAGCCAATCATTGAATTTCACGGATTTCGCACCTTGGGTTAAACCAGCGGGAAGGCATCCTTCTGTTTCTTCAAATGGAGCATTTAAATCGATCCAAACGAGTTTCTTCTTCAAGGAGGGCTTTTGGATCTTGCTCATGTCGTAGGTAGTGGTAAGAAAGATACAACGTCAAAGAAGAAACCTTCAATATCTTACAACTCTGTGCACTTATATATCTGTTCGACACATTTTCGTACATGCTGTATAGCTCTTAGACTACCCAGCGAGCTTCATGGCAGAAGATGGAAAGAATAGATGCTTCAAATAGTAACATTTGGAACTCAACCTAAAGGGTAACTATAACTGAGTATTCGCAGCCACGCTCCTTTAGGTTTTTTCTGGGGACCCGCCTCACATACGAAACCTAAAAATCTAACGTCTGCATATGAGAGACGCGAAGTGTGTTATGTATAAGTCTCACTTCTAATATATAAATCTGTAACATACCTGGCTGTAGCGATTCTTTTATGTCTAGCACACCAACATGAACAGGTCGATGAGAAACAAGTATATAAGAGTGATCTTATATACGCTTTTATTGGGCTTGATCTTTTTCACGGTGCAAAAATTGTTTTTCACGGACAATGTTCAAGAAGCAGTGAAGCTGGTTTCGTGGAACGGTGATAACTCAAATCAAAATAATGCACCCTACGTTCCAGAGAATACGGAGGGAGAAGTGAAGCAGAATAACGTAAAGCAACCTCCCAAGTCTGGAGCCGATCAGAAAGACGAAGCGAAGCAGGTGGAAATACAAAAAGAAAAAGACAAGGCGAAGCAAAAACAGAAAGAAAAACTGGAGAAGTCAAAACAAAAGGCGGCACAAGACGCTGGCAAGAAAGATACCAAAAAGGCTCCAGAAATCCTCCTCAAGGATAGCGAGAAGGATTATCGGATCAAAGACATACCGGCAAAGAGAATTCCAGGGTATCCCGATGATCTTCCGATCCCAAAACGTAGAAACATAAGACCCTTGAAATTCAGAATTTATTCTCATAACATCCATGAGAACGTGCCAGGTGCCGAAGTAGAGAATGAAAACCCCTGGGACGAGAGAGTTCACATGGTGGCAAGCTCAATTAACTTTAATGTTAAAGAAAACACCATAGTCACCTTACAGGAAGCGACTTTAGGTCAGTTGAATGACATATTAGAGAGAATGAATAGATACGAGGGAGGAGGAGAAGTCTGGGGCTCGTATGGATTCCCCAACTTAGATGGTAAGACAGCAGGAAGAATGGTTCCGATTATTTACAAAAAGTCGGAGTGGGAACTTGTGTTTAGCTATACTCACTGGCTCACGCCTCTTCCCAAGTCCAAGAATGCGGATGCCCCTGAAGCAAGCAAAATCAGCATTGTGACAATAGCCACATTGAAGCACAAAAAGACCGAAAATTACATCAACTTATTCAATACTCAGCTTGATCCTAAGGTGAAGCAGTCTCAATTGGATTCAACGGAGATGTTGGTGGCATTCCACAAGTCGTTGGACCAAAACTGGCCAACAATCTTGGTCGGTGAGTTGAACATCAAGCACGGATCGAAACCTTTCAAGTTGCTCGAAGCGATACTTGTCGACAGTGCAAAGTTGAACTCGGAATTAACTACCTACGGACACACGAAGTCTACTGTCACTGGATTTGACGGTAAGTTGATCGAAGATGGTGGATTGGACAACGACTTTATGTGGACGCTGGACTTCATAAAGGACTTTGAGAACATAGCGGATTGTGGGAAGAATGAAGCCTATAACTTCAGACATCACGGTTATGCTCTATTGCATACCAAGTATATGGGTGAATACCTTAGTGATCATAGACCACTTGTTGGCGACTACATAATCGAGCCATGCGAATAATCTTCGTATGCTTTTAATAAATGGCGAAAGGATACCTTTGATGTAGATTTGTTTACAACAGCCGCTTGGGCATACTCTTCAAGACTAAATAACTCTTTGTCACAATACTAAAAAAAAAAGAATGCGCAAACCCGGAATCGAACCGGGGGCCCAACGATGGCAACGTTGGATTTTACCACTAAACCATTTGCGCAGAAGAAAGGACTCCGCGACGGGGAATTGAACCCCGGTCTACCACGCGACAAGCGGTAATTCTAGCCACTAAACTATCACGGATGAATTTTCTGAAATGTCAACTTACTAATTTTGATAGATGGATTAAGGTAGCTGAATGCATGGCGACAAACTTATCCTCATTTTTTGGGGATGTGGGGAATATGGGCTTTGTTCTCGGTGAGTTTGCCCCCCCCCTCCACCGTTTATTCATTTGCTTGTCCCGGGGTATGGTTAAACACGGTTAAGCTATTATACTTTCAAAAAATAATTGCACAGGGATGGCCTTCGGGCAAGAAAGGTTAAACGTGTTAGATATCTCATCTTACCGGAGTTTCGACCAGAAATATCACTTTTGGTTGCAAATATAGCCAATTCATGTTTCAAAAAGAATCATTCTATCAACGTTCGTTTCGCATATTGATCTCTCCAGAAATCAATCACGTCGTCCATCTTATTGTATTACGGGGTATCTAACAGCCGGTTCTCATAGACTTGCATGGCTCGTTTAACAAGAGCAACTGGTCATCTAAATTGAGAGTTGGAGCTCACAACGAAATATTTGTATGCACCCGCACACCAGAAATGACGAGGTGAAAATATACATGAGGAGAGGAAAAAAATAAAACTGGAGTAAATACTCTTTCCGAATATACCCCGTTCTAGTTAAACGAAATTACACACTACTACGCCAATTTAAAATTGGAGAGAGGCTAAACTAACCCAACTTGTATCAGAAGTGTAGAACCCAGTAAGCCACGTCTCCAACAATTACTCCCACATGACAAAACCCGGAGAAGCAGTGCCCACTGAGTTTACCGATGTGTCAACATCGGCCAGCCATAACGAAGCCAGTAGTCAAGATGTCTTCAACTTCAAGCTGTATCTAGACAGACTGAACAACAAGACGCGAAAGTCGATTGCGTTCTTGACCTCACTTGTTCTCATTATCTCGCTGATCATACTTTTCAGCTTAGTAGAAAGAGCCTTGAGAGATACGAAGAACAGCGACGACGACAAGTTAGGCAAATCCAAACCACTAGAACTTAGACTTTATTCTCATAACATTAGATACGATAACCCATACTTAGAAAGAGGGGAGCACTTCTGGCTGGAAAGGAAGCACTTGATGACATCCTCCATCAAGTTCCATACGGAAAATACTGGATCCAGTGTAATCGGATTGCAAGAAGTGTTACATAACCAACTAGAAGATATATTATCCATATTGAACGAAGATGCTGAGGAATGGGGTTATTACGGAATCGGAAGAAAAGACGGGAAAAAAGAGGGGGAGTTCGGACCTATTTTGTACAAAAAATCGGAATGGACTCTTCTTGAGAATCGGACTTTTTGGTTGAGCGAAACCCCGGATGTGCCAAGTATCGGTTGGGATTCGGTACTAGAGCGCATTGTAACCATGGTTACATTACAATCAAAACAATCCCCCTCACATGTTATCAATGTTTTCTGCACACATTTTGACCACGTTGGTGTTATTGGAAGGAGAGAGTCTGCAAAACTCATCATAGATAGAATGGAGAACTACAACGACTACCCTTCCTTCTTGTTAGGGGACTTCAACACTCAGCCCACTGACGAGCCCTACCAAATTCTCAAGAAGCATGGCATGCAGGATAGCAGGACGTTAGCGACCCCCAGACAAAGCTACGGACATAATAGCACATTTACGGGGTTTGACAATAATAATGAGGCGAATACGATCATTGATTACATCTGGGCTCCCTATTGGTCAACCAACGGAACAACCCCATATTCCAACGCTGCGAATGCTTCCCCAAACAAGACTTTGCGTCACAATATTAGGCTCAGAAGCTATGGCGTACCCCACTCTCACTTTGGCTTCTATATGAGCGACCACCGCCCGGTCGTTGCATTGTATGAATTGTCCTAAAGATCGAAGGACAAGAAATTTTTTTTCAAATTTGACGTAATTGGATCAAATTCTCCGGGACCTTAATAAGAAATATTTTGGGCTCACGTCTAAATTAACCTAAATTAAACATCAAAAATCAAAAGAAACGAAAAAAAGAAACTTTTTGTTATATTTTCCTGAATGCTTAAAAAATATCTCGATGATTGAGGGGGAATACATCTGAGCGCTTTCTTTTTATAGCAGAGCAATAAAAGCATATACACTACTGAAAGGCTATACTTTACTACTGAAAGGCTATAGTTTAACTTCTTGTACATTCAGAGCTGAAATCTGGTTTTTGTAGCAGCTGCCCACTCGATATAGACCCATATCTTGTGTGGGTAGCATTGGTGGATACAAGAGAAATCCAATGATAATGGTGGATATTTTTGCTCCTTGAAGAAAATCAGGCTGTTTTTTTTTTAATACTTTCCTTTTTTTGTTTTATTTTTACTAATAAACCTCCGGGAATATTTTTTAGTAAGCTCCGGTTTCTTGCGCAGATTGTAAAAGTTTTCGCCGCGTCTTAACAGAATTGCGGGGTGCATGTTTTTGCACGTAAAAGTTTGCAGGACTCCGAGCTGCAAAGACGACCTGCCCCCCACAAATCTAAGGCTCGTATCGGCAGGGTGAAGATGTCATTCCAAAGTATATAAGAAGGTTCAGGTATCGTGATTTTCAAACATTTTATTAATTACTTCTTCACTCTATTTGGTCTACAACATCAATAGACCCTAATACAACTCTTAGACATGGAAGATCACTCTATTAATCAATCCATTAACTCTATCGAGATACGTGAACACAACAGAAATGTGGTCCAACCTCCGAAATTTACTTCTGAGGCCATCTCAAACTATGCAAAGACAAGATTCACCTCTCTTGCAGTCTCAAAGGAGGATTTTGCTCAATACAGTTGGTACGAAATCTTGAATCCATTCGCAGGTCTTAGTGAGCTTACTGCTACAAACTGGAACTTTTTCGGTTGTGGGTTTGTGGGTTGGACTTGGGATGCTTTTGATTTTTTTGCCGTTTCCCTTAATGTGTCCGCTATTGCCAAATCTTTAGACGTTACAGTTAAAGAAGTAACCTGGGGTATCACTTTGGTCCTTATGCTTCGTTCTGTTGGTGCCTTCATTTTCGGTCTCTGGGGTGACAAATATGGTAGAAAATGGCCATACATTGCTAACATGGTTTTGTTGATTGTTTTGCAAATTGGTCTTGGGTTTGTGCAAACTTATAAACAATTCTTGGGTGTTCGTGCCCTTTTCGGTATTGCTATGGGTGGTATGTTCGGTAACTCCGCCGCCATCGCTCTTGATGATTGTCCAAAGAAGGCTAGAGGTGTGATTTCTGGTATCTTCCAAGAAGGTTACGCCCTTGGTTATTTGCTCGTTGTTGTTTTCCAAAGAGCAATCACCGACAACAGTCCTCATGGCTGGAGAGCAATTTTCTGGTTTTCTGCCGGTCCACCAGTACTCTTTATTCTTTGGAGAATGTGCTTACCCGAAACTGAAACTTTCAAAAGACAAAGGGCTGCAGCTGATGCTGAAAATGAAAAGGCCCAACTTAAATTTTACCAATTCTCTGACTCAGCAAAGTTGGTTATTAAGAAGTACTGGTTAGTTCTTATCTACACTGTTTTACTCATGTCTGGTTTCAACTTTATGTCTCATGGTTCCCAAGATTTATATCCAACTTTGTTGACAAAGCAATTAAACTATGGCGAAGATAGATCCACCGTTACCAACTCCGTTGCAAACTTAGGTGCAATTTTTGGAGGTGTCATGTTTGGACATTGGTCTACATTCATTGGTCGTAGACTTGCTATTCTTATTGCTGTTGTTTTAGGAGGTGCTATGATTTACCCATGGGCTTTCCTTAGAAACTCCGGAATCAACGCAGGTGCTTTCTTCTTGCAGGCAGGTGTGCAAGGTGCCTGGGGTGTTATTCCAATCCATTTATCTGAAATGTCTCCACCACAGTATAGATCATTCGTCACCGGTGTTGCATATCAATTGGGTAACTTATGTTCTTCGGCAAGTTCTACTATTGAAACTACAATTGGAGAAAGGTTCCCTCTTTTCGAGGATACTCCAGAGGGTAGAGTTAAAATCCCTGATACTTATAACTACGCTTTAGTTATGGCTATTTTCATGGGTTGTGTTTTCGGTTACGTCTTCTTGATTACATTCGTTGGACCAGAATACAGAGGTGCCAGTTTGGATGTCACTGAAAGAGAAGAAGTTATTGAACTTGTTGAAGACAAGGGCCAGGATTCTCTTGAATCCATTGATGACCACCTTAAGCCAGAAGCTCAACACATTGAACGTTCAGTTTAGTACATGCATTGACTGTTTAAATCGTACACTGGCAGATTATGTAAAACTATTGATTCTGTTTTATATATTTTAATATTCATGAATTTATTTCACGTTCCTTCTTCTTGTAGACTGTTCTTCAGTTGGTACTTTAGAGCCACTTGCTTTTCCGTCGATGACCTCTTTCGTTTCTATTTCATCGTTTTCTTTAGCAATGGGTTTGGTGTTATGATTAGGACTTGCGAAAGAGCCCAGGAGTACAAACGCCAATGCAGAAATAATGCCAAATGAGAAAGTGAAAATGAATACGAACCCAACACAATGAGCAACAAACTTAACAGGAAAGTTCACGACTGTTTGTAGGGGGTCATTAAAAAATTCAAAGTAGAAATCACGAGCATTGAGTAGAGTTTCAGCAGCAATAGCTTGTAGGAAAGAAAGTTTAGCAGAAAAACTTGACGCGTCTTCATCAAATACAACGTTGTCAAAATTGTCCGGAGGGGGGATTGGTTCATGCTTTGCTTTTGGCTTCACTGCTTCAAGGGCTTTCCGTTCATTTTTTTCTTTGGGAAGAAACGTTGTGTTTCCAATTAACTCAGCCTCAATGATGCTATGCCCTAAATAAATGTTGTCGAATCCCAAATCACTGTCCATTGACCATAGTTCAAAACCTAGGCCGCCTATTTCTCTTAGAATCGAAGGAGTAAGATCTTCATAGTAATTTGGATTTGGAATAGTTCTAGGTGTCCAAACACCCTGGTAATCTGGATTAGGTATCACTGGACGAACCCATGGACCGACGTAATTAGGGTTTGGAATTCGTGGGGGTCTCCATTTACCGCATCTCCCGTCAGGACATTTTGGATTGAGGACAAGGGGAGCCTTCCATTCACCATCTTCTTCATCATCCCATTCTTCCGGTTTCTCTGCATTAGGGTCATCTATATATTCAGTTTCAGTTTCATCCCAGTCATCAGGTTTTACTGCCTTTGGGTCGTAAATGGAATGAGAGTTATATATCTCATCGTAGTCAGCAGGTTTTTCAGTGATCTCAGGATCTGGAATAAACTCGTTATCATCCCAATCTTCAGGTTGTCTATCATATATATCAATCGCTTCTTTGGGAGGATTCAAAGGCGGATGCAAAAGGTTCTCGTCGTCGACTAAATTACCTGCCTTAGCAGTTTCTCCGTTAATTCTTATTTCAAAATCTTGATTTCTCTTCAAAATGAGGGTGTACAATACCGAGAGCTTCCCAGAACGTGCCAATGGAGGCGAAGTTAAATGCTTTTCCTCTATTTCGTTGTTCAAAGGGTTCTGCTTCCTGATAATAAAATGGACTTTGTTGTTGTGGCCACACTTATCAGGACCAAACATAATTTGATATGGTGTTTGAAAATTGAAGCTGTCTTCAGCTTCACTGTCTATGGAACCATAATCAAGCAATTTAATGTAAGCACCAGCACAATTCAATCCCTTCTGAGCTTTCACTTCATACTGTAGTACCAAGTCTTTGTCGATGTTACTGAATGGTTGATCAAAGACGTATGAAATTGCGTGATGGCTAGCCGGGGTTTTGAGTATCAAAGCCTTATCACTTGGGTAGCCAGGTAATACCGAAGGAACCTGTAATTCCCATTGTCCCTCATATCTAGTATGCTCATCTTTGTAGGCATGAGATACTTTCCACTGTGATTGATCAAGTGAATCGTAATCGAACTGTTCAAAAAAGGACGTCACGTCAAGTACAGATTTGTCGAACGGAACGTAGTCATCTTGACCCTGCACTTCAGAACTTACTGAGCAAATGAAAATAGCAATTGAAAGAAGAGCCGAGAGGTTCATTTTGGAGAGAATTTATGGAGTATATGTGTTTCTGATCTTTCGCTACTTGTCTTATGTTGATTCAAAGAATTTCAAAAATGTTCATCACGTGACTAAAATTTTCGTGCATACATAAACTGGTCTACAGAAACTGTGGTACCTACAACTGTCAGATACCCTTGATATGATCTTGTAACGTTTTTTAATGTTCTAATATACAAAGGCAGTAAAGTATAAATATTGAAATTCCTATTGAATGTTACCTTGCGACTGTGATGGCAAACGTTTTCAACTTAGCTTTTTGGATTAAGCTTCAGTTTCCTCTAAAAGTGCAAATGCATTACTGGATTTAGAGTCCTCAGCTTTCTTTGCGCTTCCATTCTTTTCACCATCCTCAAAGAATTCTCTCACGTACTCATCTTCTTCTTTCTTTTCGATTTCTTCCTGGGTTGGTTCGTCAACTGTGCTTGTAATAGAGTTGATGGTTATATTCTTGTTGATTTGGTCCCAACCTGCCTTACGAGAACTCTGCACATACCTTGCTCTACTGATACTCTGTTCAATCTTCTCACCCAAAATACCAGCAACCTTGTTTGAACGCTCTAGTTTTGACTTTATGGCATTGTTTTTCTTCTTGTTGATCTTACTCTGTTGCTTCTTTTCAATTTTCTTGTTCAACAAATTTTCATTTTTGATTGTAGTTCTAATAATTGAAGATTTTACGTCATCGGAGGCCTTTGGCACCTTCTCGAGATCCTTCACTTCACCAGAAGTTTCGTCTATTTCTCCTCTACGAGCTGCTCTACTTCTTTTTGATATCTTCTTGGCCATTTTGTATATCGATTTGTAAAGTGACTTCTGCAAATTTTACAGTATCATTTAAGAACCTCATCGATTTTAAGATGCTCCAGACTGCATACCCAGAAATTTGAATGTCCTGCATGAGAATAGTTAAGAAATGCAATCAAAGCTTATTACGTCAAAGCGAAAATTCATATCTCCAACTCGACTTGCAAGGGTAGTTCCATCAGTACATTTCACCAATTCGAGCACTTGAAATAATATATAGACAACTTTTCTTACATTAACTTTCCAACATGGATCTCAACCACAATAAACCAAATAGTATGACGCAAATTATTGGTGCTAGAAAAGTCAGTTTAGATCAAATTGAACCTAGCTACTTTGCCTCCTGTACAGTTTGTGAGAGAAATTCTACCTCCAAGTTTATCTACTCTTCTCCCGCTCCGAGCACTGGATGGCGGGTTTGACTTCGCGAATAAAATTACTGAGAAGTCGACTTTGGAGAACAAAGAGTGTCTCTCGTATCTTCAAAGTGCCTTACATTCAAGCTATTTTCATCAACTAGTCGCAACAGATGCGGTTATCGCAACTTTGAGCGTGACGATAGGAGAACAGAGTATATATGGTTTCGTCGACAAAGGTGTTGCTTACTTCACTTTGAATTCGGTAACCATCATGACATTATCCAAACTAAATGGCTTCTCAATACTACTTACAGGGTTGTGTGATCTATGTAGTGATTTTTTAGGCACAGACAAAGTCGTATTTGCGCTTGACAGGCAATCTACCGAGTTGATTGCCACAGCCAACTCAATCAGAATAACTCTCAATGGCAGCTTAATGGATCCTAGGTGCTCGAATTCTGTCAAATTCGAGGAACATCGTTGGTTGACAATTTTTTGTGATATGTAGCCTAAAACTTAGCACCTTTTATGAATTGATAACGAATCTTATGATCTCGAATTTTCGTAGGCATTTTTGTGCGCCTTAATTTTTCACGCGCCAAATTCGATTGCAACGCGAACTTATTGTCTGAATATGATCCAGAAAAGAAGCGTACAGTTGTTCGTACGCATAACTTATTCTTCCTACTTTCGGTATTCACGAAATGCTTGAGGGTCCAGGTGATCATCAAAATCCCCTCAGAGTTGGTTATTACGATCCTTTCAATTGTTTCCCTATTATCGAGAAGGAATTATGTGGAAAGTTTCCACTCACGAACTTGCATTGGAAATATGATGTGACAAGACCAATAAAGTCAATTCCTATACTACCAATAAAACTAGTAGAGGACGTACCAAAGAAGAGGACAGCCATCTCAAAAAGTGATTCTCACTATCTCAAGCTCATGTTCATCAAATGTGACAACATGGACACGTACAGGTCTCAAGTTAGACCGTTGATAAAAGAATGGCTAAAAAATACTGTATTGAGCGTTCATTCTGAATGGATGATACTCTTAGTCATACCATCAACGTCCAAAGACAAGCACTCCACACTTATGAAGCTCTCAATTTATGATAAATTAAAAATTGACTTCGGTATAGACGGAAAGGAACTACCCCCTGAGCTATCCAACCGAAGCAGTAGATTATTCAAGGTGAAGGAAAAGTTCGACGACGATTCATCAAAGTTGGATACTTATGGCAGCATTATCAGCCAAATCAAAGAGCTATTATTGAAAATTTTTACCGCAAGTTTTACTGAACTTCAAAAAAGAGTTCAAATGAATACAAGTCAATTGAAGGAAAAGATAGCAGTTCTATTGAAACTTGCAGAGCTTCTATTCGATATGAGATTGTATGATGATTCACTCAAGTATTTCAAACGACTAAGTACATCGGTTGAGGAATATGTTAGCTCAGAACCTGGAAAAATAGAAATTGGCATCAATCCCAATTCAATTAACTTTACTAACGATCAAAACTTTGAGAATTTTGAAGAGTCAATGAAGTTAGACCAGGTTAGAAATGCATTATTAGACTCAAAAAGGTTGGAAAACATTAGTCTCTTCGAATTGAAAAGCTTTTTGTTCATAAGACAGTCAAACTTGCTTCAGTCCCTCGCAACCCAAGGAAAAAGTATTTCGGTATCCTCGTCATATATTGCTTCACTCTATCAGAACTTGTTAGTATTTTTGAATGAAATTTCTTTGAATACCTCTTCAAATCAGGATTCGAAATCAGAACTAAGTGATTGGAGCTTTATGGTGATCGAAACATATTTGAATCTACCAATAACGAAATATTTATTCGAAAAGGTCCATAGTCTGGACGAGAGTTCGCAAAATAACCAAGTTCATCCTTTGCATGAAGTGATTGAATGTATGGGAGAGTTAAAGTTATTCCAAAGGACGATTTTGGTCTATCTCGGAAGCACAAGAGGGTATGTATTAAATCGTGCAAATACATTGGAAGAGATAAGCTTGACTTCGGATTCCGATAAAGGTGAACTCAATGTCAAGGATATACAATTTCTCCCCCTTTCGAATGCACTCACAACCGAGGAGACTTTTCTAGATTCGTTTCAGCGAATAACCGAATCTGTAATTCAAGATTTCGTGGTCTCAGAGAGAGGAAAATCGATTGATATATTGAGTATTGATATTGCCTTGGTAAAGTTCTATCAACAAAAATATGATGAAGCTCTTCAAATTCTTGAAGGGTCATCTGAGTTTTTCATCGAGAGTGGTTGGAACTATATGGGAGGAATTTTATTGGAGACCTACTTGAAATGTATCGAGGAAACTCACCCTAGCGGCGACTCAACCGATGAAAGGAATGAATTGATCTCAACGACATGCCTAAAGCTTTTAAGTAACTTAAAGACTGGAAAAATTGAATCATCTACAGGTATAAATGATTATAATTTATTCAAAACTTCGGATAATATTTTGCAACTTTTTCAAAAGGTGTACAAGTACTCAAATTTGCTTGTGGACACCCACTTGGAGTATGATGTTAATAAGATTTTTGACATCCATATTAGTCCTTACATCAGCAATGACCAAAAGCAAGTAGACTCTGATTGCTATTATATTGATATTGAAGTTTTCAACACGTTTGGTGTTGAAGTTCAAGTACAAGGAGTAAGCTTCGAACTTAAAAATGAATTCGACGACGTATTGAATTTTGATATTGGAGAATGCACTATTTCTCCCGTCTCCAAAAAGTTGAGACTATTGAGCCATTCTTTTATCTTTGGAACATTTAGCACATCTAAGCTTTCAATTTCTTTAGATAAAAATTTGAAACTTATCAAGCATTTCGAAAAAGCAAAAACTGGTGATAAAAACGAAATAAGCGACATGTCCATCACGGGAGCCAGAAGTGAGCATGAGTACCAAGAAGGCACGGATGATTCAGTTGTTCATTATTCTGAGTGGAACCCAAAAGCAATGTTAACAATGTTCGATATGATGGATCCGAACTTATATCCAACTTCAAACCAATCACTAGACTCAAGCTTTCGTATGTTTTCATTCCCGCGGATCAAAAATGTTAGGTTTGAATTCATTAATCCTCTCACCATCGAGTTAGGAAAAACAGACGTTGTTTTGAGACTATATGGAGGGAACTCAGATGCACAAAACTTAGAGATAAGCATTTCAACTTTGACTCCGGGTGTGAACATAAGACATGAGATGATTTCAATTCTTGGGTCATCGAATGAAGATCTCAGATTTTCTACATCGAACACTGCTGTTACTCTTAGCAAACTTCAAAAGAATTCTGTTGTCGATCTCAGAATTCCTTACGTATATTTCAGCGACAATAACAAACTAATTAAATTGAAAGCAGTGGTGTTATATCAGATCAAAGACATTCAGTTCTCTCATGCTTCTGCTAACACGGTTGACACTACCCTAACCATTTCCGTGTCGGTCCAAGATATTTTTAAGTTGGAGCATATTTTTTCCAAGTTTCAAGTCGGCACATCAAATCCAAGATACCCAATTAGAATAATGTCGAACAAACTCAGTTCTCCTGAGGGCTCCAAATACAAGATTTTGAGTCCCTTGGTAGAGACTGGATCGATAGTAGCATTTGGAGACCAAGCGGCAAATTTTTTCTACAAAATTTTCCCGAATCCTTCCCACATTGTTAAGAATTCCCCTAACGACTTTCTAGACTTGGTCATTGAATACCATGATCTAAAGGATGAGATTTCACAAATATTTGAGGCTATCACCTTGACAAAACTTCGGAGCGTTGATCTCGAGAGCTATTGGTTACTTTTCAAAAATCTAGTTCTTGACCGAATCTCGTTCAATTTAAACTCCTTTGCATTGCAAGACAAAATAGTGATTGAAAATGGTGACATTTTATTACTTCTAACATATAGAATCATTGAAAGGTATATACCTGACTCAACAGATAAATTGATGTTGAAACGCATATTTGAGCAATTGTTAAAGAATGATGAATTAACTTTGAACTCACAGAGTGAACGCACAGAGCACAAGGAGATAGAGAGCAGAACGTTATCAATTCAGGTCCCCATCCCTCATTTAAGAATATTGCATATTATAGAATTTGACTATGACAAGAAACCCCAAATGATTGTTGGCGAGCCCATTGAAGTGCGATTAAGTATCCATCCGACCCGTAAGTGGTCTAAAAATCCTTCGAAGCTGAGTGAAATATCCTTATATGCGGAATCCTCTCCAAAAGCATCTAACACGAATCAACTTGGCGAAGTTAACGCAAAAGAAAATTTTCAAATAAACTTCATTCCTGATGATAACTGGCTAATTAGTGGCTTTAGAAGAACCTCTTTCGAGGTAGACTACTCTGAGAAGGAAGTAGCAGCTTTGGAACTTCAAATCGTCCTCATTCCACTCAATGTTGGCAAACTTTTGCTTCCAAAACTTGAAGTAAAACTGCTTGATTTTGATTCCTCAAGAGAAGACATGCTAATGGACATCGTACTTAAGAACGGTTTTGAATCAGTATTGGTAGTTCCAGAATTAGATAGTATCACCTTTTCTTTTTAATATATAGAAGAAGCGGCCAAATTGTGCCCTACAAGAATTTGGAAGATGATTAAGCAACGTAGAAAGTAGACCGGAAACTGGAAACGAGAAAGACACTAAACATATGGTAAGGGCAATTAATTGTGAAAAAGACAATAAACGAAGAGAAGTCAGAAAAAAAACATTTCAAGTCTCCTCTAAAATGATGGATTCTAAGAACTAAAGCAATATCTTCAAACTTTTCCGATGCGATTACAAGTGCCCATACCAGGACCAAGTCGATGACTAACAAGTTGCGTCACATTGTGGAGCCTAGAGAGGCAGATTCAGTATCAAAGTAAATCTGCCCAGTCAAAGAGATGGATCAGAGATAGAAGACGCAAAAGTGAGTAAAAGTTGGCAGTATGTAGCCAACCACGATAGAAGTTAAAATATACAAATATACTAGAAATGGTCCCAAAGATCTCATGCATTCTGCTACGAGTTTGCTAACCATTTAATTCCACTACAATATTGATCTCACTTATGCATTCATTAGGATGCGAATACTTGAGCTGCTCTAGACGAAGCAAACCGTCAATTACATTTCGTACGAATAGCAAAATTTAATTGCAGTCATTAAGGAAACTACTCCATCAAGCCGCATGATATCGCCTTACTCATAATACATTTTGACATAAGCGAGTTAGTCTCATCGCACCTCGCCATTAATTCAACAACTCTCATGTTACAAACCTTTCAATGCTGTTGAGCTCCTATATACCACTCAGAACATTGTGACTAGAACAAGAAAAGGATACCATGATATTGAAATGCAATGTCTGTTAGTCATCAAATAGGTTACTTGAGAACTTGCTTACTTGATAACACACATTTCAATCAAGTACCATTACCATGAATTTGTGTGCGATAACTATCATGTTAACAACTGATTAAAAGCATTGCAACGGCACACCTTTCCGTATCTCAAGAGTCCTGCAAAATTCTATGACGAAGGATTAGGCACCCATTACTATACTTACGTTTCCAGGTTATATGAATCATAAGATTCACCTAATCGCAACTCCAACCTCAGGACGGGATGGATCCTCACTACGTCGACAATGCTATCAACAATTCATGCGCGACTTTGAACAGGGACTTCGCCAATGACTTTCTGTGTAACATGTGAGACTAACGGAAGATAACAGTTGATAAAATCATTCATATCTTTTAGGTAAGGAGTCCGCTTGGATCTGTTAGTTGGTCTGCATACTCCTAAGAGGCAAAGTCAGTTTCAAAGAATACATACGAAGAGAATTGAATGCCGTTTAGGTACTCAAAAATATCCCATGACATTCTCGACAAGAAATTGGTAACATGTAGAGCTACAGTGTGTGTCCAATCAGAAAACCTCCGTTGCAATTCCAATCCAGGGTAGAATTTTGGTAATCAGAAATAAGTTAGACTCGACAGAGGAGTGACTAATTCACCAAAGATGTTTTCTATACGCCAATACTTGTTTTGTAAGTATTCACTAGACGGGGAACTATTGATCAAGTGTTTATAATTTGAGCTCATAATAAGATGGCTATATCACTTGAGTTATTTGATTGCGGCAAAGAGCACTGGGTTTAAAGTCGCCTTGTTCTACATCCAACAGTACTTTCTGGTTATCCATAGCACAAATCTGTAAAAATGTGAACTTCATCTGTACTTTTTCCAAAGACATATCTTCAATTCCATACTGTCTATTTAATTTCTCCCTTTCTCTTGGTAGTCGGATAACGTACTTCGATCTGCTTTTCTTTGAAGGAGGATTTTTATTCCACCTATACCACATAAAGTGGTCATACAATATCCTTCTATAAAAGAAAAGTATTTCACTGTGTTGTGGTAAATAAATATACATAATAGCACTATATATATGTATATTGAATGCTATTCCAAAATATCTGCTACACGGCCATTTATGACTTCGACAGATATGTATGTAAGGCAGCAAGTATATTAGTTATCTATCTTATGAACAAGGAATTTGTTCTTTATGTATCCCGGTCAAAAAACTCTCTAACATTCTTCTCTAGTTCGAAAAGGCAGTATAATGGTATTTTCGAATTCATAAGAACAACAATCGCTTCCTGTATTTGTCGAAGAGAAAGTTGAAAATCATCAAATTCTAAGTTACTTGATTTCTCTGATTCTGTGTACTGCGACTGATTTAAGACATGCATTTCGGAGAGCTTGCTCAAGTCTGTCCTAATCGCCTTTGTATTCGCTGAGATAAACATACTTAATACTATCAATGTTGTTTGCATTGCAATAATGGAATTCAGGTAATATGAGCAGTAGTGGAGTACTGTTTTTTAATAGAATGTTTGAGCTCCGATTACCACTACTTCATGTTCTGCATTGCCAAGGTTGAATATTGTTCATCGCTAGTATTCAAGTAATGCTTCGCTGACGATCGTCCTTTGCATTTTTCGAGTCCATCGATTGGCTTTCTCTCAAAGACAATATTGCTCTGAAAGATTTCAAGCTCTCAAAATTAATCAGGTCTACTTCTAGTGCTATTCTACGTAGGGACTGCTTACAAGTCAATAGGATATGAAGTACTAGTAACCCGAAGAGTAAACAGACACAGGTGAAGAATGATGTAAGAAGATACGAGATCAAAAGAAGTCATCTTTCGAATGATTAGGTAGGAGGTTGTGCAACACAGCTACGATGAAAGGTTTTTACGTGTCTTTCAAAAAGTGATCTTTAATGTAGCTCCCAAGTGATCTTTTTAATGCAGCTCCGAATGTTTCTTCCATATTGTTATTTCATGGGTGGCAAGCGTATTCTAGCGAATTAATCACAATGGCCAGTTTGATGGGCCTTGATTTCAATGTAAGTGTTGCAAGGAAGATATCTGCTACTCAGCATCTCATTTATCCTAAGTTCATTGCCTTCCTTGTGGCTAATTGGATTATCAATATGCTATGTCCATCATTGTAGAATGTGCAGCCGTTGTCTCTTGTGTTTTTCATGGCTGTAGCAGCAGTAATTCGATGAGACTGTTGGGCAGAAAGGTATTCTCTTTCATCCATTCTTCACTATTTTGCGTTCTATAAGTAAACTGCGAAGTCAATGGACGTTATTGCGTTGACTGCTTTTAACTGCTTTTGGCTGCTTATTATACAATACGAAAGAAATGTCCATAAACGTTTTTACATTTGGAGGTTCGCTCGACATCACTATGCATGTTTGGCTTTCGCACCTACTCACTATTTAAATTCTTCAAATGACGTTTCTTTATGGTATACTGTCTACTAAATAAATACTCTTGATGTTACTTTGTGTATCAACAAGATTTGCTAAAATATGTGCTTTCTGCCATCGAAATAGGTTGACTTACTTGATTATGGTATCCTCATATTTTAAAATTTTTGTTTTGCCTTTTTATTGGCCCCAAATTGATTAACGCTGGTTTTAGGTTGCAGGAGTGATTTCTCGTAAATCTATTTTTCGTAATTTTTAGTAGTGAACTTAACTTGTTCATTTTGTTCCCATTCGCGTTGTTACTTCGATGCATGCCAGTTTGATATGCAGTTTGCAACCCTCAGCGATTCTCTTCATGTTTAGAAATTTGCCATAATTTTATAGACCACACATTCTGCCACAAGAAGAGAAAGTGGATCTCAAGGGATTCTCTGGGATATCTCCTTCACTCAGCAGGGAGGAATGACTTTGAAGCGAGAATGACTCTTTTGATTATGTGAGCTAATTGAGTTTAGCGTACAAAGAAATAAGGTTTACGCGACTCAAAAAATATTTGTGATTAAGCGCTGGATGATGTACGATATCGCTAATGCCTATATAAGAAATGACTTACCTGGGCATAATTATCATTCACTCAAATATCGGTTAATTCAATCACGTTAATATCTGCTTTGAGGAATGTCATCATTTAGATATGAGAATTATTTTAGGAGATTAATATATAAAGCGTATTCTGCGCCAATAATTCATTTCAGCGTTATCTTGAAAGCAACGACGAAATGATTTATCACAACTTCAACGTATACAATGACAGAATGATGGTTCCTGTTGGAGCCCATATTATTGCAATAATCTTGCTATTCCAAATAATCTTGATAGGAAAATTTGTTACAACATTTCCATTCAACCTGCTTTATTGGTCTGATGTTAACCTAGGCGATGCTCCGTGGGCAGCTCGACCTTACACCAGATGGACTAATTATGGTCTTTGTGACTCTGACATGAAGTGTTCAGTTGTGCGAAATGCGTTTCCGTATGATCCCATTACTCAACTTGCACTTTCAAAGCATTTGAAGGTGGTGGTAAGGTATGTACCAGTGGTGTTTTACACAAGGAGAAATCAATACTGTCTTGCCACCAAGACAGCTTTCAGCTTGTATATTGTTGGACTAGTGTTTTCAATGATTGCACTCTTTTCGCAATACTTATTCTCCTTCAGAAGTAGGATAATTTTTGCTTTGGTTTATTTATTCAAAGTTCTTGCATTTATTTTCACAGGTGTGGGAGCAATTCTTACCACCACTGCCCATTGCAAAGGAGTATCACACTTAATAGGAATGGGGTATGATGCCAAAGTCGGTATATTTGCTCAATTTTATATTTGGGGAGCAACACTTTTTGCATTCGCTGCACTTGCTTATAGCTATGTTCGGCCCTATCACCCAGAGCCAATTGAGCATTTTGAAGAACCTCCTGCTTATTGGGATCCTCCCGTTGAAAACAATATCAACACAACAGTTTATAATACGACCAATAACAATAACGTTGAGAACTCAAATAATACCACCACAAATAATTACTTCAACATCCATATATATGAAGCTGCAAAGAACTATTTTTCAAGCGGTAAAAGCTGATATGAATTGCAAGTTATGCTGAAGCGATCCATGGGACATTAGTAACTTGCTCCAAGCTTCGAATTAGAAGGGATGTACCCACATTCCACAATTTTCGCACATTCAAGTGACCAGTTTATTGGGCTACTTCGCTTTAGATGATAGGATCTAAGCCCAATAGAAAGTATCTTTTTCTCATTTACGAATTTGTCTAGAAAAGTCATAAACCATATTAGAATAGTTTGACAAGTTCCTATCATTAACCATAATTAAACGGATAAATATTTAATAAATTGGACTTTTTTTTTGAAAACTTGCACTTGCAGAATCTGCGTTATCACTGGATTGCATATAACTTTATCGTGTGGCTTCATGAGAGGGTAAAATGCTGCTTACTTTCAACGAACGAAGTATTGACTCCTTGCAATGGGTAAACAGCATATTTTTACTGTTGAAGAAAAGAATTTTAGTCTGGATCACCTGTACATAAAACATGTTTCAACAATGTATCTATTATTTTTACTTTTTAATTTAAATCCAGATTTGCAAATTTCTAACCGAACATATCTTCAAATAGAAAGTAAAACGTTAAAAAACTTTCCAACTCTTTATGAAAGAAAGAGCCATGTAGCAGTTTTACAGCGCTAGCTTATCTTTATAGATTCAGACAATAAATAAGCAGAATGTTTAGTTCAATTGGGAATACCTTGAACATAGAAGGGATGACAACAATTTAAGGAGAGTAGCATATTTTCCAAATACCCATTAAAAAATTGGAGGGTTGGCCGAGTGGTCTAAGGCGGTAGACTTAAGATCTACTGGACAGTGTCCGCGCGAGTTCGAACCTCGCATCCTTCACTATTTTCCTTTTTTCTTTTGTCTCACAGGAGTCGTTTGTCTTACTTTTTGGTTCCCCACAATTCCTGATTATAGCCTAATTCAGTGCAACTGAGCACTTATTCGAGAACTTCACACGTATTTTGCCCCGTCATTCAATTAGCTGTGTTGTTTACGTAATTGTAAATTAGCTGTTAGCGGCAATCTGCAGTGGACTCCTGAGTTGCTCAAATTGTAGTATGATTAGTGAGATTTGTGATAGGCGCATAAGTTAATATTCCGGTGGAGCCTAAGTTACGTTTCATGTTAGGCTCCAATATTCAATTAATAATAAGACCACAGATACAATGCAAATGTTGGCTCATAAAATCTTATTGTCTAGACCAAATTGAGTTTTGAAGAACTAGCTTTCTCCATATGTTACAAACAAGGGTCATTTTACCCCTCAGACATTCCTAGCGAATACGTCTAGCATATCAAATAGACGCCGTGAAGAGAACAATTTTCATCCTTCTATAAGATTGACACTCTGGTGTATTAAGTTTACCTAATGTTAGCTACAGATACAACTTCATCCTTGCACTTGCAATTGGAAGACAGCAGCACGTTGAAGTTGAAATCTTTCCGATGGCTGTTTAGAATGTGGCACAATATTTTTTTCGTTTTTACGTACGATCAAGGTTGCGCGGCACTTCAATTCTTATTTTATTATGCAAGTTTATGCGTTAGAGCAATCCATAATTTGTCAAACACTCTGAGAGCATAAAGCAAGCAAGTATTTACACAATATGCATATTACGCAATTGTTAATGTATTGGCTAAAAGCGTAATTCTAGAATTTTGCTTACTATACAGTGAGTTTAATTTGTTGTGAGAGGGTTCTGCAATATAAAGGGTTGGATTTCCATCACTATTTTGGAAATTAAAATGTACAGTATTAAATAATATTATAACAAAAATGGTTTCTGAAATCTTAGACAAAGGCGAAAAGGACAATGCGGTGTACGCAACTTCTAACGGTGTGCCATACCCTGGCCATCCTTATGGCGCTCAAACAGCTGGCCCTGGCGGCCCTCTTTTGTTGCAAGACTTCCATCTTATTGATAATCTTTCTCACTTTGACAGAGAAAGAATTCCAGAAAGGGTAGTCCATGCAAAAGGTGGAGGTGCTCACGGTTATTTCGAATTGACAGACTCATTATCAGATCTCACTTACGCTAGACCATTCCAAGAAGTTGGCTATAAGAGTCCAATTTCGATAAGATTCTCCACCGTCGGAGGTGAAAGAGGTTCTCCCGATGCTATTAGAGATCCTAGAGGTTTCGCTATCAAGTTCAAGACTGACATTGGTGACATGGATTGGGTTTTCAACAACACCCCAGTCTTCTTCATCAGAGACCCAATTAAGTTCCAGTCCTTCATTCACACCCAGAAGAGAGATCCCTCGACTAATCTCAACCAATTGACTGACTCAACCCATACATGGGACTATTACACCCAAAACCCTGAGTCCATTCACCAAGTGACTTACATGTTTGGTGACAGAGGTATTCCAAAAAGTTGGGCAAGAATGAATGGTTACTCTGGTCATACGTTCAAGTTAGTCAATGACAAGGATGAAATCACTTATGTGCAATTCCATGTTATTGCAGATGAAGGTGTTGAGAGTTTCCCAGCTTCTGTTGGTGGCTTAGTTACTGATGTTGGACCTGAATTCAACACTAAGGAATTCTACGACAGAATCGCAAGTGGGAACTTCCCATCTTGGACGTTGTATGTTCAGACTATGACGCCACAACAAGCCGAAGAATTCCGCTACTCAATCAATGATTTAACTAAAATTTGGCCACACAAAGAATTCCCATTAAGAAAGTTTGGTAAGTTCGTTTTGAACAAGAACCCAGTCAACTACTTCGATGAAATTGAACAGATTGCTTTCTCTCCTGCTCATTTGGTTCCTGGTATTGAGGCTTCGAATGATCCTGTTTTACAATCAAGACTCTTCTCTTATTCTGATACTCACCGTCACAGATTGGGTCCTAACTATCAACAACTCCCTGTCAATAGACCAAGAACTTTTGAAAAGGAATCGGGTTGCCCATTTTTGGCAGGAAACTTTCAAAGAGAGGGCCAAGGCTCAATCATCTCCCAAGGTGCTAGACCAAATTATCTCAGCACACTTCAACCTATCAACGCACTTGGTACACAAATTGACCTGAAGAAAGGAGGTATCTCCTCTGTAGTCGATGGAAAGTATGTCGGTGTCGTTACACAGGAAAGTTCTGACAAGTATGAAATTTTACAAAAGGAACGTAACAAGAGAGCCCATGAGGAGAAGATTTGGCTTAAGAGTTACGAGTACATATCCGGTTTTAGTGAGCTTGATCTTGAACAGCCAAGGGCCTTATATCAGAAGGTATACAGCGACAAGCAAAAGGAAGACTTCATTACTGCAATTGTTGGTCATGCCTCTACCATTAGTATTGACAAAGTCAAAAACCGTGTTCCTCTGCTTTGGGGTTTGCTTGACAAGGATTTAGGACTGAAGATCGCTGAAGGTTTGGGCATTAAATATAACTACCTTACTCCGGAGGAATATGTTAAATCAGTTGGAGTTGCCCCTGCACACTAATCAAGTGAGTAAGAGTAGCCAATAGTAGCTGGCATTTTTGCAAACATGTTGAATATGAGTTCGAGTCTCATTAAAATTTTAAAGTATGATGCTGTTGTTTATAGTATTGAGTGCTAAATATCGAATGTTTTTTCCAAACCTTGATGTGTAAATAATGCAATGTAAGTCGCAGAGAATTTGCAGCCAATCACGTGACTTGTTAAATAAATACAATCCTGCATATCACCCAAAAATTCGTGAAATGATGAAAATTGAAAATAACCAGATAATGAAGAAGAAATGGAAGCTATACTCGGTATTGAATTTTCAAAGTAGTACATCCACAATATGTCTGATTTGGATGAAGATTTGTTAGCCTTAGCTGGTGAAGGGGTTTCTGACTCCGAGTTTGAACCTAAAGAGGCGAAGAAAAGAAGCTCCTCTCCAGTGTCGTCCTCTAAAAGGAGAAAGACAAAAGTTGAAGTGTTTGATGACGACGAAGACGAAGAAGATGACGACGTACAAGAAGACGAAGATGATGACTTTCAAGGGGAGGATGTTGACGAAGAAGACGAGGACGAGGATGAAGAAGAGCTTGTTAATCCTTATCCCCTTGAAGGAAAGTATAGAGATGATCAAGATAGAGAGAATTTACTCTCCATGGATGAAATTGAAAGAGAACAAACTTTATTCGACAGATCTCAAGAAATGGAAAGATACAACGAGAAGAAATATTTACAGCAAAGATTAAAGCTGCAAAAGGCACAAGCAGAAGGTTTCAAAAACAAGAAGACCAGAACTAGTGCTAGGTCCAAGCTCGTAAAGGACAATGCAAAGAGTTCAAAGCTTGATAAATTGAGCGAATTGAGAAAGCAAAGAGAACAAAAGTCTAAGCGAGAAAAGAGAAGAAAAGACTATGATGATTATGAAGAAGAAGAAGAGGAGGAAGAAGAAGACGATCAGGATATTATTGAAGATGATGATGATGAATATGGATATAATGCTTATGATGAAGGTAAGGTTGAATGGGGCAGTGGGTCGTCCAAACATGGGAGAGTTAAGAGACTGACAGAAAGAGCCAAATTCGAGGATATTAGTAAGATAAAGGTTGGTAGAAGTATGTTACATCGCTTCTGTTTCTACAATGATTTCAATGACGCAATAGTTGACTGCTTCGCACGTATCAATGTTGGTATGGATAAACGTACCAGAAGGCCCATCTACAGATTGGTTCAAATAGTAGACGTCAAGAACATTCCTGAAAAAGCATACAGGTTTCCTACTACAATGGTTGATATCTACTTAACAGTTGCACAAAACAGGACTCAAAAGAAAGACTTCCCAATGAATGTATTTTCAGATTCACCAATAACAAGGGATGAATTCGAAAGATACCAACAAGAATTAGGTAAGACAGATGAAGAATTACCATATCTTGATGATGTCAAGGAAAAAGCTGAAGTCTTACGTCTCTTAGCAGGAAGAGAAATATCCGATAAGGATGTGAATGACATGATAAAAAGGAAACAACAGTTGAATGCAAGTGCTGGCGGAACCAATAACTTACAGGGGTTTGATGCTGTTTACCAAAAGTCTAAGATTAGAGATGAGTTGAAGGTTGCAAGACAAGAAAAGAACTTCAGCAAAATTAGTGTTTTAGAAAAGAAATTAGACGATCTTGAAACTATTATCGCTGAAAAGACAGTCAACAAAGTGGCCAATTCTGGAGGCTTAACAATGTCCAAGGTTAACGAGAGAAACAGAAAACTTAACCAAACTAACATTAGAATCGCAGAATTGAAATCTTCCCAGATGAAGAAAATTGCAGAGGCGAACAATGATGGTGGTGACCCATTCTCAAGATTCAAGACTAATACTAGAATCTTTTATCAAGAATTAGTAAACGAAGAAAACGAGAAGGCTATAGTGGATGCAAGGTTAAACTACGAAAAAGAGTTGGCAGAAAAGACAGAGAAAGAGGCAAAGATTGCTTCATCAAGTTACAGAAGTTTAGGAGTCATGGATGAAATAATTAAGAAGATCGACTTCAATATTGAGATTGAATTATAAGCTTTCAGGTAACCCGTACCTTAAATAGTGTGCAGTATATAAGAATAAACCAAGTGGCTTATTATTACGGTTAACGTAGATCATGAATTATAGAATAGCAGAAGCCTATCTCTTTGGTTTCGGTATAAAATGTGAAAACGCCGTATTGGCGAAAACGCATGACAGTACTTGCAAAATCTAAATCTAAAATTCAGTGCGCTTACGTACTTCTCATAAAGTTTATTTCTTTTTGTTTCCTAATACTTCCGTTCATAACAGGCTGTACTTCACTGGCCACTTCTTCATTAAAAACTGTACTCGTCAATGTAAAACGACGAAGAGCTACAATTCGATATTTTCATAATGCAATATATTTATATTTGGAACATTCATAATGTTTAGCCTATGTACAATGAAATTAATATATAAAAAAAAAATAAAAAAAAAAAATAAATAAAAATGCAACTATTAATGTAGAGTGGAGTAGGAAATCTATTTCATCTATGCTTCAAGCTCTTGACGAATTTGCATTCTGAGCTCAAGTCTTTCCTTCTCCTTCTCTAAGTCGTAAATAGACTCTTCTTCGTATTCGTAGTAGTATTCTTCTCCAGCAATTTCTGAGTAATAGCTGTGAATTGATTCTTCTGACAATGAACTTTCATCGGATTGGTATCCATTGAAGTTGTTCTTGTTAAGTTGACCGTGTCTGTAATGAATTGGGTTATCTAAAAGGTATTCATCGTCAAGTCCACTTATTATTGAGTTTGAGTCTTCGAATGAAGGAACATTAAATGTATGCATTTTAACTATCTCGTTTTTATAGTTGTTGATCTTTTCACTGGAAACAGATTCCGTAGAGCTTGCTGATACGGATCTTGTTATGGAGTTTCTAGATTTGAAGCTGCAGTTTGAGGATCTTCTTGATAAGACTGATGTGATTTTTGATAAGACTGAGGTCGAAGATGATGCAGATTTCTTTGATTCACAGGAAGAGGTAGAGGATGAAGACGACTTCTTTCTCTTCAAAGCTGCAAAATGTCCTGACTTGGAATTGTTAGCTTTTATTTCAGGAGTGTACTGCACTTCACATGGCAGGTCATATGAGATACTGCTGTCTTCATTGATGAAGTAGTACATTTGAAGGTCGGAGTCGTATGCTCTATTCAACATTTTATGCGGGGAATAAATGTTTCTTTGGTTTGATGTAATCGTGTTTGGCTGCGTATGCAAAAACTTAGTTATTGAATGGCGTACTAATTGTAAATGCTAGTTGTACGAGTCACTACTTAATATTCAGTGTTAACTCTTAAGTGGTTGTAGTTTTAATTTGAAAAACTAGTTGCTTTATTAGATACTTTTATAATTATCCTAGAATGAACGGCTAAAATTTGAAGTACCCAAGCCTTGTTTATATATCTTTTGCCACACCTCAACAAAGCCTAAATAGGTACACAGGGGAATAGCGTATTTGTAAGTTCCGGCAACCGTTAGGTACCGGATCCGCGACATCTCCGGATTTTAGGGTTTAAGCAAAAAGAGGCTGCGGAAATAAGTTCAAAAGGGGCAAATTCCATGCGCTCCTTACTAATTCTGAAAATATTGATGACAAAAAATATACGGCTGACTGCAGATTTTTTTTTTGATTACTTTTGATTACGTTTGCTTACAAGGTACAGAGACTAAGTAGCTTTTACTAAACTTAATAGTGATGCGGCAGTAAGAGTAAACTTGAGTTGGGGTTTGATGAAGTTGTTGATTCTTTTGTCTGATGAAGACTTCCCAATATACAACCAAGTTGAAATAACTATGTTACGAAATCCAACATTTTCTTAAACAGACATTTCAAGTTTGAATACATCTCGATAAAAGTTTATTTGCTCTTCTCAGTCAAAACAACAAAGATTCTATTTGTTCCTTAGCATTCTTTCCATACTCATAGAATGAATAGAAAAACAGTTTACGGCCGGACTCGTTTTGTGTAACCCGCATCGAAGCTTGTTTGACGGAGGTACGCAATGCATTCGGAAATAGTGAAATTTTTTTTTTTCACCGCCAGAGAAAGAAAACTACGATAGGAAGATACGCTGGAAATACCAAATAACCGAAGCCGGACGGAGCCAGCAGCATGGGTCATCATGGAATGAGTATGGAGACCGTCTTATCTACGGTTATGTATTTCCTTGTAGGCTACCCTGGGTTTATGGATTAGTGCAATTTTTTCATGATCGAAATTATTTTTCTTGTCAAACTATATGCGCAAAGATAGTCAGTTTGTGGCGATTTCCATATCAAGTGATCTCCGAAATAAATCTTGCCTGCGAATTTAAGTTGAAAGAGTGATCCAAACCTGGGTTTCAACTTCCGGTGTCATTTTCTGGCGACTACAACCACAAGACCACTCTGAATCGAAAAACCTCGGTTTTTACGAAATCAGAGGGATTGAAGTAAGCAGCACCTCTTAAATAAATTGTGGGGTAAGCACTAAGCACTTTTCTACATTGTGCTTCGCAATTTCGAGCAACTCGGATGTAAGCCTCTAAGTAGGTTTTATTTACAGCTGATGAAATATGAAAAAAACATGCTATTAATTAATAACCACAAAGGGTATCTATCTCTATTATAAACACAAAATCTATTAGTTTCCAGAGTACTTTGATCTGGCACGTAACTTTGGTCCGTTGATGTAGAACACCACTGGAATTGCAATCATTGCAATAGAAATGAAAGCCAATACCGAAGAACCCCAACCGACAGGGTACTTTTCGGATCCAAGGTTGTCAAATAAAGGCTTTCCAAATAATGGGAAGGCACCGGCAATAACTGATCTGAATAAATCATTTCCTGCAAATACCGAGGCCAAGTATCTCCAAAAAGACATACTCAAATAGTTGAAGAGAGTTTGGAAAACGATAAATGCTCCAATTGCAAAAATTGCAGCACCAATAAGTGGACCAATCCAGTGAGCAGAAGCAGTTGAAGCCCAACCAAAGATGAAGATTCCGATTGGCATACAAACACTGCCAAAAATGGCAAGAGGTAAGAAGACTTCGGGGTGTACTTCCTTGTTGGCAAGTAAATTCTTTGTAAACTTTTGGTAGATAACAGGAATGTAGATAAGACCTCCAGTCAAGACACCAATCATAATTGCAACGTAACCAACACCCATCTCAATCAAGTTGAAGTGATAGACTTCTCTGAGTACAATTGGGAAAGCTTCGAACCACAAGTACATTACCGAGTAAACCAAGGCAATGTAAATGTTGATCAAGAGAACGACAGGTTCGAAAAGAGTGATCTCAATTGGTCTCCATAAAGTTTCCACAGTAAGTTCTCTCATAGTCAACTTCAGGTTGTCGATTTCACCTTGACTAACAATATTGGCATTTCCAGTCTTTGCTCTCAATCTCTTAGCTTTTCTACTTAACAAAGTTGGGGCGTAAGTTTCAGGTAAAAAGAATCCGAGAATTAAGAAAGCGAAACCGGAAATAATAAGCATAAACCAGAAAGTCCATCTCCATCCAAGTAATTGTGCAAAAACCGAACCAATTAAAGGACCTAAAGAAGGACCACAGACTGCAGCAACACACCAAGCAGCAATACCAACAGGCATGTATGGCATTGAGATGATATCACCGACGGATGCACCACCTGTGGCTAAGGCTGGAGAAGCAAAAAAACCACTGATGAATCTGAGGACACTTAAAGAAGCAATGTCCTTTGCTAATGCAGTTGGGATTTGTAAGACAACAAATATGAACAAACTAACCACGTAAATGGAAGTTCTTCCGAAAATAGAATTTTCAGACATTGGAGATAAGATCATTGGACCAATACCATATCCGATAACGAATAAAGTAAGTGGTAATGTTGCAAGGGTCTGGCTGATTTGCCAGTCTTCCATGATTTGTTCAATTCCAGGAGTGTAAATGGCAGAACCCATGTACACAGAAGTGGTTAATAAACCGATTTCGAAAATGAAGAATACCTTTTGGTAAACTGGCCAATTTTGAGGATTTTCAGGATCATCTTCACCATCCCAGTCGACAATTATTAAATCTGAAGTTGTAGAGTTGGAATTATTTGACGAAAGTGATTCTGTACTTTCTTTCGCTTCAATTTCGTCTCCAACCAATGTTGCTCTCTCTGAAGCGGCTACTGAACTTATTCTAGTTTCAGCAAGGTATTTATCTGGAATAACATAGTCAGCAAAATCTTCCTTGTGAGCGAATAGCTTGCGACCAGATAAGTGGTATGCAACTCTTCCCCAAAAACTGTCTCTAATAAATCTATAATGCATCGTATCGTAGTAACTCTATAAGTGTATAAGTCTATAAGTGTTGTAAAAAAGTTGAGAGCGGATAAGAACCTGTGAGGTAATTGATCGAATGAAGCTTTTAATATGAAGTAGAAGAAAGAAACCGAATTGGAATCAAGTTGCATTCAACTTGTTATTTATATTATTCCATGTTACTGCAAATTTCAACTGTGCAGCATTTTGCAATCTCTGCTTACGAACATGATTAGTAAATATTTTACATGGTGAGGCTGACAAACAAAAAAGAAATTTTGAGGAGTTACTACTTTAGGCAATATCCGGTTGAAAAAAATAACGGCCGAAACACTACGCGTAATAAAATTTTCGCAAAATCCGGTGTTAGTCAGACCGGTGTTAGTCAGATTCATTCACCCGCTACACATTGTAGAATATGTGGCAAGAGATATCGCACTGGAGATTGCCAGAAACTTCCGTGAGGATGTATTACTCATTCCTCAGTAGCCGCTGAGTCTACTCTGCTGAATTGTCTTCTCGCAAACAAGGACTATTGTGCATTGTACACAACGAACTCAGTGTACCCAGGTTCGCGCAACTATTCCTTGACTACATACTAATTAAATTTAGTAGCGACCTTCGGAAAAGAGCTTTCTCCGGCTGTGTAGTCGATTGAGGTCAAACGAAATGCACCTGGGACCCTTTGCATGCGGCCAATTCAGGTCCACACTTTGAAGTTGCGGCTTATGCTTTTTAGACGTTAGTTACTGCATATTACGTACATTTCAGGTTGCAGACATACTTTAAAGGCTAACTATCGAACACCAGTGCTTACTATCGGATTCTCGCCAAACAGTGCAAAACAGGGATAGCAATTCAATTCCACCCGAGTCTTGCTGGTTCCGTTCCTGCAAGTGGAGCCCTCTCAATATGACTTCTTGACTACATTTTCTTGTTTTTTTTTCTAAAGTTTATTGCTCTCTATAATTATCTAAAGTGAATACAGACCCGTATCGGATTAGTTCCAGAATCCAATAATATGAAATCACGCTAGAATTAGTCGAAAACACTCTTGTCACCCCACTTTGGATCGGCAGTTCTTAAAGTACCTTCCTTAGCGGAAATTGCGTTCAAGGTCTTGACGTCTTCGTCGGATAAGGTGAAGATTTCTAAGTTGGAAATGATTCTAGAGTCAGTGACAGACTTTGGTAAGACGATAACACCTCTTTGAACAGCCCAAGAGATCAAGACTTGAGCAGGTTCAACGTTGTTCTTTTCGGCCACGGCCTTAACAGCATCGTACTTGAATAATGGAGCACCAGTAGATCCTAATGGTGAGTAGTATTCAGCGTAGATACCTTCCTTGTTTAAGAATTCCAACAACTCGTCTTGTGGTAATAATGGGTGACCTTCAACTTGGTCAACAGCTGGCTTGATAGTGATTTCTGGGTCAGCGAGTAAAGCCTTCAATCTCTTGACGTCGAAGTTAGAAACACCGATAGACTTCACCTTACCAGCAGCAACCAACTTTTGTAATTCCTTGTAGGTCTTCTTAACGTCCCATTCAAAGTCACGGGTACCGTCTTCTCTTAAGGTGACTGGCCAGTGGATCAAGTAAAGGTCAACGTAGTCTAAGCCTAACTTCTTTAAGGATAAATCCAAGGCTGGAGCCACGTTCTTTTGATCCTTGTTCCAGAGCTTGGTGGTAACGAAGATCTCAGATCTTGGAACACCAGATTCCTTGATACCTCTACCAACTTCTTCTTCGTTACCGTAGATGGCAGCAGTGTCAATGTGTCTGTAACCGTTTTGAAGGGCAACCTTGACGGCGTTTTGAGCAGCTCCCTTTTCGGTAGCTTGCCAGGTACCTAAACCAACGATTGGAATGCTGTGGCCAGAGTTTAACTTGACTGTCTTTGTTGACTTTGCGACGGAAACCATTATGTACTTGAAATTTATTTTTGTAATCGAATGTGATTGATTGAAAAAGAAAGAAGGCAGGGGTCAATTGAAGGGCTTTGGTGAAACAGGGTGCCCTTTTATACAATGAACCCTCCCATCAGCCCCCACTCGACTATTCATTGACTGTGGCTCGATTTGGAAATTTGTCCGCTGTTTCTGCATATAGTTTAATAATATTTCCCAAAAATTGCGTTCTTGCTGTGCTGCGAACACCGATATATGTCGAGCTTACTAAGCTGCGAGGGAAACCTTAATGCAACTCCGATATATTCCCCTGAAACGTGAGGAAAACGAGCAAATCCTCCACAACGTTAGGAACCCACAGTGCGCTCGAGCAATCAGTTTTTGGGGAAGCCACACGTATTATTTGCGACTTACTCTTTTTTTAAGCAATACTACTTTGATTTGACGTCATGGAACACTCACCTGTACATGAACTTCTTGAAATATCCATTTCGTTGGACGTCAACGGAGCCTTACGTATTGTTCACGTGTGCGAAATCGTGCTAATACCGAACAATGCGTTTCGAAGCTTCTGGTAACTGGCTCAACGCGAGCTTCTAATCTTTTGATCATTGGTGTGTTGGAACGGAACCTTTTGATTGTCATAACTTTTTGTCGGATAACATTCTTAATATTTGATTGCCCTACCGCAAATATAGCAAATACTAAATCTCCGATATAGTGTAACGGCTAGCACGGTTCGCTTTCATGAAAATAATTCGTAAAGTTCCGAGCAGACCCGGGTTCGACTCCCGGTATCGGAATTTTTTTTTTCGATTTCATAGTTTGCAACCTTCTCTTTTTTTTTTTGTAGAGTGCTGAGCCGTAGGTTACGGGAGAAATATGGTAAAGGATCTACGCCGATTTCTATAGTATTTTCATACAATTGCATCCATTATTTCATCTATACACACAAACTTATTTCTTGGAACCATACTTGGTAACAGTCTTACCATCTGGAATAGTGAAGAAGACAGCTTCCTTGCCTTCTTCGTATGGCTTGTCAAGTCTATAGTATCCCTTTCTTTCGAATTGGATAATATCACCTTCCTTCATGTTTCTAACGTTAACATCAGCAAAGGCACTGGTGTGGAATTCAGTGTCCTTGGTGAGGAAGTCTTCGAAGTTATCACCTTCATCCAACTTATCCTTGGTAATTAAGTGGTCAAAGTCAATCAATTCAACAGGAACCTTGTCTGGAGTATCAGCTAACCAAGTAAGCTTCTTAGAAGTCTTACGGAAATCACCTTCCAAGTGTAACTTGGCATCGATAGATTTCACAATTGAACCTTCCTTGTGAACCTTGGTAGCGATAACGTTACCCCAGTCCATGAAGGTGATTTCTTCACCATCTTCAATGGCTTCAGCGTCAGCTTGGTCAATCAAAGCAGTCTTGTAGAAGAGAACCTTCTTTAAACCGACATCTGGGTTCTTCTTGCGCTTTGGCTTTTCTTCGGCCTTGGCTTCTTCAGGACCGTCCACGATATGTACAGGAACAATGTTTTGACGGTCAACTGCGGTGTGTCTTGGAGCAACTGGATCAATGATCTTCTTGTTCATAGCCCAGATAACAGACCAGTCCAAGTTAATGATATTCTTGGATGGACCTTGCGAAATGATGAAGTTTCTTAAACCTTCAACAGTCATACCTCTTCTTCTGACACCCCTGACAGTTGGGAATCTTGGATCATCCCAGTTAGAAACGTAGTTCTTGTCAACGAACCATTGTAACTTTCTCTTAGATAACAATGTTCTAACAAAGTTGACTCTAGCGAAATCCCAAATGTGAACCTTTCTCAAGTTCAAAGCATTCAACATCCAGTCGTATTGAGCATTACGGTCTCTGTATTCAATAGTTCTTAATGCGTGGGTAACACCTTCAATGGAGTCAACAATTGGAACACAGAAATCGTAAGTTGGGTATAACTTCCAAGTAGAACCAGTTCTGTGGTGAGGGGTCAAGTTACATCTGTAGATGACTGGATCTCTTAAAGTCTTGTTCAAAGCAGTGTAGTCAATCTTTGCTCTGAGACAGTTCTTTAAACCTTCTTCGGTACCGTTCTTCATTTCTTCGGTGAAGATCTTCAAGTTTTCTTCAACAGTTCTGTCTCTTCTGGCAGATTTGTCACCGACCATTCTTTCTTCTCTCATCTTTTCTTGTGGAGTGTCGTCACAGTAAGCCGTACCTTCCTTAATCATTTGGATAGCATAATCATACATGACTTGGAAGTAGTCGGAAGAGTAGGTGATCTTGTCACCCTTGATACCTAATAAGGCCAAATCTTCGATAATAGAGTCTTGGAATTCTTCCTTTTCCTTACTTGGGTTGGTGTCGTCGAATCTGATGATTAACTTACCCTTGTATTGGTGAGCGAAGTATTCGTTCAATACGGCAGCCTTGGCGTGTCCAATATGTAAGT
The DNA here is from genome assembly GCA_029581775.1 of Dujonia boleticola. Taxonomy (NCBI): domain Eukaryota; kingdom Fungi; phylum Ascomycota; class Pichiomycetes; order Serinales; family Debaryomycetaceae; genus Dujonia; species Dujonia boleticola. The sequence goes on along the minus strand of JARGRU010000014.1, from coordinate 816,407 downwards.
ATCCAGATGGTTCAGGTGGGAATCTGGTGACGACCTTACCGATTTCAGCGTTTGGTAAGTCAATTTCGAAGTTGGCCTTGTGTGCTTCCTTCTTACCACCGTTGGCAGCAGTAGCGGCAGACTTGGCGGACTTTCTCAAATCGTTCAAGTTGGCAGTGTAGTGTTCGATTTCCTTTTCGAATCTGGAGTCAGAGGCAATGAAGTTGTACCATCTGGACACGTTAGCGTAGACATTGTTCTTGATGACGGAACCCATGAGTGCGTTAGCTCTCAAGACACCCCAAGTGGTGACATCGGTGATGGATACTTGGTGGCCAATGACGTAGGATCTGAAGTTTAAGTGAGCATCCAAGGTTTCTAAGTCGTTAGCCAATTCCTTGAAGTTCTTGATGGACAACTTGTCAAGAGCAAACTTGACCCATTCACCGGAGGAGATGGTGCTGACGAACACCTTTGGGTACTTCTCGGTCAAGTAGTCTAAGATTTCAAGCTGAGTGGTGAATTCCTTACCTTCGGGAGTTTGAAGGTGTACAGAAGCGTTTGGAGTAGACTTAGATGCAGACTTGTCATCGATAATTTCAACAACGATGGATTCTTCAACGTCAGATGACTTGTTGACGAAGCCAACAGCAATTAATGCAGCGTAGGCCACTAAAGGAGCCTTTGCCGCTAATGAAAGTGTAAAGGCCATTTCTTTTGTAGTTTTTGGTTGAATATGAGTGAAAAGAACAGCCGCAAACGATCTAACCAAAAAAAAAAAGTGAAAGGTTGACTCAATGGTCAAAATTTTCAGAGTATGACAGCCAATTTTTGTTCTACATGCACACCATCTCAGATTTTTAGCCCGCTCATATTATCACGCATTTAACATGAAGCAAGCAAAATTAGGTACCACAGAAATCTTGATAATAAAAAAAAAAAAAATACGAACATAGCCAGTTCATGACAAATGGAAGTTAAGAAACCTAAACCTTAAAACAACTAGCACACAAAAATCGTTCAATAGTATACGATTCCTTAGCCCAATTTAACCAATTGATTCCAACCTAATTTTCTTTTTCTTCAAGAAGATATTCCTAGATTGCTGGTTGGGGCAGGGTGTATTCTGAGTTTACACTTGCATTTTTAGTTCATCCCATATCCACAAGACAGAATACGTTTAACGTTTCTCTCTAAATTGGATTCATTCTTCGTTGGGCATAATCCACATCCAACAAACCACCAGCATTTGCATTATTGTTTTTTAATTCATTTTTTTGTTACTTCATATCTGTAAATTTCCCTAATGAGTTCCAGCCGATCAAGATCCAACTCGCCCAATCCTGAATACGTTTACAAGCGTCCAACAGCCAAGAGATCTCCCTCTATTTTGGTCACGGATGCAAGAAATGATTCCGTGAAAGGTGTGAGAGCACCATTCGCTGGCCATAGCTACAAAAAACAACAACAACAGCAGCATCAATTGCAGCAACTGCAGGGCAACAACTTGAACATTCTTCAACAGCAACAACAGCATCAACTGCCTCAGCAGTTGTCCCAATCACAACAGCAACACCAGTACTTGCTTCAGCAGCAGCAGCAACAGCAGCAGCAACAGCAGTACTTGCTTCAGAAAAGAATGGCTTCGAGGTCAAACAAGTACACAGATATTTCGGTTGACAAACTCCTAAGCAACTCCAGTGACATACCATCTGGGCAAAGCAGATTACCTCCCTTACTTGCCCGTCACTCGGGCAGGAGGAATTCTCCATCCGCTTCTTCGAGCAATTTCCGTAGCGATGGAGCAAACCTGTTAAGAAAGAACATTAGAAGCATACCAAAGTTGTCTCAGTCACTTCCCAGTAGAACTTCGAAGACATCTCAGAAGTTAGTTTTAATTCCTGAGCAACAGCAGCAACAACATTCCTACAGACATGGCTCTACCTCTCCTCCGCTCATCCCTATTCAAGCACCTCACATAAGTGGAGGCTCAACGTCGATTTCGCCCGACTTACAGTCGCAAATTCAAAGGTCTAGGGCCGAATTGATGCCCAAGGAAGCCAGAGAACATGAGTTCAATAGAATGACAGCATATTTTATTTGCGAGCAATTCGATCTCTCAGCTGTGTCAAATTTCGTGAAAGAAAACCACGAAGTGAAGCCCCGTTTATATGACGAAGTATTATACGTGCCATACGCTTTGCCATTACTTCCTGGAAATGATGGCTACAGAGTTAAGTCAAATAACTCGGCCAAGTTGCTACAGAGCAAAAAGTACATTGAAAATATGATCACCAAGTCGGAACAAACAGACCATTTGTACGAATACTACTCCGGTGTGGAAACCCCGGAGCATGCTAACAACTACTCCATGGACCCAGAAAACGAGAACTTTGATAACAGTTCACCATTTGATCCTTCTGAACCTCAATTCTTTGCTCCACCTCAACTTGAACTCTCCATTAGCGAAGATGGCCGGAGTGATTCGAGTGGTGGAAGTGGGAGTAACGGAAACGTGGATTCAAAGGAAGGATCAAATTCAACAAACGCCAATGGCAATGGGAAGCTGGGTTCCTCGCCCAAAAATCACGGAGATGAAGGTAGTGCTTGCGCGAACGGTAGCAACTCGGCTGGTGCTAAAAATGATGCCGAAAGTCAAAATAAGAGAAACAGCCTGACTTCTTCCTCTAGCAATAATTCTCACAACAAATCAACTAAACCAGAGGCCGAAAAGCCTTCTCCATCCACAGAACTTTCTAAGCATCATGCTGAAATGTTCATATTTGCATACGGAATTGTCGTTTTCTGGAACTTTTCAGAAATTCATGAAAAGAACATTTTGGCCGATTTGGCATTTGCGTCAGACGAGCCCAACCCATTGTTAATCAATCCAATACATGAGCAGGACATAGAAACAGAAGAGTTTCATTTTGAGTACGATAACCAGATCCATAGACCAAGAATCTACAACGATATGATTACATTGAGGTCAGGAGATCATCTTATTAAGTTGACTATGTCCCATGCGATAGCCCAGCTGACAAAGCTCTGTCTATTCGAGAGCCAGATGGTTAGTAGTCTTCAACTGATCTCCAAATTACCGAAAAAATTAGCGCTCACCGGTCAATTAGGTTTGAAAAGACAGCAACTATTGAAGAAATCAGGTAAGTTGTTCAAGCTAAGAGTAGATGTGAATCTCTCGAGTTCCATTTTGGATACTCCCGACTTCTTCTGGTCCTTGGAACCTGCTTTGCATCCGTTGTATACTGCAGTGCGGGAATATCTAGAGATTGACCAAAGAGTTCAAGTCTTGAACGACAGATGCAAAGTCTTCTTAGAATTTCTGGATATCGTGACTGATAGTATGAATGAAAAGAATACAAACAGAATCACTTGGATGATTATTTTGATCATATTTATCAGTCTTTCAGTGAGTTTGTTTGAATTCATTCTAGACGTAATCTGATGGGAGTTCAGAAAAGAAGCATTCAAGGGTCCAAAAGCCTTCGGAAAGAGTCCGTATAGTAATTCAACGCTGACGATGAAATAGCAAAATGAAAAGAGATTGTAGTTATTTTCGACGTAAAATGCACTTTATACGAGCAGTTTAGTATATGATTGCAACTTTTCTCAGTTTGGCTGCGAATCGCGATTTTCAGCACTCCACAAACTCAAAGTCGCACTTCTTAGATATTTGGCAAAATACACGGAACAACAACGCTTATTTATACTCGTTAAACCAAGCACCAGCTCTGTGGCGATACAACGATGTCACTTCCTTCTAAATATTCCTCGGAAGGATTGAGTGCTGCCGACCAGAAGAGAACGATAACGATAGGCAAACCGCGACCTAAAGAGCCCATCCACTACAAAATTCGCCAGATTGAAAGCAGGATTCAAGATGCCTCCGACAAAAACGAAGATATAGAAATGGTTCCAATGGACGATGCAACAGAAGTGGGGATTATCTCAGACTATGTTAATGCTAGGCGGTTGCATAATGACTTACCCTACATATTGGAACCCCAATTCCCTCCCTCTGCTTCAAATCATGCCCAGAAGGAGGCGAAAACATTTCTCGTAGTCGACACCAACTTCATCTTGTCCCACTTGAATATACTTAATGACTTGAAATCAATCGCAAATGACTACAGGTACCAGATCATAATACCTATGACGGTCATGCTGGAGCTAGATGGGTTGAAAAAATCCAACAGAATACCGTCTTCTGACGTAGAGGTCGATTCGACATTGTCAGGGAAGTCGGTTGGATTCCTTGCTCGTTGGGCCAACGACTGGATATACTCCAGCCTAGCAGACAGCAATCCGAGCGTGAGGGGCCAGAAAGTCAACGAGACCTTGAACGTTAGCGCCAAACAGGACGACTCCATTTTGGACTGCTGTCTTTACCTTCAGAAACGCCATGATAAGTCCTTGGTAGTTCTCATGTCGAATGACAAGAACTTTTGTCTCAAAGCTTTGAGCAACAATATTCTCACAATCAGCTACCGTTCGGGAATGTCAGCGCCACTAATAGCACAAACAGTTCATACTGAAATGGCACTTAGATTTCCAAACGAGAATATACATGACGAAACCGTATACATGGAAGAAGACCTGATGGGCACTCAAGAAGTCCATCAAGAGGAGCAACTGGCAAATACGAACCACCATCCGATAAAACTACAGCAGCCTCCTCAGACCATACAAGAAAAATGCTCGGCAGTCTACAACGAAGTCGAAAAGCTATTGATCTTTGTGGTGAGAAAATGTATGAGAACAAACTATGGCGAGGATATTGATCTTGTAAGAGATTACGATGAAGACTCTGTAGTGTCAATCTCGCAAGGTTCTCAACTCATAGGAAGATTTTGGCAACCAGTCTTTCAATCCTATTTCCGATCAAAGTCTAGCAACCTCAAAAAGGAAGATGTCACGATTGGGTTTGACACGGTCCCAGCTGACCAAGAAGAGTTGCGCCATTTCATAGCACACTGGGAAGTCATACTAAGAATTTTGTACATAGATGAGATGGATGACAAGCAAAACCAGGCATTGATGACCTTAATTGACAGATGGTTCAAAATGGTACAGTAGAGAAGTGAAACATGCGGATACGCTCATAATTAATTTATAGAATACATAATTGCATTTATTTTGCATCATTTAGCTAAAATTCATGAGCATCGGGAACAGTATCAGCTTGGGTGTCTAAGACTTCCTGGGTGTGCGGCTCATCTGTAGTGGAGTTTACTTGCTTCCGTTTTATTCTTCTCCCAATAGTCATTCCACCCAACCTTCTAGGCTTTTTAGTTGGCTGAGCCAGCTGTTCTTGTGGCTCGTCATTTACCCTTTTGGGAGGAGGAGCCTTTATCTCAAGAGTCTGCTTTTTTGATGGAGATGGTGTGGTACCGAGTGCCTGCTCAATGACCTTCCATATGTTTTTAGGTTTCTTGTATTTCACTTTGCTCTCCCTAAGCATAGATTCTTTGTCGAATTTTCGTATTGCCAGGTCTCCTTTGTATTTTTTCAATAGCTCGTCTCCGTTAACTGCTCTATAGTTTTCAGTCAAGAAGTTTATGTAGTGATCCTTCTCTTCAAGCAAATTTTCCAATAACTTTATTCGTTGCAGCATGAAATCATTCTGACTGAATAACTGAAAGTTGAGCTGGGAAAATACCAGACTGGAAACGCTAGATACTTGTTCAATTGCAGTAAATTTCCATTTGATGTCACCCGTTAGCTCTACATGAAGCTCCGAGGTTGCATGGCCGTCTGAATCAGATTTCACGAGAGAAAACACCACATTGGCACTTTCTGTGTCAACTTGTAAGCTCTCCAATAGAATTCCCAATTCTCTACATTCTTTATCATCTCTCACATCTTCCATGCCAAGTGCGTTTGCCTTTTGCACGATCTCACTGACAGTTAGCAGCTCTTTCCATACCTTCACGAAATTAGTCGCATAAAACTCATATTTTTTTTCTACTTTATCAATATTTAAGCCAAAAACTAGCTGTTTTATTCCATCATTGCCGTTTCTTTTAGATCCTACTGCTTTCGGTTTATCTCCATTCCTTGTCTTTGACTCATAGTAGATCCAGCTTGACGGAAGAGCCATAGTGACGGGAAACACAAAAATGGTTGCAGAAGAGCCCGCTAGATACAAAGCTGGCCAAATCGAAGAACTTTCTCAAAGAATTATAGACCTATATAAACAAAAATCCGAAGGACAAAAACGACATGCAAATGATGACCGTTTGATCATTACAATCGCTGGGGTTCCGGGATCAGGAAAGTCCACAATTACAGAAAAAGTATGCTCATGCTTGAATAAGAGCCTTAAGTCTGCAATCTTACCCCAAGACGGTTTCCATTACTACAGGCATGAGTTGGCCAAGTTTGATAACCCCAGTGAGGCAATTGAGCGGAGAGGAGCGCCGTTCACATTTAATGTAGAATCATTCCTTAGTATTGTGAGTAAATTGAAAGATCCACAGTATTCCCAAGTGAGTATCCTGGCTCCATCTTTCGATCATAGACTTAAAGATCCAGTTGAAAATGACATAGTTATTCCACCGGATACGAAGGTTGTCTTGATAGAGGGAAACTATGTTTCGTTAAAGGACCCATACTGGACGGAGTTAGAGACAATTGCTGATGAAGCTTGGTTCGTTGAGACGCTCAAAGAGGTTGTTTTAGGGCGAATCATCAAGAGGCATTTGGAAGCAGGAATTGCAGCCACAGAAGATGAAGCAAGAGAAAGAGCACAGGGAAGCGATCAGCTCAATGCCAACTATATCATCGAAAACTCGAAGCAAGTAGATGTGGTTATTACAAATTAGATCTCGTGTTTTCTGATTTACGTTTACTATATCTATTTATAATTATTTTCCTATTCACATTATGCTTCAACAATTATATAGGGTTATTTACGAATAATGCAATTTTTTTTTTTTTCATTTTTTTGTAACTTTTCGTTCTTATTTGTACTAATACTTTTCTTTTTGATGAAATGATATGCTTATTTGATTGATGTCTTGGTTTTGGTTGTTGGTTGTTCGTTTTCGTTAATTCTATAGTTCTCTTATTTAGGTTCAACATTGTATCTCATTCTAATTCCCATAGCTGCCAATTCTGAATCCAAATACTTCAATACGAATGGAATGGCAACAGTTGTGGTGTCATCACCACCAACAAACTTCTTACCTTGTCCATCTTCCCACATATCCGATTCGTTGACAAATATTCCCTTTTGAGTGAACTCGTCCAATTTGACGGAACACCTACGACATCTTGTGGTTGCCATAGAGCCAATTCTTGGAACAGACATTTGTGTTGTTAATAAGGAACCACATGAGCGGCAGATGGATGTTTGAGTGTAATCAGAACAGTTCAACAATCTATCTTGCAATAAGAAAGCAGTACCGTGACCAATCAATGCATCTCTTTCCATTTCACCCACACGAATACCACCCGATCTCTTTCTACCCTTAACAGGTTGCATAGTTAATGAGTTGACTGGACCAGTAGATCTGACTTGGAACTTATCGTTAACCATATGTCTCAATCTTTGGTAGTACACACATCCTATGTAAATGTCGGCTCTCAATTCTTCACCAGTGGCACCGGAGTACATTGGTTCGTTACCGTGGTAGTTGTAACCGGCTGACAATAATTGCTCACCGAAGTAGTCTGCTGGAGTATCGTCTTCGTTGAATTGCCATGGAGTAGCATCTTGGGCAATACCATGCAAGGCACCTGCTTTACCGGCCAAGGATTCGACGAACATACCAATGGTCATTCTCGATGGGAAAGCGTGTGGGTTAATGATAACATCAGGTTGGATACCAGTTTCAGAGAATGGCATGTCTATTTGTGGCCACTTTCTGGAACAAACACCCTTTTGACCATGTCTGGAGGAAAACTTGTCACCAATCAATGGAGCTCTGGTGACTCTATACTTAATGGTTAAGTTTTGTCCTTCTTGGTCTCCGTTATCGTCTCCCAACAACTTGACTTCTTCAATGTAAGCAGGTTCGTTGGAGTGGTAGGTCTTTACCTTAGTCTTGCCCAAAGTATCGTCGTAGTATGCAACAATTGGATCACCTTCTTCAACCTTGACACCAATCATGGGTAACCCATCGGCATCTAATTTTTCTCTCCAGCTTTCAGGCCATTCATCGTCACCAAAACCAAAATGTTGAGTGATTGGGTCTCCTCTTCTTCTGGATTGTGATAAATCAACCTTTTCAACCTTGTAGACAGTACCGTAACCGAAACCTCTTTCGTCAGCTGACTTATTGATGATCATCGCGTCATCCATATCATAACCAGTGTATGAAATGACGGCAACAACGGCGTTCATACCGTTAGGGAAGTTATCCATACCGTAGTCGTCGTACAAGTTTGCCTTGACAATTGGGGTTTGACCAGTTTGCAATCTGTATAATTTGTTATCGGATCTGTGAACCAATGCAACACCAGGAGTACCCATGGTTTGCTTACCCATTTGACATTGGTACATATTTCTTGGAGATTGGTTGAAATCGGAAAATGGTGTCAAGTTGGCCAAGATGGACAAGATGTTGGTTGGGGAGAATTCAACGTGAGTGTGGATGTTGTTTTCAATCTCTTGTGGTGTCACAGCAATGTTCATGTAGACTTGCTCGAAAGGTCCCAAGATATCTTCCTTATCTAATGGTAAGTACTTTGTGGGTCTCATCATTCTAGAGTGACCACCAAAGATATATAAACCTGGGTATTGACCCTTGTTGGAAGGTGGAACATAACCAATTTCCAAGTCCAATGGCAAACCATGCAAGCCTTCAACCTTCCAGAATCTTAATGTGTCAGCAACAATCTTACCTTGTTCGTGGGTAGTCCAACCGACAATCTTACCATCCAATTGAATACAACACAACTTTGGACCAGCTGCGAACGAGTTCGATGGGGAAGCACCCAATTGAGCCAACAAAGCTGGAACCATGGAAACGTCAGACGATTCAGTGGCGATCTTACACTTGTGCGATAAATGGTTCAACAAACCACATGGAGAACCATCGGGAGTGTGGACTGGACATAAGAAACCCCAAGATTCTGGCAACAACTTTCTAACAGTTGTGGTCTTCAATTCGGCGAAGAAAGAACCTCTATGAACCATTCTGAAATGGGCAATGAATCTGTGGAAGTTAATCTTTTCGGCAACGACAGTGTAACCAGAGACTTGTTGCAAATCTAAACCAGATTGCGAAACCAAGTTACCGGTGGAAAGGAAATACTGCAACTTTTGCCCGATGTTTTCATTTATTCTCATGAAGCATCTGGACATATACTTTCTATCGTTGAAATTTATAGCAATGCCACGGTTGATATCGGATTGGATCTGCAACTTGATGTTCTGCAAGTATTCATCGATTTTTTCCTTGATGATCATACCGTATAAGAAACCACCAAGCAAGACTTCTTGATGCTGGGTAGCATCTGGATTGTCTGGGGAACATTCACCAGCAACCAACGAGTATAACTTTCTAATCATAAACATTAACATTCTGAACTTGTCGACATTGCTGTCTAAGTGAACCAAAACAATTCTCTTCAAGACTTCCTTTCCGACTTCAATGTCAGACATATCAGGGGTAGCACCGAACACAACTCTGAATTTGTCACCGAGGTATGCTAATGTCTCTTGTTGAGAATACAAGTTGTAGTTTTGTTGGTAAGTTCTTAATAACAATTCCAATCTATCAGTCAAGAAAGAGTTGGAAGTGTCGGCTCCGATGATACCGTCGAAAATTTCACGGTCATTGGTTTCTATTAAAGCCTTCAAGATCATCATAACTGGAACTAAGTATTCGTTCTTCTTCCAAGAGAATCTGAAGGTGACGTTACCGTCGTTTAAGTAATGTAAGACGTTGGTTTGGGAGGTTTGGTCTGGTCTCACACATCTGATTTGGATACCGTATTTGGAGTACGAGGCACCTCTGTTTCCGAATGATGGACGAATGAGAGCCATGGGATGGTTTCTACGTTGAACGATAAGCATACGAATCAACTTTTCAATACCGTTAACGATAAAGTAACCACCCAATTCGTCGGATTCTTCCTTCTGTGCAACCAATTCAGCTGGCGAGAGCTTCTCCAAGTGACAACGGTTTGACTTCAACATGACTGGAACTTGACCGGCCTCTCTGATCTCGCTGACTTCTTCTCCGTCGTTGACCGACCAACTCAACTTCAACATCAATCTTGATCTGTATGTGCTCATTCTTTCTCTACATTCACTGGGGTATGTTCTTCTGTTGAGTGACAACTTGTCGCTTGCTGAGACGGATGGTTTGGCTAATTGGACAGATTCAACTCTAATCTTCAATTTGTTTCCCAATCTATCAGTTGAATTGGAGTCGAATATTGTCTTGTATCCAATGTCTTGGACACCCAAGTTCAACAAACCACCATCGGGGCCTTCAGTTAAGGCATTGAAGGATCCAACGTGTGGAGCTACAGCATCTTGCAAGAGTGGGTAGGCTGATTTATCCTTGGGGGGATTCTGGAAACGTTTTTCACGTTCAAGTGTCCTAAACTCAGCTCTCATATTGTACAGACGCAAACGAAGTAGGTGTATGTGTGACGTCTACAGAATGAGGCAAATTAAAGGGTGAAATGGATGGGAACGCAGATGCTAATAAAGAAGAAAGACGATGAGGTACAGCTAACTAAAAAAAAAGTTGAAGCTCTGCTCTGCTCAAAAAAAAAAAAATCCGGAAAAAAAAAATAAAACAAGTCAAGATGAGAATCAAGATGAGATCACGTGTAGAGATCACGTGTCGAGATATGTAGTGAGATTTTTATCTAATGACTCCCCATCTGAATTCTTAGAAACAATGTGCCAAAGCGTATTGGGCCATTCAAAAGAGAGTCTAGTGAGACACATACCCCAATTATGGCAAACTCACGCTTCGAATACGTGAAATCTTTTGAAAGAGAGAATATCTTCCCACAAGAAACATTCTTAATTGTGCGAGTTGATGGTAGAGGGTTCCATAAGTTCTCTGCTGAGTATCAGTTCGAGAAGCCCAATGACATCAAAGCTTTAGAGGTGATGAATGCTGCCTCAAGATCCTTAATGGAAGCCATTCCTGAAATCATACTAGCATACGGAGACTCTGATGAGTACTCTTTCCTTTTGAGGAAAAACTGCGAGCTATTCGAGAGAAGAGAGCTGAAGCTTGTATCCACATTCGCTTCAACCATAACTGCATTTTACCAACACCACTGGACTCAGACGTTTCCAGAAAAGCCATTGAAGTTGGAAAGACTACCAACGTTTGATTCACGAGTCGTAATGTATCCAAACGCAAAATTGATCCAAGACTATTTCAGCTGGAGACAAGTGGACTGTCACATCAACAACTTGTACAACACCACCTTCTGGACGCTAGTTGAGAAGGGTGGCCTCACACCCAAAGATGCAGAGGAAAAATTGAAAGGATCCTTGGCGGCAGACAAAAACGAAATTCTCTTCAAACAATTCGGAATCAACTATAATAACGAGCCTGAGATATTCAAAAAGGGTTCTATCATAATACGAGAAAACCCAAACTTGAAGCAGCAGCTACCAGGGGAAGAAGCATTAACCGAAAGGCAGAAGCAGAGAGAATTGAAGAAGCTCAAGAAATCAAAAATAGAGATTTACCATATTGACCTCATAAAGGATGACTTTTGGAACGAAAGGCCATGGATTTTTGAGTAGTTGTTCGAGGACCACCTGTATTATAAGTACTTATTGCTGACTATAGTCAGCGTAGTCTCTATATAAAAAAGAACAATAAAAAAGTTACATAGGGCAAATCCTACTGTGTAAGTTTAGTATGTAAAAGGTTTCTTATTAATCACTATAAATATCTATATATTACAAAAAAAATGATGATAATTATTTTTTTTTAAAGAATGAAAGACCAGATGCAAAAATGAATTTAACGATGAGACATTGAATATACCTGAAAATAAATTAAAATATTATGCACAAAAAACGTGTTGATTTTTGAGTAGAATTAAATATGAATTGAATCACTTAATGAATGAAAAGTTGAAGCGGCGGAAATACGGGATCCAACTGGTAAGTTGTGAAGTGAATTTTGTTGTTGTTCTTTACAGTTGATGCTAGATGTCGATTTGGAGATTGATGAGTTTGGTGAATCTCCCTTGTAAAAACACATGGAGTTGAGTAAATCGGTGTAAGACTTTGAGTTGAAATTTGTGTCTTGACTTTTACTTATGAAACTTGGAAGGGTGGAGCTGGGTGTAGCGCTTGCAAGGTTTGATGATGGGGTTTGCTGTTGTTGCTTAGACTTGAAGCTGTTGGAATATCTAGGTTTAACCGAGTTGACGTCAGAACTTGAGTATGATGCTTTTAAGGCAGGTCTCTTTGGTAATTCTTCGTTCATGAAGTTGTAACGGGTAGAAAATTCAGACTTCAGTCTTGGAGTTATGGAAATGATATGTGAGTTGCTGTCGACATCATTAAGATCATCGTCATCATCGTCGTCATGCTGGAATTTGAGATCTCTCTTCATGTTTACGAGACGGTTAACCAAGTCTTCGAATTCTGGAGCAGAGTTCTTACGAGAAGGAACATCTGGCAATGCTTTGATGGTTAAATGATAGTTTTTGTTGTTGTTGTTATCCCAGTAAATTTGTTGATTATGCAATGGACCAGCTTCGTACTTGATTACAAGCTCCATGTTGATCAAAGTCTTGTAGTTTGATAATGGCATGGAAAACTTGAATTGATCATAGTTCGACGACTTGAATGATTGGATGTATTGTGCATTGGAGATTATGATGGAAGATTTCCAGTTGTTTGTGGTCAACTTTACGAAAATTTTCTTTTCAAATGCAATGTTTTTCACCATGATGAAACCAAATAATGACTTCTTGTCTGGGGAGACTGATAATGACTGTAAGAAGGAAGGACGAGATTCGTTTTTGTTGTATGGTAAGAATGAGTTTGGGATATCGGTTGAAGAAATTTCCCATGACTTTCTTTGAATCTCCTCTTCATCGGTCAGCTCATCGTCGTAGCCATCTGATAATGCATCGTCATCCTTAGTGAATCCAGTTCCAGAAGTTGGGACGCTATCCCAATCCCATGAAAAGTATGAAGTTCTGAGACGGCTTCTGCCGTTCTTCGGAGACTCTAATGGACTGTTGTCATTAGTGGAGACTGCGCTAGGACTGTCAGTTCCATCGAACATCTTGACGTTTTCCAATCTCAGGGCAAAACTTACCGATTTTTTTAATAAGACATTCAGCGTCGATTTGCATCTGACCAAGGCAGGCAATTTTAACGAGGATTTAACGACATCGCCTGACTTTTTTCTCAACAAAGGTGGCTTGGAGACTGACAAGTTAGAGTTGGATAATGTGATGGTGGCAACCGAGTCAGTGGATCCAGTGGCCTTGTTGTGCTTGAGACTGTTGAGGTTTCCCAATGATGGTGAAGGAGGCGACCACGATCCCGATAAGGAGGATTCAGAACTTTCTGAAAATGTCTCAGAAAGAGAGGTCTCCAGCGAGGAGGTGTTTAGCATTGTACTACCGACTCTAGATCCCTTCCAGGACATATGTGGTGTTGCTAATATGGTGGTAGTAGCGGAAGACAACTTTGCTGACTGTTATTGAGGTGAAAAGAAAACTAGTAAGTATCTTTTCTGTTTGCTCCCTAGATTTTTTTTCTTTTTTCTTTTTTTTTTTCTTAATTTAAATTAAAAAAAATAAAAAAAATAACAGAAAAAACAATTACGGCGGAACAAATGGAAATATTAGGCGCCCCTCCTTTATCTAATTCAAAGCTTAGTAATTTTTTGGAGAATTTCTTTTTTTCCTTCCTTTTTTTTTTTAAGCTTTTCGCGATAAACTAAATCAAGATTGCTTAATTAGAAGGTAGCGAAATAGCGTGTCTGAAATTTGTGACTTTCTAGAAAACGTAAGATTTCTGGCTATTCCTTTTGGTGTAAGATATCTCGTGGTGGATGTAGATGAGATATACTTTATTTTTTTAATATTTTTCAATATTTATAGTTCAACGTTTTCTGTTTGTATGTGTGCGTGTACGTTGAAACCTTTTGTTGTTTTTTCTGTTTGTTCGCTTGTTTAGTTGTGGTTGATATCTGTGGCTGTGTCTGGAATTTGTGGCAGCAGCTGTTTGATAGCAGTGGTTGTAGTGGCTGTGGGTAGTAGTTCACGAAAGTATTCGGAGTTTTTTTTTGGTTTTTTTTATCTATACCAGATAGAATGTAATAAATAGTGTTTTTCTTTTAATAAATATCAAAGAAAAGAGCTGGTGGATGGGAGAATTGGGTTTCGATTCTCTTGCTCTTTAATTTGTTCCTTTTATGGCCCTCTGAAAAATCCTTCGACACCCCCTATGTGGAAGAGAATAAAATGCAGATTATTTAAACGCAATGAATAAATTACGAGAGGCAAATAAAATGATTATGACTAGTAATATATTTATCTCTCAATAAATATAAATATGCAATAGTAGTATCCTACGGACGGAGTAATAAGGCAATGATACAAGACAGAAGAAAGAAGAGGAGAAGAGAGAAAGGAGGAGAAGTAAACACTAATGGAAAAAAATTCAAGGGGTATCTTTGGTGTTATATATATTGATGAAGATGCAAAGGAACAAAAAAAAAAAAAAGATTTCCAAAAAAAAAAAAAAAAAAAAAAAAAAAAAATAAAACCACAAAAAATATCTGGCACCATTAACTACCACCAGACGCACCGAGATTAGGCAAATTTTTTCTTCTCCTTCTACTTTTGACTCAATGCACATAATACATGGGCGTGTGGGGCGCAGGTTTTACCTTGTTCCCCTCAGAAAAAATGCGATTTTGTTGAGGAACATGATTATGTGCACGGGACAGCTCCAGTTTTTCTCCATACTAACATACATGAAAATTTTCTCTGAACCCCTTGTTGGGACGGAAAATGCAACAATATGCAGAACATCGCGAGGTGATCAAATCCTTGCACAGCCAAATAAGCTTTTCGATGTGGACTCCGAAAAGGTTATCGTGAACATTTCTGATCTAAAACGAATAAAATAAAAAAGAGGTGGACACAACCGAGAAAAGAAGGCGATCAAGCGGACGGGAATGTGTGTCGTGGGGTCGATGTGGGAGTTTGTTCTTTTTGTGGGGGTTAGAACCTTAACTCGAGCGGGTACCTCTGGAGCAATCCTTTTTGATGCCAGCCTATTCTGTGTGAGCTTACAATGTCTCACGAAGTGGGTGTTTTTCATGTATTGCCTTAATATCGAAAGATTTTCTCTGGCGTTTTTTCAATAAATTCCTAATCCGTAAATACTTGCATGAACTTGTAATTTCTTGATGTTTCTTGTTGCGCGTCAAAGTGAGACAGGCGTAGCCAGAGGAAAAAAAAAAAAAAAAAAAAAAAAATAAAAAAGCGAAGAGATAAAGTTTTGACTTTGACTCAAGATAGTATTGAAAACGTGAAAGCTTATACTTTGTTGAGAAGCCAAAGAAGGAATCCATAGCACTATCACGGAGTTGGAGCTCGACGTCTGTTGACACTTGCAACTGCTTGTTTCTTTTTTAACCAATCTCCTATTGGATTTTGGTCCCCTACCAATTTTTTTTTTTGGCAACTCTTCGTCTGTTCGCATTTATTATTGCAGATTTTGTATTAATTGTTACATCACAAATATCCCCTACCAATATGGGTTCCAGTTACCCAATAGGGCTCCGAGTCCGAAGCTGTGAAATGGTCAATGTACCAGCTAAAAAATATTTCGTGATAAACCGTACTAACTTTTCGTAATCTAATGCAACCACTGTGAAGGTCGATGCAAGGAGAGTGCCAAAAATTGAAAAAAAAAGAACGAAGTATTATTATTTTTTTCTCATCACTGCCTTGCCATTATTACCCACAGCTGGGTCAAACCCTCTACGTCATATGATTCTCATTGATCCACATTCCTCAACTACATAACAACATCGCCGATGCCAACCTGGTGGACCCCGAGAAGATGGCCTTACAACCGCTCAGATCACAATATACGACCTTCAAAACTAGCAAGCGTACATTCTTGTCATTCTGACATCATACTCTCACGAACCCACCACCAAAATCTACTTAATCATCTCATCTTCCTTTCGTATAGGTGTGATATTTTTTCTGGCGTGGCGGGACACTTAAAACTCTAAAAAATAATCTGCTGTTTTAAAAAAAAAATGAAAAAAAAAAAATTTGCATCCCGATCGCGGCCCAACCTTCGGAGTTCACAATAGAGTTGCAATAATGAAGTAACTCATTTTACATAGGCTTTGTTTCAATCCTATTGTTTTGAGTCACATCCCACAAAACTTTGTTTTAACGATTAAAAATAAACCGCCTTTCTAACACCAAACCCAGCTTAGGTTGCTCCGATGCCTTTTTCTATTAATATACCCTTGTTTTTTTTTTTCATCTTTTCTTTTTTGCAAAACACTCACGCGGCCTGGTGCGGCCGACGCCGATATATTTCCCGGGTGGGGTCAACATACACATGAAGTGTTTGGTTTGGTTCCCTGCGTCGAGTCGCTCTCTATCGACTACTCAACATCTTACATAATAAAGGGGACTTTCCAACATGACTCGTTATAATAGAATCTGATAAGTTGGCTTGCATAATCCTCGTTTTGGGCTCAGCGATAAAGCACAGCGCCTTTGGTTACTTAGTATACCGGTTCGTAAAAGTAGAAGGTGGAAACACACCATTTCGAGTATTTCATCATTCAGCAGTGCCACCACCACCACCATCCCCACCTTTTGTTTTGCAGTTTCCACATGTCTGATGTCAACTCAAGTCATTCACCCCCAGCATTCCAGGCACTCCAGTAACTGTGAAAAAATAATTTACTGATCCGATGACTCGAGTGTGTGCCCTTGTTGCCTCGATATAAAATTATGGTTACTGAATGAGGATGTTCACCCGCATAGGCGCGATTGCATCTCCGAAAAGCTCTCTTATCGCAACGCATACATGCAGGATTGTCATTGGCTGCAAAAAATTACTTCATGTCTCCTGCATCCAAAAAATTTCGCTTAGCAAGAGACTCCACGGGGTAATACTACCACATCTTGTGCACTGCCTACATTGTTCCCTCGAGATGACTTATATACATATTCATTACTATAAAAAAAAAGGAAAAGTATCACCTAAAACGAATTTCTATTCTAGTTTTTTCCTGAGTCTTCCTTCAAAGTGACAATTCTGTTGAAAATCAACTTTTCGTCAGTGCTATCCTTATCTAAACAGAAGTAACCAACTCTCAATGCTTGGAATCTGACAGTTTCTGGTCTGCCGCTCTTTTCTTCAATGTTGAATTCTGAGTTTGGAACCTTGATGTTTAATGGAGATCTCTTCTTGACGTCCAAGAACGATGATTCAATTATGGCGTTGTGATATATCTCTTCACTGTTCTCATTGATATCGGAAAGGAATCCGTCTGGGTGACCAGATGGGTTTTCAGACTTGAATAATCTGTTTTGGACTCTAATTTCGTCAACCTTGATAGATCCCTCCTTGGAAGGCAACCATTGGATGAAAGTCTTTGGCTTCTTGTGCTCACCTTCCTTGTTGAGGTAGTTAGCATGGATACAGGTGACGTTTCCTTCAGCATCCTTTTCAACAGACTTGACACTGATGTTGAACGGAACCTTCATCAAACCGACGGGTTGATCTGGAGTCAATCTGAAGAAATCCTTGGAACTTGCGCCATCTCTGAAATCAGATCTGTCGATGTAGATTTCCTTGCTAAAGGTCAAGGTTCTGTCTCCGCCAAACTTAGGGTCAGAATTGGCACCTGGCTTGTATGGGATTTCGATATCTTCCTTGTAGTCATCGCTCAAGTTGTCTATTATGACCTTGACTGGATCCAAGATCATCATCAATCTTGGTGTGGTTTGGTCTAAGAATGATCTAACAGCACTTTCGAATCTCACTTCTTGGATGTTGGTGGTGTTGGTGGTAACACCCAAGGTGTTGATGAATGATAAGATGGCACCTGGTGGCACACCTCTACGTCTGATGGCCTCTAAAGTGTATAATCTTGGATCATCCCAGCCTCTAACTATGCCCTCGTTCACCAACTTGGCGATCTTTCTCTTGGATAAAATGGTACCGGTAATGTTTAATCTTCCGTATTCTCTTTGTGCTGGTCTGTACACCTTCAAGACATCACAAAGCCATTCGTAACTTTCTCTAGATAAAATGAATTCAGTGGTACATAACGAGTGACTGATGTTTTCGAAAGAATCAACAAGACAGTGAGTGAAATCGTAGGTTGGGTAAATCTTCCACTTGTCACCAGTTCTATGGTGGGGAGCGTTCAAGACTCTGTAGGCAACCAAATCCCACATTTGAGGAGATGGCGATTCTATGTCTTGCTTCATTCTTAAAGTGGCTTCACCAGGCTTGTATCCACCATTCTTCATTTTTCTAAATTCTTCCAAGTTTTGTTCAACCAGCTTGGATCTATGAGGACAGGCGAATCTGGCACCACCCAAGGTACCGTCTGGCTTTTGACCTCTTTGTAATTTGACTTCTTCTGGAGTACAGTGACAGACGTAACCTCTGCCAAATTCAACTAATCTTTCGGCCAAGGCGTATAATTCGTCAAAGTAGTCTGAAGAATAGGTGACCTTCCAGGGCTTGAATCCTAACCAGTCAACCATGTCTAAGATGGAAGTGAAGTATCTTTCTTCTTCGGCTTCTGGGTTCGTGTCGTCAAATCTCAAGTAACATTTACCGTCGTGGTACTTTGCGTAACCGAAGTTAACCATGATAGCCTTGGAGTGACCAATGTGCAAGTATCCGTTAGGTTCTGGAGGGAAACGGGTGAAAACCTTACCGCCAGTTTCCTTCAAGTGTTCCTTCATGAGCTCAGGGTACATTTGAGGGTTTTCGCCCGGCTTGTGCAATTCGCCAAGGAATCCCTCAGAGAACATGGAACGTTCCTTTTCAGGAGCAGAAGCAGCAGCCTTGGCGTCAGAAGCACCGCCCTTCTTTGCTGGAGCTGCACTTTTCTTCTTTTCCTTCTTGACGACATCTCTCTCGTCCTTAGGACCTAAGAGCTTCAAGATTTCTTCATCAATGATTGGCTTGAACAAGTTTGGAGCGGCCCACTTCAACTCAGGAACCTTCTTGACTTGGCCCAAGATGGCTGGAACACAGGCGTATCTCTTCTCTTCAATGTCTGCCTTGTTGTCTTGGATGTACTTGACGATTTCGTTCTTGACTTGGTCTGGGGTCAATTCGATACCAACACCAGAGTGAGTTTCCAAGTCGGTGTTGTTGGCGGTCTCTGGGTTAGCCTTGACGTACTTGAAGGCTTCCAGGACTTGCAAGTTGGTCTTCAAGCGGCCGTCGATGATAGCGCTGGTGATGAGGTTTCTGTGAGGCACCTCAGCACCCTTGGATTCGGTGGCCAAAGCACGGAGCAATGCGATCTTCTTATCGTCTATGGTGGTGGTGACCTTGGATTCCTCAATAATCTCCGCGAAGGATTTGGAAACCTTCTTGTTCTTCAAGATTTCTTTGGTCTTTGCATCATTGAGCCCAATGGATGCAAAGAGTGAGCTGACTTCTTCAACTGAAGACATGTCGGCAGAGTGTGGTACAGTGGACTATGGATAGCTAAGTAGGATTTGTGTTTGATGACAAAGTAATCAAGTGTTCTTATGTATGTTCTCCCTTACTAATTTTTGCAAAAAGGTGAATAAGCGAATACGTGACTAATGTGACTGAATACGACTAATGTGACTGATTGCGCTAAAAAAAAAAACGTTACAACTAGCACACTAATTTGGACAAGCGATTCAATGAGTTACACGACAAGTTGAACTGGGAATGCACCAATTTCGCTTAGATGTTGAGCCCGTAAGTATATAGATATATGCTTGTAGGAAGAAAATGAGTCAATCCCTTGTGCTGAGTAGTTCCGCGTCTTGAGATGCTTCTTTTGAAATGATAGGCTCACTAATTTGACTGTGAAACTGTTTGTTTCGCTTTTTTTTTTTTTTTGGCTTCGTATTTGTGTCACGATACCTTCTAGAAAATTTTTTTAGCGCTCACTCTAGAGCGGTCGTGCGCGGCACAGTGTTTCACTATCGCCAAATGTGTAAAATTTGCAGCACCTTTACCTTTTGGGTGCAATAAACGAGGAGCTCCCCAGTATATAAACTCGGTCATTCGCCACCTCCTGATTTTGTTGTTAAAAAATTGGACCTCTAAGACTCTAAAGACCCTATAGTTTTTGATTTTTTATTTTGTTTTTCTGTTTTCGATCCAGCATGTCGGCAGTACCTCTAATCGAAGAAATATCGAGGTTTTTATCCTCCGGGTTGTCTGAATACTCGTCCTCTCAGTTATTGGATAAGCTACTCTCCCTTTCTCCAGATGAGTGCGATCTCAAAACCTTCCACTTGTTTGGTATAAATTTATGTCTTGTACAGTTTTATACTAATGCTGATTTCAACAACACATCCATAAACTCGTTGATCTTGGCTCTCTTCTTAAAGTTCCCGCTCCACTGCCTGAAACTCTGGGCTTTTCTAATGGTAAGTGGTACCCAGTAATACAGTAACGTGTTGCAACTACACGACTCGGAATATATACTAACTTGGAACCCTAGTTAATTGAAGAATTTGACTACGTGAAATTGAGTGCACTTCTCGTGGAGAAATCAATTGAAGATGGTCCTTGTGCATGGCTCTTTTCTTACATGGTTTTCAAGACGTCAACCTACTTTGACAGGGGCAAGTATTCAATACATACCCTTTTGAATCGGGACGAAAGCCTTCAGTTAGCCATTCTCAAATTCATCTCTTCTAACAAGGATTTCACAGCAACAAAGTACTGGATAGATATCTTGAGTGAATGCAACATTGCGACAACAGATATTTACAAAGATTTTCCATTCAGTGTCACCAATGAAAGCTATAACCGACAAATCCAAAAAGAGGAATTGCACAAGTTCCCCAATTTGTACAATATTAGCTTGGACTTGCCAATTAAAGGGACCCAAAGCTCGCAATTCAGCATTTTACAACTCTGCCCTAGCACCAACGTTTTCATACTTTGGTTTGCAACTATCGAGCCAAGTACGGTTTTCCTTGAACTCAGTAGAAGCAAGTTGGAGCAGGATGAAAGCTCCTACTCCTTGCTATATGACGGTGAATTGAAGAGCGAATGGCCCAACATCTTTTCATTTGTTGAAGCTACCAAGACCAATGAAGAGGATAGATTGAAACTATCTTTTGAGCTTATTCATAGCAAGTCTGTCTTACCACCGTTTAAGAGAGAAACCTCAGTCAAAACTATAATGAACTCTGAAATAACCAATGCAGAGTTGAATCAAGTCTCTCCTATTGAAGACTTAAGCAGAGAAGAGCCTCCTTTTCCGTTGAAGTTGATTAGCCAAACGCCTGAGAAGTTTTACGAATGCTTGATGACCGAAGACGATGTTAACAAAGTTATTGATCCACAGCATGTATACTCTTCGTCACCTATTAAGAGAAAGAAAAGGCTTAGTCGAAAGAAGACCAGGATCATTGATGCTAGCCAGACTCAAGTAGAAACCCAAATGCAACCATTCACTCAATCGAAAAAAAGGAAGTCAACAGTTGATAATCCAACCTTCGATCTCATGGATATCCCATCTGAGACAGATAATGAGGGCATCTACGAGCATCCACTTGCCGAAAACACAACCTTTGGTACTTCGGTATTTCAAACTAGTAATCCATTTGAAGAGAAGGAGGATAGAAACAGCTTTGAGAAGGATATTCTCCAAGGAGTTAGTTCAATCTCCTCTGGTATTATCAAAAAGTTGAGAAAAATGGAAAACCTCTTGAAAGATAACGAGCTCCTCTTGAGAAGAGATTTTGAGGCAAGGATTGACGAAATGAAGGCTGATCACAGGCAGAGATTGATGAATTTAACACAGCATATTGACGGCTTCAAAGGCGATTGAATTGATTCTACATATCTTCTTGCTATCTCTCTTCCTTTCTTAATATTATATTTATCTATGTTGTTTGTCCTATTTACATTATTTCTTGAAGTTTAAAAATTTGAAAACGGTCTTACTGAATGCTTGAGGGTTATCCAAGTATAAGTGGTGACCCGAGTTTGGTAAGATTCCGAAGCTAGCTATCTTCTTACCTGCAGCCTTGTTGATTTCCTTGGTCATTTGGTATCCAGCCTTTTCGTTCATCCAATCCTTGTCACCATACATCCACAAAGTTGGCAAATTCATCTTTGCAAACTTTTCAGGGCATCTGTCAAGGAGAGGAAGCTTAGGCAAAGCTCCAATAGCTAATACTCTAGTAATTGCATATTCCCCCGATCCCTTTCCATTAAATACACGATAAATGTAGTCATGCACAGCACGGAACTTGGCTGGATCTTGGTAGTATACGTGAGCGAACCTATGAGTAGTCCAGTTTGAAATCATCTTTGACTTGGCAGGGCCCAAGTTTCTCACAATAGCAAATGGTGAGTAGTTATTCTTCCAAAGATAACGGATCAAGTTGGTTCTTGATTTGTTTCTATCCATGTTCAGGGTTGGGGGTGGCTGATGGCCAGAGGCAGATTCAATAGATGAATGGGAAGATGTCGGAGCTAACGAGCTTTTACGACCCACTTTATCGTTGATAATATCCTCTTGATCCATGTTGACTTCTTTGGCCAATTCGGCTTCTCTGGCAGCAAGAGTGGCATCTGAAGCCGACACAACGGAAGCAGAGCCAGATGATCCTGACGAAGCTGCAGCCTTCTCTTCAGGCTTGATTGATAATTCGTTTCTTTCGAGACCCACCGGGCTGATCAAGACCAACTTCTCCACTGGGTTAAGATTTCTTCCAGTTGCAGCATCGATCAAGTTTTTGTTGTACTTCAACACGTAGGCGCAACTCAAGTACCCACCGAAGGAGTGTCCCATAAGGATGAACTTATCCAACTTCTTGTTTCTTCTCCACTCTTCGATAGAGTCAATGAACCAGTCCTCAATCTTGTAAATGTCGGCCTTGGTGTTGGAAGGGTAGTGTGGGAAGCTTGGTCTTGCAGAGAACCCGAAACCTAACAAATCAATTGCGTGGATCTTGATCCCTGGAATGGAAGAGAGATCATCGAAATTGTCAATGAACAAACCCAACGAGGCTGCGTACCCGTGGACAAGGACCACGTCCTTGATGGCGTTAGGATCTGGATTCACAGGCTTTTCAGTGTTCTCAATGTAGAATTCGTGAATGTAGTTCCCGTTGCTGATGGGAGTGTTGATAACCTTGGCGATTCTCTTACCGTCTGATTCTGGATAGAATGGCAAGATAGAGAGCAATCTCTCTTCCACCTGAGCGTCAGAGTACCCGGAGAAGGTAGCCTGCTTGATCCAGTCCTTGAAGGAGTCGGACCACGTGAATGGAGGTTTTATTCTGCCGTCGTTGAACTCATTCTGCTTGGGGCCGTCTTGTGGGGTTTCTATAGCGGTCGACATGTTTATTTTTCGTTCCGAAATGTATGCCGTATGTAAGTTTGGGTGAATATGGGTCGATGAGTGGACTACGCAGGCAAACAAAAAAACACGTCTACAGCACTTTGGGGCTGTATTTATGGGAAAAGTTCAAAGCGATTTCGGAAGACGGAATCTAGGAATGTAAAGTTGTGATTAAATTAAGAAATTTCTTTTTTTTTTTACGTCTATTTTGATTTCTGTTTTGCCATCTGTTGTTAGCGACGGGGATAACGTGGGATTTTGGCAGCGAACAACATTGCTAAAAAATACCGATGGCTACTTTTGGTATCTCCGATCTCACATTCCCGGATATAATTCGGGTCGGAACTTAGCGCTAGAGCCGGTGAGGTGCAAATGTGTTGCAAAGTGTAAGAAGAGAACAGCGAGTGGCAGAAACATGGAATCAGATGGAAGGAGGCAAGGCTGTGCCGTTTTCAACTGTGATCTACATGCTCAATCTAAAGGGGTAAGACCTCTCCTCAGGAGACGGTGATTCTGTGAGCCGCGCGTTGAGGCATAGATGTTCTCCTCCCGCACTCTATTTTTGCAGCACTAGCGAAATCGGGAGCAACGCAGATAAGAGTTACCGAAGATGTTCCGCCCCTAACTCGAACGATTCGTGACCAGCGACGACCTCATTTTCGGTTCTCACCTCACCTTACACTCGCTTCCTTGTGGGGGTTTCATTGTGCTGACAATGTTTTACGTTCTAGCCTTTTGGTGGCGCGATGAACAACAAATCCGCATCAAGATGGTTTGTGATAAGCCACCGCCGTATATTAAGCCTTTAAGAAACGCGAGAATGTGTCTCCAGCGAAAACATATAAAAAAAAAAAAAAAAATGAAAGATCAAAGTTTCATCGAGCCTGCATACTGAACACGCTCTACCTGCAGTACATGAAAGTTGAACTTTTGCAAAAAGAGTCGTGCGGCCACCACCAGAGAGTTAGAAATTTTCAGGAAAATACCCAATCGAAAAAAAAAAAAAATTCTTCTTGTTTAAAATTCTGCTAACTTTCTCTCTTCATCATACAAACTAATAATCAAACAAAATGGTATGTACTACTGGACACATATGGGGTGTTGAACATAACATGATACAAGAGACACATGTGTAGGCAGATCGGGACGGTTTACCTTGAAGTATCTTCATGCTAGCTCCCAACTGCTCACGATTCTACTACGCACACAGTATGCTCAGCAATGAACGAGCCAACGACACAAGCAAAAACCAAAGTAACATAAAGAGGGCCAAATTCCCGGTCATGACTTCAAGAGCCCGTCACTTCAGCGATCTAGCATGCTAAAGTTGCCTCGTTTTGATGTTTAGCACCCAAAATCCCGTAAAACCTCAACTTCTGTTCCCTTATACTAACAATTCTTTAGGATACTAAAACTCCTGTCACATTAGCTAAAGTCATCAAGGTCTTAGGTAGAACCGGTTCCAGAGGTGGTGTCACCCAAGTTAGAGTTGAATTCGTTGAAGACTCTTCCAGAACCATTGTCAGAAACGTTAAGGGTCCAGTCAGAGAAAACGATATCTTATGTCTTATGGAATCTGAACGTGAAGCTAGAAGATTACGTTAAGCTTATTAAGTGCATTAATTTAAAGAATTCAAATATATACAACAAAGAAAACAACAAAGTCTTTTGCTTTTATGGTTTTAGGTTCACAATCCGAGTATTAAAGATTCCAAAAATTTTTCATACTTTACCTTAATACAAGTTTAAGTTTAGATAAGAAAGCAATACGGAAACCAGAGGAAGGGAAAACAAACTAGTTGGGATACATGGAAACAGAAGTGATAAAGAGAGAGAGTGTGTGAACATTCTGGAGAGAGAGGGTACATTGAATCAACGGGAAATGATTTTGAACGTAGGAAGTCAATTTACGTGGCACTACAACCAATGATATCAATCACCAGTTAGAATCTCTCCATGCTCACTCCACACAACTGTACCTTTGTATTCGGCGTATTTGGTCCCCATTACTGTGCTCCACTGTAGTAAGCGTAGCTTGTAACTGAAAAAATCGAGAATTTGTAAAATGTATCGCGGTCACGAATCACCCGCATATCACGTGCACACTGGAAAAGTTATGTTTGGAACCCTAAACATACAATTTTTCTCAAAAAAAAAAAAAAAAAACCTGCGAAAATCTCCCTACCACTAGGAAAAAAAATATCAGTAACAATTTTTCAATACGCTATATACTTATTACTTGATCTTTATCTTTTAATAGTACAAACATTATCAAAGATGGCTCAACGTGTTACATACAGAAGAAGAAACCCATACAACACCAGATCTAACAAGATCAAGGTCGTCAAGACCCCAGGTGGAAAGTTGGTCGCTCAACACGTCAAGAAGGCTGCTTCCAGAGTTAAGTGCGGTGACTGTGGTCTCGCTTTAGCTGGTATCTCCACTTTAAGACCAAGAGAATACGCTCAAGTCTCCAAGACCCACAAGACCGTTTCCAGAGCTTACGGTGGTTCTAGATGTTCCAACTGTGTCAAGGAAAGAATTGTCAGAGCTTTCTTAATCGAAGAACAAAAGATTGTCAAGAGAGTCTTAAAGGAACAACAAGAAAAGGAAAAGACTTCCTCCAAGAAGACTTCTAAGAAATAAGTCAACTACGAGTCGAAGTCCTACATTCATCTTTTCAACCATCATTCATCTGACCAATCCATCCACCAAAAAGAACACACATTCAAAAACAACCAAAATACACATCTCCAGTACTCATGTCTCCTGTGGATAAAACAGGGAGCTTATTGATGCTGGAATGACTGGGAGGCAACCATATTAGCGTCCTGTATTATATTATTAGAAATACACTGCATTAGGGGGTAAAACCATTTATTTACGTTAATATAAATACGAAACGACTGCTGAGGATCAGCTCCATGGCAATGGTGCTGTTGAGTGTAGAATACTGTAGCAGGAGGGAGAGGCACTAGGGTTTGTACTACCACAGCCGGCGTTAATCATTATGTCGTATATCATTATATATCTAGTGTCTACTCTATATCGTTTTTTTTTTTTTTTGTCCTTTTACTTGCTGAGGAACTTCTTGAAGGCAGCCTTGGTCGACTCCTCTTTCTTTCTGTTCCTTTCCTTGGACCAGTAGCTCTGGACCTTGCTGAAGTGAATCAAATCCCTGATATCTTGGAATTCCGGGGAATCGATTATTTCTTGGTACACGTCCAATGCCTTCATGTCGAGCCGCTCCAAGATGAAGGGCTTCAACTTCTCAGGCAATCTTTTGAAAGGAGGGTGGCAGTTGTGGTTGTAGCTTATCTCTATGCTCTGGGTGGACCAGGTGTACTTTATCGCAAACGACGACTCGCAGTCGAATTGCTTCAAAGGATGCGAAAGCTGCCGAGACCGCGTAGTGTACGCTGGGTCTGACGACTGTGCTGCATCCTCAGCGGCAAGTTGAGGGGTAGAATCTCCAGAAGTCGCCCCTGTGGCGCTGGAGCTTGAGCTGGACCTTCTCCGCTTGATCTGCTGCTGGGAACATGTGTACTTCACCGAAAATACCTTCAAGCCCTTCCCCTTTGAAGGCACATCCTTTCTGACCCACTTGTACCCCGTGATATCGAGAAGCGGCTCCACATACTTGTTGTGGATTTGCTGCACCACGAGCTTCCGCATCTTGGTTCCGTCGGCCAAGTTACAGTCCTCCCGTGGAAGGTCCGTATCTGTGAACCTGATGCCAGATAAATTCAACGATTCCTTCCTGTTGCGGCGTAAGACTTGGAAAAGACTCTCGCAGTCGTGGATACCGCAGGCATCGTGAGTGCACACCAGATTACCGTTCACCGCTTCAAAATCATGGCAGGTTTCAGCAGCAGCATCATCTGTCAGCGGGACGCTTGCACATTCGCTCACCAGAGGCAATGCTGGCGAGTCCTCGGCACTGCTTACGCCGTTTGCGCCGCTTGCGCCGCTCGCGCTTTTCGTCCGTTTGTCAGCTTGACAGTGGCTAGGGCTATCGGCTGCGTCCGACGACGACACCGACGATCTCGCAGACTGTTGAGCCGAAAATACGCTAGCAGTGTCGCAGGTATCAGAATCAGAGCCAGATTCGCTGTCGTCTCTGAATTTCTTTCCACTTGGGCGCTCACTCGCCACACCGCTTGTGTCTAGCTCGAACTCCACGCTGAACTTCCGTTTTCTGGGATTCTCCCTGGAATGGACCCCCTTCGTAGTAGCAGACTGCAAATAGCTCTCTTTTGTATGACTATCATTCTCCGTGTGTACTAGTAGTTCAATATCCATTTATGATTTCATGCATTCAGAATTCCCTATGGTTAGAAAATGCAGCTTAATCAGTACACCTACTGTATTGGTTGTGACTAGCAGAAAAAATACAGGTGCAAGTAGTACGTTAGCCTAGCTGTGGCGGTAACAACGAGGGTTGCTATGAATGAGTGAGTGTGGGCTAAGGTAGGAGCTCCAGATGAATTCTGTTTTCTTTTCAGAAGGTTGTCCAGTTCGTCAATAGCCAAAGGCAAAATGTGTACTATCATTAAGATTTGGTTAATTTAGTCATTGGGCAATTGTTGTTCTCAGATATTCAAATTCGCAACGCAGATTCCAGACTTCATGGACATTCATGCAAGAAACACATCGGCTGCAGTTTTCGCAGACAAATGGTTTGGAGTCCCTTCTTTTTTTCGCAGCCATTTTAGTGGGGTAGAGAGGTGTAAAGGTGTGCCTCTAAACCCAGACTAGAAGGTGCGTAGGGTATGGAAACCGCATGCCTACAATCTGAAAACACTATAATATAAATTAGCTATAAAGCCTGTACAATATACCTCTTCCTCCACGCTGCCTTCTCTCACCGCAGACCTCCCCACCGTCCGTCTCCCACTACTCCCCACTGTCCACCACCACCACCACCTCACTCCACTAAACCTTCAGCACTTCGTCGAACAAGCGACAAAGGCCTCCAGCACACCTACACATCTCCTCCTGCACACCACTCCAGCCCAGCCTCTCCACTATACCTCCGCTATACCTCCACTATACCTCCGCTCTGTCCACCACCGCCCAGGTCCAACCCTCCTTCAGCACTTCGTCGAACCAGCGACAAGGGCCTACAGCTCTCACTTTGCATACCCCCTTCACAACTCCCTGCACATCCTCCTCCACTATACAAATACTATACAATCACCACCCAACCACACCGTCCACGACCACCCACGTTCAGTGTGCACTTTCAGCACTTCGTCGAGCAAACGACAAATGCCTCCACTACACCTAAGTCTCTACCCCCACCCCCCTGCTCCTGCACTTCCACGCTTCTCTTCCCCAACACAGCAGCCTGGGTGACGCCAAACCACACCCTCACACACCTACCTCTCCCCAACTCTCACCTGCGATCCCGGATTCAGTCCCACGCTCTCCCTACTCCCAGTCAACACATCGTACACCACTCTCCTTCTCTGAATCCCTCTCGTCTCGGTCATGGACCACTTTCTCCGCCATGACTTCTCTATACACTATTTACCCTATATACTTTTCGCAACAACACCTATACACCTATACACCTACACAAAAATCTATATACGCCTAGCATCAACCCCAGCTCCTCCTTACCTTCAACAACACCGGCACACACCCTTTACACAACAACACCAGCACCAAAACCCTTACCTTCAACACCAGCACCAACTACCCAGCACTTTTACCTAGCAGCACCCCTAACAACTCCTACAATTCTCCTCTGTTTTATCCACCACCACACCCCACCACCTCAACACACCCCACGCACCACTCCCTCTCCCCACTTATTAGTACTCCCTCTCCACTCCTTCCCCTTCCAAACCCCGTATCTCGAACCCCCTTCATTTTCACTCCACTCCCATCTCAAAGGGTAATTCCTCAGTACTTCTTGGTTTTCATTTTTCGAAGTAATCACTCTGAGGAATTACCAATTAATAAGGTCAAGGTATTTTACTTGCGTCTAGATTCTTTAGGTTTCGTAGACATCATACCTTGCCCTGACACTTTTTAGCGAATCACTTCAAATTTGGAAGTGAATACTTATTTAGCAACTAGCAAGCAGCACTTATATACTCCACACCGCTGAGTCCTTAAAGTGCTGCAACCTCTCCAAGTTTTTTTTTTTTTTTTATTTTTTTTTTTTTTTATTTTTATTTTTTTTTTATTTTTTTATTTTTTTTTTTATTTTTTTTTTTTATTTTTTTTTTTTTTTGGATTTTTTTAATTTTTTTTTAATTTTTTTAATTTTTTTTGATTTTTTTTTTTGATTTTTTTATTTTTTTTAAATTTTTTATGTTTTTTTATAGATTTTTTGGAATTTTTCATTAAAATTTCCTCTTTAGCAAAAGTTGATGGTCAGAATTATACGTAATCATCTCATGTGGCCATCATGAAACTACTCCGTATCCCTCATTCGCATCAACTTGGGTTAGAATAATAGAGTGCATACATATCCCACGCGGCACCTCATGGGATTGAAGCACATCCAAATATTCTAACAAGCAGGGGTGGATCGTTGATCACTCATTTAGAGTGAGTCAACATTCCGTGGGATCATCTTGTGACCGTCTAGCTTCTTAGCATCTTTGCCCAGGGCCCAATCGAGCTCCTCTGCAACCCTTCCACCAATATATCCTTGAGCCATGCAAGTTGCCATTTGCCAGACCAGCTGGGTATCAAATGGGAAACTTTTTTTTGGTGTTTTGAGACATGGCTTACAGTCTCTTGGAAAGAAAGGTATTCTAAACTTTGGAGGAACAATGAGTCTCTCGAGGGGTTCAAGTCTAGCACCATTGTATGTCCATATGATTGACTCTGGATGAAAAACAATTTCTGTAGCAACGTCATCTTCATATGAATGCAACTGAGTTCTTAAAATGGTGTGACCCATATGCTTTTTGCAAACAGCAGAGTCTAATGCAAGCTGCTTCTTAACCTTAACTGACTCGGAATCATAAAACTTGATATCAAAGTAGTATGGATTGTTAGGGTCCGAGTAGTCAAGATCCTCATCATTTGGAGGCACTGAGTAAGGAGAACGGAAGGTAAATCCTTCTTCACCGAACTTAGGGAAGACCCTAGGTTTGAATTCAGCACGGGTAACTTTATAAGCAGATAAAATAGGATCCAGAGACTCGACCTGGGCCTGAGTATCTGATACCTTGCTGGAATTCTTTTTTCTCTCAGGACACCATTCCTTGTTCAGGACAACTACCTTCTTCTTTTCCTGGCTAGCTCCATCTGATAAGGAACTTTCAGGGGAAGTCTTTGGACTCAAAGTGGTGCTACTGGAGTCCTTCAAAGCAGACTTGGAGATGACAGAATCGTTAACGCTAACCTTTGAAGTTCCATTTGAAAGCTCACTTTTAACAGGGTAGTGGATCTTGCGAATCTGGTGGCTATAGTAAGGCACATCACCAGCTTTAACCACTTTTAAGGGTAACCTCTTGACTACATGCAACTTTTCGACTGGAGCCTTGACTGGAGCCTTTTCAACATGCAACTTTTCGACTGGAGCATTTTCATCGACGAAAGCATGGAAGTGGTCTGCATTCTCATCGGAAGTACTCTTCAAAGTTCCTAAGCTTGCAGAGGATTCATTCGAAGAGGACGAGCCATTGCTAACATCTTGCTCGACAGAAGGGAATGAATCCTTCTCCTTTTTGAGAGGATATTTTAAAATTTCAAACTTGAAGTCCGATTCTTCCTCCTGAAATTGCTTCATAACGGGACATACTTCTTCAGGAACAACCTCGGTGACATTAACGAAGTCATATGGGTATGGGAGCCCAGTAGGAACAGCTTTCAAGACGGACTTGTACCTAATGACTACGTTTTCGTCGACATTATTTTCACTTACGCTGTATTCTTCAGAGCAGTAAGTGACGACAGAGTCAACGAACGAATTCTTCTCATTCATAAATTGGTAAATGTTTCTGCCTGAGGATTCGAATTCAAGCAAGCTATCATAAGAATCATTGGAAACGGAGAATTCGTCTCTTTCGTGACGATGGACTCTAGGGAATTTATTCCACATTGACTTGAATCTTCTCTTGACAGAAGAGTTGAGCCTCTTAATTCTTGCACCTGTTGGCATTCTCACTCTATGAAAAGAGTGAGGCTTGCTCGTCCACATACTTGAAGGTGGTAGTTCTAAGGCTGTTTCTTTCTTTCCTTCTTTTAGTGGTTGATTGACTTGAAAGGTATGGATTGAAGGGTCTTTTTTAACCAGTAAAAAAGAGGGTGAAAGACTTTGCTGAAAACTTTCTATTGCTGGTCCTCTTCTAAGTGGAAGAGAAGTTATAGGAAGTTAAGTTTAGAGAAGTGTCTTGATTCGAGGCTGATTTACCTGAGTGAATCAAATATAATCTCCTTGGGAAAGCTTTGGTGCTCGACTTTTAGTACTTCTCCTCTTTTGAAGTGGATAAATAATAAAAGGATTCGTGAACTCTTGTTGACGAGATGCTATTTGCAGCCGTTGAAAGAGTTTTAACTTTCCTTTACTGAAAAGATTTAAGATTCTTTTCTTGAAAAGAGCTTGGTATCGACTTTTGATTACTTTTCCTATTCTATGACAGGAATTGACTTAGTAAAAAAAAGGATCAGTAAACTTCAGTTATCGATGAGCCAATAGCTTAAGCAATCGAATATTTCTGAGGTCTACGGCTTTCTTAATATCCTGAAAGCGGTTGGTCTCTCTCTAATTTTACTTACAGAGAAAAATGTGCCTGTGGCAAGTACCTTTCTTTTTGTGAAAAGTGGGTGTGGTACAAATAAAATTGGTCCTCCTTGATCGAGATGCTTGTAGCAGCCGAAACTAATAGGAACTTGGACTCTAAGGCTCTCTTGGGTAATGAAAGCTTGGAGAACTCTTAGACTCTGTCTTTGAATAAGAACTGAGTAGGTTGTAAGAGTGGTTGATCGACTTTTTTTTTTTTTTTTGCAACCTTTTTCGAAAAAGGTGTTTTTTTTTAAAAAAAAAAAAAGGATAAATAAACTTTCTGTATCGAGATGCTTAAAGCAGCCGAGTTGATGAAAGTTAGATAATAGGGCTTCCTTGGGTAATGAAAGCTGGGAGAACTCTTAGACTCTGTCTTTTAATAAGAACTGAGTAGGTTGTAAGAGTGGTTGATCGACTTTTTTTTTTTGCAACCTTTTGCGAAAAAGGTGTTTTTTCTTAAAAAAAAAAAAAAAAAAGGATAAATAAACTTTCTGTATCGAGATGCTTAAAGCAGCCGAGTTGATGAAAGTTAGATAATAAGGCTTTCTTGGGTAATGAAAGCGTGGAAAACTCTTAGCCTCTGTCTTTTAATAAGAACTGAGTAGGTTGTAAGAGTGGTTGATCGACTTTTTTTTTTGCAACCTTTTTGTGAAAAAGGTGTTTTTTTTTAAAAAAAAAAAAGGATGAATAAACTTTCTGTATCGAGATGCTAGAAGCAGCCGAGTTGATGAAAGTTGGATAATAAGGCTTTCCTGGGTAATGAAAGCGTGGAAAACTCTTAGCCTCTGTCTCTTAATAAGAACTGAGTAGGTTGTAAGAGTGGTTGATCGACTTTTTTTTTTGCAACCTTTTTGTGAAAAAGGTGATTTTTTTAAAAAAAAAGGATTAATAAACCTTCGGTATTGAGATGCTGAAGCAGCCTGCTCAATAAAAGAAGTTAGATAAGGCTTTGAAATACTAAAAGCCGGGAGAACTCTTAAACTTTTCTTGAAGCAAGAAGTGAGTTAGTTGTAAGAGTGGTTGATTGACTTCTTTTTTTTTCTTCTTTTTGCTACCTTTTTGTGAAAAAGGTGATTAAAAAAAAAAAAGGATTAATAAACTTTCGGTATCGAGAAGCTGAAGCAGTCTACTCAATAAATGAAGTTTGATAAGGCTTTGAAAAACTGAAAGCCGGGAGAACTCTTAAACTCTTTCTTGAAGCAAGAAGTGAGTTAGTTGTAAGAGTGGTTGATTGACTTCTTTTTTTTTCTTCTTTTTGCTACCTTTTTGTGAAAAAGGTGATTTAAAAAAAAAAAAGAATTAATAAACTTTCGGTATCGAGAAGCTGAAGCAGTCTACTCAATAAATGAAGTTTGATAAGGCTTTGAAAAACTGAAAGCCGGGAGAACTCTTAAACTCTTTCTTGAAGCAAGAAGTGAGTTAGTTGTAAGAGTGGTTGATTGACTTCTTTTTTTTTCTTCTTTTTGCTACCTTTTTGTGAAAAAGGTGATTTAAAAAAAAAAAAGAATTAATAAACTTCCGGTATCGAGATGCTGAAGCAGTCTACTCAATAAATGAAGTTTGATAAGGCTTTGAAAAACTGAAAGCCGGGAGAACTCTTAAACTCTTTCTTGAAGCAAGAAGTAAGTAAGTTGTAAGAGTGGTTGTTGACTTTTTTTTTTTTTTGCAACCTTTTGTGAAAAAGGTGATTAAAAAAAAAGGATTAATAAACTTTCTGTATCGAGAAGCTGAAGCAGCCGACCCAATAAAAGAAGTTTGATAAGGCTTTGAAAAACTTAAAGCCAGGAGAACTCTTAAACTCTTTCTTGAAGCAAGAAGTGAGTAAGTTGTAAGAGTTAGTAATCGACTTTTTAAAACTGTTCCTTTCTATGAAAGGAGTTGGTCAGTAGAAAAAAGGATTTAGAATCTTTCGTCGGATGGTTCGCTAATAGGTATTAGCTGGCGATCGGAGGAAAGAGAAACGCTATCAGTACCTTAAAGGATTAAAGTAGTGAAAGGGGGCTTTTCTTCTCTGGATGTTGCTAACTCTTTGTGGGAGTTACAAATAATCGAAAGAAGGTGGTGGATTAACTTGGAAACTTAAAGCTTGCAGTTAATCAGAATTCAAAAATATGGATACGGTTAGGCTGTAGAACAGGATCGGTATCAGTACTCTTGAATATGAAGGGTGAAGAGGAAAAGAAAAGAAAAGAAGCAGATAAAGGTATCGGCAGATAAAATTCCTCTGGGGCCCCGCTTATATCCATATTTTGGATCTAGAAGTTTACAAACAGAAGTGTACAAATACGTCGACCGTGCCAGCATAGCATACGTTTTCTTCTTACCTAGCCAAAACCATTATTGTTTCTCTATTAACTAAACTCAAATGTTCAGGTGTTACCAAGCGTGAATTTCTAGATGAAACACTATTCCCTGCAAAATATCTACATCATATTTTCAACATTGCAAACATGTTCGATGCATCAAAGATGCATTTTGCAGCCAATACTGCATATTAAGGAACTGTTGCATTCTATATCGCCTAAAAATATGTCAAAATTTCATTTTCTCAGGTGAGCCTCAGATCGTGCGTACATTCGCAACTTTAAGCCACGCTACTGATGTTACTATTCTTCGTGATTTCGTCTATTTTGAAATACAAAACCTATACAAGTATATGTGATATAAATTACATAAAAGTTGTGAAAAGTGTTCATTTTCATTTATTGCAGCAATGCGATCTCTAAGGGAATTTTTAGATTCTCAAAGAGCTGATTGTTGCGTCGGAAGAAGTTGAAAATGAGCGTAATGGAGAGCGCTTAGTACAAACCCAAGTAGAGGCGTACATGTTACACCTGTCAATGGAATGTCCTGATTCTCTAACAGCGACAGGTTCCGAAACGAATCCATTTGAATTGAAAATCTTGATATACCAAGGTTCAGTTGAAGCTGATCTCAACATGACTCTTCCATTCTCCAGAAGTGCCTTGTTCAATAATTGGATTTCTTCTTCAGCTTCAGCGCCTTGGGGATCAAACCAGTCCATGTGATCCATGATGATTATTATGGTCAACGATTGAGAAGCTAAGCGCTGCAAAACGTCGTTAAGCGTATCAGTATGGAGTCTGAAGTTTGGAATTGGACTTTCCTTTTTGGTTAACTGATGGTAACCCTCTTCAGTTAAATAAGCAGGGCAGTTGTCCCTGGCATATTTTGCCTGCAAGCACAAGTAATAGAAATAATTATCCTTGCTTAACAAAGATCTGTCAACAATTGGATCTAAGGTGTCGATAATGTACTGCAAAATCGAGCCTTGAATCATATTTGCTTGATTAATTGGGACACCCAACGCTTTCCAGAGAAAGACGGAGTTTCCGATTAATAGCTTACCAACGATTGGGTTGAATAAGGTTGGCTTGATCATTTTTTCCCAGATTGTTTTCTGTTCTGACATAGTTTTGGCGTGACACAACTTGTCGATCTCATTACTCAATCTTGCTCTCAGGAATAACCATCTTGCAAGCTTTAATGCCCATCTGGTAGATCCAGTATCATAGTATAAACCCTTTCCCTTAGGGCTGAAAGTTCTAGGACCCTTATCAACCCAATATTGTAATGCATTAGACGACAAGTGAGCTGATAATTTTCCTAATAAAAGCTTGAGGAATTCATCTTTATCCTTCAATTGACCTTCACCAAAGATTTGCCAGATTTTCTCTCTGTCAAGGTTGGCCTTGAAACAAGCCAACTTCAATTCTAATAAGTGATTTTGACAAGGGTTCAAATCAACACCATGAATTTTCTTTGGTGGGTCTGGTAATGTAGCGTAATGTAACAAGTTATCACCGGCTGAAGTGATAGCCAAGATAGAATCATTAGAG
Organism: Dujonia boleticola; assembly: GCA_029581775.1. Lineage (NCBI taxonomy): Eukaryota > Fungi > Ascomycota > Pichiomycetes > Serinales > Debaryomycetaceae > Dujonia > Dujonia boleticola. Next base: position 780,249 of record JARGRU010000014.1, on the reverse strand, counting down.
TTGATATTTAATATATTCATATCTTCCCTAGGGTCTTCCCAGGTGAATGCATAGATGTATTGGTTATTGAATTGGTCAAATAATGGGTTTAATTCATCATAGTATACTCTGGTAACATCTTTTTGATAGTACACAGATGGGTATGGTAAGCCTCTCTTTTGATTTTCAATAGCAGCTTCATGACCCTTAGAAACAGCAGAAAAATTGGAACTGATAGAAGAAGTAGATCCCTTTCTGAGCATGTTAGTGGAGGAGTTGGTACTAATACCTTGTGGTAACAAGTAAGGAGATTCAGTGACATAAGCATTAATTTTGTCAATCAAGTTTGCACACTTGAATTTGTCGCAACCGATCCAAATGTAGTAAGGAATGTTACCTAAAGTCTTGTTTCTCAAGTTCAAAGATTTCAAGGTTCCAAACTTGTATTCAAGGTAGTTTCTTCTTGCAGGATCCAAATGGACTTTGTCAAACTCAAACCAAATGTTCCAGAAGTGTCTTGTCAACCAAGAGCCGTTTCTGTTGACTAAACCACCAAGTGTATCGACTCTACCAACAGCGTTAGCATTTGATTGAGTTCCAAAATCAATAGAGCAGACAACACCATGCTCCCTGTTCAAATATGGGACAATATGGTCAACAGTGGAATAATAGTTAGGGATCATAGACAAAGAGTAGGAAAAAGTGAAGAGATCAACTCCGCCTCTGTTTAAGCCTTGAATTTCGAACTTGGAGGCATCAGAGCACAAAATTTCAACGACACCAAGTTCTATTTCTTTAGTAAATTTCTTCTTGGCTTGCTCACATAAAGAAGATGAGTAGTCAATCATGTAGATCTTTCTAAAGTTTCTTCTGTTGATTTTGAGAACCTTTTGCATGAATTCCAAGTTTGAGCCAGTTCCACCACCAATGTCAATCCAGACTAAATCCTTACCGGTTGGATGAGAAGCTAACAAGTGGGTAACAGCTAATTGCAAAGCATTTTCACGACCCTTCAACAAAATCTTTCTTGTCTGGTCATAGATTGAGGCTTGGTTCTTGTAGAAAGATTCCAAGTCTTCTTGTTGATCACCAGTCTTGTTTTTCTTGCCAAATGGCTTGAAGAAGCAGTTGTAGCAGAAAATCAAGATGTTTTTGACATTTTCGTTAACAAAAGCTGCGTATGACAAGATTCCAATAAATAAAACACCAACGAATTGGTTAAGGGTGATAGGTAAGAAACCCACAGAATCGGTGTCAATCATTTTTTTTTTACGAGTTAGGGTGCAGGGCTTGAATTAAAAAGATCTTAAAAAATAATCTCAATAATGCAGTATGCGGGTAATTGTGCAGAATTTGGCTTCAGTTGCGTAGTGTGGAGGTAGACACGAATACCAAATTTTATTTTTTTTTTGGAAGTAACAGTTGATGTTAAAAAGAAGGACCTAGTTGGCTATTCGATAATCTCTTTCTTTTTGAAGTATACCTGCTTCTATGATGGATATGAATTGTTTGATTTTGAATATGTATTCAGGGTGCTTTCTGTTTTTTTTTTTTCGTTATGGGCTTTTTTTTCTTGAAAGTGGCTCAATATGTAAGTTTTCAATGAAAATTAATATATTTGAGTCCTTAATATAACAGCTTCCAATTCAAAGAGACTTAAGGTAGAAGTAAAAATCCCTATCGTTTGTGACAGTAGACAAGCTAGAAAAGTAGAATCTCTATTTTTTTCCAAATTTTCAGCCATAGTTAAGTACTCTTTCTCCAGCTTGGATGTGTTTTATAGTAACACGTCTCCCACGTGTAAAGGGTAGAATCAATTGGTTGCAAAACACGTGTAATTGCAGATAGGGTATTGAGCAAAAAAACAAAAATGTTAAAAAAAATAAAAAAAAATAAAAAAAAAAACTTAAAAAAAATATAACTACGCACTGCAGACCACGGGGCCAAGCAGAAACTTTAAAAGAAATTGCCTACAAAACAACGTTTTATCGGCATTGAGCTCAAGCGATCACAAGCCTGTCTTGCCCTTTATTTTGCGGAGAACATTAGGCCCAAAGCGTATTCACTACGGCCAGAATTGTCAATTGATCTGGAGACTAACCCGTCAAATACTGATCTATACTAATTGGCTGGCCAAGCTGATTTGCAGCACGCCCATAGCCCATTATGTCAAACAAAAATTAAGAATTCCATGGATGCCCAACATCCTAAAAGGATTCTCGTATCCGTATCTCCTTTTTGCTACATAGGGTTAGACTTATCTCTGGCCATTCCATGGTCCCATGGATCCACACACGAGCATGAAGGGTTCTATTGTGAAATGCGATTTTGCTTACTCGAGAAAAATAACTTTAACTAAGGTGCGTGGGGATGCCATCTGTACAAATTTCATTGTCTGTAGTTCTGGCTTACAACTAGAGAAGGAATATTCATCTAATTAACACTCGTATGATTCAATTGATAAGGTACGCTCACAGGAGTGAGAGAAGCTTCCATTGATGTGCCAAACAGTCAGATGAGGTTAAGACGTCGCTGAAAAGTTCTACTTTGCACAGGGTTCTGGCAACTGTAGCACCCTTGCACTTTTGGCTCCTAAGGCTCCTAATAATTTTGGCTCCTTGGCTTTCAGCCCGAATTCGTATTTTTAGCCCAGGGCTTATGTAACTCCGTTGGCTGCTTAACTACGCCAGTCCAACAAAAAGGCCGATCGATAGGCTGAAAAAACGTTTATCGTGCTCTAATTGTGGGGCTTGTTTGTATGTAAAAAATTATGTGAAATAAGCATTGGATTTGCATGTGAAAGTCGTCGCTCCAGCTCTAAATTTCATGCTTGATAGGTCCGATATATTATTGTGTTTATTGCAGCATTTCCTCTTTCATACTAATTTTTGCAATTAACATAACCTGCCAACTGTGCCGGAATATTAACCACGTTTTTTTTTTAGACGGGATCCAATAATAATCACAAAAGTTTCCAGCTGCTAGTTATTAGCATGTTGAATAATTTGCATGGTGTGAGAACTATATGGGGCCAAAAACGCACAATCCCTTAATCCGTCCAAACTTTACCTACTACTCCTCTCCCCTCCTCCCTCTAGATTTAGCTTGCCCCAAGGTGAAATAAGAAACAAGGGCCAAATTCCTACCCTCTTCTGCCTGTTAAAAGCTTATACCCAGTGAGCAGGAGGGCCTTTCTCAGTGCTTAGAATTAAACTTTAATCTAAACGATATTCCTTGCAGTAAATCAGGATAATCTGTTTGAGCACTGCCAGAAACTCTGATTCACTTAGCCATCAGCTCGTTCTGCGAAACCTTATTTGTGGTCCAATCAAGAGGCTGAACCACGATGCCCAGCCTCATCCCTGACTCTCCAGGGAATATAGAGAGAGAAGGTCTGGCTGTGGCGCAGTCTTCTTTTACCCCACTTGGTGAGGTTGATGGAGAAACTTATCAAGATTATTGCCTATTCAAGACACTCATTATTGAAATATAGCAAGGCTTAACCCTAGGCAATTTAGCTGAAAAAGCTTAATTCAGGGTCTGCTAGTAATCTTGTGATGCTCCGAAGGTCAGGTACTGCCCCGAAAGCACCGATAGGTGAAAGAACTGACAGGCTCACACCACCCCTAGTCAACGACGGCTAGCCCTCGCGCCCACTACCAGATACTTCACAAGTACCCCCCCACCTTCAATTAATTATCCACTACACCTCCTGTAAATCTTGACTATATTATTTTATATCTTACTATATACAAAATTGTCTCTGGGACGAGGCCCCTCTATTTCTACACCAACTTGCCACTGTCTCTCCGTGACTCCTTCAACCCCACATACTCGAACAATCTTTCCCATTGTCCCTTCTTATGAAGCATGGCCAAAATCAAGACCCCCGGTAAATGCCACACCGAACTCCAAAACACCTTCTTAGCGTATATGTTAGACATTGTAACCCCCTCGGCGGTGGGACCCTTGAGAATTGATGAGTAGTTCAACTTTTGCTGCTTCCAGAACTTGTATGCCCAGTACGTCATCCATCCATTTATTATGGCGGAATCAAAGGCGAACACCCAGTCGGTGATCTCAAAGTATGACAAGCCGAAACAGATAGGGAACATCAATAGGGAGTACCTCAACGCAACTCTAGCGTTCAACTTTGGGTTTTCAGCCGCAGTCATCTTGTATCCTGCGTTTTTGTACTGATCGGCGATATTGTGGGACAAGGTATTGAAGTGTGGGAACTGCCATGCGTAGAGTAAGGCGGCAACCAACCAAGCACCTGGCTGCATGATTGACGAGGCTGCTGCCCAGCCCATCAATGGTGGAATGGCACCAACCAAGGCTCCAACCCACGTATTGATGATGGACTTCCTCTTCAATGATGTGTAAACCCACGCGTACAACACAATGTTTGCGAAACCCAACAGAGCAACAATCGGGTTGACTCCGTAGTACAACAAGGAGCACCCCACAGTTCCACTGATAGCAGCAAACTTGTACGCTTGCTCTGCGGTCAATAATCCTGTCACTATTGGTCTGCCGCTGGTTCTTGCCATTTGCCTGTCAAACTCCGGTTCCCTTGCCATGTTTATGGAGTTGGCAGAGGCAGAACACAAGCCTGTCCCGGCTGTCAAGAAGATCAACTTGGGCAACGCTACCGAGTAGGGCGAGATCGCGTACGAGCAGATGGCACTCAAGATCACCAACACCGTCAACCTTGGCTTGGAAAGCTTCAAGTATGGAGAGATCAACTTGGAGAGTGAGTCGGACTTAGCAGCAGTGCTAGCGCTGCTGCCAGCCTTGGCGCTCTTACGGGCCACAGCACTGGTCCCAGCGGCATTGCCACTGATACTCCTGGGCGATTCCTTTGGTGTCACCTTGAACGGTATGTATGACTGAGAAGACGTGTTCCCGTTGCTGGCAGTGCTGTTATCGTCGTGGCAGTTCAAAACTTTGGTTGCGACCGACTTGAGAGTGGCCTGCTGCTGGGCAGCACGGCTGTGTATCACGAACTTCCTACTCCGCTGCCATAAGAATTGGTTAGAAATGAAGTTTTGCTCAATCAAGAGGTTTTTCTTGGTGTTGTTGAAGAAGAAGTTGAAGTTGTTTGCACAGTTGAGCCGTGGTATTATTATTCTTGATGACATCAGATGGGCGTGAGTTTTGGTGAGTGGGAGGAGGAGTGAAAGGGTGTAATTAGTATGAATAAATGAAGATCGGAACAGATATGTGTAGCGATCTTATGCTTAGGATTTCGTGTGAAGAGGTATAGTAGGTCTGTAGGTCCCTATATTGAGGTTACTGAGCAGCGATATATCTGTTTATGACTGTGCTTGTATAGCTATGTATCAGTTGGGCAGTAGCGCTTGCCGTTCTCCGTCTGTGCGAATTCGTGGATTGTTTCTCGCCCTTTTGGATTCCAGTCCGTTCTATAAATTGCTATGCATCCGCTAAGCTGGAGCACTTGAATATGGCTTTGATATGTACAGGTAGTAGAGCCAGTAGCGAGATCCAGGGCTTGGGGCGTGTAGCTCCTATTGGACTGATTTGATTTTTTTTCTCAATGGAGTTTGGCTTGAGATTTCGTAAATCGCTAGAAAAAATCATACGCTATTCGTTACACAAAAACAGTCTACTGCTAGATGCATGTCTACGTAGGTTATCACATAGATTAGGGAATGTATTGTATATATAGGTTTGCAGATAATGGTAAACGATGCTCGCTTGATATGTGCCTCTGTGCTGCTACAGCCTGCTACCCCCAGAGCCAGGTGGAAAGCGGGTCGTCATGGCATTATTTGGCAATACGCCATCGCTGGTGGGTCCAAAAGGAACCTTGTCTACACTGAGTTTCTTCTTTTTCAAGCTTTACAGCTTCTCCTTCACTACTCTAAGCTGCCTAATCTTCTAATAACTTTTCCTTTTCGTTCACCTTCTCGTAAAGCTTCTTGTTCTCAATCTTGTTTTCAATCAAGTCGTGGAAGGCAATGATAGCTCTCACCAAGGTACTGATGTAAACCATCATGAGTTCATCGTTGGTCTTGATGGTGTATGCAGTGGCCAATGGGTTGATATCACCTCCGGCGTTCTCAGCTCCTGCTTCATTAGTGGCGGTGGTGGTGGTGGTGGTGGATACCACAGCACCCTCTTCAGCGTCCTTGTTGGCCAAGTTCGGCAATAAATTGAACACATTCTGCAACTTACCCAAGATGGTGTGATTTATTGGAAGTTTATTGTTGTACACCTTGTCGAGATAGTTGGCGATCTCCCTTAATTTCTGATGCAAACCTAATAAAGACTGGTACGTCTGTGTGACTTTCAAGGACAAGGTACCGGCTGCTTGGTCCCTTATGTCTCTCAACAAGTGCTCCACACCGATCTCTTCTGCTTCTTCTGCTTCGATCAGAGAGGGCACGTGGATGAAGGTTCTTTCGGCGCTGGACCCGTCGTTCTTTATGTCTTCGATGGCAAAGTATGCGTCTGTAGGGATGCCTACTTCTCTAGGGTGTACATCAACAATAAGTAACAAGGGGTTGGAAGTGTACTTTTTGAACACGTCGTTGATCTTCAAGTCTGATGGCTTCAACTTTGGGCCCGAGTGGTACCAGCCGAGCAACTTTTCCTTCGCGTTGATCTTCTTGAACATTTCGCTCATGCTCTCGATGTAGTTGTGGTCCAAGAACCACACGCCTGGGTTCTTCTCGTCTTCCTCGAATGGTATAGCGAATGAGTTTGTGACTTTGATTATGTCCGAGCTGGCGGAGGCTTCGCCGAGAACGACACCGACGACTCTCTTCTTGGAGTCCTTGGCCACACGGTTGTAGTGATCCACGACCGACAAGAGGACCAATGGAGACACGGTGACGGTCTTGGAAAGATAATTAGCTTGAGCAGACATCTTTGGTGTGGTGCTTTCTATTATTGCTCTTTAGGGGTGGCGGAGTGGGTGTGGTATGGGAGTCTCTTGGGGGGTTGGGGAGGGTTGCAAGAGAGACAAGGGGGAGTTGTGTTACTTGTGTGGGACTGGGAAATGATTGGTTCCGTGCAAGAAATTAAAGAAAAAGAATGCTTGATGCTTCGTTGTAAGGGAACGCGATTAAATACGAGGTCAACAAAGTATACCAATTACCGTTTTCCGTAACCAAAATTGTGTGTAAACGTAGGTGCTAGCTAGCCAAATGTGTTGATTATCAATCGGTGGTGAGATTCAATTCTGAGGTTGTTCACTATTGCCTTCAGTCGTGTGAGAAACAAAATCTCCAGCTACTCCAGACCAGTGCGAATTGTGAGTGTGTGTGGTGAGTTCTGCCTGGAGGCACCCTCTGGAGATCTTGCATATAGTCAGGCAGAGAGAAGATCATCGAACAAATACACTTGATCAGTAAGCGCTGTTTCCACGTAACGGATAGCGCAGTAAGGTACCATTTTTGAGTGTGAACAAGCTGTAAGTGTGCCCTTTGAGACTAGAGCTATACCAATAAACAACCTAGGGACGGAATAGAAGGATAAAACCGCTAACACTACACTTCGTTTCTCGCTGTTGCACCCACTAATACACGATTACATTGAGCAGCCGGGACCAATTTGCCTGCGAGCACTAGCACACAAAGAACCACACAAGTAGCATCTCCCTCAAACACCATGTTCGGACAGATCGTTATTGGCCCTCCAGGGTCCGGAAAATCAACGTACTGCTATGGCATGCACCAATTCATGTCCGCCATTGGCAGAAAGCTGTGCATCATAAACCTCGACCCGGCAAACGACCGCCTACCATACCCCGTCGCCCTCGACATCCGAGACTTCATAACGCTCGAGGAGATCATGGAAGAGCTCCAGCTCGGACCAAACGGTGGGCTCATGTATGCACTTGAGTCTCTTGACGAGACAGACATCAACGAGTTTGTCAGCAAGATCAAGCGATTGTCCTTGGACTCCAACTACCTCATCTTTGACTGCCCAGGGCAGGTCGAGCTCTTCACCCACCACAACTCCTTATACAGAATATTCAAGAAGCTCACCAACCCGAAAGAGCTAGACCTCAGGCTATGCGTCGTGTCGCTCGTCGACTCGATCTACTTGACCAGCCCCTCGCAGTACATCTCCATCTTGTTGTTGAGCTTGCGGTCGATGCTCCAGATGTCCCTCCCGCACGTCAACGTGATATCGAAAATCGACATGTTGCGGAACTACGGCGAGTTGCCATTCAAGTTGGACTACTACACGGAAGTGCAGGACTTGAAGTACTTGACCCCGCTTTTGGAGAAGGAGCTGAACTCGGTGCTCGGCAGAAACTACGTGAAGTTGACAGAGATGATCGGAGAGTTGGTCGAGGACTTCAATTTGGTGTCGTTCGAGGTCTTGTCCGTGGAAAACAAGCAGTCGATGATCAACTTGTTGAGCGTGATAGACAAGGCCAACGGCTATAGCTTTGGTCTGACTGAAGTGGGAGGCGACACCATCTGGAGCGAGGCCACCAGACAGGGCGGCTTGCCAGGGTACAAAGAAATCGACATACACGAGAGGTGGATAGACAACAAGGAGGAGTACGATGCCTTAGAGAAGAAGGAGCAGGATGAGATGGCCCGAGAGATGGGCGCCGGGGGTGAAGATCCTCAACAAGGAGGTGACGAAAGGTTGGACGATGAAGGAGAGGAAGAGTGGGAGAGAGCAATCGAGCAGTGGGAAGCCGAGAGAGGAGGCCAGGGAGCGTTCAAGAGAAATGGATGAGCGCTGATACGAAAGCATACGAGCATGGTGGACGAACTATTATGTACTCTAAGCATGGACTTCAGTACTTGCAAGTATCGTTCTCCACGTTCTCACCACCCTCCTCCAATAGCATCTCCATACTTCGTTGTTTTCGAAATCATCGACACCTTTTCTTTCTCCCTTGCATTTATAGAAACACCACTTAATAGAAACCCAGAAAGTTACAATATCTGCTGTAAGTCAAAACTTCTATTCTATTCCCATAAATAACTCATATTTATCAAAAATCTGCGCATCAATCATTGAATTAACAGATTGGCTTCAGACACGTCGTCGCTTCCCTTGTACGATTGCAAGAATGCAGCCAAGGCTTCTTTGTGCTCTTTGATCTTAGTTGTGACTTCAGGCACCATCTTTTTGGACTCTTCAAGCACTTCGACCTGCTTCTTGACTTCGTACTCGTCAGCGTTGTTTGCCTTCATCTGACTGACGTATTGCTCTTGTTCAGTGACCTCTTGCTTGTACAAGGATTCTTCCTTTATGAGTCTCTTCAAGGCATTGACCTTGATCTGTACGGGTGATGGAGCCATGCTATCAGGGGTTGTTGGATTGTGATACGGGAGTGGTAGCTAAGGGTAACTATAGCTGAAGGGATCTGCTGATCTGCACGGTTTAGACGACTGAAATATTTGCAGTGTTAGTGTTTACACTTTGCGAGCGCGTGCCGCACGTGACTAGATATCAGAGTTCAGGGTGATGAAGAGATGAACGGCCCGTTAGAATCCTCCAACCTCCTTCTACCTCATCCACCAATCCACCACTCTTTACTTTCTCCTATATCGGTACCGCTGTCAAGATACAAGCTAAGAAAAGTGATGACTTGGAAGGTGGTGCATGAAAGACTGCAATGCATTTCCGGCAACATAGGCACTTCAATAATTCAGAGCATTGGTTGCATGATCCACTAAGTCAGTTGATTCAATGGAGTTCTTCGAAGTAGTGAGCATTCCCCCACAACTTTAGCCGTTTTCCATTGCCGCATAACTGGACCTTTTTCTTAACTTGCTTCTGCATGGAAGGGTCCCCTAGGACCAAACCTCGAGATGGTAGCTGCCGACTGCTTAGCATGGAGTCACGGCTGAGGGATTTGAGTAGACTTTCAGACTGTACATGCAGGATCGAAGTATATCGCTCACCGATACAAGTAGATTGAGATTGCCGATCGGCTGAAAATAAAATTTCGGCTCTTGGTGAGTTCTTCAGTATGGGAAAAATAAAATAATTTGGCTGCAGACTCGGTACGGCATGAGGCTTTTTTTAAGTTTACTCAAGTATGGGTGCAAATTTAAATACCTAATTCTTTGGGTTACTAGCCGTGAACCATGACTACCCAGGAATATGTTTCACTATATAAATAGGTACTGTCTCGCCTCTACTAAGGACCACAACTATCTTTTCCTTCCACTATCCATTACTCCAACAACAAGTCATGAGTGATACAGAATCCATCAGTACAGAAGAAAAAATTAGACAATTTGAACAACCAAGTTCAGAAAACAACCTCAGAAAGTATGCAACTAATCGTTCGATACAGTCTGAAAATGCAATCAGACATATAGTCACAGAGTTAGAAGAGGGCGCAGGTGCACTTGGTGACCTTGAACAGCCCTATGACATCAAGAGAGTGTTGACTCACCCTGATGAATCCTCGGTTCCACATGCAGATGATCCATGGGGTTACTTGGTTGACAGGGACACTCAATTGAGAATCGTAGAATTTACCGAAAACGACCAAAATGATCCTAAGAACTTGCCTACAATGGTCAAGTGGGCTTACACTCTCCTTCTTGGAATGGTATGTTTCGTCGTGGCATTAGGATCTGCGATTGTTACAGGTGACTTGGTGAGACCAAGTGAGTATTTTGGAGTTAGTGAGGAAGTTATTATCCTTGCTTCCGTAACAATGTTTGTGATTGGCTTTGGAGTTGGCCCCTGTGTCTTTGCACCTTTGTCTGAAGAAGTTGGAAGGAAACCCGTGTATGTAGCTACGTTGGGCGTTGCTGTGATATTCATTATTCCCTGTGCTTTGGCAAAGAATATCGGTACATTAATTGTTTGCAGACTTATAGATGGGATTGCCTTTTCTGCTCCCATGTGTTTAATTGGTGGCTCATTGGCTGATATTTGGCATGCAAACCAGAGGGGTGCAGCAATGGCAATCTTCTCTGCTGCTCCATTTTTGGGTCCTGTTTGTGGTCCAATATTCGGAGGCTTATTAGCTGATAATGCACCAACATGGAGATGGATATACTGGACCTTCTTGATTATAGCTGGCTTCACTTACATCATTCTCATTGTCTTTATCCCCGAGACCCATGCAAACACAATTTTGAAGAAAAGAGCAAAGCTTTTAAGAAAGCTTACTGGAGACGATACTTATTTGGCTGTTTGTGAATTGAAAGTTAGATCATTCAAGGAAGTTGCTGAAGTATCTCTCTTGAGACCCTTCCTCTTATTGAGGGAATTGATTGTTTTCTTACTCACAATGTACATGGCTGTTGTCTACGGTTTATTGTACATGTTTTTCTTTGCATACCCCGTTGTGTTCCAAGAAGGCAAAGGTTTCTCTGCTTCCAAAACAGGTGTGATGTTCATCCCAATTGGAGTTGGTGTGATAATCGCTACACTTGCTGCTCCATTTGTAAACAAGGACTATAACAAAAGAGCTCAAGTATACAGAGATAGAGGCGAATTGCCACCTGCTGAATTAAGATTGATCCCAATGATGATTGGCTGTTGGTTCGTACCTATTGGTTTGTTCTCTTTCGCTTGGTCCTCATATCCTTCTGTTTCTTGGGCAGGTCCTTGCTTCAGTGGCCTTGCTGCTGGATTTGGATTTTGTACTTTGTATAATCCTGCTAACAATTACATTGTTGACTCGTATCAACATTATGCTGCTTCTGCTTTGGCTGCAAAGACATTGGTTAGATCAATTTGGGGTGCTTGTGTCCCACTATTCACAATTCAAATGTATCACAAGCTTGGATACCAATGGGCCAGTTCATTGATGGCTTTCATTTCTTTGGCTTGCTGCGCTATTCCTTTCATGTTCTACATTTACGGAGCAAGAATCAGGACTTTCTCAAAGTATGCTTATTCACCAGAGGTGGACAACAAGAATGACATTGAAAGCAACAAATGATCGCCGCAATCATTACCACGAAACGACGCCCCCACTTTACATAAACTAACTAGATATTTTAATAGTATGAAACACATAAAAGATTACACTCTTATGTATGCTACGGTTTCAGGAATATGTCAAAAGTTTTAACTTTGCGATAAAGTTTACGGATGGAAACTTGGACATTATCAAACTCCAAAGAAAGAGAAGAAAGTAGAGGTATGAATACTACACTCAATGTGATTTACTTCCCCTCCATGGCTTAATCAAGGGCTCTTTTAGCACACCCCTTACCTATTACTCTCCCTCATTGCAAGCGCTGCAAGTTTGCATTTGTGCACACTAGGACCGATAATATCATGGAAATCAGGACTTTTGTTAGAAGCTTGTACTCATTTCAAGGAAAATTTTACAACCACAAATGCTGAATATAAAAGAAGCTCAAGATCCCCTTATTCAAAAATAAAACTTTTACTTCTTTTCTTTTCTTTTCTTCTCCATTCAATCACTGAATAAACAAACAAACACCCCAAACCGAGTCTCCAAACTTTTAAATAGCCTCTCTCAAACGGAAATGAAGTTCCTTACCTTTACCAAAAGATCCAACATGAGTGGTTCCACAACCACTAACGGAAAGACTAACAAAAAGAAGTCTAACCAGAAGAAAAGCTCTTCCAACAAAAAGTGTGGTAGCAATGCCACCAGTGCTGGCCTTACTAACAACAAGGCTAGCGCTAATAACTCATCTCCTTCAGAGAAGAGCTTTGGAAAGAAGTTGGCTTCTATTCTTAGCTTCAAGAAAAACAAGCCACTTCCAAACAAAGTTGAAGTTGAGAAACGTAGTATTGATACCGACAGGTATGCAAGAGCAAAGAAGTGTTCCGACGCTTTTTTGAACAAATCTAACATTAAATATCATCCAACTGTGCTGGAGATTGAAAGAATGAAGCAAAACTTGCAGCAAAGTCAACTTTCTATGACAAGTCCTAAAATTGAAATTGATTTTGATACTCCCATGACTGATGAGGAAAGAGCTCAAACCTTTTTCCCCAGATCTGGCTCCCTGAGCCCAATGAGTAAGTCCGCTGCCTCTCTTGGTTCATTTTCGACCAACTACAGCCTTAACCAAGATATTCCTACTACTCCATCTACTGCACCATCCACTCCATCACCACCCACATTAGTTAAAAATGCTCAATATTATGAAGAGAGATCCCGTAGAAAGTATTCTTACGCTGAAATTATGGGAGACTCTTCTTCAACTGAAACAATCACAATGCTCTCAGCCTCTTCAATTCCTGTTTTTCAAATGCCGGTTAACTTGAAGTACAAAAGAAGATTCAATGTGGCTACCAATGGCAATGACGATATCAACGAGATTCAATTGCAATCGATTGAAGCTCGTTAGCTTTCACTGCCATTTGCAAGTTCAATACCCTTCGCCTTTCAATGGTATTGAACTTGAAGCCCATGCATTGGAACAACCTGCTGTACTATAGACACCACACCAATAAAACAGTCAAACATACAAGAGAATACTCAATGGAGCCATGAATGGCAATGCTAACAGTATCGACGAGAATCAATTGCAATCAATTGTCACTATCTCGATACCACTGCCACGATTGCGCTTACTACCCCTTTGCCTTTCAAGGGGGACTAAACCATTGAATAAATGAAGTAATATGATGATTAGAATGATTTATAACGACCTAAAATTAAAAAAAAAAAAAAAATTTAAAAAAAAAAATAGAAAAAAACCAAAAAAATTACCCAATTTGCTCGATACCCAATTAGCTAGATATTTAATATAGAATGTTTCTTTATGTATTTGATCATGTAAGAATATGCTCGGCTTCGCTTCAAAGTGGCCAATTCTCGTCCTACATTGTCAGGTCAATGGCTATAAGAAGATGTCACCAGGTAATCGAAGCAATAGTGACAGTCTCATGTTCCAAGTCAGTCTAATCTGGAGAAAACGTGTTATTTTACTCTATTGACATGACAATTGAATTTCAAGTGACAGCTTTGATTGTGTTTAGAAATTTAATTTGTGCTCACTCAAATTTACTTAGCGACGGAAACACAGAGACTGATATCATCTAATATCGAGCCGAAGCCTTTACCAGGCAGTCATATACAGAGACAATACTAAGGACTCGCCCAATCTTAAAAGTAGCACTTTTGAGTGTCACCATAGAGGTTAGTGTGAGACACTCTCAGCACCCTCCATCAACTCACCGACTCCTCTGCACTGGAGCCATTTTGGCTGCAAATTCTGTTGATGTCATCTCAAGTTTCCTGCAGGTGCGAGTATTTTATGCTACGTTCCTTTATTTATTTTATTTTATTTCTTTTTATTTTTTTATTTTTTTATTTGAGATCAATAACTAAGCGAGGCGAAGAGGTAATAAATACCACAACTATCGCCTCCCCTAATACCACTCCACACAAGCAATTCTTAGTATCATTCAATGGGAAACAACGAGGTAGTAGACCCAGAGTTCGCTACTGGTGTCATCAAGGCACAACTAAACGGCGTGATAACCAACTTGAGCGCCAAAATCAAAGAATTGGAAGCACAGCAGACCAAGTACACTGAGTTGATCAGAGATATAGACCAGTCCAAGAAGGAAAATGTCATGGTATTGTTAGGTGACGGATACTTCGTGGAACACACAAGAAAAGACGCAAAGGCCTTTTTGCAGCGTCGTACCGAAAACATCGATAGAGGCATCCAAGATATAAAGCTGAAGGTCAAGGAGGCCCAGGGAACGTACAAGAAGTTTGAAGAGTACTCGAAGCATGAGGGCTTCAACGAGAAGAGCACCGAAACAGAGGAAAACCCACTAAATGAGGAGGGGCTTCCATACATGGATATACGCGAGGAACTCGACGAAGAGGGGAACGTCCTCGCGGTAAAGATGAACGACAAGGCATTTGATCAAGATAACGACAGAGTTGGTAACGGTTATGAAAAGCATAAGGATAACGATGACGACGACGACGACGAAAACGATATGACTACCCCAGACTCCCATTCGCCTCAAGGAGGCCATGCGGCTGATTCTGTTACGCCAGAGTCTTTGGAGTTGGAGCTCGAAAGCAGTGCAGTGGATGAGGTACTTCCGATCATGGAAATAGTCGAAGAATTAGACGAGCATGACAATGTGATATCCAGTAAAGTCAAATCAGCTAGCGGAGAAAAATCAGCTACAAAGACCTTCCCGGTGCCCAAGCCAGTGCCCGCAGCCTTACCCACGCCAAACAAGAAAGCTGTACCCGAGCCGAAGGAAGATGCGGTGTCCAAGCCAAAAGAAGATATGGTGATGGATATTGTAGAAGTTATTGACGAGAATGACAACGTGACGTCGAGTGAAGTGAAACCGTTTGTCAATGTGGAAAAGAAAATAGATGCTGCAGTCACTGACACAGAGGCTACGCCTGAAATAAGCAATGGCAAAGAGCAAATGAGTGAACTTTTAGAGGACATGGAAATCATCGGCAAGGCTAAAGCAAAGACCAGCGAAGAAGAGTTGTTGAACAAGATCGACAAACTAGACATTTCTGCCGATGACAAATTCAGGTTGAAGTTGATCCTACTTGAAGAGTATAGAAAAATTAGTGATACAGACAAGACAGAGGAAAGCTCAAAGAACAGCCAAGAATCGGTGAACACTCCAAAGATTGAATCTTTAATTGACGAAGAGACCAGAAAGACCTCCGGTAGCGAAAAAATCACGTCAGGATCCATTGCCATTGACAAAAACGATATACTAGAGTTAGAATTATTGGCTGACGATTTCGATGAAGACGAGAATGGTGTGTCTTTTGCCGACGACGAAGAGTGGGATTTCGAATTTAGCGACGAAGAAAACGGAGATGGCAATGATAAAAGTAGAGATGACGATGACGATGACGATGATGATGACGAAGACGACGACATGGCAGATGAATTACTATACGGCAATAACAGGCCTGATTTTATCGCCAACAATGGTTTAAATAATAGACTTTGGAACGAAGTAATGTCGTTGAGGAATAAAAACGCTGGAAATGAAGAAGAAGAAGTGCCTAAGGCTAAAAAAGCATCCACCGCTGTGAAGAAATCTGTTCGTTTTGCTCCATCATTGGAAATATTTGATATTGAAAATGTGAGTGAAGAATTGAAGAACATCGAACACTACAACATGAACGTATCAAGATTCAAGCAAGAAAGATTGGCCGGAGCAAAAGTTCCTGCTGATGAGATTGCGCTCAACAAGGCTCACTCTATTAACAAGGAACTGAAAGACTCATCTGGTGCTGTTAGTGACATCGTTGTTGATAGAAGCATTGTAGAGGAGCCTGAGCCAATGCAAGATTTGACCAAGAAAAAGTCTCGCTTTAAGCTCATGAGAGAAGGTAATCACGAACAAGCCGCACCCCAAAATGTATCGGCCTTTCAAAATGAGGAGGAAAAGGAAGAAGATCAACCACTCACTGATATTGTAGAAAGAGACATTGACAATACAATTCATGAACTGAAAATTACTGAAGTTACCGATAAAGACGAGCCAGCAGCCACCGGAGTCACTTTCGAGCCACAAACCAAAGATACCAAGTTGCATAAAGACGAAGACGTGATTAGTGACATTGTCGAGAATCCTATACTGGAGGAATCTGTCACATCAACTTCCGAGCCTGTTATTACCGACATTGTCGAGAATTCTGTGGACCCGGCTGATTCTCTTCCAGAAATCGTGAAGCCTGCTAAGATGTCAAGATTCAAAATGCAAAGAGAGGCCAAGACAAACGCTTTAGTTTCGGCTCCACAAGTTACCGAGACAAACAAACCTGAAAGCACCTACAAAAGTGTGACTGACGAGAAGCGGCCACTCATTGGCAATGAGACAATAGACAGAAAGCATGCTATTGAGCAAAGCATATCCCAGGTAGAAGATAAGAATTTTGAGACTCGGGGCAAAAACGAAGAAGAAGATATCGAGGTTGTTAATACTACTATGGACTATCAAGCTATGCAGAACGATATGGACACAATGGCTAAGGCGTACGTATTGGGTATGTACGATGACGATATTGAAACCGAGGGTCCAGTTATTGACAAGATAGAGGATTTTGAGTTGATCAACCAGATAGTTGAAGCTAGGGAAAGGGAGAGAAAGGCCAACCCTAACGCCGACACAGACAACGGAGAAAACTACAAAGGTGACGAAGAAGAAGAAGAAGAGGAGGAGGATGATGATGGCCCTGTATTACTGGACATTGTTGAGCATGACAATAATTTCAACTACAACGATGAGGATGAGGTTGAAGACAGCATTATACAGGATGAAGTACACACTAACTACCAGAGACTTCGTCGTCAATTAATGCAAGCGAGAAAGGAAGGATACCGCAAGACAGAGTCAGAGTTGGAAATCGAACCAATCGATGAAGACGGTAATCCAATCAAAGTAAGTAGATTTAGAGCCGCACGCTTGAATTAATTATTTTTCATATAGTATTTTTTTTTATGAATAACGACATACGATATACACTTAACACCATAACCGAGAATGTAGCGAAAAAAAAAAAGAAACACATAGAAAATAGAACCTACGACTGAGAGCTAGTATTGCTAGGAGCAGTAAAGAGTGGGTACAGGGAGAGTGAGAGCTCAATATCTGATGGAGGCACCAGACATTCAGAGACTCAAGGCATCCCGGGGAATCAAACGTTTCCGGTTAAAAGCTTAAACGGGCGTATCTTAACCTTAAGTTGAGAAAAAGCAATAACAAAATCGGGCGATGCTGTCGCGTCCGAATCTGAGAATCCGGGGAAACTCAAAAAATACAGCAAAAGCGGCAACCTGGACACTCCGGGAACAAAGTACCCAACCTAAATAGCTGGGGCCACAATAATCTGGGGTGCATAAGAACTAACGCTGATGAGGATGAACTCTCCTTCTGTGCTCCTGTACTATAGGGCACGGAGATCAGGAGGTGGATGGTACGATAGACACACTCTCTGGGTCGTACTACAACAACCTTCGACTATTTCAGGTTGATAATTTTTTTTTTTCTTATTCCGCGCGGACTTTAGACACTCCGGCACCGCAAAGCTTAAACTCCAGGCGTACGTAAAATTTTCACCCTGGAACCTTTCGAGTATT
This sequence comes from Dujonia boleticola, assembly GCA_029581775.1. Taxonomy (NCBI): domain Eukaryota; kingdom Fungi; phylum Ascomycota; class Pichiomycetes; order Serinales; family Debaryomycetaceae; genus Dujonia; species Dujonia boleticola. Next base: position 762,223 of record JARGRU010000014.1, on the reverse strand, counting down.
GTGGGCGCAGACGTAGTTTGGGCGAGTGTGTGTGGGCGATCGTGTTGTCGTTTTTCGGCTCAATAATAACAACAAAGAAGGCAGAAAATACCAAGTATATAGGAGAAGTTGGAAAATATTTCTCACATCCAGTCTAGCTACTAGGCTTCGCGCTTTCCCCGGAATACGCGGTGGTAGCTGGCAGAGGGCAGCTGACCGTTTACAGTGCTACATCATCTAAATATGTCACATGAGTGGCTAGCGAAACCGCTTATTCCCCATGGTACTGCCCCAGTGCGCTCTGTCAATCTCGCCTAAACTTCTTATCGCCTATTTGCGTAGATGAACGACAGGGTACCCGAACAGCTTTCTCCTAACTCGCTCCATCCATTCCGCGCAATTTATGTAGAGTTGCATACCCACAGTGTGGAAAAAGAAAAAAAAAAAAAAAAAAAAAAAAAGAAAAATATGCTGCATCTACTTATAGTGAAATTTTATGATCAACCAATCGGAGTTTAAGATTCAGCTGTTCCCAACTAACCATATTTTTGGATCCCAGCGTAAAATGTTTGGGTGTGCAGTGTGTTGCTTGGTGTGGATGATGATAGTATTTAAACTCTGATAATTCCACATTCTTCTCCTCATTTTTTTTTCCCATTCCTGTTCCCCCGCAGTTTTATTATTTCTATATTTCTAGAATTTTGTTTCAATTGTTGGCAAAAAAAAAAAACAAATTGTAAGTACACTATTAAGAAAAGAGGGGATACCATACAGTACACAACAAAAAAAAAAGAAGCTCCCATTCTGCCTACTGAATTAAGCTACAATGTGTGTAGTACGAGGAGTAAAAATAGCCTGAAAAAGAAACTTCAGCTCAAATACGGGCACTTATACGTGGAAAGGCTGGGCCAAACACACGGCAGAGCAAAAAGGTTCCAAAAATAAACTAGCGCTGACCTCCCCAAGGTTTTTAGCTGCGTAAATGGCCAACTTATACGAAACTTGGGGCAGGCCATAAAACCACCACTCAATCGCCAAAATCCTTTTGGTGTGTCCCAAAAAAAAAGCTGAAGTGAAAAATTCATTCTCTGTCAAAAAAAAAAAAAAAAAAAAAAAAAAAAAGTGCCTGTACGACGCTATCAACGGTTATTTTCCGTCCCTTCTATGTCAAGTCGTATAGAAAAGAAAAAGAGGAGAGCGAGAGAACATCGAAAGAGGAGTGTGTGCATGGGCTTGTTTTGAGTCAGGAATTCATCCACGCGTGCGCCCGAGAGTGACTGCCTGCTATACGAAGCAGCCAAACCGTGAACGATCGAGATTGCTCCAAAAAAGAAAGGGTCGTCTGAGGTTGCATACCCTGGCGTCGTTTATCGCAATACGATAAGCGGTATAAATACGTCCCTTCAAGCACTCTCAATTGCCCAACCACCACCACCACCACTACTACTACCACACCAAGCACGCACGCACTCTGCCACTTTGCAATTGACCACACACACCCCTTTCCTCCCGATCTTGTCCCGATCTTTCCTTACGAATTGACTAATTTTTTTTTTTGTGCTACTGCATCTATCTCTGCAGCACGCTTCCCATCTCCATACTAACAAGCCGATAGTGAAAAATTCCTACCGCTATTTTTTTAGTTGCGCGTAACTCACCAAAGCATCTGTTTATCAAAAAAAATTTTGTTGAGCAGTAAAGCAGCCAAAAAAAAAAAAGAAAGAAAATAAAAAAAAAATAAATACCCACGTATTTAGTCGATCTTCATCTCGCAATCTACAATTTGAAGAATATTTCAGATTCAACCAGTTGGCCGATTTCCCTTCCCTTTTTTTCCCTACCTTTCCCTGAATTTGTGAACAAATTCAACCCAATCCACAACCCACCCAATCTCGCATATATATTCACATCCAACCATGTCCTCAATTCTTAAGCAAAGAGTGAGATATGCTCCATACTTGAAGAAGCTTCGTACACCTGAGCAGTGTGTGGAATTGTTCTCTCCTGGCCAGTACTTAGGTTGGTCTGGTTTCACCGGTGTCGGTGCTCCAAAGGTTGTCCCAACTGCCTTGGCTGACCACGTCGAAAAGAACAACCTCCAAGGTAAGCTTGCATTCAACTTGTTCGTTGGTGCCTCTGCCGGTCCCGAAGAAAGCAGATGGGCCGAAAACTCCATGATCTTAAAGAGATCCCCACATCAAGTCGGTAAGCCAATTGCACAAGCCATCAACGACGGCAGAACCCAGTTCTTCGACAAGCACTTGTCCATGTTCCCACAAGATTTAACCTACGGGTTCTACACCAGAGACAAGGCCAATGACTTGTTGGACTACACCATCATTGAAGCCACCGCTATCACTGAAGACGGTTCCATTATCCCTGGTCCAGCCGTCGGTGCCACCCCAGAGATGGTCTCTGTCTCCGACAAGATCATCATTGAGGTCAACACCACCACCCCATCATTCGAAGGTTTGCACGACATTGACATGCCCGTGAATCCTCCATTCAGACAACCATACCCATACACCAGAGCTGACCAAAAGAACGGGTTAGTCTCCATTCCAGTCGACCCATCCAAGGTTGTCGCCATTGTCGAGTCCACCGAAAAGGACAAGGTCCCAGCCAACACCCCATCTGACTTGATGTCTCAAAACATTGCTCAACATTTGATTGAGTTCTTGGAACACGAAGTCAAGGTCGGTAGAATGCCAGAAAACTTGCACCCATTGCAATCTGGTATTGGTAACATTGCCAATGCTGTTGTTGAAGGTTTAGCCGCCTCCAACTTCAAGAACTTGACCGTTTGGACCGAAGTCTTACAAGATTCCTTCTTGGATTTCTTCGAATCCGGTTCTTTGGACTACGCTACCGCCACCTCCATCAGATTGACCGAGGCCGGTTTCGAAAAGTTCTACCAAAACTGGGACTCTTACTCCAAGAAGTTATGTTTAAGATCGCAAGTTGTCTCGAACTCTCCAGAAATCATCAGAAGATTGGGTGTCATTGCCATGAACACCCCAGTTGAAGTTGATATCTACGCCCACGCCAACTCCACCAACGTTATGGGTTCAAGAATGTTGAACGGTTTGGGTGGTTCTGCTGATTTCCTTAGAAACGCCAAGTTATCTGTCATGCACACTCCATCTGCCAGACCAACCAAGACCGACCCTACTGGTTTATCTTGTATCGTCCCAATGGCTTCCCACGTTGATCAGACCGAGCACGATTTGGACGTCGTTGTCACCGAACAAGGTTTAGCTGACTTGAGAGGTTTATCTCCTAAGCAAAGAGCTAAGGAAATCATCAAGAAGACTGCTCACCCAGACTACAGAGACCAATTGATGGATTACTTTGACAGATCTGTCTTCTACGCTGAAAAGAAGAAGTCCTTACACGAGCCACACATCTTAAAGGATGCCTTCAAGATGCATATCAACTTCCAAGAAAACGGTACCATGAAGTTAGATTCATGGGATCAAAAATTCTAAGATGATTTGTACTGCAAGTATGAAAGTAATAAAAACCTAAACAAAGAAATAAAGAAAGAAAAAAAAACAGAAAAATACCAACAAATCAATAACTAAAGGCTGGGTTTCATAAATTTATCATGATTACGTATACTAAAACCTCGAATTGCAGCAAAGGGATAACAAATTTCTGATGTCACTTCCATAAAGCTACTATCCGTATACATTTGTGGTAGTAGTATAATATCTATATAGAAATAAATGTGAATAATTTTTGACTTTCCAGCAGCTTGTAGTAACTGACCAATTGCAGTCATTGACCCCTCCCACACCCGTCTCCAACGGGTTTTCTCTTCGGGTTGGATTACTGTTAGCAGAGATGGCATTTCCCATGGAGACTGAAAAATCCGAGTCACGTGATACGTATCATCATATTTTTCTAGAATTTACTACAACCACAAGCGACATCCCAATTTTTTCTCCCTCTGATTCTCACAATCATTGGCCCTGTTTCTTTTTCACTCTTGATTGACACCATACACCAGTAATATAACGTAACGGAGAGACATATAGACATATAGAGTTACACGTATCGATCATGTTGATAAGAAATCAAAATCTGATTGTCAAGAGTGTATCTGTGCGCTTGGGTCATCTGGTCAGGTGCAAAGCCAACGGTGCCAGAAGAGCCTTGAAGTTGCAAGGATCTCCACATACCAGGGTGTTTGTGAGATCATTCCATGGATCAAACAAGCTTTCAATTGACTTTGACCCTTACAAGACCCTAGGAGTCGAGAAATCCGCAGATGCAAAGGATATCAAGAAGGCTTACTACCAGTTGGTCAAGAAATTTCACCCAGATGTGAATAAGGAGAAGGATGCCGAGAAGAGGTTCCACAAGATCCAGGAGTCGTACGAGTTATTGAGCGATAAGGAAAAGAGAGCGCAGTACGATCAATTCGGAGCCAGTGGCTTCGATGCCAACGGAAATGCAAACCCATTTGGTGGCGGTAACCCCTTTGGAGGTTCCAACGGGAACCCATTCGGAGGCGGTGGTGGCCAGGGCAATCCCTTCGGCGGCATGGGGTTCGATTTCGAAGACTTATTCAAGCAGGCGTTCAACGGGGGTGCCGGAGGTGCCAGAGGCGGTGCTGGTGGCAGAGGAGCCGGTGGTTTCGTCACCGAGCATGTAGGTGACAATATTGAAGTCTTGAAGACCATCTCCTTCAAAGAGGCCATCTTTGGCACGAAAGTCCAAGTCAACTACAAGGCCGTTGAGTCGTGTGGTACCTGTAAGGGGTCCGGTTTGAAAAAGGGCAAGAACAAGTCTACATGTCCACAGTGTCACGGGTCCGGCCAAACAACCCACGTGATGGGAGGCTTCCACATGGCATCTACCTGTCCTTCCTGTCACGGCTCCGGTGTGCACATCTCCAAGAGCGATGAGTGTGGCTCCTGTCATGGTAACGGGGTGGAAGAGGCACCCAAGTCGCAATCCGTGGAATTACCATGCGGTATCATGGACGGCTCGAGGCTCCGTGTCCCCGGTGCCGGCGATGCTCCATTCATCACCAAGGATCCATACAACCAAACCAGAAACGGTGACTTGATCATCAGAGTCCATGTTTCCAAGGATCCTGTATTCACCAGATCGGCAAACAACATTGTGATACAAAAGGACATCAAGATGACCACGGCCGCATTAGGAGGAGAGATCGTCGTGCCAACTATCGATGGAGAAAAGATTAAGTTGAAGATCAGAGCAGGTGTGCAGAACGGCCGCAAGTTGACCATACCAGACAAGGGTGTACCAATCAACCGTAATATCAACAATAGAGGCGATATGGACGTGATTTTGGAGGTCAAGACTTTGATACCTGAGACGCCAGTCCAAACTGCCTTGTTGGAGGCATTAGCCGATGCATTCAACGACAAAGAGGCCAAGAGAACCGATGCACACTGGAAGTTGGACGTGGACGAAGACGGACAGGAGAGCAGCGGCAAGGACGGCGAAAACGTCGACAGGACCATCGATGAGAACGACTTGGGACCCAAGCAAAACAGAATTGGTAAGTTTTTGAGTAGATTCTTCAACATGAAGGACGAGAAGAAGTAGGGGGAGATACTTGTAAATAGGTAAATAGTACTTTATAAATAATAGCAATGGGATAAATATATATATATTATTATTAGAGGAGAGAGACTAGAGACTGGAGCGTGGAGACTATCGTTGGTGAGTGAGCGAATTGCACTCCATTTGGGAGAGGGTCAGCCACCTAGCAGTGAGGTCAAGAGACGGCTGCTGACGGCTTACCGCTGTAAAAGAGGCTATTAGTAGCCCCCAACGATGAAATTCACACGTTGTAGGCGGCACTCTGTTAGGCGACCTGCTGAACCCGATCACGCGAGTCTGATCACGCGCCAGCGCTATTGGCAGGAGCACTGAATTTTTGTTTTGGGCCCCACACTACGACGCCAAACACGTTATTTCCAGAAACAAAAACATGCATACGAGAGAAGGAAATTGAAAGGCACAACGCACATCAACACCACCCGTGAAATGCATCATAACGGAAAACAAGAAGAAATTTATCGATTGTGTAATGCCCATCCTCTTTGTATTGAAACCTTCTCTTGCTTTTCAGATAACACAGGGCCATCTGGGGTGACCCTCCGTGAGCCTCTCCAGTATCTGCAACCACCCACCGACGCTTCTGGCTGAGTAAATGTGCTGGTTCTTATTCTATTTATAGTGTCCATAATTAAAGTTAAAATCCATTCCACAGCAAGGAAATTGTAATAAGCTCGAAAAAAAAAAAAAAAAAAAATAATATAGCCAAAACTGTTTGTAGAAAAATACTTATTATTCATAATTAGCGAAAAAATTAAAAGGTACGCTTGTATTATTTTTTTTATTTTCTTTCTACTTCATCTCTTCACCGTCCTCACTAATTATCCACAAATTAGAGACTCGTTTGACGTGGTACTGTCTGGTTGTTTACTGTTGCTTGTTACACACGCGCAGACAAGTTGAGTTGAGCCTCGGCAGTTATAGATCTATATACAGCGTTTCTAACCCGTTTGTTTTTCACACATTGATTTTGGTTGTTTTTTTGAAGAGTCTTGGTCTTTATGCCCTTCCAGGTTGCTCTTGAAGTTTGAAATTTGTTACTAGACGACCCCCTCTAAGATTCTAGCCACTAGGCAGTCCTATTGCACTCACTCCATCAGAGGCTAGCGACACGCTTATTTACAGTGCTGGATTTCCCCCCTACCTTTCCATCACCCACCCCATACACCTATTAAGCAATAAGCTATTCCCCAGTCAGAAGACACTACTGACAAGTCGTTCGCTACTCACCACCACCACCCACAATGTCATTCGTTTACACAAAGAGAAGAGTGTCCAGTTTACCCTTGGTTGTTGAGGAGAGTCCTGCCACCAGTCCCAAGCCCTCATCGTTTAGCGACAAAAAGGGCATTGTGAAAGTGACCACTGTAGATCTGGACAGCTTCGAAGAGGTCAACATACAAAGGAGCATTAACAGCATTGGATCCATAAGGAGAGCTCATTCGGTTTCAGGTAAGCCGAATCTCGCTTCCAGCAGGGAGAGCTTGATTGCGTCTGGCACCAACAACACTACCCCGGTTACTGGTACACACGGTCCTTCTCCACTCAAAAACCAAGTTCCTAGGAGATCGTCTTCAATAAGCAGCAGCACCTCAAATAGATCCAACAAGTCTGCCAACTCTCAAGAATCCTCATTTATGGTTTGTGTGAACAAAACACCACTGAACTTGACTCCCTCTCAGAGATTAAAGTTGCGTAAGTCACAGTTGAGCGACTCCATCACAAAGTTGAAACAAAATGACTACGTTCTGCAAGAACAGCAGCAACAAGAGCTTCTGCTTCAAAAGCAACAACACTATAGACAGTCACAGCACCTCAACTTGCTCCCGTTCCACAATAAGCCAGCGGGTGCTAAAAATTACGACGAGAATGACGACGAAGAAGATGTTGATGATGACGTTTGTATGTTCAACGTTCCCTTCTCACAGCCTTTGTCATCCATCAGTCAAAGGGAGAAATATACATACACGAACAATGACAGAAAACTCTCATTAACTACTGACTCCACGCGAGCTTCATCGATTTTGAGTCAGTCCAGTTTCACCGATTCGGGATCCATCACTAGCTATGAAGAAGGTGACCAGAATAACAGGAGTTTGCAGAGCATTATCAATAGTGCAAACACGAGTTGCAGCAATATCAACATTGAAGATTTGAATCTCTCCCAGGATGCGGAAGAATTGACTTTACTATTCAACCAAAATGATTATGTTCAAATAAACGAGGAAACCAGGCAGCGTAAAAAATTGTTGTCTAGTTTCAAAAATGTGAACGTTGGTTTACAGGAGGAAATAATCAAGAAGTTCACTAGAGATGTTTCAGAATCTGAACAATCCTCTATTCCACCATCCCCATCAACGGAAGTACCCACTAGAGTTCCCTCTCAATCCCATACATCATCACCCACTGTCACCACCAACAGTCCAAACAACACGACAATCAGAGCCTTATCTACATCCTCCATAAAAAATCCGAAAAGAGTATCGATTGCCTCATCGTACTCTCCACATCCAAGGTCTCTGTCAACCTCTGAGTTGAAGACCAGCTCCCCACCTACAGGAAAGAATGAATCCTCAAGCAATAATGCACAGATGGTTGGCCCTGGCGGCTCAACATCCAAGTACTTTTCATTTACAAGACCAACCTGGTTGCCTCCGAAAGCAGTGTCGGACAAGCGTAAGCATCAATTAGAATCTGAGTACTTGATCCAACAAGCCTTGCAAAAGGAAACTGACCAAAAGAATCAGAAGTTGGCCAAGTTGGAGAAATTGAAAAAATTAAGACAGAAGGACTTGCGCACATGGGAAGATGATGTCTTACCAGATGGGAAGCTGATACTGGATGCTGAATACCAAAAGAACATCGGCAAACAATTCGTTAAGGATATGTACTGGAGAGGTATACCTTCCCAGGGATTGCGTTCAAGAATTTGGTTCAAACAATTTGGTAATGGCTTACAGTTGACTGAACATACATGTACGTACTATTTCCAAAAGGCGAAGAAGTTCAGGACAAAGGTCAGTAAATTTGAAAACATTTTACAAATGAAGAAAAAGCTGATTATTGAAGCATATATCAGGAAAGTTCCCGCAATTATCAAGATGAAAAGGTACTATGATAGAGTTAATAAGGACTTGATTGATACTTTCCCCGACTTGAATTATTTCCAAAGCGCTGACAATATTTCGAGGTTGGTAGATATCATAACAAGTTTCCTTATTCTCTTGAACGAAACGGATCAAGGATTGGAAGTTGATGACGACAAATTCAAGAATATGAATTTCCAATACTATTTTACTGGTTTGACCAATTTAACCGGTATCATTTTTTACAACTATAGCAGAGGAAGTTACAGAACATTCATCACAATGTGCAACATGTTTCAAAAGCCTTTGCTCAATTTGTTATTGGCATACAAGGTTCATTCAGTCGAAGAAGAAGCTCGCGCCGACAAAGACGATCAAAGAACTTTAGAAGAGAAAGATGCTGAAGGCGCTTTAACTGACGAACAGAAGAGACTCTTAGTCAATTCATTGAATGAAGTGTTTGTAAATGAATTCGAGAAGAATTTCAAGGAGAAGCTCAACAGACTTTCAATACATTTTTCGGTTATTGGAATGAAACCGCTTGATTACATACCCAACCTCATTTTGAGTTTATTCAGTAATTTCGTTGATTTCCAGTTGAGTTGTCATATTCTTGATATATATGCATTTGAACTGGACGCTTTCTTAATAAGTTCCCTCTTAGGTGTTTTGCACAAAATTCTGTTCAAACTTTACGGAACAAAAGAGGAAAATTTGGTGATACTAGGAGAGAATTATAGAGAAGTGTTGAATTCACCTTTGCAACGCTCCAAGAACCCAGAATCATACAGGTACTTGAATGTTGGACTTGAACATGAATTCATTCAAAAGGTCAGGGAATTGCACAAGTAAATAGCCTGGACTTTTTTTAACAGAATATCACTCAACTTCAGAGTGAGGCCCCAAAATTTATGAAGAAACGCATACCCATATACAAACTTGAACAGATCGTAAGCCATTGTAAGTAAAATTGTAATGTATTTACAGTAAAAAAAAGTATCCTAAAATTACATGCTTATATTAATATTTCTGTTGTAGCTTGCTTTGGGCATTTCATTTTGCATCATTAAGCGTCTTCAACAATTCTGCGCCATCAGCTGGTGTTTTCACTTTCAAAACATAAGTTTCAATTGTTTTGTCTTCCTTCACAGTTGGAACACGCACCATGGACCCGTTACCAATGGTATCGTAAGTGACATCTTTGTTAACCAGGGTGTTCAATAATACTCTTAACCCACCGTCAGCACGAATTAATATTCTTGACTTCTTGGTTTCCTTATTTTTCAAAACTTTAACGTCCCCTAAACCTTTGTTGTTGTATGGTTGTTCTTTGTTACTTGGGTCAAAAAGCATCAACTTTGTACGCTTGGTATATAAGACATCTTCATCTTCTTCACCAGTTTGTGCGTTCTCGATCTTCTCACTTGCTAACTGAGCAACTGGCTTGAAATTCACATCTGGTTCTTGCTCGTCTGCAGCTTCCTCGGTGGCAGCTCCTGAGTTTGAACCAGTCGAAGGAGGAGTGCTTTGTGCAGGGGAGGGGTTGAAACTAAAATTGAAGGCTGACTTGGTGGCTCCAGCAGAGTTGTTAGAGGAAGAACCAAATGCAAACGAAGGCTTGGATGAAGAGTCTTCCTTACTTGAACTTCCAAACGAAAATGCTGGAGTGGATGTAGGTTGAGTAGTGGTTGAGCCAAAGCTAAATGCTGGCTTCTTAGCGCCGTCTGCAGCTTGAGTGCTTGTAGTAGTGTCCTTGGCACCAAAAGTGAATGAAGGAGTGGCGGTTGTGGCAGATGGTGCTGCTTCCGAGTTGGAAGATCCAAAAGTAAATGGTTTGGCTGCCTCTGCTGCTGGTTCCGCTGGTTTGGATCCGAATGCGAATGAAGGTGCTTTGTCAGATTTAGAAGTTGCTGCTGGAGCTCCAAAGTTGAAGGCAGGCTTGGAGGCATCCTTGGCAGCCGGAGTTTCTGCAGCTGCAGGTTTGGCTCCAAAAGTGAAAGCTGGGGCTGCGGATGGTGGGTTGGATGCAGCGCCAAAGGAAAATGGTTTTGCTGGAGCAGTTGTAGCACCTTCCTTTGGCTCAGCTGGTTTCGAGCCGAAAGAGAAGGCTGGGGTTGAAGTGGCTGCTGTGGAAGAGCTTCCAAAGTTAAAAGATGGTGCGGGAGCCTTACTTTCCTCGTCCTTCTTTGGAGGAGCAAATCCAAACAAAGATGTCAGCTTTTCAGTGCCTGAAGCCGGTTTCGTGTCATCCTTCTTTTCTGCTGCGGCGTTTCCAAAGGAGAATGGCGCAGGTTTCTTGACTTCTTCTCCCTTTTTACTTTCTTCCGTCTTCTGGAGCTTGAATACACTGTCTTTGATTGGCTTATTGAATTGGAAAGTAGGTCCCTTGATTTCAATTTCAGATTCGGAATCTGAGTCAGAGTCGACCTTTTTCTTTTCTGGTTTAGGGCCAAAGGAAAATGGAGAGTTCTTGACAGTGGGCTTGGCGTTTAAAGTAAACTTTGGACCCTCAACCTTTATGTCGTCGTCAGAGGAGTCTGAGTCTGAGTCTGAGTCAACCTTGACAGGCTCAGGCTTTTTGCTCGTGGGAGCAGGTGCTGCCTTTGAAGTTGTAGGTTGGGAAGATGATGGTTTAGGGGGGATAGGGGTAGCAGCGGGTGGTTGTGTTGATGCTGATGAGAATGCGAATGCAGATGGAGCTGTCTTGGTGAATGTAGCCAGCGAAGATGCAGCAGCAGAGGTTGTTGCTGTGCCATTGGTCTTTCCATCTTGGATGCTCTTGTAGAATTCGATATACTTTTCAGCTATAGAAGTGAAGTTGGCTACGGTGCCTGGAGCGTTTGCCCGAGTAATGGCTTCCACGAACTTATCGTTCAACGCTTTCACCTTCTCGTTGACGTCAGATACGGATGGCTGCTTCGAGCTTGTAGAAAAAGCACCGAATGGGTTGGATGGCGCAGCAGTAGCGGCAGGAGTAGCAGCAGCAGCTGGAATTGAGGGTGTGGCTGGTTGTTTGGCGGTAACACCTCCGAAACCGCTGAATGCATTTGTGGAGCCATTGGCAGAAGCACCATTGGATGGAGCAGCACCGAATCCTCCTCCAAACCCTCCACCGAAGCCTCCACCGAAGGCGTTAGTTGTAGGTACGGATGAAGCCGCTTGTGATACTCGGGATCTGGGTTTGATTATCTTTCTCTTTGCTAACACTTCTTGCGATGCAACGGCAGGGCCCTTCGATGCACCTTGCTCATCATCGCTGCTGTCAAAGTCTCTTTCGTAAGGTTCTCTGGTAATCTGCCCTCTAGCTTGTCTTTTGGACATTTTTGTTTGATTCTAAAACGAAGTAGTAGAGTTAGGTACGCAGGTCTACTAATTGATTCTATTGGCACGCTACGTCTCTTTAGGTTTTATTTTTGTGTTTTTGAATATCTGAAAGCAATTAGGCTACTGCGAAAATAACCAGGCCAAACAAAAAAAATATAAAAAGAAAAAAAAAAAAAAAGAGTTCATTGCATAACTCACGTTACACAAAAGGTTAGCTACAACCCACTCATTACCTCTCACCAGCGAGCGCGCGCACTCAGCGTGAGTTTTGTCTGTCACTGGTGCTTTTTGGCATGCTGGATCGCGAGTTCGATCTGGGAGTGGTGGATGGAGAAAGTCCTGCAAATAGTGACGTGAGACAAGTATGTGGCTCGCTCATTCGTTTTTCTTTTTTCTTTAGTGAACTCCATGGATCCGGCATATACTACTCCAGGGTATAGCCCTACTTTTTATCCTTTACTCACGTGTATGGTCACGGAACATCACGTGCAGCCGCATCAAATCGCACTACTTAGTGTGCAAGTATGAAGAAAAATTTGTCGCGTTCTGCACATAGTCGCTTTCCTCTCGCTCGCACTCTCCCGTTGCGCAGTGTCTGTAGTGCTCCTGTACGCACTCACGCTCCCTCTTGCTCTGCTTACTCCTCTCTGTATGGTCCCTCTCTCACCAATTCCAACAATAATATATTGAAGAAAATAAGAAAAAAAAAGATTTTTCATAGTTTTTCTTTTCGGTATATCAAGAATCCAAAGACAAGTAAGTACACAATACGATACTAAAAAGATGGCACGATAACTGTAGAGATACAACTGATGACTTACAATGTACTACGATCCCTCCTAATGACTACGACAAATCCAAAAAACAGGGGAATAATGAAGTGACCGTAGGCGCCACCTAGAACACCAAAGAAAAGGACATACCAACAGCAAAAACTGAAACCTGGTACAACCATACAGGGAACAAGCGGCCAATCCACTTGCAATGTACCACCAAATGCAACAAGACGGCTCGTTGAAGGAAAACATGATAAATATTACGTCTTGTGGATTGAAAAATTTTTCATCGCTTGGTCTGCCAACAACTACATAATTAATCCCTAATGTCTCAACAAAAGAGCAAGCTATGAGACAGTCGCCTGCACTAGCAGCATTACTTCTGGTCTGAATCATCGCAAGAGTTTGGATCGTAAGATTTTTGCAAGTTCCATCCACTCACTCTCAGCATCCGCCACTACCCAGAACTCAAGCAAGTCAATCGTATCTCCAGTATATCTATCCTTCTTTGCGTATAACCGCCAATTTTATTCTTTACTTTTTCAAAATTTTCATTGTTACTAACAAACTCCTTTTAGAATGGCTCCAAAGGTTCAACAAACCAAAGCTGCTAAGGCTGCTGCCGCTTTAGCTGGTGGTAAGAAAGGTAAGAAGAAGTGGAACAAGGGTAAGGTTAAGGATAAGGCTCAACACATTGTCATCTTAGATCAAGAAAAATACGACAGAATCATGAAGGAAGTCCCAACCTTCAAGTACGTTTCCGTCTCTGTTTTAGTTGATAGACTTAAGATTGGTGGTTCTATTGCCAGAGTCGCCTTAAGACAATTAGAAAGAGAAGGTATCATCACCCCAGTCTTAAAGCACTCCAAGCAAGCCATTTACACTCGTGCCGAATAAATTATTTAATCAAAAATCAATTTAGGTTAGGTTATTGTTTATTCAAACAAATGTATATTTTATAACGTCAATTTTGAATGTAGTGTAGGAAGCTGCCAGAGGTGCAGAAGTGTGCTAGTAAGGCCATCATAACCCAAGGGAGGCCAAGAAGACAGGAAACAGAGCCCCCTCCTATTAGAAGAGGCAACTAATCAAACCGATCGAACGAACAAAAGGCACTACTTTCATCTACGATAGTGTCTCAAGTTTGGCCGTAGCACGTATGCTTAGTTGGCAAGCGGCTCAAAGTGGTCATAGATGATGGTGACACTGGAATCTGTTGGCTTTCTGTATGTATGTGACTCTTTTCCATTCACTATTGCCAGGAGCAGAATTGGGTGCGCTAGCGTGGTTTTGCACCCATGTGAATTCACTTTGGCACAGCTGGGTATCCCACAGAGAACACCCATGGAACACACTTTGTCAAAGCGGCGGGGATCATAAAGTCTCTCTTTCATTTTTGCAGCCAGAGGTACACTTTGCACACCAATGTGTACTACCAACTCGACGAAGGTGACTCCGTTGCGTGCTCTCCTGCTCTACACCTGCACTTGCCAGTATGAGCCATAAATTTTCTCGCAGCGATTCAGCCTCGGAACCGCAGAAATCACTCACAAATCTTAAAACTGGCTGGCTCTCCCACGTAGCTGATTTCTGTCTCCACGCTTCTCTTCTGTCCCCAGTTTCACTCTGGTGCGGTGCTGTATTACCTCGTGAGATCTTCAGGAATGCGTCTCGTATATTGTACGAACAGGGCCGTTGCTGGTGCCCGAGCACTGCCCGTGTACGGAACTCATGGCTATGCCGCACAGAGGACGTTCTTTAGCTTGCCAAAGCTTCCAGGTGTATCCGGCAGCGTCCAGAAGTATACGTACAAGAAGAAGTTGAACTTCCCTGCTACTTCCTTGTTCACAATAGTATCCGATGTAGACAGATATAAGGAGTTTGTGCCCTTTGTATTGGAGTCGTTCGTCTCCAAGAGGAACGAGCAATCGCTACCAGTTGAGGCCGGTATCAGAGTCGGATGGCAGCAGTTTGACGAAAAGTTCACCTGTAAGGTTGTTTCTGAGCCTAATACAAGGTTGACAGCAGAGTCTTTGACCACCCTGTTGTTCGAAAGCTTGTATACAGAGTGGAAGTTCAACGAAGTCAAGAACCCCCGTGGAGTCTCAAACACGTGCGAGATTGAGCTCAACTTGCTGTACCAGTTCAAAAATCCCCTTTACAACACTGTTAGTTCGCTCTTCTCAGAGCAGGTGGCACAGATTATGATCAAGGCGTTCGAGGATAGAGCCAAAGATTTGCATAGAAGAGAGATGTTGAAGGATAGAGTTGCTGGCGGCCGCCAGAATTTGTAAATAGTCTAGCTTTGTTTTGCTTGGTACTTGCAAGCAATTAAAAATAATTTATTTATATGTACATATATAGAAGTGTGCAGTGATCTAACGAATAGATGAACGTCTTAATGAAATACAATACAGGAGACTGTAGTTAAGTAAAAATGGTTGCGTATATGTATATATATGTATGATTGTTTGTATGTACTAGGTTTGTGGAGGCTGTCTAGTCTATATATGCTTTGGGATCAACCCGTGACTACCAACGGTGAATTCTTTCACAAAGTGGTTTGGAATCCGAGGCAAGGATGTTTCCAAGTGTGGAATGTCCTTGATGGAGAAGCTTCTCTTCCTGTAACTGTTTGCGTTGGCACTGGTGCCCTGGTAGGTGTAGTTACTGTTGTCTAAGCTGGATAACGAAGATGCGGACGACGAGTTGGAAATACCGCCGTTGTACTTCATGTTTCTCAAGTAAGATAAATTCAATGGAGACAATGTCGTTGGCTTGACCAAAGACTTTCCAACCCAGCAGTCATCTGCATTCAAAGGCTTGATGCAACGAAGGCAGTTTCTGAAGTGCTTGGCGTTGGAGTCCGACATTGACTTGGGAGGAGTCCACTTGAAGTCCTTGGAAGAAGATACCGAGGGAGTGTCACTGAGTCTGATTTGGTACGACGATGGAGATGAAGGAACGTTGCCCATTTCCTGGTCGTATTCATACTCATCGTCATCTGTGAGAGGCGATGCGATATCCTCCTCAAGATCGTCGTCTTCTTCGTCTGCAATCAAGCCGGTTTCTTCCTCTTCGTCGACTTCCTCACCGCTGTTGTATTCGGCCTGCTGGTTCATGAGAAGTTCCGAGTCTTCGTCTTCGTCTTCTTCTTCTTCCTCATCCTCTTCTTCATCTTCTTCTTCATCGGCAACCAGGAATGTTGGCCCGCAACCATTCCTGCCGCCAATCAAGGGAGAGCTGCTCAAAGAGCTGGGGTTTGAGTTGAAGGTGGTTGCAGACAACGAAGTGCTACTACTGCTTGATGATAACGAAAACTTTGATCTGATTCTAAAGATCTTGCCCTTGATGGAGCTACCTCCATTGCTCAAAGTCACGTCAGACAGAGCTCTCTTTCTGCCCAATCTTCCGTGACCTGCGAAAACGCCGTCTCTGCCGCCAACGCCCATGTAGTTTGTAGAAGAAGATCCGGATCTGGATCTGGAACTAGAACTGGAAGAGTCTCTGTCGTCGTTTCCTGTGGTGTGTCTTCTGTGTCTTCTTCTTGGCACAGTTCTGTATCTTGGGATTTCTCTTTCTTGAATGTCGATTGAAACGTCTTTTCCTATCCCGATAGCAAAGTTCCAGTCGATCAACTCCTTTGTGGTGGGGAAATCCAAGAGGATCTGCTCGCTTTCGATTCTGAGTCTCATCACGTTGGGCTTCTTCTTGTAGTCTGCAGCTAAACCAAGCTTGGAGTGCTGCAAGGTGTACGATCTGAGCAAGTTCTTGCTGCTGTTTGGCGAGGACGATACCAAGCCCAATCTGGCGCAGAACTTGAAGAAGTCCAAGTCCTCGTCGGTCATGAAGGGAGAGCTTTCCTCGTAAGAGGATCTCTTTTCCGTTGGTTGTTTGTAGTTCAAGACATGGGCTTCCAAGTTGCTGGGAATGGTGTAGAAGTTCAACTGGGTGGAGTTCAATTCCATAATCATAGACTTCCACGATCTGGTGGTGGATGGTTCGTATGGCGATAACCACTCTTGTTTCCTGGCCACGACACCGATTTTATAGACAGCTGGGGTGTACAGAGGTAAGGCTTCGTTGGGGTTGATTTCTTCAGAGAGCGGAGTCATCACGGGGTATTTGGGGCAGCCTCCGGGGGGTAATGTCTCGTAGGTAGGAGGCTGCATGGGGCCTGGTTCGAGGAACTGTAAGTACTCGTCCTGAGGAGTCTCAGTGTAGAAGCTCATCCCAGATGAAGATGTTCTATATGCAAATGAAGGTTTAGATTGTGGGAGGGAAGATTGTATGGCTGTGCTGGAAGGGAGTCTGCTGAGAACTTGAGGCTTAGGGTGCACTATTCTAGGTGAAGCTGACAAGTTCAGATAAGGAGCGCCAGCGGCAGTTTCCTGGTTGCCGAAAACAGACGTGGACTTGGCGTCGGAAGACTGCTGCACTGGAGTGGCTGGGGTCTGTGGGCGGATGCTGCTGGTGGATGTGAACAAGTTGACAGGCGAGTTTGCTCTGGAGGATGCAGAAGATGAGGAAACCGAAGAGCCGGATGGTGATGAAGCTAAGGCCGAGGATGTGGTCTGGTGCTGCTGCTGCTGCTGCTGCATGGCCGACTTTGGTGTGGCTGCGGAATTTATTTCCATGGTGTGTTCGAACATCTTGGAGTTGATGGCCCTGTAGTTCTTCACTGGGAATGGGTGTGTGGGAGGAGGAACCGGATAGTTCATTTGGAGATGTGATGCATGCATAGTGTTTGAAAAAAATAGTCAGATCAGGTGAGATCAGGATCTAAGATAAGGGGGATTCTAGGCTATTAAAAAAAAAGCGGATAACGAAGCTGTGCGTTTTTCTGGCGGCCACGATGCTGTGATTTCGTTCTTGTTGACTTGGAGTTCCCCTGCTGGCTACGATGAGGAGATGAAAGGGGTGATATATTTAAGGTCTCTGAGCTTAAACGTTTTGAAATATCTTGCTAATTTTTCTTTTAATTGTGGCTATGGAACAAAGCGGATATGTCAAAAAAAAAAAAAAAAAAAAAAAAAAAAGAATGGCTAAAGGCACTAATTCGGGTTATATTGGATCTGCGTGCTGTGGTATCGCGATGAAACTGTCTATGTATCTGCCTATAGCTCTGAACGCAATGGGGTGGGAGTCGAAAACAAGTAGCAGGAAAAAAAGAGTAATCTTCGGGAAAGGCGTAGCATATTATACAAATGTAGGAAAAGGGGAACCCAGATTGTTTGTGAGCAACGGAAACACATAATGGAAGTAGCAGAATTTCTTTTTCTACATAACGTCAATTTCAGCTGCTCGGCATAAAAATAGAGTGTGATAAGGGCTCAGAAGCCGCACTTTCGTAATCAAAAATATTAGCAAACTTTGTCTCCCAGTAGCAATCACTTACAGCTGGAAATCTCGGAGGGACGGGATCAGCATGATGAGGCTGGAGCTGTGACAAGAAAGAAAAATTTTAGGTGACTATCCCCGGTGTGTGTGTGTGTCATCCGGGGTGCTTCTTTCTTTGACTGGGATCATGGATCTTACGGCTACGCTGGTCATTTTTCCCATCTGATCCGTATGGTACCTAAACACCCAGATCTCCTCCTTTTCTTTTTCCCATATTCCGCCCGTCGTTTATCGTATATTGTACAAAGTTAAAAGTTTACTTTACGGGTTTTCCCTGGAACAAGCTCCCGACCATCCAGGTGCACAAGCGCTTGCGGAAGGTGTGGAATTTTTTCTTCTCTATGGATATCCTAAGCATCCGAGCATCTCGATTATTTTTTAGCTTTGTGCGTTCCTGGAACAGGATAGGAGTAAAAAATATTTTTAAACCAAACGGTCAACTCAGTTTGATTCGAAGAAAAAAAAAAAAAAGAAAAGAAATCGCACTGTTTTCTCCTATTCAGCCCGCTCATCTTGAAAAATACATATGAAATAACCAAGCTGTGGGCGCTGGTTCACATAGTGTGGGCGGTTTGTCTCTTCTGCTTGTCTGAGAAGACGTAATCTCTGAAACAGCACATGCCGAAAAACTTTTTTTGTATCTCGTTGGCTCGTTGACTCTGTTTCCTTGCTACAGATCGGACTGCTGGCGCTTAAATAAGTACCTTCTCACCTTTTGCTACCCGCAACCCCCTATATCATGCTTTTGTCGCTGATATTTTTACAAACTCAACTAAAAAGTGCTTAAATCCCCTGGCCGCTTCTTCCATCCCGCTTGTCCCAGCCCGTCTTTTCTCCTCTTGTGTCCTCTTCCTTCATTCGCTGAAGGAAAAAGAAAAGCGCAGAGTGCAAAAAACGGTCCGTCGGCCAAATGGAACCGAATCGTGCGTACTCTAGCAAGGAAAAAGAAAGCATCAAATGCATTGTGCTTGCGTCATGTGACTTGTGGCTTAGAAAGATTCTTCTTTTGTATGGGAGATGTCTGCTTATCTGCAGACACTGTAGATAAGATAACGAAACTTTTTTTTTCCTAAGCAAGCTGCTATCGTATTTTTGAAGCAAAGATTTACTTTCTAGAGTCGTAATCTCAACTGAGAAAAACCTAGTTTTGCTTCTCCTTGCTTTCCCAATCGCTTGCTTCCATCTGTCTCCTCTCCAGGTTTATGATTGCTTCTACGTTCGTTTACTTTGCTTCTTTGCTTCCCCGAACCACTGCTGATTGTAGCAGCATATGTGATGCGCAAGCTCTGCAGCAACGCTGATGTATTCTTCGCTGTCGCTACTCTCTTTACCCCTATAGTAAAAAAAAAAAAAAAAAAAAAAAAAATGAAAGAATTTGAGGCTCTGCCTCATTCTCTCCACTTTTATCTGCATCTATCTTGCTTCATTTGCTTTCTATTTTGTCTCCCTTCTCCCGCTTATTGTTATGTATAACGTAAAGAAGCTTCCCGGAGAATATCGGCTTGTTCAATTCCATACCACAGTACTAAGTTTTAGACTGAACTAACTTAGATTTCTGTTTCGGGTTGCCTACACAATCCTTCTTCTGTCAAAAGTCTATAAATTAAACTATTTTATTTTTTCTCGTCTATATATATCTCTTCGCTATGCTTCCCCTACCTATCGCTTTGTTATTGTTTTGCTTTTCCGTGTGTACTCTTCTTCCCGTTTTAAACTTTTTACTTGCATTGGCTACAATCTGTTTCTTAAAGAGTTGGTTGTAAGTTGAATGGCTCCGTACTCTTCTTCTCCGCTCTCGCAACTCCGTATTATCTGGTGCCTAATGTATTCAACCATCTCCTCTAGCTCGTTGCCTTGACATGTACACTTGATTTCGTACGGATTGTATGAGCCTCTTCTCTTGTCCTCCGTATTCGTAAGCGCACGAGATAAGTCCCGCACAAAATTATAGTTTACCATTTCCTTGTACGAGTCATGCTTGAAGATCGAATGCAACGAAACCTCCTCTTTTCTCCACGGAACTGACTCGGTGTGTACAATTGACATGACATCGTCCTTGTTGGAAACGTGGATAGGTTGCTGAACCACGGGGACAACTTTGGAGGTGACGCTCTCGTCCCCGCTATCCCTGTTTTTGTTTCTTTCGTAACCGCTTCTGCCTTCATTCCGCAACACCTGCAAAATAACTGCAATCAAGTCAAAGTAGTACTGGTGAAACGTTTTCAAACTCGTGGGGTTGAGATAAAACTGGATTTTCTTGTTCGTCTTCAAAAAATTGACCACTCTTTGGTTCACCTCCAAGCAATGAGTGCATGTACAATTGATGATGCTTGAAGTGGATGCTAGCTGTAGTGCAATCTCCCATATATACACCGACTCGTAGTAGTCAACAAGATCCACGTTCTGTAATTTGGCGATGGCTCTATTTCTAATCACCAGGATCATACGGTCACTCTGAATCTTGAGTTCTTCGGCCATGCGCTTGAACCTTGGCTCCTCGACCACATCGTAAAACGGGTATATGGACGATTGAGTGTCGATAGAGAGGTGCTTGAGTTTAGGCAATCGGTCGGGTTGCGTCTTCAACAATTCAATCATGTGGTGGCGGAAGTAATAAAGACTGAATGGGTTGGAATATGTAGAATGGCCCTCTTTGACAATGCTAAAACTTTCCACGTTCTGTAAGTCTAGCGCATTCAAGAAGCTTTCTAAGCAGTTGCAATGCGCATCGTTCACTTGATGGCCAGCCTCGTTGAGATAGTGCTGCAGTTCCAATAGCTCCTCCATATCCTCGAACCCAGAGTGCCACAGTTGTATGTGGGTGCATCCGATTTTCATGTTTTTGATCTGCTTGATGTTATTCAAATCGAACATCACGTTTAAAATGGTTATGTCCAAGGGCTTCTCTAGACTTAGGTCATAGCTACTCCCAAAATTGTATCTAAAGTTTACGTTTGTTTGGCCGTGGGTATGGTTGAAACTTAACGTGTGAACATTGGGGAATAGTTTGGCCAGTATGGAGTCGTCGACATCTTCAAAGCTATCGATTCCATCTTTCAACTCACTTTGAAGGTTTTCTAGGAAATTCAAACTCAAATTGTGTGTGGAAACGATCTCAAGAGACTCCAAAGACCTTAACGACGATACGATCCTTCGCTTTGTCTCCATGTCTCCGATTGTGGCGATCTCTAGAGACTTCAAGTCACACAAGTAGAAGCTTAGACTCTTCAAGCGAAACATGCCTGTGAAGTGAACAAACTCATTGAAATTGAACAACTGGATATGCTTTAGATTTAGTTGATGCTGACACGTCAAAGAGCTTTTATAGAACTTCCCTAAATCCTCGTACACCGTCATCAAGTGGTTTAAGGGGACGTTGGCAATGTAGAAATTTTGGAGGTTGGAACTCAACTGGAACCGCCTATTCCAGGAGTTAAGCTTAAAGAGCGTGAACGTAATATCATCGCAAATTAGGCTCCCGATTTTGCTGGAGAACTGCCGATGCTTTTCTTCTTGTAGTGTGCGTTCTAGTAATTTCAAAGGAGAGTTCAGCCTTAGACTCGAGTGGACGATGGTCCATTTGTGTAACTGGTTCAACTTTGGAGCGTCCCTCTCGCTTTCCAAGTATTTGTAGGCTATAGATAAGGGAAAGGTGCGTTCTGTGATGTATATATTTCTGTAGAGCTTCTCTATACAGACGCGGTAGGACGCCTTCGACGTGTATGAAAGGGAAAGCGTATCATTTTGGTTTAGTTCGTTTAGGATCTGGGATAGCACAGGTTGTGGCAAGTCTAGCACAATCATATATAGTATGCGTTGTTGGTAGTGTGCAGCTTACGGGTGGATAATAAATGATAACAAACAAACAAAAGACGGATTGATGGCTCAAGTTGGAGCGATCAACAGACTAGACAGTTGTGTAAATGAGTGGAGAAGGCAGAGCTAAGTGACACTCTCCGAGAAAGAAAGCAGCTAAGGTCTAAAGGTAATAGCCAAACAATCAAGGGTGTAAGTGCATGACATGTATATTTTCCTTTTCTGTGTGCGCTATGACTCCACACTTCCCGATCCGCGTCTCAAACAGTCATAATACCCGGAGATTAATGCGAACTCGCATCCATGGGCGCCTAGTGTACCAGGGCGTATAGATACAAGCACTAAGGGCAGTAAATGGAATGAGGCTAGCAGAGCCTTGGCTGCTGGCAACCGGCTGCTCATTTGTTGCATCTTATTGTAGTTTTGCACCGAGGAAGAGGAGGTGTTCCAGCCTGAGAGTGGCTCACTCCATTTTCTATTGTCTGGTTTGCAGCCATTTGTTGGATGATTCCTATTGTGCGGGAAAACCAGTCAGATGGGGTCCTAAAGTAGATAAGTGTCAGGTTTTCATGCTGGGAACTTCACGAGCACACCCACATTTTGATGAGTTTATTCGTGTGATGCTTCCTTTGGTTGATCTTTATTTAACTTTAGGCACTTCATTGGTGAACACCAAAATATATATTTTCTCATCAATTTGACACTATGAAAGAAATATTAGCTTTAAGTTAAGATAACCTTTTTCTTTTTTTCGAAAGGATCGAGGTGAAACAGACAAATTCTCTCCAACTAACCTATTCCCGACCCCTCATTGGTGTAATATGTCTATGTTTATTGGCGTTTTTGGCGTAACCTCCGTCAACACTAAATGGCATGTACGGTTGTTGCATAATTGTGTGCAGTACACCTACTCATCACTTGAGATGAGGAACTGAACCAGAGCTTCTTCACCCCATTGAACCCACCCACTAAATAAACACAATGGACTCCTCGAACGAAACCTTGAACCTCGTTCGCGAAGTGCTACTCGACCCTCACGGAAATTCCGAGGAGTCTTTCCAAAACGCATTATCTCGTCTCGGATCGGTTGTTTCTGAGTCTTCACAATCCGAACCATTCAGACAGGCTCTAGCCACAGATCCGCTTTTTCCCACGTATCTATACCAAATAATCGAGGAGTCGTTCAAGGACCATGTCAGAATCGGCATTTCCCCCGATGCTAGCCCCCAAGATGCCTACTACTTGAGAATCTTTCGGGGAGTAGTGCTCCTAGTAAGAAACTTGGCGTCTGTAAGCGAATTCAAGAGCGGGAACTCCAGCCCACAATTCGTGAAAAGCATCCTCGAAAGCATCTTGAGATGTGATGGCATGTCACTATTGCAAGGTATAGAGAATCAAAATGTGGATAATTTGCTTGTTTCATACTTGCAAACATTGGCGAATTTGACTACGGAGCCCGTAGTTCAAACGAATGCACCAGTGGAGACCATCAACGAGGTGGTGGGCGACGATGAGGAGCTCGAAACGTTGAAGCTCTTTGGTGGCCTCTTGCCCATTACCGACCGTTATCCTCGAATAAGCAGTGAATTGAATTTCCCGCTTGCGATATTGATGAGCAACAAGTTGGCGTCGAACTCGAGCATCTACAAGCTCTTGTCCGACACAGAGCTCAGTGGGGTCATGCTTTGGTTGATTGAGAAATTTGAAAGCATGGATACCGACAACGAGTTGTCTGAAAGCGACAAGATACTCTTGGTGGTTGCCCAGAGAATTATTTCGCACGAGAGCTACAGCAAGTGGCTCAGTGCCAATTTTGACTACTCCGATTTCAAAAATGACCGGTTCGTGCTGACAATGAAGTTCAACCAAATTATCGTCACGTCGAGAGATGACTGGGACAATTTCGAGACCACCGCCATTCTTGCATGGGAGTATGAATATTTCAAGATCTTTGCCGACTTGACTAAGGCGATCTTACCCAAGACAGACTACGATCCCAGCGAGTTATCGTACATCCACACAGTCTTAGTCACGATCTTGGACTCAATATCAGACTTGGGCAAATTGCTTAGCACGAAGCAGTTTCTCGAGCACTACAATGCAATGGAGATCTTAGTGTCCCTATTGAGAGTCGTCCACGAGAACATAGAGCGCAAAACTTTGAAGAAGAGGAAGATCGAGGAGGTGGAATCGGAGAAGACCGCTGAATCTACAAAACACTTTCCCCAAGTGAAATCGCTAATAATCGAGATTATTTCGTACCTCGCCCATGACTCATTTGAAATGCAAGAAAAGGTACGAACGTTGCATGGGTTGGAACTCGTCCTATCAAATTGCATGATCGACGACAACGACCCATTCATCAAGGAAAGGGCCATCATCTGCACCAAGATACTTCTCGACAAGAACCCGCTCAACCAACAATTTGTTGCTGATTTGGAAGCCAAGCAATCTGTAGATGATGACGCATTGAGGGAGGTTGGCTATGAGGTTGAGATTGAAGATGGTAAGGTGAAGCTCAGGAAAAGCGCAGCTGACGAGCCTGCACCATAGGCTACAATGGTTCGAGATAACGGCTGAATTAGATATTTACGTATATTATTTTTCTGTTGTGATTATGTACTATTTTAAAAAATTTTCACCTTGCATTCCAGAACTAAGATTCAATCCGAGTCCTCTCGTGTGTGTTTTGTCTATTTAGATAACTCTTCAATAATAGCGGCCTTGACCTTTTCCAAAGAAGCCTCATCAATAAGCTTTATTCTCTTTTCCTTTAATGCTAAGGCCTTCAATTCGTCTGGAAGGACATCCTTTTCGAAGCTGTAGCCTTCAAATCCGCTCAAGGATTGGTTGACTACTTCTGCAAACTTGGCCGGGTGGGCAGTGGAGAGAGATATGTAGTGGACATTCTTGACACCTTGTTCTGCATCCTTGGCGATGTTTCTGTAGGATGTGGCGACACCAACAGCGGTGTGTGGATCCAAGACATACTTCTCTGGGTGGGTGGAGTAGAGCTCCTTGATGGTCTTGGAGGTGTCCTTGTCGTCCACTCTTTCGGAGCTGAAGTCCACTCTGGCAGCTGCGATGACTTCCTTTGGAACAACGACGGAACCAGTTGTCTTCAATTGAACCATCCATTCGTTGATGGTGGAGCCGGCCTTGGCGTCGTCTCCGCCAGCAACAGTGTTACGGACCAAGTACCACAATAACCTTTCAAAGTTGGAAGAGATCAAAATGTCCATGGCTGGAGAGTAGGTGGCCTTGACTTCAACGGGCTTGCTCAAGTCAGCAGCCTTCTCGTATCTACCAGACTTTAAGAATCTGTCCAAGATGTCGTTTTCGTTGGTGGCAATGATCAATTTGTCGATTGGTAAGCCCATCTCCTTGGCGTAGTAGCCAGCCAAGATGTCACCAAAGTTACCAGATGGGACCACGTAACGGATCTTGTTGGCGGCATCGCTACCAAGCTTGTTGGTCAATTGGAAGTAGGAGTAGAAGTAGTAGGTCATTTGGGCCAAGATTCTGGCCCAGTTGATGGAGTTGACTGCACCAACGTGGTACTTGGAGTTGAACTCCTCGTCTCCAAAGATTTGCTTGACGATGTCTTGACAGTCGTCGAAGGTACCCTTGACAGACAAGGTGTGGACGTTCTTGTCTTCAACAGTGGTCATTTGTTCTTCCTGGATTGGAGAGATACGGCCAGTTGGGTATAAGATGAAGACATCAACGTCCTTCTTGCCTCTCAACCCGTAGATGGCGGCAGAACCAGTGTCACCGGAGGTGGCACCAACAACGGTGATGGTGTCTCTCTTGGCTGGGTCATCTATGCCGTGGTTCTTTCTGGTCAAAAAGTACTCGAACAAGTTACCCACGAACTGCAAGGCAACGTCCTTGAAGGCGTAGGTGGGCCCGTGGAATAATTCCAACAAGTACAAGTTCTTTTCCTCATCGATAGGTTGGATTGGAGTGACCTCAGTGTGTCTGAAGGTGGAGTACGACACCTGGACCAAACGTCTCAAGTCGGAGTCGGAGATTTCCTTGGGGTCGATGTATAACCTCAACACGTTGTAGGCCAACTCTTGGAAAGACAAGTTCTTCCAGTCTTCAAGGAAAGATGCTGGCAACTTGGGGATCTGGGATGGGACAAACAATCCACCGTCTTTAGCAAGCCCCATCATGACTGCTTCCTCGAAGGAGAGAGCTTGGGCAGCAGAAGTACGAGTAGATCTGTATTGTTGAGACATAGCTGTATGCAATAGATAGTGAGTCCGCGGAAGGGTGGGGGTGGTATACGGGACAAGTGCAAGGAAAGAGCAAAAATGGAAAAGAAAAAAGAAATCAAAGTAAAGGACTAGCGTGTATTTTGTTCTGCATAGTCTCCCACATGGTGAAAAATTGAGGATGATTCATACTTGGAGTCGACAATGTGTTCACTGATCACGTGGCCAAGCGTGAGGGTCGCAGGCTCTTTGGAAGAAAAACCAACCTCCTCCACGAGGATAGGTAGAAATGAATCATGGGTAGGTGTAGCAAGTTGGATACGACGGGAAGGGGAAAACGATCAGTCCACTGTTGAGCACCAGAGTAAAGATATAACGTGCGTTCGTTCAAAGACTCACTTTTGTGGGGTGTGGTGTGGTCTGTCTCGGTCCTCCCCTGCTGGGGTGTAACATAATTTCACTGCGCTTGATGTAACATTTCCTCGTAATTCTGCACTGGCCCACTGGTAGCTTCATATAATACCCAAAGCACACACAACCTGCAAAGCAGCTGCCCGTGAAAAAATAATCCCTTTGCTAACCCCAAGTCTGGGCCTCTTTGATGTTCTGACATACGTAGCCCTCCCACTACGAAAGAACACCCCCATGTTGCCATGCCCGCATTGTGTTCCAGATCTGGGAACTTTTTAGCTTCCATTTGCAACCATTGCACGCACTTCCATGCAGTCCGCCAAACTTTTTTAGATTTTTTTTTTGCAAAAAGTACACACTCGGATTTCTTCAAATCAGATATGCATGTTGCGGACCTTGCTTTTATACGAACACCCCCGTATTGTTTCTTTATCTTGACAAGCACACTTTGTCATGCTACGCCACATGCTTCATATACGACGCACGTACTACCAATGGAGCAATCCTAGGTTCCAGTCCATGATAGCAGATGGGATTGCTGGGTTGAAGTCTGCACACCAAAACACCACGCCATCTAAAGAATCCATTGGGGATCCAACCGAACTCTCCCAGCTCGTCTCCTCTAATTTCAGCTCAATTGACTTTGCATTTGGATATGGCTCGGGGGTGGTCAAACAGAGCGGGTATTCAGCAAAAGAAGCGCCGCAAATAGACTTAATCTTCGCTGTAGATAACAATAGTGCCGAGTGGCACAACCAGAACTTGAGAGCCAACCCCTCCCACTATTCTGGGCTCAAGTATTTTGGTGGTGGTAGGACGATACTGTACGTCCAGCGACTCGGTGCTGGCGTCTACTTCAATCCGTATATCCCAATTGACGGAAACCTAATCAAGTATGGAGTGGTCTCCAATGATGATATCTTGAGGGACTTGAGCGAGTGGTCAAATTTGTACATAGCCGGCCGCTTGCAGAAGCCTGTGAAGATTTTACCGACGACTTCGTCTCTAGCAAACCAGGCGAATGCCAAAGACATCGAACTAGCAAATGAGTACAATTTGCAGCTGGCACTTCATCTTGCGATTTTGTTGTTGCATTCAAGCGGCAAGAAAGCATTGGGGGAATCCATAGAGACGCAACTCTTTGAAACAATCACCTCATTGTCATACCTTGGAGATTTCAGAATGATTATTGGCGGAGAGAACCCGAATAAGATCAAAAACATCGTTTCCAAGCAGATTCCTCGGTTCAGAACCCTATACGAACCAATATTGGAACCATTGTACATGAGCGAAATCATCAACCCTAAAACGGGAGTCATCAATCTTACACAACAGGATGTCTACGATAATATCAATTCATTGCCATTGAACTTCAGAAAAACCTTCTACAAAAGGGCAGGAGTAAATGACGATATACATTATCTAGATAATTCTATAAGATTAGGGGAAATATTATCCCAGACCATAAAATCAATTGTAAGATATCCATCAATAATGCAAATGATTAAAGGTTTGGTCACCGCAGGTGCAGTGAAATCCGTAAAATATGCTTGGGAAAAGAAGAAAAAGAATATAAAGAAGAACTAAGATATAAGTTAGGGACCTAGCATTTGTGGGTTTGTCCTAACGTACTCCAGGGAGTGGGGGTGAAGCAACTCAGCAATCTGAAAGATGCCTTGCACTATGACCCACACCCCCGCTATCCTCACACTTTCTTTCAGCTCCTTTTTGTACTGAAAAGATCAAAAAAGGGGAGCGATAGAATGAAAACATCAACATAATAAAAATAAAACTCATGAGTTTGGCCTTCTCCATTTTAATTTATCGTTTGCATTTTTAGTCTTAAAAGAATGTCTTTTGTTATTTTTTTTTTTTTTTTTTGCTCTTTTTATTGGTTTTCATAATGGACGGTTTTTACATTGTGATGTGAATTTAAAGATGTTTTTCCGAATTGCTTTTATGATTTGAAACGTTAGGTCTGTTCTGCTCATTCCTTGTCAAAGTTTCTGTTAAGGGCTTGTAGAATCCTCTCATCACTTTCGTTATACCGTCGTATTGGTGGAGCATCAGCTACATTATGCAAAGTTGGCTTGTTATAAGAATGAATCGGATGTGGATGTGGTGCATGAGTAGGATGTCCTGAATGAATTCGATGCAGAGAATGTGTTGAGTGGGCAGCAAGGGCCGAATGAATTTGAACAGGCGAGTGATTCGGGTGAAGAACATGGACCGGGTGCGCTTGGTGAGTAGGGTGAGCTTGGTGAGGAACCGGAACCATATGGTGTGGTTGTGGCTGTGGTTGTGGTTGCGGAGGAGGAGGAGGAGGTGGTGGTGGTGCTTGTGGTGGAAGCGTGGCTTGAACGGTATGTGCCATTTGCACCAATGGGTTAGGTGTTTGCGTCCCGTTATATATGTACGATAGTATGTTCTCCTGATATATGGCTGGTGATAAGGGCAAATAACTCAAACTTGGATGTGTGGACGGAGTTGGGACCGATGAGCTGGAGCTAGTTCCTGAACCTGTGCCAGAAGCAGCACCAGAAGCAGCACCAGAAACCGAGATCGTCGGAGACACCGTGGTGGAAACTGATGCTGAAGACGAGGAGGACGTCGTTGACGTGCCTTCATCGCCGGTGACATATGCAATTAGGTGGAATCTTTGATTCTGCTTGGTGTTTAAGCTAAAGCTCTGCTTTATCAAGCCATTGGGCTTTGGTTTCGTATCGGACTTCTTGTCTAGTTCGGTGTAGATCAAAAATGGGCCAGAGGCCTTAGAGGCACTCCAGATTTTACCGTCGGTCCATCTTTTCAACCCACACTCGGTTTCGTTCCAAACATAAACCAAGTTTGGTTTTATCAATTCTCTTTCGAATTCATTCAATCTTTTGGTCACACTTGGTAATCTTCCAGTTCTAACGCCTTCAATAAGAAGGACTGCATCTTTTAAAGTTTGTACAGCACCTTGAAATGTTTCTTTGTTGGAACCTTGATGATACAGAGACATGTGAATTTGGAGATTGGGTTATGGGGTTGGTAAGCGTCTCAGCCTGATGGTCTTTTCTTTTTGCTCAATTGTGGTTCTTTTGGTTTCTTTCTTTATTGTGAAATATATTGGAAGTAGGATTGGGGATACTAGGAATGAAAATCAAAAGGGTTAGCAGTCTTTGGTGTTTCTTAGGTAATGATTGACTGAATTGTTGGCTAACGCTTTAGTATGCTATCGTGAATCGATTTTTATGATTCGGGGGGGCAATGATTTGATAATGTTACAACAGTTATTATGATACTTTGGATCCTGGCGAGTTTCGTTTGGGGGAGTATTCCTTTTGCTTTTGGCTTTGACTATATTACAAATGACAGGAACCAAATTGATATAAAAAAAAAAATTGAAGTAGATAAAGAATTGAACGATTAACTTCGGATTTCCTCTTGAAAAAGAATTGGTTTGGACCTCTCTGATGGTTTTATATGGTACAGTGATATTATGGGTCGAAGATCTGGTAGTTGGTGATTTTGTTGGCCTCCTAACACTATTTCTTTTATTGGAATTGAAATACAGATCTCCGGGAGGATTCTTTAGATGGGGGTAGTTTCGTTAGTTTCGATGTTCTTTCTTATATTCTCTATTCTTTTGTATCTTTTTTTTTTTTTGCTTTTTATACGTTTTCTTTCAGAATCTGATGATCTTTGTTATGCATTTATCATGTACCATTAGGTGTATTCCAGTAGTGGAGGAGGGGGGTGTGTGTTGTAGTGGGTTGGTGGGTATGATAAAAAAAAAAAAAAGTATGTGCGGTAATGTGAGTAACTTATCAGTGATATGAATGGGGTATGATACGGCTGGATAGAATGGTTCGTATGTATAATTGAGATTCTGATCTTTCCCTCTGAATCGCTGCAGTGTAACTCTTCTTCTTTGCTGACGATAAAACCTTTAGATGGACCCTCTAGTTGTAATTAATGTTAAGTGTCTGGTGATACGAAGTCTTTTTTTTTTTTTTTTTATGTTTTTATGTTTTATATTTTAAAGTTTGTATGACTATAATAGTACGGAGTTACTTTAAATGGCCAATGTAAAACTGATACATGGAGTATACCAACTGGTATTTCAATAGTTCCTCTTGGGTTTTCTGAATGAGTCAAGCGCTGTACTTGGAGGCTATCACAAGGTTAATGGTACAAGTTATACTTTTGCTTCAAATCGTCGAAAAGCGAAAGTGTAGTCGAGTTATACCACAAGTAGACTGAATGAAATGGGTAAGTAAAAAAAAAAAAATAAAATAGGAAAAAAGAAAAAGGCTAAAAAAAGAAACGAGTTCAAATTGAGTAAATCGTATTCTCCGTTCAATAAGAAGGACCTTATAGCACTGCAAGGAAAGGTATTACCACGAGCTTATAAAAAAGACCAACGCCTGGGTTTAAGAAGAAAAGGAAAAGACATGTATCGAAATGGAAACGAAAACTGAACGATTGGGTAAGACTCCCCGTTATGTTTAAGGGAACGACATAAAAAAGGAAAAAAAAAAAAATTATTCAAAAAAAAAAGAAAGGAACAATAATAAAGAATGGAAGGAAGGAAAAGGTAAAAAAATAAAATAAAGTAAAAAAAAAAAAAAAATAAAATAAAGAAAATGCAAGTATGTAGAAAAAAATAAAATTTAAAAATACCACATAAAAAATAAACTAGGCCTAAGCGTGAAAATAAAAAAATACCAGATAGTAGTAAGAGTATTTTCCTTTTTTTTTTTTTTTTTTTTTTTTCGAAATTCACAAGATAATCTTTTTGGTACTATCAAAGTCATGTGGGTTGTGTCTTACTAAACAAAAAGAGAGATTAACGAATAACATACGAAGGTCGGGCAACCCTTGACGAAAATTACTGCAAGAGCAACAATAAATGTGCCGACTTTCTTGTATCAATAGAAAAGTTCAAAAGCCATGGGAGTCAGCACCAGAGGAAAATACGCATGAAGATACACATGTACATACACAAAGAGAAACTACCACACAATTTATACGCAAGCACGCGTCAATTTATGCACAGACATAGGAGTTCATGTAGGCTTAAAAAGACTAATGATAGTAAACGGTGGTCTTAGTACTTGGACTAATTGTCGCCGCGGAACCTAGTCTCTATGATAACTTCTGTGCCCCGTCTCCAGATCAAACACTGAGAGAAAGACGAAGGCGTTTAGAGAACTTAAGAGCGAAACTAGCATCTACATTCCAGGGCTAATTTCAACATCGTTTTTTCTTATGGGAACGTTGAGAATTGATTAAGCGGAGAATTTTAGTTTTGCTTCCCGGCACAATTGTTGCTCATGTACGACAGAAGCAAACTCAGTATTTGCGGTAGCGAACCGAGGAAATGATTCGATTTTTTTTTTTAATTTTGAATTTTACTTTGCAATGAACACCGGTGGAATAAGGGATTTATGATTGGATTGATTCACCAAAGGGATTCGACAGAATACCAACATGTTGGGGTTTTGGATAATAGAAAAAAAAAAAAAAAACACTTGAGCTATGAGCCACTTGTATTGGTGGTGCATCGGTTCAAAGTGTTTATATGGTGTGTGGGCAATTTTTTTTTTTTTTTCTGAAGTGTGCATTATTGCTCTAAAAAAAGATTTTTTTATCGATTTTTCACAGTGGATAGATTGAAGCACAGATAAGCATTGACTCGTATGTATGGACGAAAGTTGTCGTTTAAGAATAATGGTTAACCAGGGTAGTATGAACTAAGAACCAGCACGTAAATTTTTCCATGCTCAACCTTCTATTTTTTTGCTTTACATCGAGAGCAACAATAAAGCATTTTGACACACTCGCTTTTAGGTTTTTAAGTGAAATTAAGGTTCAATATTATTCGTTCTCTGCAAAGTAGGAAACGGATTTGTCAATCTAAAATGCAAATGCACATTTTTATTCGTGTTTAAAGTATTGTCAAGAAATGATTTTTTTTTCCCAATGCAAGATGTACTAAATATCTTATAGAATGTTTTCTTTCTCGGGAATACCACTACTTCTCTGATTGCTGAGTAGGATAGTATACTGCATTCCGCCTCAAGTTTATTTTTTTTTTTCTAGCATTCTTTCTAGATCCCGGGTCTCTTTCTCATTCGACATGAAACAGAGTTAAAGCAGAGCTCTTTGACACCAATGTTAAGGGCCAGGTTTTCTATCCTATTGTTTTTCGATTATTTTTTATTTTATTTTTTTTTTGGACACTAACCTTTTAGTTTTCCACTTCTTCCTCAAGCCCTTCTTCAGTGTGGGCTTCGGTTTATTTTTTTCGCGCACGGGAAAATTAGTGATGCATTCCGGTAATCATGGATTGGATTTAGAGTGGTTCCATCGACGTGGAAGCGGAAGGTGATAGAGAGATACATGAGATACATGCAAGCAACAGCGTTTTTGGTGGTGGTACCTCTGTTGAAATCCACCCCCACCACTTCATCAAAATAGCTTACTCACTCGCGTTCTCTGTTTTCAGAAAAGAATGCTAAACAACGGATGATTTGAAACCTAACGGTCTATTTTGTGTACCTGTGTCTGGAATGTAGTAAGGGTCATCCGGTTTCTCGACATTCTTTTTTTCTTTTATCCCACCTCTTACTTCATGGATTTGAAGTTTATGGAATGACTATTAATAGTTAAAAGGTTAAAAGGTTAAAAATGTAAAATTTTTTTTCTTCTCTAGGCCATTTTCTTGTCCTTTGAGAGGCATGATTTTTCTGCGATTTTTCCTTGACTACAGATTTTTCCGTCCTTACATTACATCGGTTACTCGAGGTTGCTTAAGATGGCATCGACTTGCGTACAGTTTTAAGCTCTATTTTTTTTTTTTTTTCTTTCAAGTGCTGGTTGGGTAATCTGAGGAGATAAGCCTAAAGACGTATTTGTCTTTATACATACAATTATTTTGTTACAGATCCAGTTCAAAAATGTGAAATTATGTAGGAAATCAGAAAATAAATCATAGGCTCGAATTTTATTTTTATTATATTTTCAATTTGACTTTATTTAAACTTTTTTTTTTTTGCTTGATTTCCTCGACACACTAAGGTTTGTAAAGACTGGAAATGCGAGACGAAGTAAAAAGGGTGTCAATATTTGTTACCGTAAAGTATGCTTCTGTCTCAAGGGGGTTTTTAAGATATATGTAGAATACATTCTTACATAAAATAAGCTTATATTTTTCGGCCAAAAAGTTTGTTGAATCTTCCGAACCGAAGAGCTAAAATAATCAAAAAAAACTATACGATAATTCAGATATGTTTCAAATAGCGGTAAATTCTTATATTTTTTTTTTTTTTTGGCTTATTTTTTTTTTTAGAATTTTTAAGCTTTTTATTTGCGTGGAATTTACCTCTTTTATCCAGACATATCTTTCACGATTTGATTAATGGGTAGGGGCTCCTAAGCGAAATAGTTTATTATGATAATTTGGCTACCTTGAATTCTACGATGCGTGTCTGAGGCACATATTTGCTCCAATCTCAGCCGATATTTTTCCTTATTGCTACAGCTGCAGATGCAAATGCGTCCAATTTACCACAAACAAATTGACATCACATTGGTGATTGGCAAATGTATAATGAAAAAAAAAAATACGAAAAATTGAAAAATAATTAGAAATTCAACAACGATTTAGAAAACGAAGCTCAATTTCAACCGAAGATAAAAAAAATTAGAGCTTGATAGAGACGATGCTTGCTGTTGAAGAAAACAGGCATGTTTTCCTCTTTTTCTCTTTTTTTCTGTTCTGGGAAATTCTTCAGGGTCAACTGTTCCACATAACTTTGGGTGGTTCCACACAATCAGTTATTCAAAGTGGTTGACGTAACAAATGAGGGAAACCACGCTTCTATTGTTCTAGTCGTATTATTTATATTTTGATTGACTTTTTTTTTTTATTTTTCATTCGACTATCGTAAACTGTGGAAGCGACTCACAAAGTTCAGTTTGAAGCCCAGAAGTGCCCTGGTGTGGGAATATGAGCAAATTACCATCTCCCTTTGATACCTTGAAGGTATCTGTTGCCCCTTCGATACACCTTTCTAATTGGTACTGTTATTTTTTTTTTCCGGAGGGGGTTTTTTTTTAACAAGTTTTTTTTTTTCGGTTTTTTGAACAGCTTTTTGGCTTGATATTTTTCACTTTCTCGCTTAATTGTTCGTATTTTAGATCTTTTTTAGTTTTACTAAAAAAAAGAGATCGATTTGCAGTGCAATTGATACTGCATGGAGATACAATTTGTAGAATGAAATTCAAAATCAAAGGGTTTAAGATTAGAGAGCCAGTGGAGAACAATAGCCCACACAGAGATAAACGGTATCAGTTACCCTTACAGTTGGTGGTGTATCAAGTTTTTTTTTTCTTTTTTATTTTGTGATATTGTATTATCATTTTTTTGGTGTCAATTAGTGTCTTGTAGTTTCTACGGCTACATAATAAAGACAGAAACACAAACAAAGGAAAAATAGCACATTCAAAAAATAAAGACAATACAGCCAGAAAAAAAAATAGCAAAAAAAAAAAAAACATAGGGCCAATTAAATTGGCCATGATGAGTGAACTTCGGAGACCGCCGGTTTTAAGACCACTTGGATCTGCGGCCACTTGTTTTCTTGTTTGGATGACACAATTATGCACCATTCTTGATGTAGATTTATTCTTGTATCAATCACTACTAGCAAGCTGCCTGGCAAAAGAAGAAAAAGAAAGGAACACGCTGAAATATGCATTTGCCTCTCTGCCTCAATACTTCACCCTTCCAATGCCTGGAAAGATATGCTTGAGACAACCAATATACTGCAAGACAAAAATTATATTCAAGGCATCGCCTAGTCAAATGAAACTCACTCTCTTCGTCAAAGCATAAAACATTATAAGATTTCGGTTCTTTCGCCGAATAAGTCAATAAATTATTGACAACGTACATGCATTCTTATTTTTATGCTTTATTTTTCAACAGGTCGCATCACTATACGTATGTGGGAATACTGTAGGTCTATATGTCGCAGAATATTTGCGCATGGCATTACTTTAATGATACTTGAAATTCATTATTTTTGTAATTTGCGTGGTCACCTGAGTAATATTCATGCGTCAACCATTATCCACTCTTTCACCCATATTGAAAAATCAAAAAATCAAAAAAGCGAAAAATGAAAAAAATAAAATCAACAAGTCAGAACGAACCGACGACGTACACATTTTATCATGTAGGGTCTTCTTCCTAGCTAGTGGTGACAAGATTTATTTTGATCACCGGCATGCGGTCGATGCCGCTAATTGTTGCGTAGTTGATCATCTGGTCGTACTGTATACTTGAGAATCGAGAAGGCTTATTTTTCTTCTTTAATTGTCCCGTTTTCCCCTGCAAGCAGCTAAATTTTTTATTTTTCGTGATACAAGTGACCTTAAAAATCACATCTTCAATCTGTATGAGGAAACTTCGATGATATTTCTTTTTACATAATATTGGATGGAGAGAAAGTTGCGTCAATACCTTGGGGACACTGCAGTTGATACTGCTGTAGCAATAACAAAATTTAAGGTATATCAGCGTATCAAATTAAGGTTGCATCAGCGATGTTAACTTTAACCGAGCTTGGAAGCTTAAGACTTCCCCATTTTCTAAATTGCGATGAGTATGAAACCCCTACGCATAGCACGTAACATACCAAAATAAAAAAAAAAAAAATTAATTTTTTATCCTTGATTGGGCAAGTGCAGTAAAAGTATAAAATTTTATCACGGACTTATAATTGATGCAGCGTAGTGAACCAAGTATTTGATGTTGGAAGATGCCAGTTGACAATTCGGCCAGATATGACGTCAGAAGCAGTGCCTAGTGAAGAGAACTCTGGGAGCGGGCAATCAAGAAATCTATTCGAGAGCATGCAAATTCCTGTGAATTAGAGTTTTTTTCCTTTCGCTTTCGTATTTACACTTCTAGCATTCTTGAAATTCGTGTGTACAACATCAATGCCTCCCCCCCCACCCCCCCCCAAAAAAAAAAAAAAAAAAAACGAAAAAGACTTCAAGCTTATTCAAACCGAGCCTGCATATACCACAAATGATGTTCCAGAATACATCCTGCACATAATCGATCTATCATTTCCAGAAACTGAACCACAAAAATAAAAACTCAAAGGCTGATAGCCATTACTTAAAAAGCCAGGCTCTACTTTTGTCTACCCCCAATCAATCTATATAACGTAACAAAATGGCCCGTAATAGAGAATCCGCTTCGGAATCAGAAGCCAAAACGACAACCTCCCGTGGCTCAACCAAGGCCAAAAACTCGTCAATACAGCAAGCACAACAAGACTTTCTCGCCAAACATGTAACGTCTAACGGGCCCAGCGACAAGGCCAAAACGAATGCCCTTGACTTTGAAAGCCTACCAGTCAGCTCATTGATCAAGTACAACAGAAAATTCAACTTGAACACAGAAAACCCCTACACAATCAACGGATACATGCTCAAGTCTGAGATTGGGAAGAAGACCGTCAGTTTCAAGAAGAACTCCAAGAAAGCATCCAAGAAGGAGTTGGCTACTGCCGTCAAGAAGCATTTCATGACTTTGCCCTGCAGGGAGAACGAGGTGGTGACGAACTTCTTGTACAAGGTCAAGCACCAAGACAAGGATTTCAAATTGTCATTCAAATAAGAGGGGGGTTCCATGGAGTGGGCTATAATCTCGCAGGCGTATGCCGTCTCCTCTGCAAAGCACTCAACGCGAACAAAATGCGAAAATTATCAAAAAAGCTAGAGTAAAGGAAGAGCATCACCAAAAGGCTTTATAAACTCAAATTGCGCCAGGGCCCTATCCTCACAGCTCACACCCACTCCTTTGTAGTCATTATTTAGTTCTTCCCGGTATTCACCGTTTTAATTTCTGGTTTTATAGTCAATGAATATCGATCTTCTCAAGAGAAGTTTCTCGGTCCTGTCTCCACGTATCACGCCTGCATATAACCGCTCCCAAAAGATCCCGCAACTCCACGAAAATCGGCCCAAAACTGTAGCTCTGTTGATTTCACGAGCCACCACCGACTGCCAAAGTTCCCCTACTTGGACTATCGGAATCGGAGAAAGACCTTGGTATCGCACTTCACACACACAATGGATACATCCACCATATTATTTATCATCACGTTGATAATAGCGTTCATTTTCATGAGATGGCTAGTCTCTCCTGTGCCACAGGGCATAGTGGACTCGGACGTTCCCTCGTTGCAGTCTTCCGCAAGCAGAAACAGGGCCAACGGGCTGAACCCAAGAGCCCAGGCAAGATCCCCGCGCGAAATCACCGATGCCATGATCGAGGTTGTTCAAAGTATTGCTCCCCAGCTCTCTGTGGGGCAAATCAGAATGGACTTGCAAAGATCGGGTTCCGTGGAGGCCACTATCGAGAGATTCATGGAGACGGGCACTCTCCCAGTGCCAGTGAACGAGAGGGTCCCAACCCCCGCTGCGCGTGCATCACCACCTTCTGATGCGGCAAACACCAAGTCGGAGGCAAACCAAACCGAGAACTTGATCGAAAAGTTTGGCTTGAAGGAAAAGGTTGGTGTTTCCGCCGCCGACGACTCGGTGGACGAGGTCGGCAACAAGTGGGGTACCTCCAAGCAAGAACGTAACTCCTTGCTCACGAAGAGGAGAGAAGAAATGATTTTAAAGGCCAGACGCAGATTGGAGGCACAGTTGAAGAATGAAGTAGACATGCCACTCAGATAAGAACAGCATAAGACAGGGAGCAAAATGGAGGGAAGAGTTTTCGTATACATATGGCCAGGGCACTTTCTTGACTGAGATAGAATGATCGATGCTTTAATAAAAGACTTAATATTAAAAATTCTCTATATACTCATTCGATTAATATTGGTTGTATTCTGCGTTTCTTTTGCTGAGGAGGAGCAGCAGTAGCACCATCTGTAGAGACTGGTGATTCTTCTGTAGAATTCGATATGGTGACATCCTTGGCATTACCGAAACTTGCCTTCTGTTTCAGTTTTATTGCGTTCATTGCAGCGGCACTGACCAACTGATCGATGGTTTGCAATTTCTGCGGAGAATTCGATGGTTTGGAGGGTTCGGCCACGGACGTGCTCACCTCCTCCTTTTCAGGCACTATGCTTTTCACCTTAAACTCTTGGACTCTCTCAATTATGTCCACAGGTGCTGAACTAACAGCTACTGGCGGTAAAGTTGTCGTTACGGTGGCAACTTCTTCTATTATCTGTTTTATTTCACTTCCCTCTTGAACTTGCGAGGTTAACTCTTCAGCCTTAGCCACTTCAGATGCTACCGGCACACTAACAGACTCCTTCTTAACCTCATTCTTGACCTCCTCTTTTTGCTCCTTTGCTTCAGTCTCTGCATTCACCTTCCTCCGCCCAAATGCATTCTCCTTGAATCTTATGTTGGAGCAAAACCCGTCTGTGGAGCTTATTATCAAGCTTTCTCCGTCTTCGTCCCATGCTAAATCTGTTATGCTCGAATAGTGTAAGTTTGAGGCATATCCCAAGGGAGTCAACTTTTCTGTGTCGTAGATTACCACCGAGTCCTGTGTGGCTATGGCGAAAACCATCTTATGCAGTAACTTGAAGGGTGATAGTGAGTCAGCGGCCGCCTTCAGCCTCGAGAGTTCATATATTATAGGCGAGAAGGACACTGCAATAGCTGGTTTCTTCAAGTTTGTTATCTGGCATACTGGCGAGTGCCCCAATCCGGACCTTGTGTATATGAATACCGAGTTGGTTTCATCACCAGCAGAGTCCTCAGTGGTAGCCGCATTTGCTGCAGTTTCCGCTGAGGTGGTGGTGGTGGAAGTTGCATTAGGAACAGCAGCTGCAGAACCTGTAGCGGCACTGGGCGTTGTAGTTGGCTGCTCAGCCTTGAAGATTCCCAGAGGAGCAAGCAACAAGTTCCCGTCGGGCGAGAACTTCAATCGCCTGAAGAACGACTGCAAAGTTTCAGAGTGGTAGATCAAAGCAGTGCGGGTCTTGCTAGGAGCGGGTGCAGAGGCGGCGCCATTGGTAGATGCAGAAGTAGCAGTCGAGCCGCCATTTTCGGCCACCACCACCGCTGGCTGCGGTGCAGCAGTGACGGTTTCTACGGGCTGTGCAGCCGACGCTTCAGGGACCGAATTGGACGGTAATCCCGACGTCAGCACGGGGAACGTGGCCTTCAGACTTCTGCCGACCAATTTGGGCTCCTTGCCGTCTTCGAGCTCATATACATTCACCGATCTATCGGCAGACTGGGTGGCCAAGTACTTATTCTGAGGGTCCCAGGCCACGCCTTGCACATAGTGGCTGTGGTCGGTCAACTGGTAGATCTGGCCCTTCATGTCGTAGATGCGTATGATGTTATCCATGGATCCTGTGGCGATATACTTGGAGTCGGGCGACCACGAGATGTCGTAGATCTCCGAGTTGGAGGACCGCAATATCGTCTTTGCAATCCACGACTCCTTGCACTCGTCGTCCTCTTCAGCTCCGAACTCCTTCACAATCGTGTCCGATTTCTTCCAGAGAATGAGCGATCCGTCATCTCCAGCGGACGCCAAGCAGTCGCCCTCACGGTTGAACTTGACCACGTTGACTGCCTGTGTGTGCTTGGTCAATGTGCAGAGGTAGTTGATCGAGACGGGACTCGTGTCGTAAGAGATGTTCCACAATCTGATGTTGTTGTCGCCTCCAGCGGTAGCCAATCTGGGGCTCTTACCGAAATGGGAGTCGTCGCGTTTCGCTGTATGCTTGTTTGCGAGCGGCTGGAAATCAACCGAGTATATGGGCAGGTTATCATCGTGCCAGTGCACTGTTATAGTCGAGGCTTCCATTGGCGAACTGGTGGGTGATGACTGGCGATGGGAGGTAGAAAAATAAAGGCGGTTAGGTTATTCTGTAAGTGTGAAGGGCTGCTAGCGCTTGTGTTTGTTGATGATTTACGCGTATTTCAATTTTTCGCGCGTACTACTGCAAAAATTTAGTGAGTG
The DNA here is from genome assembly GCA_029581775.1 of Dujonia boleticola. Lineage (NCBI taxonomy): Eukaryota > Fungi > Ascomycota > Pichiomycetes > Serinales > Debaryomycetaceae > Dujonia > Dujonia boleticola. The sequence goes on along the minus strand of JARGRU010000014.1, from coordinate 721,596 downwards.
GCCGCAAAGAGTTCCAAGCAGACGACCAGTCAAGTGATGGACGGCACCAGAAAAGCGTGAACTCTGAGAAAGAATGAGGACGAATTAAGCGGGTTTGCACTCGGAGGAGCTCTGATTAGTCCTGAGTGAAATCATTTTCAAGCTTATATACAAATAAAGATGCAGGCGTACCATCGAGTACAACCGTGTGCTACTGTAAATACACAATGCAAAGAGAGATAGGCAAACAAAACTTTGCACACGATGCCACTTTTCATTTACAACAACCAGCCCATGTCAACCACTAAATGGAAGTTACTGTTAGCGCACATCAAAGACAATCTGCCACCCCTTAACTCTTCTCTTCCCTCCCACAAGAACTGTAGTGTAAGTGGTTGCAAAATGCAATAGGCTCGGTTCCTGCACATACCACCGCGAGTACGAATGGGCTGGCTCCACACTATCTCCATTCCGCGGGGCGGCGTAATCTGAAGCGGCCCCAAATAAATCTCCCGCCAATGCCTTACACCAGCCATAGCCAACTAACACACACATTGGAGAATTGAATTGCGCAAGTCTGCAAATAAGTAGCACTCACTATACAAATACGTAATCGCGGGAACAAGCACGTTCCACAACACACCAAAACACTCACGCTACCACACTCGTTTCTCACCTTTGCGCAACCATGGCTTCCTTTTCAGACAACTTGACCGACTACGAGTTCGAATTCACTACCGACGAAGAATTCGATAGCGAATCTGGCGCAGAAGAACCGGTCGTTGTCAAGAGACAACCAGAAGTAGCTCCAGTGCCCAAAAGCGAACCTAAAACCGCAACACGGGCCGCTGTGGACTACGATAAGCACGCACAGGACTACATAAACTTCACCAACGCCAACCCCACCACCTTCCACGCCATCCACTATTTCCGAGACCTTCTCAAGGAGAACGGGTTCCAGTACATCCAGGAAAGCAAACCTCTCACGGAACAGTTGAAATCCGACTTGGGAAAGAAGGGCGGGCTTTTCTACTCCATCAGGTCTGACTTGACCCTTGTTGCCTTCGTTGTGGGCCCCAAGTGGGAGCCCTCGAACGGTATCGGTATCATAGGATCCCACATGGATGCCCTTACAGCCAAGTTGAAGCCAATATCCTTAAAGTCAGACTCCAATGGCTACCAGCTATTAGGTGTTGCACCATACTCCGGCACACTAAACAGATTATGGTTGGATAGAGATTTGGCAATCGGGGGCAAGATATTGGTCAAGGGCCCCTCCACGGGCAAGTTCAGGATAAAGTTGATCAAGTCAGACTACCCAATTGCCAAGATCCCATCTATTGCCGAGCACTACATTGACTTTGAGAAGCAAAGATACAACAAGGAGACAAATATGGCCCCCATTATCGGATACACCAACTCTGATGATCTGGACGAGCCAACTGAAGAAGAGAAAAAAGCCCCCCTTTTCGGCAAACACTCCATCCACTTGCTCAGATTAGTCTCGCAAATTTCCGGGATCCCATTGTCCGATATCTTCCAGTTAGACTTGGAGTTGTACGACAGCCAAAGGGCCGTCAGAGGAGGCTTGTCCAGCGAGTTTGTTTTCGCGCCTCGCGTTGACGACAGACTCTGCTCATTCGCAGCCATCTACGGCTTGCTTGAATCAGTCAGGGCCATCAAGTCGTTCGAAGACTACGATGGATTCCAGGTCGTCAACTTGGTCGACAACGAAGAGATTGGCTCTGCGACGAGAACTGGGGCCAGGGGCAAGTTCATGAACGCAGTCATATCTAGAGTGCTTTCGTCAAAGAGCTCTACGAAATCTACAGTGACAGCTTCTACGAGACAGGCCTTTAGCAACTCCATAATCTTGTCTGCGGATGTCACGCACGCTTTGAATCCCAACTTTGCGGACGCGTACTTGAAGAACCACGCGCCCGTGCCAAACAAGGGATTGACAGTTAAGCAGAATCCGAACTGGAGGAACATGACCGACTCGACCGGTCTTGACGTCTTGCACAGAATAGCCGAGAAGAACGGGCTTGAGTTGCAAAGCTTCCACATCAAGAACGGCGAGCCATCTGGAGGCACTATTGGTCCGATGATCTCGTGCGACACCGGTTCTAGAACCGTGGATGTGGGCTTGAGTCAGTTATCGATGCATAGCATAAGGGCCATGTTTGGGTACAAGGAAGTGGGGATTGGTATCGAGACGTTTAGCGCGTTCTTCAACGACTGGCAAAACATATACCAAGAATACGACAGTTAGAACAGGAGCCAGCCCAGAGTACATAGATGAATACTGCATTTAAACATTTAGAAATAGACACACAAAAAGTTCAAGGCTAAAAAGTAGGCGCCCGGTTACAGCGGTGGTTTTCTCATTGCTTGTCATTAAAATATAAAAATATTAGAGTTATCGGGAAACATTACGAAAACTAAATATGTATGAGATAGGGGCAACCCGAAAGGATTCGTTAGGCGAATCATGCCGCTATTTATTTTTTTTTCTTTTGGTGGTGGTGGTGAAAAACTCCTAGGCGGCTGCAATAAGCGAAACGGAAACCATGAGCGCAATGAGCATGCCGCTCTTGTAGTTCCCGCGGCTCGCAGAGGCGCCGTTAGATGACTTTACTGATGCAGAACTCGCTTGTGAGGAGGAGGTGGTGGATGTGGATGCAGTTTGAAGGACAACGGTTTGCACAGCGGAAGAGTCCAGGAACGATCCAATGAGATCATGCGATGCGGTTTCCTTGGCCAAGGCGGTGTCTGAGGTGACTGCGAAGTTGGCGGTGATTCCGTTGGCAGTGGCCGAGGTAGCGATCAGTATGTCTGCCAAGCTGGTTGTGGAAGGGCTGACGATCTGGGTTGTGGAGGTGAGTTCTTGGGTATCTACGAGGAGTGACATGTTTTTTGGTTGTATATGACTTGTTTGTATGGCAACAATGAAAGGGTATTATGAATTAAGCCGTTGTGGGTGGGTGGGACGAAATCTTGCAAGCGTTAAAACTTTAAAGTGTAAGCGAGAAAAAAAAGATTCGGGAAGGGTTTGTGTGTGTGTGTCTGTGTCTATCTGGGGGCTAGCCGAGAAGAAAGGTGCTGGCGGAACTTCGGAAAGGAAAAAATTTAAGGAAAGACTGTGGGAAAGTTCACTGAGAAGGAAAGAACTCTGGTGCCCGGAATGGATAGGTGCTTGGTGGAAAAATCGAAAGCTGATTAGCGAAGCGAAAGGGAAACGAAACTTAAAGCAAAAAGACCAACTCCAAAATCAAAAATAGGAACGAATCAAGCTCCCTAAATACACCCGAGTCTCCAGCTTCGTCATTCCCCTTATTTACAGCGAAAAGGTACACAATGGTCTTCCCCTGCATTGTAAACGTGTAAAGACTGGTGCTTCCCTCACAACTGTTTGTAAAATCTGCGCGCGTGCATAAAAAATTTAAAACAATAGGAGCATGTAAGACTAAAACAAAACGAAAAAATAAACGTAAACAAAATGGTCAAGACGCCATTCTAAAACAATCCAGAGAATGCGTCAAGTATCACTATGTAATTTGTGGTGTAGATCCAGGGGGATTGTTTTAGAAAGTTCAAACAATATGTGGGTTAATCAGAAAAAAGGAACCAAACACCTGGCGGCACGAGGACGGAGACGTGCTGTTGCGGAACAATAGTAGGGTGACAGAAACGGTAAAAAGGCAGTTGATAAGAGGCAGCGACCGAATAAGGGACACGAAAATCCCACTGTCACGTTCACGTTCACGTTGACCGTACACGTCTGTAGGTGACCTCGTAACGTAGAAATTAGCGTTTGGACTATAGGAAGCTTAATTGGTATACAGATGGCCATCGCTTTAGCCTTTAGAGGAGTAAGAATTCATAAATGTAAACAAAAAAAAACCCGAATCAAAAAAAAAAAAAAAATAATGTATGAAAAAAAAACGTGTATTACGAGCTCTGCGCTTTCGAGGCAGCATCTAACCAGAATTCCAGTTCCCAATGTGAATTAAATTTTGTTTCTCCACGATCCACCTGTGCCAGTCTGCTTATATAGGCACTTCCCAATTGATCCACCAGGGTATACAGCACGGCGATGGTCATTCGTTGCACAATACACTGGTTGCGGGAGTGGATGCTTGTGTGTCTTGCTTGCTGGTCCCATCCACAGCGCGGTGTACTCGGGCTATCTAACCGGGTGGAGGCTGCGCAAAAATGTAGTGGCTGCGTAACCCCGGTCTCGTGTTGCGGTTTCACACTGTTTAGCCTTCGTACAAAAATGGCGTCTAGCATACATCATCTTCGGTAGGTTTAGTATTTCATCTCAGGGCTACTGATTTGAATAATAGCACCCTATGGTTTTTGCAGAATTAGCGAGAATTCACCGCACTCATTCGTCAACGAGAATTCTGCTAGTGAACTCGCTTTACCAAAACTAAAAGCCAATACTTTAACCTTCTTTCTCCCTTGACATCCACACCCAAGCATCTGCAGCGTCCTCGAGCCAGTGTGCCCCTCTAGCCCCCCCTAACTACTCTTTAGGAAAGGGTTTGGATATATGCAAAAAAAAATAGCGCTCTACATTAAGCTTCAGGAACAGGGGCCATAACGGGTGAACCCACGCTCGCACTACGTCATGGTACGGCATTAGCTTCAAATAATGCAGCTCTAAAGGCTATATGCACACCAAACGGAGTTGGCTCATAATATCCTTGACATTGTTGGGAGACCAAAATGCAAAACGTAATACTCTCGCATATCCACATATATCTTGTGGACCATAGTTGTATCTGAAACTATTGCAAGAATGTATAAGCCATGCGCTTAGTTAGCTTTAGACTGTTTTGATTTTTGCAAGGCTTGCAAATTTAGTCTTTTTTTCGGTATGTTTAGTTTGGAGAGAACAAAACTTCTAGCTACATAGAAGATTTTTATTTTAGCTTTCTCGCTAAAATCGCATCAAAATAAAAAAGGGAAATATGCGAGCGCGCCAAAAAAATTTTGATGCAGAGCGTGGCAGCGAGTTGCAATTCCACGATTCCTTACTATGGACCCAACATGGTTTCTTATCTATTCTCCATTTCAGCTGCAAGAGAAAAAAAAAGCGATAGTGTGGTGTGTGTGTGTATGTCTCAGCTGTTTATTCCATGGAAGTGTAAGACATATCGAAAAAAAAAGAACAACAAGCTCAGCCCACCCATTCTGTGGTGGTGCAACTTTGACACAAGCTGAGACACGGTATTTTCAAGGGTGTGAAAAAAAAATATGAGTTTCGAAACGCCTACACACAAAGGGTATGATACGGTAATGTCTACAATGCTCATTATCGCAGCATAGCCATTTCCATTCTCATCAACCATTAATTGCCCATTTTTAGCACAAATTACTTGCGGGTGCTGAGCATTTCGTGGACGGCTAGTGTCAAAAGATTTGCACTAGAACCATGCAAGAAAATGTTCTTTTTAAGGTATGTTTCAGATCGCAAAATATGCTACATGTTACAATTCCATGGAATGTGAAGCTTCAGCCACGGAAGAAAATAAGCCGTGCAAAGTGACACATTTCTAGAAACCCACCCCGAAAATAATCTCTCTTATGTGGCACATTGGAGCTCCCGGAAGTTTAGAACCATCTCACACATTTCCAGTGTTCCTTCCTATTGTCTACACTCACCATGTCATGCCACCGAATCTACTTTTTTTATTTCTCTATTGTATGGCATTCCTCGACCAATTCTAAACCCATACATATGTGTGTCTTACTTCTAATTTTTTTTTTGGTTTCCTCTAACTTCTGTAGTCTCCGTTGATGGTGATGTACTCGTGGGTCAAGTCACAAGTCCAGAACTCGCATTCTTCCTTGCCCTGAGTTCCCAAGTCAACCTCAATGTTCAAGTCTTCAAACTGTAAGATTTCCGAAGCTCTTTCCTCGTCGACTGCTTGCGGTTCGCCATTCACCAATAATTTCAAGGTCTCAGACCCATCGGCAGGAACGAACGACACTGTGGTCTTTGATGGAATCACCAGCTCTGGGTCTGTGATCTCGGAGTACCCGATGGAGCACAAGATTCTGCCCCAGTTGGCGTCCTTTCCGTACATGGCAGTCTTCACCAAGGACGAGTTTGCGATGGTTTGAGCAATGATTTTGGCGTCAGTGTACGACAACGCGTTCTTGACATGAATAGTGATGAACTTTGTAGCACCTTCTCCGTCTCTGACAACCAATTGTGCCAATTGAATGGCAAACTTTGTGATTTCCTCTTGAAACTTTCCGAATTTGGCGCTGTTGGTGTCGATCAAGTCTCCCCCTGCAGCACCGTTGGCAATGGCGATAATTGTGTCGTTTGTGGACATGTCTCCGTCGACAGAGATACTGTTGAACGACCTGTCAGTGGCATGGGTCAAGATCTTCTTCAAGGCACCCTGACTGATGGGGGCGTCTGTAGCGAAAAATCCCAACAAAGTGGCCATATTTGGGCAGATCATACCGGCACCTTTGGCCAACCCGGCCAAGGTGTATTCCACGCCGTCCACCTCGAATCTTTTGCTAACCAATTTGGGGAAGGTGTCTGTGGTGCAGATGGCCTTAGCGCACGCCAACCAGTGCTCATGAGAGTCACCCAAGTGCTTCTCTGCCAATACTGGGATGGAGTCTGTGATTTTGTCTATGGGCAACAAATTACCAATGACACCTGTGGACATCACCAACGTAGAGTTTGGCGACAGGTTGCCCAATGCCTTGTCCGTGGTGTTGACCATGGCTTCAGCGTCTTCTAAACCCTTGGCACCGGTAACTGCATTTGCGTTACCACTGTTGACAATCAACGAGTTGATCTGTCCCTTGGAGGAGTCTACAATTCTTTGTGACACTTGCACTGGAGCGGCCTTGAACTTATTCTTCGTAAACACAGCGGCAGCAGTGGCGGATGTGCCAGTTTTGTTGGCAAGCATAGCCAAATCCAAAGAGCTTCCGTCTTTTTTCACACCGCAGTGTACCCCGCCAACAACGAAGCCTTTGGGGTACACCCCTGAGGTGGGAACGAATCTTGCAGCCTTGCTGGAAGCGAATCTAATGGCAGATAACATGGAGGTGACTAGCTGTTTGGGGTACTATACGCAAGCTTTTTTTGCTCCTTTTTTTTTTTTATTTATACGGAGCTGCTTAGTGCTAACACAGTATTTTTCTAGCTCAATATCGAACACAATAGCTGCAAAAGATGGAACTTTGTAATGCCTTTTGAACGACTCTGTTCTCGTTGAGCGAATTTTTGATACTGGAGCATCGAAATGAGTAATTTTTCAACTTAAGCGCGATGGTGAATCATTGACTCTCATGCAGGAATCGTCGCATCTATGATTCGTAGTTTTTCTCATGGGTGGTGAAGATTCCCGTGCAAGATGGAAAGTCGATTATTTGGCACATGTAAGTTGAAACTTTAAAAAGAGAGTTTCACTAGAAGCTTTTCTACGAACGTATAGAATTTCAGTGTCGATCGTCCGGCTAACTGAAGCTTACATTCCGTCCATCTTTACTCTATCGAACTCCACTCAAATTGCGTCTACACAGAAACCTGGCCATCGCACGACCCAAAGCCAAAAGCTTAATTGGGTGCAACTGAGGATTTAGACGATGATACTAAAAACCACCATACAATAACAGAGCATGAAAAAAATACTACTCATCTACATGTTCGTGCATGCGTACAACTATGCTGACTGCGGGCTTTCCAGACCATGCTAACAAAGATGAAATTATAGACAACATTGACACTTAGGGGTACGTAAATCGCTCACAATTTAGGCCCTCGTTTGTGTGAGAGAATAATTGGAAGCAGTTATGCTCTATGCAGTATATAAACACTTTACTCAGGTGCCTCTGTTCAGAATAAGCTGCATGCAAACAACCTAGGTTCGCCCACGAGAGCCCCGATTTGATGTTTCCGGGCCCACCCAAAGGGTTTAAGGCTTCATGATCTAGTGATCTCTCCAATCTGCTCTAGATATTGGCCCAAGCAGCTTGCTAACTAAAGTAGCTATACCTGATATACACACCATTCCTGCATACAAACCGAGATATCTAAGTCGAAATTTTTCAGTATTTTTTTTTTTTTGCAGTACTCCAAGACAAAGTCGGACTCCTCTTACACTAGTTCATACTGCTCCCTCATTTCACTACCCATAATCAAATATTCCCAAAAATGGCTGCCAAATTGGAACCGGTTATGTTCAGGAACCTTCCTAAGAACAGGATCCCCAAGCAGATTGCCCGCTTGAACCAAATCGCTGGAACTCCAGAGAATGCATACAAATTTTCTCCTCAATACACCAAGATGGAACTCTTCTTAATAAATCAAACACCACAAAAGGCTTCGATCGGCTTAAAGAGCTTCTGGAGAAACCACCTCCCCACGCTCAAGTTCCACAACGAAGACTTCAACTTTGTCATGAAGAGAATCAAGGTGGAAGACAAGAGCGACGCCGAGAAGGTGCCAGTCAAGATAGTTTTGTTTGATGCGGAAGACAACAAGACTTCGCTCGATTGCAGCTTCAAATCCGATTCAGAAATCTTGCAAGAGGTTATCAAAGTGACAAACGCCACTCCAGTCGACGAGAAGGACATTCCAAAGATTGAAGTCGGGGCAACTGCCGACAAGTTATCATGGGCATAGGATTGATAGACAAGTGGACGCATACACCACAGGAGGGGACAAAAGGTAACGGACCAACAAAAAACTGTAAATAGACACAACTGACCCACTTCTTCCCTTTCGAATGGAAGTTTTCCCCCCTACAGTGTGAATTTGTGCTATAGGCATAGAATGCTTTGCAACAGAGTGTTGCAGGCGCCGTTCTAAATATATAAAATGTATATATAAATATATATGTGTATATACAATTGAGTAATCGTACGAAGTAAGTTTCTTCTGAGCACCCTATGTGTTGCTTTGTAAAAACTTTAACATCTTTTCCCTGCCTACCAATTCCATTAGCTTCTTGACCTTGGCGATCTCTTCGTATTCATCAAGGCCAACGTCCAGGCTCTCGGTCTTGACGTTGTCGCTGACAGCGTGAAGAAGCTCATCGACATCGATCTTCGATGTGGCCGGGTTTCGCGGAGGCACCGCCCCTGGAGGTGTGTTCTTCATTTGGATCAATGTTTGCACCAACAAGCTATCCTCTGGGTTGGTTTCCAAGCGACCACGGGCTACATATTCACCAATAGTGTCCAAGGCATCCCTTTTCGTGGTGCTTTGGGCTTGCTCCTTCGATTTCAGAATGAAGTCGAGTACTATCAGTTCTTCAGGGACTCTATACGTGAATAACCCTGCGGCATTTGAACCGATGATTTTGTCAAGCTTGGGGTTTGTTTTGGCACTGATGCCATCAACTGTCGAGCAAGCCTTTTGGAAAAAGTCTGGAACAACAAAGTTTGGATGAACATCAGTGCCCTTATCGTTTTCGTCATAATCGTCATCAGTATTAGTATTATTAGTATTATTGGCATTCCTCTGTATGGCTTTGAACGTTGAGTTGCCATCATCATTCTCCTTATTATTGAAATCATCCTTCTCGAACTCCACGTACTCCTTCAAAGTCACCTCCCTTCCATCTTTCAAGAATAGCTGGTCGCTTTGCTTGATCAAAAAGTTGTTAGCATTGGCCACTCTGAGGAAATGCTCTTGCAACGAGACGTCCAATACCTGGGTATTCAAGAATTGCCTACACTTGGAGCTCAATCCCATCATAAGCAAGTCTTCCACATGATTGGGGCACTTCCACTTGCTTCCTATCGTCTTCGGAGTCACAAGTGGAGGGTCCAAGCAGTCAATGTGCCACGTCAAGGGGCAGTAGTCGCAGTGGGTAATCGTCTTGCCATCCATCCCAGACAAGCCGCAACGGTGACACAAGTACGGCTTTCCATGCTTATCGCAAAGGGAGTCAAGCTCAAGGCCTCTATCGTAGTTGTATCCTTGAATTTGTTGTGATTGTTGTTGTCGCTGTTTAGCTGTCAACTCCGGCTTCATGTTCGAATCCTGGTATGCACCATTGTCCCCGGTGTGTACTCCAATGAAAGTGTGGTTTCTGATTTTTTTGGGCAATCTGAACTCCAGCGGGTTTCTAGACTCATGCTGGAGTAACAATTTACTGAAAATGGAGGGTTTCCTGGCGGCAGGTTTCTTAGTTTTTGACAAGCACTCGAGACAGTTCCAGTTATCTTCTGGACACTCTTCCAAAGGTGGTTCACAGCATGAAAAGTGGAATGACTTGGGGCAAGTGTCACAGCAAATGAATACACCGGAACCACCACAAGTGGTGCAGAAATCATCGTTATCCTTCGTCACGTCATCTTCGTCATCAGCCTCGGTATCATTGCCCTTACTAGAGGAAGCCGATCGCGTATTACTGCTTGAAGTGGCGCCCATGGACGTTGAGCGAGACGAAGGCGATGACACCGAGGTGACGGCGTTAGGCGCCAAATTAGTGCTTGCAGGTTTCTTTGGCGATATCACCTTGATTCGTTTGATTTTATGGTCGTCGTGCAGAGAGTCGTCTGCCAATGTTCGAGTGACAGTTAGTTGTTGGGAGCCTGCTCCTCCTCTGCCAGAGGCTGCACGACGTTTGGGGGTACGCGTTACCGAGATATCTCCATTAATGGATCCTCTTATTCTGCTTGGTTTGGAAAGCAGCTCCGACTTGGATGTTTCTAGTGCCCGTTTATACTCGTCCTCAGTGGAAGGGCTCGGCAGGTGTAGTTCCGCTGCAGGCAGGCTTTGGCCCTCGTTTTCGGATTCGGCGGCCGAGGCCGGCTCAGATCCATTTAGCTTTCTTTTCATTTGCTGCCTCTTCGTCAAGCTCCATAAGGAGTCCTTTTTTATTTTCGCATTGGGGAACGCCTCGAGCGGGAGACCAGTGTATGCGGGACGAGGGATCGCCAATTCAGGCTCCACAAAATCCTGGAGCTTGCCCTTCGCTTTGCCAGACTTAGACGGTATATGCGGAGGAGACTTCGATCTGGACTGTGACTTATCTCTGCTTGAAGCAGGAGACGATGATGCTGAGAGAGAGGGGAATGTGGTCAAGTCATTTCGTATGAAATTGAACGGCTCGGATAGCGACTGGAGGGCTCTCGTTCGAGCCTGCCTTGAAGGTAGTCTACGTGTGGTATTCGCCGCGGCAGCAGGGTTATTGTTCGACTGATGTGAAGCTTTCCCGTTGCTTATGACGGCTATACTTCCATTTCCGTTGGCCACCACTGCTTCGGTCTTGATAGCTGGCGGCGGCGAGCTCGCAACGACTTTTCCAGCCGAGCTTCCGTTCCCGTTTGTGCTGTGGGTCAATTCAATGGCTTCTTCGACATCCGCCGTCAGACGAGACGAGGAGGAGCTATCAATTTCCATTGCGTCACTCATGGCGAACTCTCCTGTGTTGGCTTGGGGGGTATAATATGCTAGCAACAAACCCGGCAGGCGACTAGTTCCAAGTTTGGGTTTAGGTCCGGTTATTGGTATGAATCGGCGGGTGGTGAGCAAAAGCAGCAGCAACTATGCCCAGATGGGGTTCTCTAAAACACCCTCGAGCAATCCTTGGTAGTCTCTACTAGGAAATCTGTATCGTTCCTATTAACAAGCACGGCCAGTGTAGCAGAAGAGTAATAAGAAAAATAAATACTCATAGGAAAAAAAAACTCCAAACCTCCAAAAAAAAAAAAAAAAAATAAATCTTGGAGTACCAAATTTTTTTACTACCAGGCTACTTTAGACGCGATTTCGGTGCTACGCCTGGACTGACTCGGTGCAGTGGGCAGAGTGTGTCGAGAAGTAAGGCCGTATTGGCGAGAGAAACCTCGGAAGCTACAGTTTCAAATATGCAAGCATCTACGTTTTTCGTCCATTAAATGGGCATTGTATCGTACGGCCAGACAGTGTTGGCGTGGAAATGACTGATAGTATTTTATTTTGGTGATAGTATGTTTTTTTTTGTGTGGATTACAAGCATCGTAAGCTCCTTCCAACTGTCTTGCGACTCAGCTGCGGTATTCTTTGCGACCTTGTTGCGACCTTATTGATCTTTTTTTTTTTTGTTGTTGTATTTTGTAGGAAGTTTCCCTTGCACTTTGTCTGCATTTATGCTAGCTATTTCATGGGTGCTTGTTTGTGAGGTGTGCGCAGCTCACTGTTCAAGGCGTTCACTCGAGAGTGGTGAGACAAGCAATCCTGCTTAGGCTCAAGGTTGCCGTCTAAGCGTCGACCTTGGCAGCCTTCTTCTTGCTCTTCTTTTGGACCTTTAATGGTTGTTCGAGCAAAGAAGCAGTCTCCTCATCGAGGGTCTTGTCGGTGTTGTACAAAGCAGCATCGAAGGATGGAGAGGTGAACTTGACGATACCGTTCTTGGTGATACCGAAGGTGGTGAAGTATTGTGCGATGAATTCGCCTTCCTTTTCAGCCATAACCTTGTACTCAAGCATGACTTGATGGTTGCAACACTCAATGAGACCCATTCTGGCCTTTCTGGCGTCGGCCAAGTTCTTGATGTTGTAAGGGAATGGACCACCACACTTTTCCTTGAACTCACCGAGAACTTGGTGAGACGACTTCATCTTTAACGCGTAAGAGTTACCAGTGATCTTGTATAAGGAGGTCTTGTACGAGGACTCCTTAACCTTACCGTCGGCAGAGGTAGAAACCAAGATGTCCATACCGTAGACTTCGTTTTCTTCAAACTTGAAGGTGTCCACTTGGGTCTTGTTTTCCTTGGATGGGTTCAAGATGACTTCCTTTGGTCCGTACAACACGTTACGCTCTTGGTTGTGGGTCAACATGCTTTCCAATGGGACGCAGCCGTACTGCTTGGCAACCTTTTCAACAATGTTGGTGACGTCCCAGTTACGGTGCTTTGGGGTGAAGGTTCTGATGGCGGCTTCGGATGCCTTCCAGGCACCGACCACAAGGTCAGCGTTCTTTCCGGTGGCTGGAGCGTCCTTGGTGGCACCAACGATGGCGGTTTCAGCAACAATGGCTGGGAACCCATCGATTTGGATACCCAACATGATCTTGACAACGTCACCGTTCTTCAAGGTCAAGTTGGCGTCATCGTCAGCCAGAACTGGGGATAAATGTGCTGGAATGTGGTTAGGACTGATGGTGGTTGGGAAAGCAATACCCTTTGGGATCTTGGACGTCTTCTTGGAGTTGTAGATCTTGGACAATTCTTCGGTGAGCAATTCATCACCCTTTTGACAGATATCGAAGGTCTTGGCGTCAGCAACACACAAGGCTCTGACGTGTTCTAAGACTCTTCCGGCGATTTCACCTCCGGTCTTGTACTTGGAGACCACATCTGAGTTTGCGATGGTGTAGTCTGGGGCTGGAGCTAGAGTTAAGGCTGGTTAGTATGGATGCAACTATATCGGCACGAATTGAATTGGGGCCCGTAGCACACAGTGGCCAATGGAACATACCTTTGGTTGTAGACATTTTTACAATAGGGGTTTGTTTTCTGATATATATATATAGATAGCAAAAATAAAGTTTAGTACTGCTACTTCACAGAGGTTCAATTCAGTTTGGCCATTTTTTTCTCGTGGCATCCGCCATGTGATGAGCGTGCGGGCGTTAACTGAGAAGGTTAGGTTTTCCAGATTTTTTTTTTTTGCGGAGACACAAAGTTTGTCCGTCTCGTATTTTGAAAAATAGCCTTTTTTGCAGCCTACCTATGCCGCGTGGTGGTGATTTTACAAGCTTTTATTACGTTTCCTATACCCATTTATCTAATCACTGAAGTTGCTAAAGTTACTTATATCAGCTTCATCGTTGATGTCGTCATCCTCCTCATCCTCTGAATTGCCCTCTGCGTACTGGATGTCAGCTTTAGCTCTAGTACTCTTCCTGGATGGTTCAACAGCAACCTTTGCCTTTTTCTTTCTCTGCTTTACTTGCGGGGTCGTGTTGAGTCTTCTCTTTGCGCCCAGAGCAGAGACACTGGTAGCAGAAGTGGCGACCAGCTTCAGAGTAGTACCAGCTTTGCTGGCTCTGACCGTTTTCTTCTTTGTATTTGCAAACTTGTACTTAATTAAGACTTTCAACTTGCCTATAATATCGTCAGGCAAATAAACTCTCGAGATAATGGCGTGTGCCTCATGCGTACTCTTCATAGGAGCAAATAATTCGGTAGACAACTTAACTTTCCCTGGCCAAGTTTGCATCGTCCAACCACGAAGATCACAGAGTTCCTTGATTATCAATTGGGCCAATTCAGACACACAGTACATGCTGATGGCATCTTGCGGCAATGGAGATTGTCTGTACAAATCTTCATTAATGGTGGCATCTCTGTATTGCTTGATTCGACTTGCAAAATAGTATAGCAAAGAAACGTTTTCCGACTTGGCAATGCATCTCAAATAGAAAATGAGGTATTCCAGTGCATACGTGTATGCTTTCACATAGTTTTCAGTCAACTTATCTTTTTCGGCACCACTTGAAGTTTGCATCAATTGAGAAAATTCAGGAGTGTGGGAAACTAAATGAATAAGACGTGGCAAGGCCGATTCAAACTTAATTGACCCTTTCAACACCCTCTTATACATCGACTTTACAGCAATCTCTGCCTTACCCTTCAAGTCAGAGTTAGGTTCGTGACCCATGAAAAATATAAGAGGTAAAAACCTTTCTCCAACGCTGTCGAAGGTCAAATACTTTTGCAACTTGTTCAAGAAATTTCTTCTAACACTTTCATTCTGATCTTGCAAAAGGAAGATTAATCGTCCAATTGTCTTATCAGTGAGTATATCGTTGAATGTTGGAAGCTTTGCTAACTTGAGTAAGAAGTACCCAGCATGAAGTCTCAATTGATATTGGTAAGCTTTAGGTGTCGATTCGTCAGGTACTATTTCACCTCCATTACCTATGAGCGACACTAAAAGTTTGACAACGGGCTGAGCAATTGCTGAAATATCGTCGTTTGAAGTGGTCGATCTCAACCTATTCACGAATGTCTTCAAAGCAAGAATTTTCTCGTTCAAAACAGGCACACTCAATACATCTGGATACCACGTGTCTGTGTTTTCGCTTTCATCATTGATCTCCAGATTTCTATTCTTAAGAAGCACTTCCTTAATGAGCAACGTGGTGATATCGCTCGATTTGTCTTCCAATACAATAGGATCTTGTAAGAAAAGTTCAGATATTGAGGATATATGCGTTGCAAATTTATCATTTCCTTCAATCTTCAAAGGATACACGGAATTGAACACAGACGTACAATATACTTCTTTCCTGCTTGGACTCAACGCCAAAATCTTAACTGCATACTTGGCTTCCAGAGGAGTACCTTCAACGGAAAACGTCTTCAAAGACTCAGTAAAGGTCGATGAAGTATCCTGAGGAAACAAATCGGGATACCTTTTTATGAAATGGTAAATAGTCCTAAGCGATTTGGAATCACCACTGGCTTGGATCAAATCAACTAATTCTTTAATTTGAAACTTGAATACTTCAGGTACAACTTCGGAAATTGTCTCCAAGATTTCATTGGCAACTGTATTCCACTGATGGTCTTTCTGCTTAGAGTAGTTTATCAATTCAGTCACATTAGATTTGTTAAACAAGATCATTGAGGATCTGTAAAGCAATAATTTGAAGTTAGAAATCATATCCGTAGTTGAAATATTACTTTTATCGTCTTCCAACTTCAAGTTTTTAGGGTTGCCCAACTTGGTCAACAACTCTTTCATTGAGTTCTTAACTGTACTGTAATCAGATTCACAAGATAAACTGATTTTCAATACATAGAAGAACCTAAAGTTTGCGAGCTTGTAGAATCTCTCCAAGCATGAGCTGGAGTTGAGCCCGTCTGGCAAAGAAACACTCAACCAAGTAATGATTTTATCAATCTTGTTGAAAACCTCTTCTTCATTCTCCTTGTTTGAATCCTTGGATGTACTTTGGGCCAAGTTGATAAATTTTTCTAAGACACCAGATATCTGTTGCTGTCTCTTATTTATTGCTAAGAATGAATTTTTACTCTTTTCATTCAAGTTGGAGTAGACTTGACATAAGCGGTCAACTCTTTTGATATCATTCGATTCAAACGGTAACAACTTTTCGAAAATTGCCAAGTCCACAGTTGAAGTAACTTGCTTGTCGTTGATATAAATAAGGGATAGTATTTGGTTAGGTATATCCAAGATGAGCGATTGTGTCGTATCGGAATCTGTATTCAAGATATTGTTGCCTGCTTGTTCTCTTTGGTGGAATTCGTTATACAAATCTCCCAACAACTTGATTACTTGATTCCGAATTTCAGGATTCTTTTCTCTGAGCAATTGGAAAAGAGTGTTCAAGATTTTCTCGTTGCAGACCTTAGTAATGAAACTTTGGTAAGAAATTCTGTCTAGCGTTTTCACTGCTGTGAATCTTACTCTTTCATCAGTGTCTAGCAAACATTTCAAGACACCTTTCAATATTTCCGGAAGAATCTCGCCAGAGCCCGATGCTGACGCTGCTAGGGCATTGGAGTTGTTTTCATGTGCTTGCTCTACGATATGTGAGACTTGCTCCACCCACTTACTCCGCACCATTGGAGAGGCATCCAAAGTCTTCTTCAACCAATTCAACCATATATCTCTATGCGTCGATACAAAGTCTACCTTGTGCAAAATCGACCCGCCGCTAGAGCTTCCAATCATTCTACCAATGGTCTCAGTGGCCAAGACTCTTATTTTTTCATCTTCTGCCTTCAATTCATCATCAATTAATCCAATCAAGGATACCAACATTTCAGGAATATACTTCCAAATTTGAATAGTTATTCTGTGTATCTTCTTGAGGTTGTCAACGAGAATGGATGCTTTGAGACGACTATCGATTTCAGAGGCATTATTAGAGGTCTCACTACTGGTGGTGCTCTCATATAGCATTTCTGAGAACAATTTTGCTACCTGTCTCGACATTCTATCCACATTGGCTTCACATATTGCCACTGAGAAGTTGAAGCCTGGGTTGGAGATATTAGATGCGCCACCAACCAAGGTACTTGCAGCACTTGACACAGAAGAACTGGGGGTACCAGTTACCAACTTATTTAGAATCTTTTTCAAGACATCGGTTGAGATTGTTTCAGACTCCAGGATAATCTCGCTCAATATATCACTCGCCAAGGGCTCTAACTTAGTGGGGAAGTTCTTAGACGAGGACAAATCATACAAGATCTCGAATATTTGGTTTATGAGAGCCTCGCTATCTGGCAAGTCCGTTATCAACACGATACTTCTGGTTTCCGCCAATCTCTTCAATAGGTATGTTTGCTGCTCGAAGTACGGATTTTCCTGATCATTCAATTTCTTGAACTGTTGGAAGGTCGCCTTGAATATGGACGACAAGTCATTCCCAGTGAATGGAGCGTCAGGGGCGTATATTCTCAAAATATCGGAAAGAGCACAGCACACAAACGCTTGCACTCCGATATTTGAGTGTCTTAGTAATTTCTTATTCACTAAATCATCCTTTATCGACGTCAAGGACAGTTTATCGATAGCATCTTGATCTATCGATGAGAGCTCTTCCAGAAGAGTTTGGAGCCTGCTGAGAAGATCTCTCGTCGGGATTGCGTTGTTGACTGACGTGATAATCAGCTTGTTAAATTTGAGAGAAACCATTGCTATGGAATCCTTGTCAACACAAATCTATTAACGACTGAAGAGTAGCTAACCTGATCTCTGTGTATTGGGTGAATCTGCAATTTGACGCGTTTCCTCTTTTATTTATGTTTGTTTTGGTTTCGTGTGTGCAGTATGCGCGTGCCGCAACATCGAAAAAATTGAACGGTTGCAGCGTAACTTAGTTTGCAACCCGCTATTGCCTAGAGAGTACGGATACACTTAGTACTGAGTTAGCCAGTATTGAAACAGTGGAAGAGATAGAAATGCAAGAGGACATTGCTATTCACGTAAAAAAAAAAAAAAAAAATAAAAAATGGACAGAATTAAAATCATTTGCAGCCTCTTCTACCGTGTCCATTGAGAGCGCATACGACTTGGCTGCGAAAACCAGAGCTCAGCCAGAGCTCAAATGTCTACTACTGCTTGTACCCCCAGAAACACTTCATATTAAAGCTAACTATATGCATATACCCTTATAATCTTATAAGATTGTTTCTCCAATCTTTTCTTCTAAATAATTACTTGGGACGAAACCAATTCTCCTCAACCCATCTTTCTCACTGACCGCTACGAGCCAGTTGTCACGCTCGACTGTCGTGAATTCGAAAACAACCTTGATTATATCATCCTTCTTGAAGGATAAGTCGCCCGGTTGGTCACCCTTGAAACCATGTATGGCAACAAACTCCTTCCCATTCCTTACGTATCTGCTGCTTGTGTCAAATTCATTGAAAAACTGATTGAATTTCCAAATTTTGTAACTGATACTTGTAGTCTTCTCAAACAAGATTTGATCCATGTGATCAGAAGGAGAAATATTATACTTGTTATCCAAAGGTTCAGTTGGGCTCCGAGTGATGGCATTTTTGCCAGAGTTATACACTCTGACCAAGTTCCTATCCAATGCCTCAGTAGAAGACTTTTCAAACATGGTGTCAGAGATGGATGAGACTGTCTGTATCAGCGACACCGAAGTTAAATCCGAGTCGGAGTGGTCGTCGTCATCATCGTAGTTATCGTCATCGTCCGCGTCATCATCTGGCGGAGGAAGTGGATCATTGGACCTACTACCGTTGCTATTATGTACTGGACTACCTGCCAATGGAGAAGCGATCGAGTCGTGGGCACTGTAGGTTGGTGGCGGTGGAGAGAAGATGGGGGAGAAGATGGGGGTTGGGTGTGTTGTTCTTGGGGACGAGACCGTTACCGGAGGCACAGGCAATGGTCTATTAGAACGTGGAGGCAATGGTGGTGGCAATGCCCCGGGAGTTGTAGCTTGCACGTGTACGAGAGCGGAAGCTCCAGACGCTGTTGTTACAGGAGAAGTATCGTTTGTAAGCGAAAGTTGTTTAGTATCATCGCTACTTGGAGGAGTAAGTGGGATCAGCTGGAGGCTAGACTGCTTCTCATACGTGGGGGACGCAAATTGAAGGGAATGTGGAACGATCACATCATCAATTGAGATGGGGCCTGGGTTGTACACTTTGGCCACGTTCATGGTCACGTTCTTGTACTTCTCGTAGCTGACTAATGGATCTGCCGTCTGGTGGTCATTGAAGACACCTTCTTGCATGTCGTTTGGTTTCACGGGTGGCTTCTTCTCCAACGTGTGCTTTGCCTTACCCCAGATTTTGGAAACGGCCAGATCCTTGGCGACCTCTGTATCGATCTCAGTGTCTGCAAGCTCAGGCTTCTTGTTGTGAATGATCTCAATGGTGGTTTCAATTTGGTGTCTGGCAGGCTCAATTACGCTCTTCCACGTCTCGTTAACTTGTTGGTAGTCCTTGGAGCCGGACAATCCATGGAATGTTGCAAAATACTTCAACGTTTCTTGAATGGACTTGTAGGTGTCATACTGCTTGCAGATAACCAATTTGGTGATGGTTTCGACAAACTCGTCCAAGAAGGAGATGGCATGCGGCAATATGCTCTTAACCTTGTCGTTGACCTTTGTGTACTTTGCATGTGCCTCCTTGAGCTTGACTTCCAAGGACACCAAGTCCGATTGCTCCTTCTCGCTGAGGGGGGATGTTTTCGCCATCAACTTTGCAATCTTCTTGTGGATCTTGTCGTGCTCGTACTTCTTTCTGGACCGCAATTTCAACAACTTCAAGATTCCCTTGAGGAACTTGATCATCTGTTGCACTCTTGGTTTTATGACGTCGTTCTGGAAATGGTCCCACTCGACCAAGACCTGGTCTCTCAACTGGTTCATAGTGACCAAGTAGTTGTTCAATTCTCTGCAGACGCTCTCAATGAGGAACTGCCTCTCCTGGGGGTGCACCAGGGGTATCACCTGTTCTGCCTGCCATTGGCTGAACTGGTGGTAGTATTTGCCGATGTCTTTGAACTGCAAGGCATTCTCGCCAATCAAGGTGATGAAGAGCTCCACAATTTTCACATTCTTGTTGAAAAACTTGGGCCAGTGGTGCTTTTTCAAGTGGTTCAACTGGTTGTTGAGGTACTTCAACCCGGCGATGGAGGTCTTGAGGTCGCCCTCGTATATGTTTATCAATTCGTCGTCGATATCGAACGCCTTCTTCCTGAAGAGAATCTTATCTTTCACGTGGGAGGCGCCCTGGACTCCGTCCTGGAAAGTGTGGCCAATCCCACTCATGCCATGTTTCACGTTCTTGGTGATTCCAGCGGTCCCCTTCAGCACTGTGGAACCGATTCCGGTCACACCGTCTTTAATTATGTTCATGTATGTGGTGGGTTTTTTTTTTATGATCTATGAGGTGATGAGGCCGTGTCAAAGAAACCCAGTGCGTGTTTATCGCATATATATACCGCTAGCTGGCTAGAGAGCACACCGAATATAACCGCCACAAATGGAGTCAATCGAGTGATAGAAAACGGAAATTGCGGAACAATCTCTAAAATTAAAGATCGCGCATGCTCACTGTCAAAGCTATGCCTGATGAAAAAGCGTAAAAAAAAAAAAAAAAAAAAAAATTAACACCCACCAAGAATGATGGACATAGCCATGTAGTATACAGGAATATTGTCTAATGGGTTTGCCTTGGGATTCTGGGCCAGTATGCGTAGTATGGCGTGAATAGTGCTTGTGAGATGACGATCTTTGGACCGAGAAGCCCTATGCTGACGCTTGGGTGGTGACTTTGATGTGCTATTTTGCAATTAACTATAAATGGAATGCATACAGGAGCGAAGAAGTCCGAGTGAACATTGGCTGCAAACCATTCGAGAAACTGCCTTGCAGCATACAGGGGTAACGCAACGTATTTAGATTCAACTCAGGGTGTGGAATGCTAATACCTAAAGTGTATGGCTGAGATGCATTACGATAGAGAGAACGGGTTAGATGTGCCAAATGCTCAATGTACTGGTTATACAATACCAAATACCCCGTTCTCCATATACAAGCGCCTACAGTAGTAAGTTTCCATGACAGGTGTTTATCTCATTATAGTATGTGTCTTGCTATACTGTTTTCATACATTGTATTTTAGAATCTTCGTACCCAAATCAACTATCTCTACTCGTGAAAGGCAGTGTCCTCGGACTTGGCAAAGCCTCTATTATTTTTTCCATCAACCTCAGCATCGGAAAGATCTGGCTGCAGCCTCAGGAGGAATACGCAACCGAACTTCAATGTGCCCGAATGCGTAAGCAGACTTTTGGAAGTCAAGGACGGTATCACTGCGTAAAGTAGCTGTAAAGCAAACGTTATTACAAATAGTACGAAATTCAAAAAGGTGAAAGCAGTGGCTGCTTTGGCAGCCATGCACTGACGCCTCTCGTATTTGTAGTCTTCGTAAGAGCTGAAACTGCAGGACTCGTGACGGAAATCGTAGACCAAATAGATAGATGCTGCTAGCCAAAACAAGACAAAGAATGCATCAAGAATGGTTACTACCACTACTGGCATGTGCCTGTGTATGGAGAAGCATAGTGTCAAGTAAATTGCACACACACAGCTGGCTGACAAGGCACATGGTGTGCTAAAATAGGGAAAGTAGTCGTTAGTCATTGCGAATGCTGACAAGCAGAGAGCCACTAAGGTAGAAACCAGCTGCAAAGTGCGAAATGTAAGTGACAAAAGCAATCTTTTGTCTTTTAGGACGCTGTTGGAATGCATTGGGTAATACCAGTAAGCCAAATTTTGCCTTCCTGTGATTCCAAATTCCGGTTTCCCATAGCGACAACTACTGTTTTTAATTAGAACCTTTCATTTATAGAGCTACATTAATAGGAGTAGCCGTGTCAGCACCGCTAGATGTGTTGACGTAATTTGGCGTGGTAAATACATTGTCAAACCCCTAATTTCGAGAGGGTACCAAGAAATTTCAGGCCGTTGGTCATGACCTCTCGAAAAATAGTAGCCTAAATACAGAGACTGCGAAAGAATCTCGCATTCAGATGAGCGTGGGTTTGCAGACTACACAGTTCCAAGAAAATTAAGAAAATAGAAGCGAATTCAACTCAGAGCTCACACCTCACACCTCAAACTACTATATTTCGGTTATGTGGAGTAATTGTGACAATACGGCGCTACACTTATCTTTTGCTCGCTCGCTCGCACGCTTGTGATAACCCCCTGCATTTTGTAGCTGCATTATTTGTTGTAACACATAGTGTGGGAGCAGCGAGCAGCGATAGCGATAGTGGGAATAAGACATTTTGCGAGAGTGCGCGCGCGCACGCGCAAGATAGGCAGGGCATCGGTTGTTCCCCTGACAGATTTAGCGTTTCTCGCTTATCCAGTTGATGTTGTCGCTGCAAAATAGAAGATGGAGAAGCCATCGCCACAGAAGAGCTCCTCCGAGTGCAAGCGATTCTGGGTTCAAGAGGAACTTTCTTGCACCGCTGTTCGATTACTTTCTTCTTGGTAGCTAAAGATATGCCACATTGAACGCCGTGGTTGCTCTCAGGTATGTACTAACATACCCACCGAACCTTTATCTGAGATAGCCTTTTTGCATTTCTTTTTTTTCCATTTTCGTTCATGTTTTCCCCTTTGGCCCCACCGAAGCCGACCGCCTTTTCACGGGGTAAGGTAAGACCATTCCCACAAAGCAAGCCTAAAACACACCCTCATACCACTTTCCATTTTTTTTTTGCCGCTCCTACTGATCACAACGCAAGCACGAAGGAATTCTCGTATTGAATACATGTCTCAGAACATTAATTTCATTGTCTTTGAAACAAATCAGCAGTTTTCTCTTGTTACGACCGGCCAGCGTCATCAAAACACCTTGGTTCGCAACAGCTTTAGAGATACACTCGCAAAAAAACTGTTGCATACTACTGCGCAAAAACTGAATTGCTGCCACACACTAAAGAGCTTTTTGTGATCTGGTCTCTACTTCGTTCCCTCATGTACCCCCATGTATGGAATTTTTTTGGGTTCTATGGCGATTTCACCAGACGCCGTCGTAAAAGCTATGAAATAAGGTTTGGGGGATATCCAGCGTGAGTGATATAACCCCCCCCCTTTGAACATTTCTTTTTTATTTTATTTCACTCTAAGCTTATTTAGCCTAAGTTTAAGCTCGCGACACAGAGTTCAGAATTGCCCTGCTGCCCATACTGGAGCGCACAGGCGGGCTTTACCAGGGGGATTTATTTTTTACGATATCTACGGACCGGCGGTGCGTAGAAGGTTCATAGGATCACTGGGAGGGCAAGGTACCACTGGAATTGGTAGTGCACAAGGAGCAAAAGGGAAGGAGCCATGGCCCTCTAATTCTTTCTTTAAGCGGGAATTGACTTTATTTTCTGACATTATTTTTTAACCTTACTATTGTTTTTGGCCATAGTGACATAAATGCGATAAGTTTAGGGTTTCCCTTTCTTATCGTGAGCGGAAATGTTGGAATTCATTTATATAGTAGCCAAATCTTTAAATTGTATATTTTCTTTCTTGCTTTTTTCACTTTCACTTTTCTCCATCTGAATGACGAAAAGCGTTCCAGTAACACCAACAACCAACGAAGAAACAAGCTTGAGGTCACTCGAGGAAAAGAATCACACTATTGACAACACGAGGTGAAGTCAAGCGTCTACATACTTTTTTTTTTTTTTCCACCAAGGTGCCGCACAGCGCTCACGCTACACACTAAATTTTTTTTTTTCCCTAGCGGTGTTTCTCACTACTTCGTTAATTTGGATTCTCCGAAATTTCATTTTCATGCCAGTATTAATATTGAACTGTCAACCGAACTAATTACTATAAGGATAGGTAAAATAGAACAATTGCACTGACGGAAAGCAAAACAAACACCAGACAGTGAAAAATTAACTGAAATTGCTCATTTCTGTTTTTTTTTTTTCAAAATCTTCACCTTTCCTTTCTTCTATAAAGCAAAGCTTACAGAAGTGAAAACAAAAAAAAAATTCTGGGGTACCCTCCACAAAGACGTACCGAATAAGAAACGCTGCACCCGCCGAGCTCACGGCTTCAACATATCGGCAACAATAGCAGCCAAAAAAAAAAAATCAAAATAATTAGGGGAAACCGCCCACAGAATCCAAGAGATTTCTTGTCTTTCCTTTTTTTATTTTAGTATTTTTATTTTCTTTTTAATTTTTTTTTTTTTTTTTTTTTAAATTGTGAAATTGATTTCGTAATCGCACTCAAGTTTCCCCCGCTATTAGTGAAGTCCCCTACCTGACTAGTTAACTCCTATCCTTCCGAACACGCCATCCACCGCTAATTGGTACCAAAGACCAGGGAAACCATCATGCTCAGATCAATACCTCAGCTCACGATACTGGTGGAGAAGTCCACAACGGTGCAAAAACCGGGTAGCGGCTCCAACGGTGCGAGGACGAACGGCTCAAGTCACACGCCCACCGTGAAGACTCCGACTAGCAAGTCTACCTTCACCAGCACCAGCACCAACATTTCCACCACCACATCAACCTCGGCCACTGCGTCCACCACCACCACCACCTCGTCCCTCCTCTTCTCCACCTCGTCGGGCTCGCCAGCGATAAGGAAAAACGTGCACACCCCCACCTCATCGATATGTTGCTCTCCGTCTCCGAAGCTCAAATCCACCCCTTCCTTCTCGGGCACCAACTCGGGCTCCACGTCCACATCGCGGTCGCCCGCAAACAGCATCACCTCCAAGACCTTCCAGTCGTCAGACGAATCTACAACATACACAAAGTTCTCCAAACCGATCTTTGAGAGTAACAATGGGATCATCTACAAAGGTGTCACAAAATCCAAGTCGCCAATTGTTTTCAAGTACTGGAAACCAACATCGGCCTCATACGAAATGGCCATCTACAACGAGTACAAAAACATCAAGGCGTGTCTGCACAAGAACGTGGTGGAGGTATGCGACTTGATCTACGACAAGACGGCTGAAATCGAGGCCGATATCGACGGCATAGACGGGCTTACTAACCCCACAAGGCACTGGTACATGGTATTCCCGTACTATCCAAAGGGAGATTTGTTGACGTACCTTTCTGTGTTGAGAAAGAACAAGATCACGCTCTCAAACACGATAAAGGATTCCATCTTTAAGCAAATCTTGAAGGGAACCTCGTATCTTCACAGCAAGGGCATAGTCCACAGAGACCTTAAGCCCGAAAACTTTTTGATCGACTGCACCGGGGTGATCAAGATTGCTGACTTTGGCTACAGTTTGGACCTTAACGATGAATCTTTCAAAGACTGCTTGGCCAAGAACTACAGCGACATATTCTGTGGAACTCCCAGCTTCAAGGCGCCCGAATTGTTTGTAATTGAGTTGAAGGCTGAGAAAAAGACTGACGATTCGGGTAGTGGATCAGATTCGGAATCAGAAAAGAAACAAGATAAGGACAACAACACCAAGGCACCAGCCACCACTTTGAACCTCGACAAACCTTCCGCCACAAAGGGAATAGTCCGCGAAGAGGAAATCTCCAAGGAAATGGAAAAGGTGCTCTCAAACTTGAACTTCAAGGCACTCGACTACTGGTCATTGGGGATGATTTACTTCAATATCTCCATTATGATCATCCCATGGACCGCTTCGCTGATGGACAACCCTAGCTACTCCAAGTTCCAAGCAAACTATCCCAAGGGCGAAAAGTTGTTCGACTCGTGGTTGAAGTCGTTCGACAACTCCATTACTCTCAAAACACTCACCAATGAAAACCCTGCGTTGTCATGTTTCAAGAAGTTGAATTATGACTGTAGAGCACACATTCTCAAGTTGCTCAACCCAAATCCAGCTGATAGAATCACTCCACAGGAGGTGCTTTCTTCAAAATGGATGTGCCAGGTATACTCAAACCCTAAAGAATTAATCGACATAATCGAGCAAATCAAATGAAGTCAGTTACAGCTGAATAGTACATAGAGAAAGGGGTAGCGACAATAACTGGCAAAGTTGGGTAATAGAATAGAGAAATGCTACAATATGGTGAGGAGAAGTAGATAAATGGTTAATGAATTAATGAATATATATGGAAATAAAAGAAATGATCAACACTGGATGGCTCGTGATCATTATTAGTACTAAAACGAAAAAAAAATCCGTAGGTTCTACTATCGAGTATGCGAATGTTAATACGCAACTCCTACAACCCTCGAATAGTATATAATACACGTAAATTAAAATAACAGCATATACAACTGATGATCATACAACAATAAAAATACAAAAAATTATACAGCAGCAAGATGTAAATGTGTAGACCAAAGTTTAGGCCTTATGATAACCCAGGTAGCCGTAATTACCGATACCGTTAACAGTGGATGCTTGCAGTTGAGTTGGACCACTGATGCTGTTTCCATTACCGTTTCCGCCAGCAATGGTGGAAGATGGAGTAGCAGCAGAAGTTGAGGACTGGGTCCCGTTGCCCCCGTTCAAAACTTGACTTGAACTAGTTCTTCTTGGATTTCCTGGGCCTCTAACACCTAATGGATTCTTAGAAAAGGATAATCTAATACCACCTTTACCGTTACTGCCACCTGGTCTTGGAAGTGCTCTACCGTATAACTCGGCAAGAGCTCTCGTTGCATGTGCAACGTCCTCAAATTCAACAAAACACATAGGTCCATGGTTGTGACTGTTGGCGTTTGGATTGGACTGAGATTGAGTCTTTGTACGGAATGACAAACGACGGAATCCCTTTTGTGGTGAGAATAATGCACGAAGTTCAACTTCAGTAGCATCAGGTGGTAAGTTTCCAACGTATAAAGTGTTACATGGAGGATTCTGATCAGCAGGGTTAGCTGGAGGAGGAACTCTAGCCAATAATGACAAATCTGGAACGTCCTTTTGTCTTGCTCCAGATGCTGCCAGGGATTGTGGTGATTGCTGGGTCGAGTTGGAAGTCTGGGCTTGAAGCTGAGGGGGCGATTGAGATGATGATTGCTGTTGCTGACTCGTTTGAGTCAGAGAAGCATTGGCCAATGTTTGTTGCTGTTGTGAATGCGAGGGTTGAGATCCTTGAGATGATTGAGCAGAAGAATCCTGCAACTGTTGTTGCAGTCCTTGTTGTTGTTGAGGTTGTTGTTGGGTTTGCTGGGGTTGTTGTTGTTGTTGTTGCTGCTGCTGCTGCTGTTGTTGTTGAGTCAAACCACCGAGCGGTAATTGAAGTGGATTTTGTTGGCCTAAGATGGGAAGTTGACTGGAGACTGCATTGGATGAAGTTAATGGTGCAGGGTTGCTGTTGAAGAATGCAGAAGAAGTTCTTCTGCGATCTGCGTTTGCAGCAGCAGCACTTGCCCAATCGAAGGGTCCTTGCGCTTGAGTAGCAGATGGGGTTTGAGGCGTTGAGTTGGCTTGACTCAAAGCTGCTGCATTTCCTGCACTTGCTCCGCCTGCAGCTGTAGCTGAAGTATTTCCTGAACTGTTTGCAGGTTCCGGATTGCTTGCAGCTGGGTTGGAAGTCGAAGCAGAACTCCATGGGTCTCTAACAAGTTGTTCGTATTCTCTAGCATCATTTTGCGACTCCATCAAAAGTAAGGACTTACCTGTCAAATCAGACAAATCGATTCTTGCAGCAGAAGGAGCTCCATTGCTCGATACTGGTTGGGAGTTTGTCGATGGTCCACTGGAAGCACCACCAGCTGAGCTTGGAGGAAGACCAGATGAAGCTGGTCCATTCGTTGTTGGGGTAGTTGAACCTGAAAATGGATCACTAAACAAGAATCTTGATCTCTGGTTCCCAATAGATTGTCTCTTCTGATACTCTGAGGTATTGGTATTAATATGAGGTGGAGAAATATTAGAACCCGAAAGTCTTAAAGAATTAAATGGTTGGTTAAGACTGTTTGCTGCAGAGGGTGGAACTGCAGCTCCACCAACGGTGTCATACTCTATCTTGATAGGTAAATTTTCGTTTCCGAAAAGATACTTGCCCTCTAATAATTTCCCGGTAGTAATACAAGTGTTTAAAGTTTTAAAGTAGGCAACAACTTCTTCACCATTTTGTTCAATATTGACAATATCGTCAATAACTAATGCAAATATGAGCGAGGATTCTCTCTTCGTTAAGTCGTGAGGAAGATTAGACAACTTGAGAACAAATGGTTCAGTTGAATTAGCTCCCACAGGTCCAGCACCGGCGGCACCAGCAGAGGCGGGGCCAGATGATGAGACCGATGGTCCACCTATCAGCTGGGAAAGATTGATAGGAGAGGTGATGGATAAGTCCCCAAGCACTATACTACCGTTAGATTGGTGGTGTTGAAGGTGGTGTTGCTGGGCTTGCTGAGGTGGCTGTTGCTGCTGTTGCGCACCGGGAGGAACTTGTTGCGGGTGTTGTTGGTGTGGGTGCTGGTGCGGATGTTGCTGCTGCTGATGCTGAAGTTGGTGTTGAAGCTGTTGCTGCTGCTGTTGCTGCTGCTGTTGATGAAGCTGCTGCTGTTGTTGGGGCGCTAACTGGGCTGGATGCTGAAGAGAAGGAGGTGGAGGTCCCTGGTGGTGGTGGTGATGAGATGAGGGCACAGAATATGCTATATTGTTTTCCGATGACATATTGTAGTGTTATGAATGAAGAATAAAAATGAATATGATGACGATATATGAATATTTATGAATAAAATGACGATGATGCAAAATTAAAGTAATTTAAATCTTCATGCAAATGGGGATACACGTTTAAATGAAAAATTGGAAAGGTTCTGATCTTTAGTTTGGGGTTGGAGGATTCTGTTGAAAGCTATTTCGTAAATTCAGTACCTCTTTAGGAAGTAATAAATATTGATTTCGATTTACTGGGTGGTCGGTTGGTCCGTGTCTTGTGTTGGACCTTGTCTCTTTGCTTTATTGGATGATTTGGAACTAAAGCTCGCTCGATACTATCGTTGCGTGTGTGTTGACGATAAAATCTTTCTCTCTCTTTCTCTCTGTCTCTCTATCTCTCTGTGCTGCTTCTGGTATTATAGAAGTAGATGAGGCTGGTGAAGTGGAAAATGAGAAGAGATGGATGGGTAAGGGTTACTAATTCGTGAGTATGGGGTCAAAGGCGCTCTGTGCTTGCTCTGTTGATTACACGTAGTTTCGTAAGCCACTTTTAAATTGCTGGGATGGTGTTGTTCGGCTGTTGTTGTTGTATTCGCTTGTGGATGCGTTTTAAGTGCGCGTGGGTACGGTAGTGAGGTGTGTGTTGATGGTGTGTGTGTGTATAAAAGTTTGTTCTTACGGTTGTTTTTGTTGTGGGATGGACGTTTACAAAAAATTATTTGATAATTAAAAAAAAAAATAAAAAAAATTTGAGAGTGCGAGGCAAAAAAAAAAAAAAAGAGGGTGCGAAACACAAACTTGGTGATTTTTACAGACACAAAACCGTTCAAAGTGGCGAAAAGGACGTACAGGCTAGTAATAGGGGGGTTAGGAGCTGGTCATATGCAAGGGTTACGAGTCACCGTGCAAATAAAGAAATTTTATTGGCTGTAAAATGCTGGCTACATTGTAAGGACTCGGTATCTAGAAACGAAAAAAAAAATTAAAATAAAAAAAAAATTGGTCAAAAATACGTTAGAAGTGTATCCGTGAAGCGTGTCGGACTAAGTGGGTCATGTAGGGTAGGAGGGGAGGAAAAAAGAGGTAGTGTAACGCTTTTGTATATTGTTTTCATGTTCCGTCTAAATTAATAGTTGGCTTTTTCAGACAAATGAGAATTACTCTAAGGTATCCTAGAAAGTAATTTTTCCTGCTCATTTAAGCTTTCTATTTCCTATGCCTGTGAAAATTTCCACCCAATTAAGGTTGAAAAGACAGAGAAATGGTATTACCGATGAAAACCCCTGTTTCCGTGTATTTAACCCTTTTTTTTTCTTTTCTGGTGTGTGCTGAATAATACACACTTTTCGGGTCTCTCTCTATCAACTCTGCTTCTACCACTGTTTAGGTTGGTGGACCTTTTTCAGTTCTGTAAACGAATCT
Organism: Dujonia boleticola; assembly: GCA_029581775.1. Classification (NCBI taxonomy): domain Eukaryota; kingdom Fungi; phylum Ascomycota; class Pichiomycetes; order Serinales; family Debaryomycetaceae; genus Dujonia; species Dujonia boleticola. Next base: position 691,594 of record JARGRU010000014.1, on the reverse strand, counting down.
GGACTCGGTGCATAGTGCTAGCTACATACTGAGCTACACGATTCTACACGATTCCTGTACACAGCACCACCACTACGTAAATCTCTGCTACCGCTTTACGCTGGACTCCGTGTTGCATTTCACGGGACCAGTTTCTTTAGTATAGTAGTGGTCGCTTGGGAAAATGTGTAAACTTTGCAGTTACTGCACTGTGCGCTTACCTTTTATTCTCTTCGTTTGCTCTCATGGTATTGTTTATTCGGTATCTATTTGAACCAGCCGACTTCACTCACAACTTATGCTTAGAGACATATTGCGCAAAAAAACTCGTCACATGACTACCTATCACGTTCCCGTGGTGTTTATCGCACTGTTACACGAGAGAGTGTGTGAGTACAGAGCCTAAATCGAATACACGTAGAGATAATCCAGATTGGCGCCGATGTTGTTGGTGATTTGAGCTTCTTTCATCACCTTCATACCCCTTCTGTGTTATTTGCCTCTTCTCTTTAGTTACCCCTTTACACTCAGCGATAGATGTCGGACGAAGCAATTGACGGCTCGAGAAAGATCAACGCTCGCTGCTTGGACTACCTCCTCATGGAGATGATCTCCACCTCGATTAGAGTGTCACACATAAAAGAGGAAAGAGAGGACATTGTCGCCAGCTCTGCATCCAAATCCTCGGGCACTGCAGCAGCAGCAACAGCAGCAGCAGGCGGAAACACCAACACAGCTTCGTCCTCCACGGGGTCTAGCTCTTTGGAGCTCATTGACATACCTGGCAGCGTCGCGATTTTGGACCACCCCTCGATAAACGGTGACGATGTTACCTTGAGAAACGAAAACTATGGGTTCCACGTAGGAATACGACTTGGCGAGCTTTTGATGTACATGGCTCCAGCCACCTCCCAATCGGCTAAAATCACAAATATCTTGGATATAATGAAGTTTGTGTGCAGAGACGTGTGGAAAAGCCTCTACGGAAAGCAGATGGACAACTTGAGGACAAATCATAGAGGTATATTTGTCTTGGTGGATAACAATTGCAGAGTGATATCGTCCATGAACAGCGCCAAGGGGTTGCCTGACTCCATAACCAGAGCCAAGTCCTTTTTGTGGTTCCCTTGTGGCTTGATCAGAGGTATACTATTGAGTTTCGGAATCGAGAGTTTGGTCTCGGCTGAGATTGTGCAGTTTCCGAGTGTAACATTCAGCATCCAGACCTCCATCAATAATTAGAGTATTTAACGATGTAAATTTAATGAAACACGACAACAAAGTACATTCACCTCATCTGTAGTGGAATCAATTGTAAGCTTTCCAACTATAGTCCAGTGGTGACTCCAGTTTAAAGTGTGTGTGCGCACTGTCAAAATTTAGCTATGAAAATGTAGCGTTTCTCCACACCACCTTATCTCAGCTCATCATCGCACGAGAGCTCGTTAAGACGCTTCGAAGCAGAATAGGTAACTCACACGGATGCCCAGCTCACGATGCTAAGGAGATGCTTGAGGTCTTCAAGATGTGTGCGACACACCTCCACCACCAACAAAAGTGCATTGGACTTCACTCCATTTCAAGTGCCGCAGAGTCTACTGGGGACCGGTCCAACCCTGGCCCCTCCAAGAACTTCGCTGTCACACTTCTCTGTGAACCTTTCGAGCTCATATGACAGGAGCTCTTCACACTTCAATCTCTTCATGTCGAGTATCTCAGGCGACGACTTGATGCTATCGTTGGGCATGCTAGACAAGCTCAAAAACACAAAGACCTCATCGGGTGAAAGAAGCTTGGATCACTTTGAGTCTGTATACTACCAAAGCGTCAGCATCTTATTCTTCCATTTAATAACAAATAGGAAGCATGACTTGAACATCCGAACTGTCATGAATTGCATCGACGGGATCATAAAAGACTCCAGCTTCAAGCAAATGTGTATCACCGAGAAGAGCCTCGATATGAAGACTCTCAAGGCGAACATACTCAGAAGCTTACTCCTTTGCTACCATAACCTAGACTTGAATACCACACTATCTCAGAATATAGAAGCGTTTCAGCAGGACATTATAAAGTATTCCTTGAAGGTGTTTAAAGTGATGTCCATCAGAGTTGAAGAGCTTACGGAGGTGTTAGAGAGCAGGGAGGTTGAGGATTTCTGTAGAGTGTTCAACTACAACCTGGAGAATACCTCCACTAAGAAATTTAACGGTTCCTCAAAGAAAGATGGTGCCAGCCACTCGCTGTCGTTCAACCATCTCATGACATTCGATAAGTTAACTGAACTCATTGGTACTCGGTTCGAAAGAGACACCGGGCTGGAGTTGCCCTTATATGAGTACTATGAAACCTTGCTGGATGAGGAAAAGTCTGATTTCATTGAGTCATACCAAGCGTTCAACATGAAAAAGCAGCATCTAATAGAATCCGCGTGCCAGGACTTGCTTCCTGATCTCACAGAAACGACAGCCTCGGACCCAATGACCTCTTTGAGAGATTTCTATATATTCAACTTGCAAGACATCAACACCTGGATCGAGGCTACTGTTCAAGAAGTAAGGAGCATAATCGAATCTCACACGGCAGATAATCAGTCTAGAGCCGATTCTCCCCTTGCCAAGTATGCATACGTATTGCAGCACATACCCCTAGATTACTTTGTACAAGTTATTGCCTCAAAGTTGATTAGCTCAGTTCTCTCAAGTACTACTGGCTCGTGCACCTTGACGAATCTAGTGCTCAGGTGCACATCTACGTTGGATCGATTGATTCTGAGAAGCGACTATTATCCCATGGCGATTAGCAGTATTCTACGTGACGACACAGTCAAAATTCAAATATCAGAATCGATTCTTGGTATCTTGATAGATAATAGCTTCTTGAACGAGAAGGATGCAATGAAATACAACTTACAGGAAGAGTTGAAGTACGATCCAGATAACTGGGACTCACATTCGGCTGTGTACGATTTCAATACAGCGGATGCAATGAATGGCGTTAAAACGTCTCGCAACAACGTGTTTCAATTACTTTACGAAAGAGCGCAATCCTCAACCCACCGTAGTAAAATAGTTCGATGTCATCCATTTTTTTTGGATAAATTCAGATCCTTCACCAGCAATAACTTTAGCAAAGAACTATTCTTACCCATGTTAACTCCCCCCAACCCTTGGGTATCGCCAGAGCAAGGAGGCTATTTGACTGGAATACGACCCTTTGTCTTAACTAATGAAGTCTCTACAAGTATGGTCGTTATGAGGCAAGCCCACCAATCAAACCAACTATCCTCTGTGTATGCGGCTTTGAACCAGCTTGGTAGTTTGCCATGGGCGATCAACAGGAGTGTTCTCCAAGTTTTCAAGTTATCCATGAAGTTGAGAGACGGATTTTTAAGCATACCCCCGGTTATGGAAAATATAAGGGCGCCAATCTTTATGTTTCCCAAGAAAAGTTCCTTCAGCAGCGAGCAAGAGTATTCGAAAGAAAAACGGAAGTACATTCAAAAGTACAGGCTTCAAATGCTGAAATACTATACTGATAGATCTGAAAGGACTAAGTATTATGAAATTGAAGAGATTGCCGGGGCATTCGATATGAATGGTGATTCTTTGTACACGCCATATGGGATTGACTTTCGTGGTCGAGTATATCCCTTATCGACTATTTTGCATCACTACCAGGAAGATTTGGTAAGGTCATTGTTGATGTTTTGGCATTCAAAACCATTGGGGGATAATGGATATGACTGGCTAAAATACCAACTCGCTGGCGTTTATGGTAAGGACAAATTACCCTTTAAGGAACGCATTGCGTGGGTCGATGAAAACATGGAAATGATACTTAGTTTAGGAGAGAGCGAAGATCCAACCAAGCAGCAGGAACGCGACAGTCAAGAGGGCCTAGACTATTACTCCTGGTGGATGCAAAGTGACAAACATTGGCAGGTTCTCGCATTGTGCCAGGAGTTTGCAAAAATCAACAAATATGTGAAAAGCGGGAATAGCCTCGTAGAGTACAAATGCCGGATTGCCATTCACCAGGATGGCTCCTGTAACGGTTTACAACATTATGCTGCTTTGGGGCTTGACTATGAAGGCGGGAAAGCGGTGAATCTTCTTCCAAGTGAGCATCGTGAGGATATATACAACACCGTTTCCAAAAGTGTCGAACAGCTCATACGGCGAGATATATCCACAGGGGATAATGAACTTGCGAAACTTGCACTTCCATTACTTTCCCGAAAAGTAGTCAAGCAGACAGTCATGACAAGCGTCTACGGTGTCACTAGAAGAGGAGCATTCCTTCAAATTCAAGAAAGAATCGGGGAAATTATCGACACAAAAATAAAAACAAACAGCATACATGGAGAGGAGAAGTTTTATGACATGGTGGACTCAAACATGAAACAGGTCTCTCAATATCTAACTAAGTTAACCATAGAGTCAATAGAGACCCTTTTCTCAAAGGCAAAATTGATCCAAGATTGGTTATTACTTAATTGTATTTTCGTCATCAGGTCATACGATAAGGAATCAGTGGCATTTAAAGCAAAAGAAAAGAAAAGTGATGGCGTGCCAGACTTTTTCGACAACAAATGTTACAAGCCGATGATGTGGACTTCGTTGTCTGGATTGCCAATAATTCAACCTTATAAACATGCGAAGATCAGAAATATCAAAGTCAGCTCGGGAACATTACAGCTAAAGGTTTACGAAAAAGTGGGGAACATTCATTTGCTAAAGCAGCGGAATGGTATTGCTCCAAACTTTATTCATTCGATTGATTCCATTCACTTGCAAATGACATGCTTAAAAGCGAAATCGGCTGGTTTGGATGGATTTGCAGCCGTGCACGATTCTTTTTGGACATACCCAAAGGATGTAGATTGCCTCAACAAGATCATCAGGGAGGAGTTTGTGAAGTTGCATTCCTCCAAGATAATTGAATCCTTGAGAAGCGACTTGCTATACACAACTAGAAACTCTATGCAAGTTTGCTATGTTCACAGGCAACACAATGCTGAGTTCCTTGATGGCTTACAAGAGTTACGGAAGTCTAAATCACTCAAGAATAAGAAGGATATCAACATAGTGTTATACGACGATTCCAAATATTTACTTAGTGGTAACCATACAGAAAAGGAGTCAGATGACGTCGCTGAGTTTAAGACCACGTACTTTGAATTACTAGATAGACACAAACCTGACCTTTACTTCAAGATCAGTTCTGGATCGTATGTTCCATACAGCGAGGATGCGACGTTAAAAGATATCAAGAAGGGTTATTTGGGACCTAGAGACTACATGCCGATTTTGGTGCCCGTGAAAATTTTGAAGGCTCCTCCAACCGGTATCTTAGATATTAAGCAGGTGCTTAGGAGTGAATACTTCTTCTCGTAGTAGAAGCTTGTTAGAATGGGTGGGTGAAAACGGAGTGTATATAAAACGGCCCAAACATTATAGATAAAAATTGCAACATGTACATAGCATAGACAAACTAATCATTATTTCAGGGGCAAAATGTAAAAAGGCAAGACATATGCGCAGTGGTTGGTAGGAAGAGGTAGTGAACGGGATAATGTTATCCAAGTTGACTTGTGGAACCTAAGGCTTACGTCTTTTGTCAGTAATTCAAGTCTCATACTGACTAGCTGCAATTTTGGAAATTCCGGCATATAAGTACACGACCTAAGCTCATCTCACAGGAAAAAAAAAAGTGTAAGTAGATGAGAGATGAGATGAAAAGATCATCATAGACAGAGCATTTGTACCTGGCTATACTCAGAAAACTACATCTTTATACATATAATGGCTAAGCAAACAAAGACCAGTAAGGCCAGTGAAAGATCTGTTGAAGATATCGAAGCCGATTTGCAATTACCATCGTCAAGTGATGAAGAACTTTCCGTAGAAGAAGGCTCCGATGTCAGTGCCGATGAGTTAAGTGAAGAGTCCGATGAAGACGTCGCCGACGATGACGATGAAGAAGAAGACAACGAAGATGATGACGAAGAAGAAGAAGAAGAACAAGAAGACGCACAAGAAGAAGAAATCATCCCCATAACACATAAAATTACCAAATCCAAAGCCTCTGCATCCACATCATCCAACTCCAAGTCCAAAAAGGCTAAAGGTGTTATTTACATTGGTAGAATCCCTGAGGGATTCCAGGAAACTGAAATGACGAAATACTTTGACCAATTTGGTGACATTACCAGATTAAGATTATCCAGAAACAAGAAGACCGGTAAGTCTAAGCACTATGGATTCATCGAATTTGCCGAACTGGAGGTTGCAAAGATCGCCGCTGACACCATGAACAACTATCTTTTATTCGGACATTTGTTAAAGTGTCACGTCGTTCCAAAGGAGGACGTGCACGATGACTTGTTCAAGGGTTCTGGAAGTACCTACAAGGCCATTCCATGGGCCAAAATTTCCAAAAACAAGCATGATTCACCAAAGTCCAAGCAGCAATGGGAAAGACTTGCCAAGAAGCATCAACAAACTCAAAAGGCTAAGAAGGATAAGCTCAGAGCCAAGGGATTTGACTTTGATTTTGGGGTATCCAACACTGTATAGTATTTGCGAGAGGACGAAGAGTAGAAACTTATAATAAATGAAAGATCCAGAGAAGGCAGAAGGCGGCGGGGGGTGGTTTAGTAGTAAGAGACCAGTGGGTGTAAGCTCCTGGCTTTTGCTATTATGAGAAGCCCGTTACACGATAAATTTGTAGACACACCTAAAGAGTGCCATGCTGCAAAACACTTGCAGTTAGTAACGCGACCCGTTGGCACCAAGCATTGAACATAGTTCCTTAGGCCAAAAGGAGACACTGGGATTGCAAAAGTCCGTACTATACTGCAAAGAGAGCACCACCCGACCTGGAGGATTTGCAGAACCTATTCGGATCCAATGAACCCTCCACTACAGGTTATACAGAAGGAGAACGCCGGAGATGAAAGATAGAACATATGCAAAATTCTGCTCCCATCCCTTTGAGGGTGCAGCCTGCTGGCAACCCCACCTGTTAATAAAGGAAAGAAGCATGCCTGTCTGCATCCACTCTTTGTGATCGGCATCTTGCCTTCTTGCCTTCTTGCCGAGGGGCGGTTCCCCTTATGGAACAATGTGCCAATAGAAAATAATCTTCTTGTTTTCGCAACCACGTCAACTCCACTCTTCGATTATCACATGAGCGAGATCTCTACGGTGCAGGCATCGAGTGAGTCCGCACAAGGCTATTGGAACAAACGTATGTTGGGTAATGCACAATAAGAAGCCTAAAGAGAGAGAAAATGCAATAACAGAGAAGCAGAGAGAGAGTGTGTGTGTGAATAGAGGAGATAGAAGTATATTTCACAGGCTCGTCCAAGCAACTGAACGCATCCAGCCAGATTTTTTTTTCCACTGACAATTACATGAACCAGCCGGTACTACAAGCCCACTCAGCAGCAGCACACTCACTCCTTCCACAAGAGGTACATAGCTCTAGAGCTGTCGAGTCTAGCTCATGCACCCTGGAGCTTCCATACTCCAACGTCCGGAGCTAACGTCCCTCTTATATCCAGCGCACTTCTTATATCCATCTTCTCCACCTGTAGTTGCCAGATCGTTGCGAATTTCAAGAAACCTTAATCCCCATGTGATAAGGATCTTGCTACCCGATCAAGAAAATCGGTCCACACCACACTTATATAAACAGTATACCGTGTGCTTACCAAAACAAAAGTTTGATTGGCGAGATATGATTTTATTTTTTTTTTCCACATATATTTTTTTATTCTTATTTACTTCTTTTTTTTTTTTGTATATACGGTGTCTAGATATCTAAACTACTAGTTTTGAAGAAGCAAAACCGAACGCATATATAGCCAAAACCTAAACATGTCTGCTGAAAAAATTTACACTTTCGAAGAAGTTGCTGCCCACAACACCAGCAGCGACCTCTGGGTCGTTTACGACGGCAAGGTCTACGACATCTCTTCATACTTGGACGAGCACCCAGGTGGTGAAGAAGTCGTTTTGGACGTTGCTGGTCAAGACGCCACTGAAGCCTTTGATGACATTGGACACTCTGACGACGCCAAGGAAATCTTGGCTGGTTTATTGATTGGTTCTGTCAAGGGTGCTGTTCCAAAGAAGGTTGCCTCTGCCACCTCTGACTCCACCGACTCTGGCGTTCCATTCCCATTGATCGTTGCCGTTCTTGTTGCTGGTGCAGCTGGTGCTTACTTCTACTTCAACTAGATGCTTTGACACGGGAGAAGTACGGTCAACAGGAGATGAGTAAGAGAGAAAAAGAATAGGAATTGTAACTACATATAATAGAGTGGGAAACACGAGTTTTAGAAAAAAGGAGAGCCACGGAAGAAGACGATGATGGGATTTAGATGATTTATTACGAGCAACAGAAGAGGAAAGAGTTTACACTTTGCTTTTGAAAGTAACTGCGTGTACGAGATGCTAGTGGATTTTTCTCTTTTTTGTTGAGCACTGAAGTCTGCGATGGGGAGTTCCCTTTTGATATGAGAATCTCCATCGGCTAAAGAGGGCGGGATGTGCCCGCCAAACATTATCATAGATTTCTAAGTTAAATACAAACACAGCTTAATACACAGAAACGGATAAATCAGTATCTACAAGTAGTTTCGTTGTAGTCTTTTTTTCTCTTTTACCCTTAATATTTCCGTCTGATGATTTGCACTGAAACTCTTTCGGAGATATCGTTTAAAGAATTTTTTGGCTTTTATCAATTTTGGGTGTCTTGTTGGCGATTCGATGTCCTGCACACGAAGAAGTGAGAAAAACGCGAGCCCACGAAGAACACGAAAATTGACAGCAGCCTCCCCGTACGCAGGACGGTATTCAGGCGCTTAGCACGGAACAGATATGGATCTGCACTTTTTTTTCCTTTAACCAAGCACCCTCCACCCTAACACCCTCCCATATCAGGCTCATTACAGTTTGGCTATCGGTTCTACACATTTTCAGTGCAGAATCAGTGAAATTGGAACCCTTTTTAATTTTCCATTCTGTTTCCACAAGAGGGCCATCATTTCATTTTTAAATAGCGTCACCAACTAGCGTTTTACCACCATACTTAGCCGCTAGAATGGAAAAGAAATCCTTGAAAGATCTACTCTCCGCAGAAGAGATATTGAAAAACTCCCCCACCTCAAACGCATCGGACTCATCGGACGAAGACATCTGCTGCGACTTCAACGAAGACCTGAATGACGCTGAAAATATAGATAAAGACAAGTTCTGTGTAGAATGCACGGACATGCCGATAGAGGTGTTCTGTGAGCCGTGCGATGAAAAGTTCTGCAAAGTGTGCTGGGAGGTTATTCACAGATCAGGAAAGAGGAAGGGCCACAAAGTTGTAGAGCTCGATGTCCCGGAAATTGGGCAGCAAAGCGGCACAAATGGCTCCACCACCTTGCCGGCATCTAACGGGAAAGCTGCTGCTGAAAACGATGCAGAAGACGACTACGATATCGAGGATGTGTCCACCACGTCGTCCGCCTCCCTTTTGAGTGCCCTCCGTGCGTCAATCGCCTATATTCCAATGAGACTCACGTACGAGGAGCGTAAATTGCTCCGTCTTCTTGAAGCAGCCCTTAACGTATCCGAGTACACGGACAAAATCGACATTATATCTTACAAGTCTAAGTCCAAGCGAATCCTCGCTGAGTTGAAGGAGATATGCTCGATATTGGCGGGGCTCGTGGTTGCCCAGGACTTTAAGATCGGACAAAAGTTTATAGAGGATAAGAATTTCAGCGATAACGCTGAATGGTACAAGTCCATATTTGAAATTGGACGTAGATATAAAGTCATGAACCCCGAGAAACTCAGAGACTCATTCGGAAAACTTTGCTTCATGATCATGGACTCCAGATATCCGGAAGTCAAGGAACAGCTAGAATTTGATTTATACAAGCCTATGAAAACTATAGAGAGTTTCCTTTTGGAAAGAGATCCATCGTTGTTGGAGAAGCTCTTTGCAAGCGACGTTATACTTACAGCCACTGCAGAAATCACATCCGAGGGGAAATCTAGAATGCAATTGAACAGGGAGAAAAAGCTTAAGGACATGTCCATCGAGAGAATAGTGAACAAGTACTACTCAAGCAAAATAACAAAGGAAGAACTTCGTCAACTACTCTACTCAATCGGGGACTTCCATTCATACATCAACTTCAACAGATCGCCTATATCTAGAATCTTAAAGCATCTTGAATCAAACTTCTCTGCCACTTCGGGGCAAGACAGTCAATACTCACTTGGTATCAAGATTGGGAAGGGCGGTGCAAGACTTTCACACAACCATGAGACACAGTACTATTTCTGCCACCAGTCGTTGACCATGTGGTCCATCATCCAAAGGGATTTCATAAAATTATGGAAGGTGGCTGACGAAGACCTTTTATCAAAAGTAAACTATAAATTGGCCGATACCGGTCAAGGTTTGCAAAGAATCAAGGCTGCCCCTCAAACCCAGAGATGGATGTACAAGATCATCCTGGAAGTGCAACGTCTGACCCCTGTTTCGTTCATTGGATCCCTGGCTGTCCACATAGCGGACACTGCAGTTCCCCTGGCATTAAATTTCTTGGACAAATACATTCAAGTTCCTCGTATTTTGATCCCAGTCGATAGATGTCTTATTATGATTGATGAAATATGCAAAGACCCATTCATAAGATCGTCTATTGAAAACGAATTCGGAACAATCGCAGACTTGAAATTGACGATCTTGACCGATTTCTTCAGACATGCCTTTAATGGAAGTGGAGGCCAAGACTACTTCAACGCCGGGTCTTGTATCGACGGTAGATTAACCAGTGCTTGGAACTGGGCCAATTTAATCAGTAAGAAGAATTACTACAAGTACTTCTTGTTGAGTGGTTTTGTCGGTTTTAATGGTACTGACGGATGGTAGACTTAGGGGGGTACAAGTATGTAAGAATAATGCATTTAACAAGTATATAAGTTGTCTATGATACTATAGTAAAAGTGTGCTCGCTCGGAGTACTGTCAAACTAGTCCACTTTGTATGTTTCGGATTTCCGTAAAATGAACGGTATTGTCATAGAAGTTGTGAGTGCCAATGCTGTCATAAATGTGTAGCACCCTCCAATTCCCATAGAAGTCTCCATTTTACTCAACAACGCTACAAACATGGCAGCACACCAGCATCTGGTCAAGTTAATACAACTTGATGCACCGGAGAATTGAGCTGGGAATAGATCTGACATGTACGTGGTTGAGATGGTTAGGTACGTCATGGCTGCAAAACTCACAAGAAACGAGCCCACCAACGGAATGGCTATGTAGAGATGGAATTGCAACGACCAGCTGAACAACAACGTACCGATTACAGTAAGGATAGTGGGGAACACGGTCACGGGCAACCTAGCCTTGTATATGTTGAAGGGAGTCTGTGTTGAAGATGAAAGTCCAAGACTTTCTTGCGCTTGTGTATACTTTTTGTATGCTCGCTTATAGTAGGCGTCAAGCACCCTTCCGCTCGAAATAGAGCCAAGAAGCCCACCCACTCCACTGGGAATGTATGCCAAACCGATCTCTAAAGTGCTGTAATTATACTTTTTTGCAAGCGTGGTCGAGGTGGTCGTAAGCATCATCAACCACAACACATAGGAAATCAGTGATGGGATCAAGACTAAGTAGACTGGTTGGTTTAAAAGAATCTTGAACGGCGAGAGGAATCTGAATTCCTTCCTCGGCTCAATCGTGGTATTCTCCATGCTACTTTTCCTCATGGAGGCGTACTTGGGTAGCAATACTACCGGGGCAGTTAGTATCACCGTGTTGACATTTGGCAAGCTTGAGCCGTTACCAACAATGGATCTACTGGTCTCGGGTAAGAATATGTAAACGACGATAAATGTGGTGCCTGAGCATATGGCAAGTACCCAGAAAATTGCTCTCCAGTCGAAAGAATTTTCAATGAGACCACCAACCAACGCACCGAAGGCTTGGCCGATCATTGACAATCCGGAGTTTAACCCTATGAAAGATCCACGTTCGGATTTGATTGTGATGTCGCCCACAACTCCAGCAGACACTGAGACAGTCAGAGCAATTCCAATAGCCTGCAAGCTTCTAAGTAGCATCAACCCCACGTAGGAGGAATTTAGAGCCAAGCCAATATTTGCAATCATGTATATGAGAAGCGATGATAGAATGATCAACCTTCTGCCGTATGCGTCAGCTAGGTTTGAAAATACGACTGGAGCCACTCCTTGGAAGACAGAGTACACCACGACTGTTAAATTCAACTGCTCCTCGGTGACCAGAAATTTCTTTTGAAGAATAGGCATCACCGGTAAGTAGATGGGGGACGATATGGCCGACCAGAAACTTGAGAGTGCTCCTAGTATTACAATGAAATACTTCTCTTTCGTTGAGTAGATCGAGTAAGCCTCCTGCAGGGCCTGCAATGGGGTCTCGGCTTGACTCTCTATAGACGAAGTTTCATGATCCTGCTCAGTCGGTGGGACTGAACCCAATGACTCAGAAGACGATGAAGGAATAGGTTCAAAGTCACTACCGCTTACTGGCATTGACAGTAGCTCTACACTAACGTCTTCCATGGTCTGAGAAGCGGTGTACGACATATCTATCAGCTTTTTTTATCTTATCTCAAGAAAGCTAGTCCTGCCGTGCGCCCGAGGTGGATATGTAAAAAAGTACCAGAATATAGATCAAAGCTGCCGGAGTGGAAAGTATGACTCCGATGGTTTGGAACATCCCCAGATGCGGCATTGCAGGCTTACATAATCCTCCCGGGTTCCGTTTACCCCAGAATCCGCATAAAAAAATTATATATGTGAATAACCGTAGATTTGTCAGACACCGTGCTGCACATTGCAAATTGCTTAGGAATGGCTTCTTATTATTAACTTGAGCCTCTATTGGTATTACAACCCCCTTTCTCTTACAAGAATTTTGCTGTACCGCAAACCAATTGATCTCGATACTTTCCTCTCTACTAAACATTAAACATGCTCGGGTTGAAGTATCCTGTTTTCCAATCTCCAATGGCTGGCATAAGTACAGTCAAGCTTGCCTCTGCCATCACCAATGCTGGGGGCTTGGGAGCCATTCCTTTGGCACCGTACGATGTGAGAAGCGCAAAAGGAATTGAGCAAGTCAAGGCGGCGTTGGACTCGTTCAAGTCATTGGTTGAGCAGCCAGACCTTTCTCGTAATGTGAATGTCAATTTCTTTTGCCATGACCGCCTGATCCAAACCAAAGTCCCTAGTAACAACGAAGTTTCGAACTGGAAAACCATCTTCACAAAGGCGTTCAACCAAGACGTTTCGAAGATTGAGCATCCAATCTCAAACATATCGTTCCAAGAAGTTGAAACTCCAAAGTACGCTGAGAGCTACAAGCAGCTCATAGATTTGTTGGTGGAGTACAATCCCAAGATTGTAAGTTTCCACTTTGGGCTTCCATCTGAGAAAACGATTCAAACATTGCAAGACAGTGGAATCAGTGTGTTCGTGAGTGTCACATCGCTAGCCGAGGCTAAGCATGCAATTTCCGCCAAGGTGAAAGGGCTTGTGTGCCAGGGTTACGAAGCAGGAGGACACAGAGGCAATTTTTTGGCAGACCTGGAGAACGATGAGAACTTGTTCACATACGTGTTGACCAAGAAGGTTGTTGACGAGGTCAAGAAGCAGGGATTGAAAGACAAGATCCATGTGGTTCCAGCGGGCGGAATCATGAATAGCAACGATGTTCAAACGTACTTGTCGATAGACGGCGTTTCGGCCGTGCAGTTGGGCACTGCCTTTTTGGATACAAAAGAATCGGCTTCGAATGGCTTTATTTCAGGTCACAGAGAGTACCCAACGGTAATGACACTGTTGATCTCGGGAAAGAATGCTAGGTGCTTGAGGACCCCCTTCATAGATCGTGTGGTGAAGGAGGGGCATGCTTTGCAGACCAAGGTGAGTGCTGCAGCTGCCGAATCAGGAACCGCCGCAGAGTTTATACCTCCATATGGCTATGCGTATTCTGGCTATAAGTCTGCACACGGGAAGATTGGGAACAAGGATTTTGGATTCTACCTCGCTGGGCAAGGCTTCCCTTTGTTGAAGGGAAACGGTATTGAAGCAAAGCTTGTATTTGAAGAATTGGTGCAAGACTTAAAGTAGCACAGCCAAAAAGAGACAAACAAAAAAAGGAAAAAAAAACATGAAAATCTTAAAATGGTAAAAGAGAAATAGAACCTACTGATAATAAAATATATAAATTATATGAATAAGTAAACCTATTTAGTAGTTGGTATCACTTGACCTGGCGGTTGCACCGTCGTATTTTCACGCAGCGATAAGTGCACGCGACCAAACAAACAAACTCCCCCAAAAAGGATGATTCTAAAATTCGCTACAATATACCAGAAAGCACCAACCCCTTATCCATTCAAAGCACACAAATCCATATCCAGCCGCTTAATGATCTTGGTTCCCGAATACCGTATCTTCTTGGCGTTCTTCCTATTCGGCCTTCTTAACAATATTCTCTATGTGGTGATATTGTCTGCAGCGGTTGACCTCGTGGGCACGCAAACGCCAAAAGCCGTGGTGTTGCTCGCGGACGTGCTGCCATCCTTTCTTGTAAAGCTCATAGCACCGTTCTTTATCCACATCATACCGTACTACATGAGAGTGTGGTCTTTGGTTGGGATGTCCTCCTTCGGCATGATCATTATAAGCTTATCGCCCTTCACTAGTTGGAAGATCGGTGGTATCATCTTGGCATCCTTATCGTCAGGATTGGGGGAGTTGACATTTTTGCAATTGACCCATTACTATAAGGAAACACACGCTATTTCAGGCTTCTCCTCGGGTACTGGCGGTGCCGGCTTGGCAGGCAGCTTTGTATTCATGGTGCTCACCAATCTTCTTGGACTTAAAGTACTGGTTGTATTGTTATTGTTTTCTGTAGTTCCCTTGGGCTTTATCTTTGGCTTTTATGTCTTGTTACCACCCCCGGTTGCAGCAGAGTATGCTGAATTAGGACAGGAAGAGGAATTGGTGGAGCATGAGGCATCTGCTGTTGCTGCTGATCCATACCAAGAGACACCGCCGGAAACAGCAGTGCCAGCCATTCCTCCTCTCGCCAAGCTGACCCTGTCACTGCCCTTGGTTGCGCATATCAGGCATACAATTGATGAAATCAGACCGCTTCTTTTCCCTTACATGATTCCATTGTGCTCTGTGTACATCTCAGAGTACGTCATCAATCAGGGGATCTCGCCAACGTTGTTGTTCCCGCTCGACGAGCTTCCAAGCTGGTTGTTCCAGAGCTACAGAGACATCTACGTCGTGTACGGCTTCTTGTATCAATTTGGGGTCTTTATATCAAGATCCTCAATACATTACGTAAGATTGAAGAACTTATACTGGTTATCTGTTTTACAATTCATCAATGTTCTCATCACGTTGACGCAAGCGGTGCAGCTCACATTCCCATTCAGCAGCATATGGCTCTTGTTACTTTT
The DNA here is from genome assembly GCA_029581775.1 of Dujonia boleticola. Lineage (NCBI taxonomy): Eukaryota > Fungi > Ascomycota > Pichiomycetes > Serinales > Debaryomycetaceae > Dujonia > Dujonia boleticola. The sequence continues at coordinate 676,072 of JARGRU010000014.1, read as the reverse complement.
GATATTTTACGAGGGCTTGTTGGGAGGGTTCCTGTATGTCAACACGTTTATGTCTGTCAGCGAGGAGGTTCCAAAGCTGAAGAGAGAATTCTCGATGGGTGCAGTGGGGATAAGCGACAGTTTGGGGGTGGTTTTAGCGGGTTGTATAAACTTTTGGTTGGAGACGAAATTGTGTAACGTGCAGGTTGGTAAGGGCCGGGACTGGTGCAAGACGGGATAAGCGTCTGCTTCAGCGTTGTGTAGCAAACGAAGCCAAACGAAGCCAGTTGGCAGGTGGGAGTTATATCTGTGATATCCAAGTCCTCCAAACTGCCCTGTGTGTCATAATTCTATAGATAGGACTACAAAGTCGTGTTCACCATGGCCTTTGAGTATATACGTGAAAATAAACAATATTTATTTAAAAAACACACCAAATACCTCTTATTCTACTTTTTGCTGGCATACAAAATACCAGTGCAGCTCTACAGAGGTGTCGCGTATCTATCCGCTTTGGGTGCAAAATGGATGAGAATTGGGATTCGACAGGAGTTACTTCATTTTCGTTTTGAAACACCACAGGAGCTCTAATAGGGTCCTGGTCAACTCAAAGGAAGCAAAATCGAAGCAATTGTCTCTTTTTCATTTGAATTACGTTACTCGAGACTATAGGCGAATTGCTGATAGATATTTCTTCCGTGAGATACTTCCACTGAAAGCAATTTCGCTAAGAAATATAACTTATGAAGGAGTATACGAAACATACAAACTACAGAGTTTAAGGAATATAATACAATGAACGCCATTGCATAGTCAATGCTAAAGTACCTATAAGAGCAAATATCATCTTTCGAAGTTTAGCTAGCCGTCGACTGGATGCTATCACTTCGCTACTACATTGCTCCATCCCATTCTTTTTGTGTAACTAAAATGGTTGCAAGCGCTAGGCGGCAGCGACGCATTTTTTCCCGCGTCTAGCGACTACCCGCCGGCAGCCACAGTTGGTGAGAATGAAAAACAACGGCTGTAAATCCCGAATTCGTAGATAATTCTTCGTTATCTTATAAAATATCACGTGCACACACACCTCCCTCCAACAAATTAGGCTAACGGTGAATTTTGCTAGATTCCACATACATTGGATTAGTCATTGTACACCCTTTGGCCAACGGGAGTGCTTTTTTTCCGATTTGCAGGATTTTTTTTATCTTTTCTGTAACCCTTATACCCTTTTCCACAACTGCTTTTGCATGCAAAGATTCCTCAGTCGTCGCATAATGTCTACCAAGTCCTCTGATCCAGCCAGTCTCCACAATCCATATTTCCAAATCAAGAAAGGCTCCAAGGATGTGTGGTCTTTGATCAATGAAACCGCTGCTGCTGCTCAGCAAGAATTGGGCAAACCAATTGTTAACTTGGGCCAAGGGTTTTTCTCCTACAACCCGCCCGATTTCGCCCTTAAGGCGGTTAACGAGTCGATCCAGTTACCACAATTCAACCAGTACGCCCATGCAAGAGGTAACCCAAACTTGTTAGATCAAGTTGCCAAGTTCTACACCAAATCATACGACAGACCAGTAACCAAGGATGAGATTCAGATCACCACTGGTGCCAATGAGGGTATGTTTGCCATTTTCTTTGGGTTCTTGACCGCTGGCGACGAAGTTGTTGTGTTTGAGCCCTTCTTCGACCAATACATCCCAAACATCGAGATGTGTGGAGCAAAGGTTAGATACGTCCAATTGAAGTATCCTACCAAGTTAGACCTGTCCAACGTTACTGGTGACGACTGGGAGGTTGACTGGGAAGGATTGGAGCTGGCAATCAACGAAAAGACAAAGATGATTGTCATCAACACCCCACACAACCCCATTGGTAAGGTGTTCAATGAAAAGGAGTTGGAAAGGATCGGAAAGCTTTGTATTGACAACAATTTGATATTGGTCAGTGACGAAGTTTACGAGAACTTGTACTATGAACCAAAATTCGTCAGACCAGCCACATTGTCGTCTTTACCGGAATTAAAGGATAGAACTTTCACTGTAGGATCTGCTGGTAAGTCCTTTGCAGCCACTGGATGGAGAGTTGGTTGGATCCAAGGTCCTGCCTCCTTAATCAAGTATGTGACTGCTGCCCACACCAGAATTTGCTTTGCCACTCCCTCACCTTTGCAGCAGGCTGTCAGCGAAGCCTTGAGCCAAGCTGCTGAAAACAACTATTTCGAAATCACTAGACAAGATTACTTGCACAAGTACAAGATTTTCACCAAAGTCTTTGAAGATTTAGGATTGCCATACACTAAGGCAGACGGTGGCTACTTCCTTTTGGTCAACTTACACAAGATCAAGATACCAGCAGACTACAAGTTCCCTGAAGACATTTTGGGACGTGGAACTGAGGATTTCAAATTAGCCTACTGGTTAATCAAAGAAATCGGGGTTGTAGGAATTCCTCCAACTGAATTCTTATACCCAACCCATAGACAAGGACATGGTTTGGAAAAGTGTTTAAGATTTGCTGTCTGTAAGGACGATGCAGTATTGGAGGATGCAGTTGAGAGATTAAGAAAGTTGAAGGATCACTTTTAATTGAGACGGTCTAAGTCTTTATTAATATTTATATGACGATATAGAATTAGAGTACCACAAAAAAAAAACATATAAGCTTTAATAGCGGGATAATGCAATGTAGGCTGGGGTTGGGGACTGGGGAAATGCTAATTAAAGGGGGTGAGTATTGACTTGACAGATCATTTTGTGTCTATTTTGCAGCGACAGAGCGTCTCTTGAGACGCCTAAAGAGAAACTTCATTTCTCCAAAGTCATCGTATCCATCTTCCACCAGGTCTTCCACAATCTCGAAATCAGGTTCAAGTAACTGCCAGAGCAACGCCCTCTCGTTTTCGTACTTGGGTCTGAGTGGGATTTGAATCAAGACCCTAGCTTGGTCGTTTGCCTTGCTCAAGAAAAGCTTGACCATGTCCACCACCCAGTACGGGTGTTGAGACAGGTAGATTGGATCACTTAGTATGACTGTGTTGTATGTGGGTTGGCTATTTTTTTCCAGGAAGGGGCCGGGATTAGTCCAGTCCAACTCTTCCACCTTGGCATTCGTTATCTCGTTTAGCTCTATATTTGCCTGAAGATTTGGAACAATCTCTTTGAGATCTGTAAGCGTGGTCTCGTACCCGATGAGGGAGCTTATGATACCTACCAACCCAGTGCCGGACCCGAGCTCTAGTATGGGCTCATAGAGGTAGCCCGATGTATTGTTTTTGTCATCTTTGCGATTGTTTCTGATGAGTCTAGAGGAGAGAATCAAAGATGACCCCCATGTTTTCAATCCCAAGTTGTCACTTGTCAACGATGGTTCACGCAACGAGACATGCGGTTTTCCGTACTGACTTAAGCCTGGAATTGTAATTTTACGTATAATCTCTGGCTGTGCAGTTCTACCACAGTTTTCTGATATCCTTAAGGAAGTTTGCTTAACAATTTCGTCTGAAATTGAAGACTCCGTGGCCGGCGCTGAAGATATTATTCTCGTTAACCACGAATTGTAACTCGACTCGTGGGTTTTCTTTAGCGAGGGCGCTAACAAGGGGAGATATGCTAGCTTTTCAGTAGTATTGAACCGGGGACAGTAACTCTTTAGCCATTTCATGGATTCGGGGACTAGGTCTGTCACCATTTTGGCGTGGAAAACTTCATCAGGAGAGACGATAGGCGAGTCCTTGCTTTGGTTGTGTTCGCTAGCTGTTGAGTTTGAAAAGTTTGTTACTTCTTCCGGCGCTAATAGCCTTAAAAATAACAAGAGCACCACATCTGGCGGATTGAGTTGAAGTAGGGGGAGATCTAGGAAATGTATTGGAAACAAGAGGTCTTCGAGTTCCAGTTCTTCAGTGACTTCAGCAGGCGAGTCAACGGGCTCATCCTTTGCAGTGCTCCGAGCTTGATATGTGGTTGTGTCATCACTGGCAATTACCGTTTCGTTTTCCTCGACAAAGGTTTGCACTGACGGCGTGAATAGACTTAGCGGGTCAAAGTCTACTTCCATGTCTGTTACTAGGATATGAGCCAGGGTGGGACTGGAGATGGGGTGGCTTTCTACTGACTCACCTAGTTCAAATCTGATGGATGCAAAAAACTGCGAAGAAAAAAGTGTAGATGCGCAGTGCCATAAGACAGCTGAGGGGCCTCCAGGCACAATACAACTCCCAAGACAAGTCCAAGGGAAGTCTGCTTACACATACGAAAGACTGGATGGCTTTAAAGTTACACAGCGATCTGAGAGTTTCATTTAGACCAGTGGCCACTACATGTCTCCTGGTCTGTAGCCTTCTTTTCTAACTGTTCCTTCATATAGCACCGCTAACAAATCAGTCTGGAACACATCTCGGACCAAAGGCCGAATCCCGATTTTGCCTCTAACAGACTGATTTCAATCGTTTCTTCTTCACTCTAACTTTCTCCTTTTCCTTCCCATAACTCCACATAATATGCTTCGTGCAATCTATACTAGAGCTACCATTTCCCGTCCTGCCGTATCGCTCGTACCGGTGAGGCTGTACTCGTCCAAGCTAGGCGAGATCATCCCGGGCCCTCCTAGACTCCCCAAGGAAGAGCAAGAAGAGTTTGAAAAGTTACAAAAAATCGCAACCTCCCAGGCCGCCATCGAAGAGTACAACAGCGGCTCTGCCAACACCGAGTCTGTCGGTACCTTCTCTGCTGCCTCGTTCAAGACTATTCCTGAGTTTGAAGGTGATACAAACCCTGTCACCGGAGAGGTTGGCGGTCCCAAGCAAGATCCGTTACGGAACTCGAATGAGTGGGCTTACAACGGAAGGGTCACCGATTTCTGAATGTTAGGCGCCGCCATTTCAGAAAACATTGAAACGAATAACGAAAAAAAAACAGAAATGGGCTACTATTCTGACCATACCAACATTAAATTATATAGCCAGCTACATATTTAAATACACTAATACTTGAACACTCTCGCTGTGGTGACATTTTGTATTGCGGGCTCAGTATTTTCCTTGAGCGCTGCTGAAAATCGCGCCTTGCTTATCTGCCAGTGTCGATGCGTTACGAAATATTAGCATTTCACTGTTGATGACTCCAGCTTCTTGCGCTATCACCGTTTAGTTATACCACCCCGTTACTATCGATAGGCCATGCCAGTGATCCCAGAAAAGCCGGCTTCTGACGGAAGCCCAGAAAAGGGAGACTCACAGGTGCAACAACCCCAGGAGCCAGAGCTTCCTCCATTCACCTTGAAAAATGTATTGCTTGATATCGTACACGGATCTATTGCCTTGATAATTGATCCCAGAGTTGTGAGAATTGTAGCTCCTATCGTGGTGATTTTGACCTCCTTCGCCGGAAAGTTCATCATCAGCAAGGTACCATACACGGAAATCGACTTTTCCACGTACATGCAACAGATTGAGCTCGTCAATGAAGGTGAGCTTGACTACAATCAAATCTTTGGAGATACCGGTCCAATTGTGTACCCTGCTGGGTTCGTCCAGGTGTACCAAGTGTTGCACTGGTTGACTGAAGGTGGCGAAAACCTAAAGCCCGCCCAAGTAGCTTTCAGCTACTTGCTTGCATTCACAAACCTTTTGGCCGTGGTCACCTTCACCACCGCCGCCAGCGTGCAACCTTGGGTTATATACTTACTTTTATTGCTGAAGAGATTATTCTCTATCTACATTTTGAGACTCTTCAACGACTGTTTCACTACTGTGGCAATGATCGGAGTAACAGTGTTTTTGCAACAAGCTTCGGTCTGGTCATCGTACGGCAGCCTCATCAGCTATTTGTTCACTTTGCTCGCAGCAGACCTTTTCAGTTTGGCCATTAGCGTGAAAATGAATGCACTTCTTTACTTGCCAGGCTTCGCTGTGGTGAGTTACTTCCTTGTCGGTGGAAACTTGCTCAAGTTCATCACCGTTCTTCTCGTCATCCCATTGGTGCAAGTCTTGGTTGGCTGGAAGTTCTTGTTGCCGCTTTTCGACGACGAAACTGCATCAACTATTCGTTGGAACTACATATCTCAAGCATTCAACTTCCTGAGAAAATTCTTGTACAAGTGGACTGTTAACTGGAAGTTTGTTTCTGAAGAGGTCTTTTTATCCGATGCCTTCTCGAACGCTCTCTTAGTCGGACAAGCAGTCGTTTTGCTTGGCTTCATTTTCACCAGATGGATTCACCCAAAGGTGACTGGAAAATCCGTCAGCCAACTCCTCCAAGATGCAGTTTCGAAGCCATTTTCAGCTACCGAATCTGCGCTGAAGGGTAATTTATACCTTGATCATAAGCATGGACCAAGATTGATTTTGTTGGTTCTTGCTACTTCGAATGTCACTGGAGTGCTTTTCTCTAGGTCGTTACACTACCAGTTCTTGTCATGGTATTGTTGGCAACTCCCCTTCCTCTTGTTCCTGACAGGTTGGAATTTCGTTGTTTGCGGATTTATCTGGGCAGCCCATGAATACTGCTGGATCACATTCCCCTCCACCCCACTCAGCTCTGCATTGCTTGTATCTATCTTGTCAGTAGTACTCTTTGGGGTGTGGAACAATGAAGCCAATTGGTTTGTCAGCGAGGAGGAGAAAGAGAAGAAGAACGTATAATTCCCCAAGCAAGCACTCTCGGCCCGAACCATGCAAGTTACATTAGTTTTCTATAGAAGGTGTATCTTCTTCATTTGTAATTATATTTTCTAACTACAAATCATAATAATACAAAAATTATACATTGAAGAAATGAAATCGCTTGTAGAGGTCAACTCTTCACACTAACCATCTCTTCTCAACAGTTCCTTTCTTCGCCTACTCGTAGCGGACTCTCCTTATTTCTTTCTATCTTTCAGGCTCTTGAATGCAAACGTCCGTAAGTCAAAATGATGTGACAGAGTACTCACTGGCAACGTGATTATGTTTCATCGTTTCCCCAGCTAAAACCTCCGATTCCATCATTATCATTTCCCCCGTCCAAAAACAGACCAAAGTCAAAGTCCATTCCATCGATACCTGGGCCACTCGTGTTTGTGCCAAAAAAGTTGTTTTCATTGGCTGCATTGTGTCCTCCAATGATATCCACGGGGAATAGATTATCTCCCGATGGATCGAGAGTGTCAGCGAATGGGGCAGCGTTAGGGAATTCGGAATTAGAATCTTCTTCCTTCACTGACTTATTGTTATTGTTATTGTTACCGACATTCTTAATAGTATCCTTATTGTCTTTATCCTTTGCTGCACCACCAGCAATATTCGTGGTGGTGACAGCTTTACCCTTATTAAGCTTCTTAGGAGATTCAGATGTATTAGTGTTCTTTCTCTTTCTTTTGTTCCCGGAGCCGTCCTGAGTCTCAGAAACCGGAGTAAGAGGTACAGAATCATCCTTGTTGGCGTTCCCAGCAATGAAGTTGTGTCCGTTGTTGCTTGAATTGGACTCATTATCATTGCCGTCATTATCAGCTCCATTAGCCGAAGCGTCACTGGTACCAAGAGGAGTGGCAGCTCCAGTGCTTGGCTTTCTATTCTTCCTAGCTACTGGCTCCTTCTTTCTCTTAGCGTTGGCGGCACCCGATGGCGATGGTTTATTATTTATGACAGGAGAGTTATTAGCATGAGGAGACGCCTTTATTTGAGTTGTTGTGTTGGGAGGAAGCATATTAGATCCAAATCCAGTTATAGCTTCGTTTGTGCCGTTGTTTCTTGCAGCGATGTCTAGTCTCTTCTTGTTCTGTCTTTCCAAGAGCATCAACTGTTCTTGGTAATCCTGAAGGGCGTTGAGATTCCTAGTGTTTGGTCCAGCACCACCAGCAACCACACCACCCACATTAGCATTACCAGCATTCACAGGAGTTCCATTAGCGTTGTTTCCGTTCATACGGAGAGCCTGCTGCTGAGCTTGTTGAGCCTGCTGGGCCTGTTGAGCCTGTTGGAGCTGTTGTTGTTGCTGCTGGAACTGCTGTTGCTGAAGTTGCTGCTGCTGTTGATGAAGCTGCTGCTGCTGTTGTGGAGGCAATTGTAATTGCTGTTGTATTTGTTGTTGCAACTGCTGCATCTGTTGTTGCTGAAGCGGGAAGCCTTGATTCTGAACTCCGTTTGGAAGCTGCTGCTGTTGAAAGTTCTGCAACACTTGCTGCTGCTGCTGCTGTTGTTGCTGGGGCTGTTGTTGGGGCTGTTGTTGTTGAGGTCCTCCAGGGTACATTCTTGCAGCAGTCTGTGGGGAGATATTTTCAGCAGGGTTGACTTTCTGTTGCTGTTGAGCTGCAACTGCTTGCTGTCTCAAGTTGTTCATCTGAGTTTGGGCGTGTTGCTGGATTCTATTCTGTGGGAGTCCTTGTTGAGATGGGAACACTTGCTGCTGCGCAACACCCAAGTTTGCCCCACCGCCATTTGGAAGGTTCACCATTTGCTGTTGCTGTGCATTTGGTTGAACTTGCATTTGTGGTGCCTGCTGGTGTTGCTGTTGAGGGGTGTGCAGAGGGGGCGGCTGAGGAGTTTGCAAAGGAGGAGCTTGTGGAGTTTGTTGTGGTCCCTGAGGGCCCTGCGGCCCCTGAGGACCTTGCGGACCTTGTTGTAATTGCGTTTGTTGACCCTGTGGAAGAGCCTGCTGCTGCTGTTGCTGCTGTTGCTGCTGCTGATGTTGTTGCTGTTGCTTTTGTTGGAGCATCTTTTGCATCATGATCCTCTGCTGCTGTTCCTGTAAGCTCAAGTTCATCTGCTGCAAGGGAACACTGGCACCCAAAATGGTCGGTTGCACGTTCAAGCCTTGCATATCGTGCTGTTGTCTCTGCTTCATCAATTGTAACTGGTAGTACTGTGTGGCCAAGGGAGAAGTGCCCTTTTGGTTTCTGGCGTTGAAGACATCCCAGAAAACCTGCCACCACTCAAAGAGGAAGCCCTGCGGGGCGTCCATGGCCATCGAGAGCTTCGGCAAGTTGTTGTCTTTCTGGAACTGCTGATAGCTATTGGGAGTTGGCGGGGTTATCTGAGGCGAGTTCTTGTTGGAGGACTGCGATGAATTCAGGACGGTGGGCACCTCGGCCTCGTTGACGAAAATCCTGGCGGTCTGCGGCAACCTGCTCTTGATGAGAAAGTCGTACACATAGGCGTTGAGTAATTGTTTTGTGTTGGTCGCCTGGGTGTCGGATATGCTCATAGACGAATCCAAAAGCGGTTTACCACTATCAGGGGCTAACCCACCAGGAGTCTTTTTGTTGTGCAAATGAGGAGTGCTGTGGTGACTCATTTGAACAGGTTCAGGATGAGACGCGGAGCGAGGACTAGTCGGTACGTGGATGTGTATCTCTGTGGTTGCGTTCCCTGAAGTAGCAAAGCTGGGTCGGACTCTGGAAAATGGAGAATAAATTTTAAAAAAGAAAATTTAAAAAATATTTGAACCCGAAATTCAAGCACACAGTAAAAAAAAAATATACCAGCCAAAAAAAAAAAAAAAAAAAGAAAATATCCAAACTTCGGAATAAAGGGCCACTGGAGACAGGTCGAAGAAAAAAAAAATTAAGATTCTGATAAGCTGTGGATTCTGGCTTATCGAGAGTAACACTTTCGCTGGAAAAAGTTCCTGGTACCGGCGGCAGGCAGCAAGGCGTACGAGATATGAAGCTGAGGCGATTTGTGTGCTGAGCGGAGCTTCCGATTTTGCCTTTTTTTTTTCCTGGCTATTGTAGGTAGGCTTTGTCGACGGAATGAGCGATAGATTTTGGTCTCCGATTAGATTCAACGTCTTTTACCTTTTCTTTTTTTGACTACTCTCAGTAAAAAATCAATTGCAATTTCAATCGAAAATTCACTCACGCAGCGAAAAATTTATTCCTCTATGTAGTATTTGTTTTTTCTCTCGCTGACTCTTGTAGCGCACGATTAGTGACGGATTCAGGGAAGGAGGGGATGCGGGGGGGAAGAGGGATGATTGGTATCACTAATTTTTTTCAAGGAAAGTTTGCACAAAGATGGTGAAACTGGTGAGATAATCCAAGTGTGGAGATCAGGTTCGGCGTTTCTGGCTGTAGCAATGTTAGTATAACTGACGAGTCTTTTAGCAAGGGATAAGGAAGGGAAGGGGGGGGGGGGAGGTGGATTTTGTGAGTTGTGGGTTTGCAATTGAGGATTGAGGATGCCAAACTTTTCACTGCAACTGGCGCCTATATATTTATTCACTAACCCTTTTTTGCTTCTTACGCTTACCAATGCGCTTAAATTGAATTTTTTTTTTTTTTTTTGTTATGGCGCCGATAGTGAAAGAACGAAGCGAACGTATCCGCAAATGAGGAAAGTTTGCGCCAAAAAAAATAAACCAAAAATTGAGTGCGATAGCGACCAAACACAGCAAAAAAAGGAAAGCAAGGGAAAAAAAAAAATAATACTGTTCACTGTGCCGCCTGCATAGAACCCGCGCTGCAATAATCAGAATTCCACTTCCAAATGCGCTTACTGCTGGTGTGCTGTACATACTAAAAGATCGGTGCAATGTAGTGTCGGATGTATTCTTATTGTCCGGACCCCCCAAGCGATGGAGAAAATAGGATTATACGGATTTCTTTCCGTTTATAACAGAGTTAAACGTTAAGCTTCTGGCAAAGTATTAGGCTACACTGTGGGTTTCGCAAGAACTCAGTCGCAAGAACGAAAACATAAACAAAAATAAAGGCTATTAATAAAGTGTGTTTATGCTTTTACTTTGTTTTGGTTCCATAATTAGTTTTCTATGGGGCATAGTCTAAATAGATAAGTTTCTTTTTTTTTTTTTTTCTTTTTTTTTTTTTTGATTATTTTTTATTGTCAATTCTTTTTCTTTCTTTTTAGCTTTCCAGTTGCACGGCGTTTATCTGATCTATAGGTGAAGTTTCACAGCGCTACTGCGAGGGCACGGTGAGTACCGGCTCCACCGATCCCAGGAGCTCAAGAAACAATAGTGAAGTGTGGTGGCTAGATCCCTATCTATGGCTTTTGATAAGGAACGCACGCTTCAAGTGTCCTGACGGGCGCTAATTAAGGGGTACAGGGAGGTCATGGTTCAACATCCTTTAAGCGGAAGCTTATTTGTAGTCAATCACATCGTACATAGTACATATTATAGTCATTATGGTTTTAATCTACGCACATTCTGTGCATCATCTTTTATTTCTACGGCTTTTCTTTTCTTTTTGAGATGAAACAGATGTGCTTGCACTCTTATTTTTACGTCAAAGTTCCAAGCTTTTTGAAGGGCCGTGTCATCCAACACCCCCTTTCCATTCGAAATTACTCTCTATCACACACCCCCCTTCCTCCCCTCCCATGTTGGCCAATCATCTCTTGACAGGTAAGCTGTTGGCTACACAGTGTGTCGACTATTCCTGCAGCTAGCCTGCTGCCAGCGACTTATCAGTGCCGCATTGATTTCTTTTTCTTTCTGTTCTAAGCAATTGCGACATCTAAGAGATTAGAGTTTCACAAGCCCACGAGATGCTCAGATTGCTAGCCTTGCATTAGAGAAGAGTGCTCCAATCGAACATCACCGCATTATAATGCGATCGAAGATCATGAGTGATGAATATCAAGGGGTATGTGATAGCGAAAAAAAAAAAAAGAGATTGACATTAAATTGTCTATGCAAGCCTAACAATAGGATGTACCCAAAATGTGTCTAAGAAATCTCGCTACTACGATGTCAAAAAAGTTTAGCAGACAGCTAGAAAAACACGAATAATACGAAACTAGCATGGATACCACCACCTAACTAGCCGCTCGAATACACCCGCCCCAAGCGAAATTATTAAAGTTTCCGCTCCATCGTTCTCTTCCTCCTATCTGTCTCCCGAAACTCCAGTGCCATTGAGTATTCACGCACAAAATTAAGCGAATGCTAGCCCATACAAAACCTGTATTAGCCATGTGGGGCCATCAAGCACGCTTAAGTGTATTTCGCACTCACACTAAATTCCTGCGACTTCGCTCGCGCTCACGAAGAGTGTGCACACAAACACACGCTTCCCCACTACCCTTACGTAATCTTCGCGATCCAATTCGTCAGATATGAAAAATAGAAATTTCTGTACTTCTAAGTATTTATTTATTATTTTCTCGGGGTTGATCCTACTGATCGGCCCTTTCGCCTAAACGGACTTATAGTCTTCTAACTAACACAACCTTAGCTAGGGCGCTAGCAAAACATAAATTTTTCTTCTTCTGTTAATTCTCACAATCTTTTTGATATCCTATTATTACACCCAATCTCTAACTTTATATTTCATTATCCTCTTTTGGTGTCCCTCTAAATCCTTTCTCTTGAACTTTTGCAGCCAATATCTCCGGCCTATCGTAATTTTGAGAAAAAAAAATTTTTGTTAGTAAAATTTTTTTTTCCTTAGTAATTAACAACCCTCTTTCTTTCTCTCTCCCTCTCTCCTTATCAACCGATATTCATACACTGATACTTATACAAATAAATAAACAAAACATCTCCAACAAAACAAGCCCAAACCAATTTAACATGTAACCTTCTTACATTTTCCTCATTTCTTTTTATTTTTTTTATGTAGTCTCTTGTAGACTCTTCCCCTTGAGTATTCATTCCGAATACTATTCACTTCACCAGAGTACTGGCAAAGTAGCTGATTAACAAACTGATTTTATCAGTTTCTCTTTTCCTCTTTTTTTTTTATATTTTTTTTTGTTTTCTTTTAGTTAACTCTCTAGTGTCTTGTCATCCGTTTACCACACAGCAGCAACAGACTTCTCTCTACTCTCACCACTGCCAGCCGAACCCCAGATATTGGGCGAATACTTCGATTGGAACTCAGTAGCAAATGGATCGAAAGGCTTTCTGGATGTCTGAGACCATAACGGCACTTCTGAGGTGACTGCCGGTTCATTTGCTGAGCCCATTTGCGGTTGGTAGTCATAGTAATTCTGTTGCGAAGGGAACTGAATATTTTGAGAATGTGTGTTATGAGCAGGCACCGCCTGGACTGGCTTCACTGATTGCTGTTGAGCTGACTGCACGTTCGCAAGGATTTGGTGTTGGTTCAACTGCTGGTATGGCTGATGTTGTTGGAGCTGAACCTGTGCTGTAGCCTGGGCCTGTGCTTGTGGCTGCTGCTGCTGCTGCTGCTGCTGTTGTTGTTGCTGTTGGTGGTGGTGGTGATGGTGGTGTTGTTGGTGACTATGCTGGCGCGCATGAGTTTGCGCGGAATGCAGTGGTTGATACTGCTGATAGGAGTGCTGTTGGTACTGTTGGTGGCTCAAGCTTTGGTGGTTAGCCTGGTTGTTCTGATACTGTGGCACCTGCTGGTAATGCTGCTGGTATCTTCCACCACCTTGTTGCAGCTGGCGGTGCTGGTGCAGCTGCTGTTGGTGCTGCTGTTGTTGTTGTTGCTTGTTAGGCTTCCTTCTGTTGTTCATATACAAGGTGGGCATGTTCTGGACCTCTATCAACCTTTTCTCAATAAAGTCCATTTGGTAGCCAAAAGCCTCCGCCGAGATCTCTCTACGCGGGTATTTTACTGCCATCCTGTTAGTTCTTGGGGCACTATCGTTATTCTAGTGGTTCTGAAAAACGTGTATAAAGAGAGTCAAATTAAAAATTTTCGGGCCCTGGAATTTTTCAATGGGGAAGTTTCGAGGAAAATTAAAAAAAAAAAAAAAAAAAAAACTTTGGGCGTACCAAACGGGAAAGAGCCAAATGGTGCGAAGGAAAAACACACGGTGGGGGGCAGTGTGCAGGGAAACATTCCATTGCAAACACACCCTTGCAACGACAAGACACTCCAACGACTCACTGAGGACGAGTTACGCTTACTTACTATGCTTTCATTTCATTCATTTATTGAATTGTTTATTAAAATACTAAAAAGCTCATGGGATCGATGTTGTATTCAGCCCATGGTTTTTCTTTTGCTGACCTATCATACTTTGCTAGACTGGCTCCCATCTCCGTAATCTCTCACTTGCTTTACCTCTTCTTCTTTTGCTTGATCTCCTCATCCTTGGATCCATGCAATTTGATCACGTTGGGATAGTCCGGTCTGTTACCCTGGTATCCCTGTGACCAGTCGTAACTCATGGCGTAGGCGAAGATGGACCCGTTCTTGTTGAAGGCGGTGGCCAGGATAGTCGCGTTAACCTGAGGGAATGCCTTTAACCTTTGCTTGGCATCCTTGTCCCAGAAACAGAATGTACCGTCGGATCCAGCAGTGCTGAACGACCCGTAGATCGGGTGGAAGGCTATCGAGTTGACAGCGTAGATGTGTGAGTCGGTGGAAGAGGTTCTCAATGCAGACGACGCGGTGGAGGAGGCATTGTTGATCCCGTTGTTGGCAGCAGTAGGCGACTTTCTATGACATCTAAAGGAGAACCCAAACTTACTCTGCTCGTTATCGTCTATGTACTGGATGGCGCATCTACCCTCGATGGATCCAATGGCGAACCCATTACCCTGTGGGTAGCAACAGATGGATCTGGTTTGCCATTTCAATGGCGACATGGTGTTTTTGAACACTTGCTGGGGCTGGTTCAAATCTATTATGCTTATTTGTCTTTCGGCGCACGCTACAACCAAGAGCTTTTGCGACGAGTCCATACTGTACACTCTCTCGTTCAACTGTATGGTCGATATGGGTTGAGGGGATCTGGTGTCCCAGTATCTCAAGGTCTTATCCCAGGACCCTGACACCACGACAGGGGTGTTTGTGGGCCCACATTCGACGTATCTGACACATCTTACGGGGGCATCGTGCATACCAATGGTTTGGGTCTGCTGACTGGCAAGATCAAAGAGCTTCACTTGCTTGTCAGTACCACCAGAGCACACTCTCTGGCCATCAGGCGACCATCTGGCAGACAACACGGGTCCATCGTGCTCGAACATGGCTCTACCTTGGTTGTTACCGGTGTTGGGGTCAATTTCGTAGATTCTGACTTTTTTGTCCCAACTGGCCACAGCCAACAAGTCCTGCTGAGGGGAGAATGCTAAGTCGGATATGGAGTCTTCTGGGGGGTTATTGATGGTGATGTCATTGAGAAGCTCCTGGCCGTTAGACGCCGATGAGTTCGTTGTAGAAGATGTAGTGTTGCTGAGGAAGGACATCTTGTATTATGGAGTGTTTTCTCAGCGATGGATCAGTAATGGGAGGTGATTGATGAGTTTGCGTGTAGCGGTCGCAACTCTGTGTAGTTTCTGTGTTGCTACTGGCTAGAGTGTATCTGTACTAAAGGTTACAGCAGTTGCGAATGTTAGCTGATTGGCTAGAGAGAGGACTGAAGCGGTGATTGAGGTATGATTAAGTACCGAAATCCCTGCTATACTGATGCTTTCAAGTGGCACCTCTGTCACAAGCTTTGTTTTTTTTTTATTTTGAATACTGAGAGACAAACTCTCACTGAATTTTTTTTTTTTTTTCAGAAGCAACATGTTCGGGTATGCAGGAATATCATACTTAAAGATAGAGAGACAGCGAGCACACCACGATTTACTTTGGTGGTGAAGAGACATCATAGTCGTGCAATTATACGGCCCAAGCGAATTCCAGAGCCACAGATCATGTCGGTAAAGGTGGAATATGCGGATGATATTCCCATTTTAACCTACTCGAAACAATTGGATTCAGATGGAGAAGATTCGTCTTCAAACACCGGGGCGCCTCCGCCTGCAACACGCCCAAGCACAGACGTGGGCTTCACATTCATCGACTGGAGCAAGTCTCTGACTATCCATGTGCATTCCATAAGCTCCAAATGGATAGTCCTCATAGCGCTGTCCCTTCTAGTGGGATATATAACCACAGTCCTCGACTTGACTGCAGTGTGGATGAACGACTTGAAGAAAGGGTACTGCTTCTCCAAAATAGACAAGTGGTCGCTTCTCAGTCCGTACTCGACCTGTCCACCCGACGACTGGCACAATTGGTCGCAAATCTTCTTTGGATTCACCGGAGTGACGTCCAATGTCTTCATCAACCTACCCATATATACTGTCTTTGCAGTTGCCTTCACAATTGGTGCTTGCATAGTGAGCAAGAGGGCCCCAGAAATCATCAGATCCGGTATACCGGAGATCAACCTCATCATCTCAGGGCTCGACCACCAAGTGCTGACCTACTTGGGTCTCAGGACATTGATCTACAAGACCGCTGGCTTGGTACTTGTGGTGAGTTCAGGGTTGTGGCTAGGTAAGGAGGGTCCATTAGTGCATGTCTCATGCTGTATTTTGAATTTGATCTTCAATCTAGTGTACAGAGCCAATGACGCCAGCTCTGAAGCAGACAAGGAGTTTGTGAGAAGAGAACTCTTGAGCGCGGCAGCGGCAACTGGTATATCCGTGGCCTTCAATGCTCCAATCGGGGGTGTCTTGTTTGTGTTGGAATCCATTCAAAGCTACTTCATTCCAACGAAACTCATGTGGAACTCGTTTATCAGTGCAACAGTTGCTGTGATTGTTTTAACGAGTTTCAAAATCTTCACCGATGGGGAAAACTTCTTGGAAAAAGACTTGTTCCTGGTGGAGTTTGGGAACTTTAGTTGGTTGTTTATGGAGTTTGTGCCCTTCACCATGCTAGGTGCCATTGGGGGAGTGTACGGTTTCTTATTCACGAAACTCAATTCTATCTACGCAGAAAGGGGAATCAGAACCAAAGTGCAGAGATTGCTCTGCAAGATCCTCAACATTTCCCATGCCGAGTATGGTAAGTCTCTCGAAGTTATCGTGGTTTTGATTGTCACCATTATATTGAACTTCCCGCTCGAAATTACAAGATTACCACTACAGGCGTACTTGAAGATTCTCTTCACGGATTGCCCAGAGGAAGATGAGAAGGGTGGTGACGCAAATGTGGGAGGTGTGAGCTTTATCTGTAACGTTTCAAACACGTACAACTCGTTCAAACTTCTCTTCATATTAGTGCAGGGGTTCTTGTTGTCCTCGTATACATTCGGCTTACATCTTCCTGGAGGGGTTCTTATGCCCTCATTGGCATTAGGGGCAACTGCAGGGAGACTAGTTGGAATTATCTCGCAGTCGATTCAAAACGGTCTTGGCTGGGGCTTGACTGAAGAATGTACCAAGAATTCGTGTCTTGTTCTGCCTTCATCATACGCAGTCGTTGGGGCTGCATCTTTCATGTCTGGCGTCACCAAGCTCACTATGTGTGTTGTGGTTATCATCTTTGAGTTGACGGGTGCGGTATCGTACGTGTTACCGATCATGATTGCCGTAACGGTGCTGAAATTTGTCAACGACTGGCTTTGCAATGATAATGTTTACGACCAATGGTTGAAGCTTGAGTTCAACAAATTACCCTCCAACTCCTCCCCCACTTCAGTACCCATTGCCAATTTAGGTAAAGGGTCTGGATTGTGTACATATTCCAACTCAACTTCCATCGTGAAGAACAAGCTTCCTAACGTTGAGACCTCAAGGGTAATGATCCCAGTTGAGAAAGTCAAATGCATTGAGTTGGTCAAGCCCTACTTGGTTGGTGACTTGAAGGCGCAGTTTATAGAGGGAGACAACCACGAAGGCTACCCCGTGATTGGCAGCTACCAGAACCCTGTCATTTTTGGATACATTAAGAAGACACACTTACAAGAACAAATAGACAGCATCCACACCCAAGATGACCTGGTTGAGGTGACATTTGAGCTCTCCAATGGACGCAAATTACCCAACTCGGTCATTTCGGACCAGCTTCGTCACTTGCAACTGCAATCAGGGTTGCAAAACCAGTACCAAGACAGAGAAGAACGCAGAATCATATACATCAATCCAGAAGTTTCGTTGATAATATTGACAGAAGAAACGCCAATCGTATCTTTGATTGAAATATTCGAAAAGCTTCATCTCAACTATGGAATCATCATGAAGCTGATCACCCGCAACAATACCACTCGTGCTGGCGAAGACCAGACAATGAGTGGATTTGTTGATCGGTTCTTAATAGCAAACTTGATTAATCTGGAATTTGCCAAGTTGGTTGAAGAAGAACACTTTATTGGCTCGGAGTACGATATAGAGAACATGCTGATAGATGACAGTGACGACCTCCTTGAAAGAGAGAGACACAGGGAGAGCTTAGAGTTGATATCGTAGAACAAGAGTACATATTTATAGCTCTACATACAGACAAAAATAAAACGACATTTTCAAAATGAGAGAACTCCCGGGATACACGTATCCTGGCCACTTGTAGAGGCGTATAGCTGTCATTCGGTGGACTGGTGTTTTCAAGACTAGCTCTTTTTGAGTCCTTTATCATCACGTGACCATATATCAATTCAAATAATATCCGGACTCTTTTGTCATTTTGCAGTTGTCATAATGGCTCCGTTAAGAGCTCCCTTTACCATCGTCAATTATGGCACCCCCTCAAACTACAATCCTAATTCAAGGGGTTAAGGACATACCGTCCGGATCGACTTCTCAAGGGTGGCTTGTGGGACTTGACTTACAATTCTTCTCTGTGTCTAAGAGTTTCTTCGGACTCAAGAACATCCCCGCCGGGATTCACGTTTTCCACTACTCTGGCCCACCTCTGACGGGAACCAGTGATCCAGTTGTTGACTTAACCAGCGTGAGGCAGGGGTTCTGGTTTGAATGCTCTGAAGGTGACGTTATAGTGTTACGGTGGGATCCCAAGGATGAAAAATTCATTAGGATATTCCAAGATGACATGGAGGACAATGCCGACGGCATACAACTGCTCGATTACTCCAAGTCACTAAGTGAGCTCGGCAATTTATATCAGCATATGGCCGACTTCGAGCAGGTCATCTCCAATAAGGCAGATCTCAGTTTATGGGATGAACAGTTGACCAACCACATAGACTTTGATGATATCCTGGTGCTTCTCAACAGCAGACAGCACGAGATCAGTAGCACGATGGCGTCGAGACAAGAAAATGATCTTTTGAGAAAAGTTTTGAGAGAGAGGAGCCAGAGCCGACAAGAACAGACCATCAAAGACGATTCCTTGAAGGAAGACCTCGATAACCAGCCCCAGATCAACTACACGCCAATAAACTTTAAGGTGAAACGATCGGAAGCAGGCGGCACCGTGGAAGAGGTTACTGCCAACTACCTTGACAAGTCCTGGTATGTAGGGGAGATCTTCGCTGACAGAGAACTTTTGATAAGCGAGTTGCAAGTATCCTTCATCAATTACATCGTGTTTGGGAACTATTGTTCCATGGTGCAGTGGATCCAGTTGCTAAAGCTTATGCTGATGAGTGGATCTCTTCTACTCTCGAGCAAGCTGTTTACGCTCAATTTTTTGAAGGTGTTCAAGGCGCAGCTTACCAAACTACCCAAAGAGTACTTGACTGACGATGTGCTGGACCAATGCCTGATAGACTTAGCAGTGTACACCGAAATCATAGAGAACTACATGGAAGTTTTCAAGGACTGGGACTCAAAGCTCTGCTGCGGAAAGCTAAAGCTACAAGGGTTGATAAAGTCTGCCTGGGATGGGATACTCAAGCTACATGCTGACCAGTTTGGGCTAGATTTCAATGCATTGGAGCTGAAGAAGAGCGACATATTCGATAGGGACGACGAAGACGGACCCGTGATAGTCGCATATACGCAGGACACACGGGATATATAGAGAATCAAATATGATAGAGTTACGTTTTTCTGTGCTTCCTGCTTTTGTATTCATTTTCTAATCTATTTACATGCCATTTTCAAATTCACACTAGTAGTAGAAGATACCAGCGTCGCTAAGATTCCTCTTTCTCTTTCTCTTCCTTCTCCTTCTCCTCCCGTTTGGCTTTTGACGATTTCCGTGCGTTCTTTCTCTTCTTGTCCTTCGGCACAATCTTTCCACTGGATATGTCGTAGCCCAGCTCCAAAATTGCCCCGTACTCCCTTCGGTATGCCTCCTTCTCGCTTTCCTCAAGCTTATTCCACGTGGCTGCGAGGATTGTTATCTTTTTTTCGCCTGGACCCACTTCTATCGTGGGCGACATTTTCAGAAAGTAGTAGTTCCACGCCTTGACTACAGACACTTTCGGGTATAGCCTCGTTGTCTTTGAGAGCTTCAATGATTCGAGGCTCTTGTAGAGTGAGTTGCTGGTTGACGAATTTCTAGCAGAGGGGCTCCTTGTGCTCTTCGATTCGGAATCACCTTGAGATGGGCTCTCGCTTTGGCTTGGTGCATGCTGTTCATCAGTTGGCCCGTTCAATTCGTTCAATTCTTTCTGGATGTTGGCCTTCAAGTCATCCAAGTATGATAGGATTTCCTTATCTGACTTTGCTTTTGAGGAGGCACGCTTCTTTGCCTTTGCTTTGGTTAATGGGGATTTTGCTGTAGATGCCTGTGCGAATACCCAGTCGTCTATCACCTCTTGAATCGCCCGGTACAGTTCCAGGGACACATCAGCAGGTGCTCCACTGCCTTCAAGCTCGACCAGAGGCGCTATCTTCTCATCGAACTCCTTGTTTAGCTCGGGGATGGTCCAGTCGACTATATTGAACTTTGTCGGTATGACAAACCAGCCGTACCTGGTGAGAAGCGGTGAGAACTCGTTGGGGAAATCCTTGACAGCAGAGCTCCTTAGTGGAGGTGCAACAACTTTCTTTCTCGAAGCATATCGTATTTGGAGTACACTTGAGGGCTGTATGCTGGAGCGACAAGGTCGTATTATTCCACGAAACATTATCTGACTGCGGTGGTGGTTCCTTCTAGTAACCGCTGAAAAAGAGCTGCAAATACTCATGAAACACCGACTTTTTCATGTAGTAATGAGGTTTGCATACAGCAGATGACCTCGGTCAGGTGACTTTTCTTCACGTGACCCAAATTCTGAAAATTTCATGTTTTTGGCAGCTTGACTTATGAAAGGCTGTAGGAAGCATAAAGAATGATCTGAGATGAGTTAAATAACTTGTGAGCCGCCTTGAGAGATGCTTTGGTTGACTAGCCTTCAGAAATGCCATATACAGGCCACATGCACGACAGCAGGGGCTCCTTGGGCGACCTGGCCCCGCCGAGTGTAGCAATCAAGGAAACGGGATTGTACATGACGGCTCAGTCTGTTGGCCGTTTAGTGTTTGCATTTAACTTACCGTTCCATCTCAGCCGGACCAGCCAGAGAACCTTCAAAAAAAAAAAAAAAAAAAGTAAAAAAATAAAAAATAAAAAAAGAAAGATCGCGCAGTCGGAACTCGGGGAAGAACCGTGCTATACACACACTTTGGGCAGGCCGAAGCTTAAATCGCTTTGAGTGCCCATTATTCTATTGTTCTTTTGGCTCTGTACGGGCGACTAAGCAGACCATGAAAGTCACCAATCTGTGGCTGCTCGAATCTGGTATTGTCATTGATAATTTAACAGCGAGCGCACACTTGATGTGACAAGATAGAAAAGACCGCTTGCCCCAAAATGACACTCCACTTCCCCACCGAAATGTGTCACTGGTTGACTGGCAACGTAGGTGCCCACCCCCCCACCTCAGCATGTCCCTCCTTAGAATAAAAAATATCCATGCAACAGCAGTACGGAATTGGACCTAATTTAGCTTGCATATCGGCCAAACCGCCATGATTCCACGCTACGGCCCGCACTCTCGCATCGTACAAGAAAAAAAAAAAAATAGAGGATGGGTAGGCTATCCGAGCCAATTTTTGCAGTGACGGGAAATTATCGCTCACTGGCCGGATGGAATTTCTTGATCCCATCAGATGACACATTTGGGCGGCTACTTCTTTTTTAGCGTTCCTTTTTGGCTCCCTGGTCTCGGTTGCTAGTTAGTTTAGCCAGTCTAGTTTAGCAATGGGATCTTATTGTCCCCAAAGCATGGCAGCTTAGAGTCTGTCACCCGAGTCTTGTAGTGTTCCGTAGTAGTTCCCCGAAAATAAAAAAGAGTAGCAAAAAAAAAAAAATAACGGTCGCAGTCAAGACGCACCTGCTGGGCCTCCCCCTAGAGACATCATGAAAATGACTGGCAGACGTTTCTTTTTCCGCCCGCTTTAAGCTTTTATTTTCAGTATTTTTTTCGTATTGCCTACGGCTTGCTTACGGCTATTTTATTTTTTTTTCTGATATTTCAGTGCCTTGGTAATCTCCAGAATCTATACAGAATAAATAATAGGG
This sequence comes from Dujonia boleticola, assembly GCA_029581775.1. Classification (NCBI taxonomy): domain Eukaryota; kingdom Fungi; phylum Ascomycota; class Pichiomycetes; order Serinales; family Debaryomycetaceae; genus Dujonia; species Dujonia boleticola. The sequence continues at coordinate 653,986 of JARGRU010000014.1, read as the reverse complement.
GACCAACTGCTCCACGGATACCGCCAGTAAACAAGTAAAAGCAATAAATAAGAGCTGCTTTCCCACTGTACGGCTACACCTCTACGTCTTCTGCTCCAGTCACATCTAAGCCTTTGCAAGAGCGAGAAGCCAAGCGATTTAAGTCTACTTTACGTGATATATACGTACAAGCAATAATCTAGATTTACAGTTTTAGGCAATCCGGTCCGTATTTGCTCCCTCCATCACTCCACATCATCAGGTTTTTTTTTTTTTTTTTCTTAGATTTCAGATACTTCTTTTTAAATAGTCCACCAGATAAGCATCTACTTTCAAGAAACTAAAAGTATCCCATTCCTTTCCCCCAACTACTCATACCCACGATACACTACCCCACGTTACATTTATTCTTCTACGGCCCTATCACTTGGCCGCTACACAAATACCAGAAATCCTCACCGCTCCCATTTTTCTCGATCTCAAATAGCTTCGATACGCCCCCACAGATCTCCTCCTCCAAATGAATACTCCAAACTCCCCACTCTTCCCGCCAGCTCTGTTGACGTTGGCCGAGGAGTCGTCAACCACCCAGGAGAGGGCGTACATCCCAACCTTGCCCGAAAAACCCATACTGTCTACGTCCTCCTTAGAGGTGTATCTCATTCCTGCGGAGAAGAACTTGTTTATTGAAGGTTTCCTGGCTTGCGAATACGCAGATAGACCGCCCACCTTATTGCGTGGCTGCTTGTATGTGCGAGTCTTAAAACCCACCAAGATCAAGAATATCACCCTCTCCTTCAAGGGGCTGCAGCGCACAGACTGGCCCGAAGGCATACCCCCTAAAAAGACCCAATACGCAGAAATCAATGATATTGTCAGTCACACATGGCCCTTCTACCAAAGCGGCACCCAATTGCCCAAGAGCGTCAACGGGGGTGCAGACCACTACCAGGAATTGCCCAGAACCTTCAATGAACTGCAGTCCGATCTCACAATCAGCCACTTGAGTCTTGCTGAAACCCAGGCTAGATCATTGTCCCCCTTGCCCGTCAGAAAACACGCCGACAGTGTCGGACTGTCACATTTGGGCAATGGAGGAGCCACCGGCAGCATTGGTGATTTCTTTGCCAGAACCATCTCACTCTCCCCAGTGGCTGCAGGCTTAATGAAGAGATCAAGCGCCAAGGACTCTCCAACTAGATCCCCATCCCCAACACCTTCGTCATCCTCCATCTCCTTAGTACCAACAGCCACGGGAGCTTCACTTACCGAGTCCCTCAACCCAGTCCAAACTGAAAACGGCGGTGCTGGTCAATTCGCTCCAGGTGACTATATTTATAACTTTGAACATCCCATCCCAGCATCAACTCCAGAATCTTGCAAAGTCACATTTGGAGAAGTAGCATACCACCTTGAATACTGCATAGCCCGTCCGGGAACTTTCAAACTGAACTTGACCGGAAGATTGCCAATCAATATCGTCAGAATACCCTCCGAAGACAACTTGGAAGAAAACGAACCAATTGTTATAACCAGAGACTGGGAAGACCAGCTCAAGTACGATATCGTCATAGGTAGTAAGTCAGTTGTTTTGAACTCATACTTGCCCTTAGCATTCAGATTTGTCCCCTTATGGGGCAAAGTGGCTTTACACAGAATCAGAGTGTACATCTCGGAAAACCTGGAGTACTACTGTAATAACAAAAAGGTCCACAGAATGGAACCACCCAGAAAGTACTTGTTGCTCGAACATAAGGCAGTCAAGGGGAAATCATTACTTTCTAAAAGTGGTGGTTTGAAAGAAGACGCCAACTCTTCAGAGCCAAAAAGCTCCGATAAGATTTCCGTAGAGGAAGACGAAGCATTGCCACGTGAACTTGAGTTCCAAGTTTATGTTCCCCAAACGTTAGAGGACAAGGCCCACCACTCTATCCATCCTGATACATCCTTCCCCAACATCCAAAGTCACCATTGGATCAAGATTTGTCTTCGTATCTCGAGAAATGATCCTGAAAACCCTGAAAAGAGAAAGCACTATGAAATCAGAATTGACAGTCCTATCAATATTTTATCGCCCTTGTGTGTGCACGCAAACACGTTATTACCTGAATATAACGAGTTTGAAGTTATTCCAGAAGCGGATGAAAACTTCCCCGTGTATTCTGTCGACACCCCCCCAGTATCGCCAGGAGTCATACCGATTGGAAATAGCGTGAATAATAGTTTCATCAACGGCGTTCCAGGTAACTCCCTTGACGCTTTGATGGATACCAGTGAATTTTCTAGAATGGGGAGACAGCATGCTGCTAGTATACTGCGTTCTATTCTTGGCAATAGCGTGTCTAGATCAAGCTCCCCCCATGTTCAAGAATTCCAGCATATTAATTCATCCTACAACAATGACGAGCCTATTGAGAGAGACCTCGATATGCATCTTGAGGCTAACATATACAAGCCGGATGAAAATCTTGAGGCAAGATTTCATTCACCTCAAGCAATGCCTTACGATTCACCGGTTGGCTCTCCGATGATGAGACCAATCCATGTGCTTCGTAAGCCATCCATAAACCCTCCTGCATTTCACGAAATCTCTGGTCCTCCAATCTTGGTTGCTCCTCCACCAAAATATCAGGAAGAAGATCCCTCTGCAAACGATGCCGCAAACACTGAAGACGAAGTTCACGAAGAGCACTTACGTAGAGGTAGAAGAAGAACTCAAGATAGCAATTTTGAGCCTATTTCAACCTCCAATTCACAAGAAGATGAGTCTTCTTCTGCTCCCACTGAAAATTCTGCAAACTCGGCAACCAACGATATTTCAGAAGCATCATCCACCACCACTACAGCTCAACCCTCGTCTAACTTCAAAGTCACACCTGCTACCCCAGTTGAGCTGCCAGTGACATTACCTGCCATCAGCGTCCCTCCTACAAGTGAAATCTCGCCCCTCAGCCCAAGAGTAATACCCGAGGACGATGAACAGGATATAGTGGATGTCGCTCAATTCAAAGATGGACCAATAGAGCCACCGGTTGACAATTATTGCTTGAGTCCAAAACTTCGTGCAAGATCAAGATCTAGATCCAGGTCCAGACATGCGTCGAGATCTCCTTCGCCATCCACTGCTCCTAGACAAAGTTCCGATTTCTCCAGGAAATCCTCTTTGACGTCTATGACCTCGCTCACGTCTTCGGTTGGGGGTATTCCAACTGCACCTATCGAAAGAATGCACTTGCTTAACGAATCGCAGAGCACAACTTCACTCGAACAGACAACGAGCCACAACCACCCAATCTCGTATCCGCGTACTAGCAATTCTATCATTTCCTTATTGCAAAACGATGGGATAAGCGGGAAAAAGCAGAGCATAGGAAGTGGCGACTTTGGTACAGATGATCTTCACGGAATCAACGGTAATCTCTTGCTGTTGCGTAACCCACGTATCAAGAAGCACTACCAGGACGAAGACGAGCCCAGAGGAGCTAACTTAAAGCCATCGAGAGTTGATACCAGTGCTAGTTTGCGTCAAAAGAGTTTTGGAGTGATAGATAACCAAGTCACGTCATTCAGCGGTAACGCTAACTCGTCCGAAAGCGATAACACCAGCACTGAAGATGGACTCGCAGAGCTCACCACATACAAGAGTAAGGATCAACCGCCACCTCAGGAAGTTGCCGGACTCAATATGAACTACATTATCGAATAAATATAGATCTAATGATATATCATGAATAAAATTTTACAGTTATATAAGTATAAGTATAATACATAGGCTATTACAGTCAACTTAAATTACGTTAAAAATCATGATCACCTTTTGTCTCTTTTTGCTGGGAGGGTGTGAGAGTAATTGTCTCTTTTTTCTTCTTTTATTAGATTCACTCTTACCCACGTTTTTCTTTTGTGTTTTTGGTTGCTGAAGATGTGCAGATCTATGAGATTAAAATGAACCTTCAAATATAAATATTAGTAGCACTTGGTGGTGTGTGTGCGTGTGCCTGAGGTAATAGAGGAATTATTTCTTACTCTTGAGGACTTCAGCAGTATCGATTTCACCTAACCATTCGTACAAGACTCCCAAGTCACGGCTCGCCAACGATTCATCTTCGCATGCCTTGTCATACCAGAACTTACCTATGTCACCCATGTACAACAGTCTGTTATTTTTGGCAGCAGAGGCCGTGGCTAAGACAAGATCCTTTCTGGTGAGCTTGGTGATGAAACCACCTTGGTATTGCACATCGGCAGGCAACTTCTTTTCTGGTGGGTAGGCGCCTGGGATAGGACAGTTATCCACAGATGCCCAACTCTTACCCGTAGACACCGATACTAACTTGGCATACTCTTTCAAGTTCAAGCCAAAGGACTTGGCAAGCTGGAAAGAGTCAGCGACAGCCAAGTTGGTGATGGCCAACAAGTAATTGTTCGATAATTTTGCAGCCAATCCCGCACCGTGGTTGGATCCGCATGGGAAGATATTGATACCCATCTTTTGCAAGAGGGTCAATAATGGGAGATCGATATCCTCAGTGGAGTTTCTCGAAAGCATGAACAGCAAGGTTCCGTTTCTGGCCCCTGCTACACCTCCCGAAACTGGGGCGTCGATGAAATCAAACGCTGGCACTTCTTTCTTGACGTACTCTTGAATTTCCTGCGACGTCTGAATATCGATGGTGGAGGAGTCAAGGAAGACGGTGGGGTGGATTCCCTCGATGCCCTGCTCTTTGTATTTGTCAAGAATAGTGCTGATAACACATTTCACGTGATGGCCCTCGGGGACCATGGTAATAATGTAGTCCAAAGGTGCTGATGGCTGGGTGACAAAACCTTCAAGTTCTTTCACCTTGAAGAGCTGTGCAGCATTTCCCGGGTTTGCGGATGTGTTTTCCTTAATGAAAGTGTCCACAGCCTTTTCAGAGGTATCATTAACGTATAAAGTGTCGTTAGATCCCAATTTGTCGTAAATATGTCTGGCCATGTGCTGACCCATTTGTCCAAGACCTATGAATCCATAGTTTGCGAGCACCCTCGAGGAAGTTGCAAAATTTCTACTGAAGCCGGTTCTTAACATTCCCGTGTATATTCTTTTTCGTCACAGAAAGGTTTATGTATTTAATTCCAGAGAATTCTGATCGTCTGCCTGGAATCTTCTTGTGATTTGCCAGAGAAGTTTATGAAAAAACAGAAGTAATACATTTAAAGTTTTCAATGGAGTTATATAGTTATATAGTGACAAGAATTACCCCACAATTTTTTTTTTCACGTACGAAGGTCGCAGTATCCGATAGAGCGGCTTCCCTCGCTCCCCTCTCATATGAAAATTTAAGTCTGGTGCACTTCCGTGAAGTATCCGGTCACATGACGCTTATGATTGGATATTTTAGCGGGTCTCGGTGCGAGCGCTTAAGGCTGCCCAGTGGGGCGTTCTTGCGTTTGGCTGCAAAAGTTTGGTGGTATATTTGTTGGAAATTAACGCTTAGTGGAGATTTGGGACTTCTTAACACATCCCACACAGAGTGTGGAGAAGAATTCGTTTAGCGGGATTTCAATGAAACGGGGTCAATGTGGGTGGCTAGTGGGATACACAATGGAAGGAAGGCGGGTTCCGCATGGTGATATATTTTGTTTCTCTGGGGTGGAGAGGTGCAAAACGCACGACTACAAGTTTCTACGAAGGTACATCTAGATCAATTCTACTTGGCGATTGCAGCTTTTAGCAGAGCATGTAATGAGTACTTTAACGGTTTTGCAGAATAGAATACTTCAGGTTGACTTTGAATTCCGACAAAAGAAGTTCGTATAATAATTCATTTCAGTACGTCAATAGATCCAGTAACGTCACTATTATGAGCGGATGTCATACATGGAAATCATGTTTGTATTACAAGATCACAGTCAATCTACGTCAATTCTCACGTCTCTGGTAATATACCAAGAGAAATTTAATACCACACTTCCAGTTTTAACGAGCATAGAACGGATACAAGATCTGGCTACACCTAGACTCCTACTACAGCCGAGGACTGAAAGGTATGCCTGATATACTATGATTGGGCGGCTTCACCTTCTCCACACGTATGGTTAGGGACAACATGAAATCACGGAATGTCAGATCTTGTAAATGCGACATGCCGATCAAATAGTTTGATCTACGAGAATGCTGCATTTTCTTGTATCAAACTCGACTCTACATACCAAAGATATTAATGCTGAGATTATCGTTGTCTCATTCTAATCTGGTGCCCTTCATCATCTATTAGCTGAATCTTTGGCTAGAATGGTGATGCCTGGGCGACACACGTTTTCGTAGTCCCAGAACAGTCTTAGATCTCATTCTGAGTAGAGCGGAATTTTTCAATCTATTTCCCGCTATATGACACAAAATAGTTGCAGATAATGCCAATCATAGCACTACTGCTTATTCAGCGCTAGCACAGCCGTCAATCGTATTCGTATATACTTCTAGTGGAATCTCATCCTCAGGCTCTACCATACTAATTGAATCCTCTGCTCATTGGATCTACAGAATATACCAATACAGCAATGACCGAACTTGCCGCAGCCTCATCTCAAACCCCAAAGAAGACAACCTACGGTGTGCCTAAGCCTAAGGCAGCCTACTACCCTCACCCAGGCTCTCCACTCTATGCCGACCATGAGCTTTACTCCAAGATCGCCAGCGCCCCCAAGACTCACTTGGAAACCCACAGATGTGAGCCAAGATCAGCCATTGCAGTAAAGATCCCCGCAAAGTCTGTGTTCCGTATCAGGACCCCCGAGGGTCCTCAGGTTTGCGACTTGAACATATGGAACTTCCACAACCCTAGAGAAAGATTCTGGGCCGCCAGAACTAGACAATTGCACCTGGCCCATGTTTCCACCTTTGATCGTTTATGGTCCAACTTGCCATACTTGAGACCCTTGGTGACGATCACCGCTGACTCGTTGCTGGCTCGCCACGATGAATGGGGTGGAAGAGTCCACGACACCTTGGGAACAAGATGTGATCCATACGTCGACAAGTTGATTTCGGGGGAGGATAACGATTTGCACTGTCACTCCAACTTGACGCGTGCAGTCTTACCATATGGATTGACTGAATTTGATGTTCACGATGTCTTGAACGTTTTCCAAGTCACGGGCTTGAACGAGTATGATCAGTACTTTATGGAAGCATGTCCTGCTACCAAGGATGACTACTTCGAGCTTTTTGCCGAACAAGATCTTTTGGTCGCCATCAGTGCATGCCCAGGTGGTGACTTGTCCCAATGGGGCTGGGGTGAAAATGAAGGTGAAGAACTGAAAATGGTTGACTGCTGCAGACCATTGTCCATCGAAGTGTACAAGTTAGACGATGAAGAAGGTGTCTTGAAGGGATGGGAGGCACCAAAGGTGGTTAACTATACTGGAAACCACGGCTTAAAGGGTCCAGCTCCCTCCTCTACTGCCTAGAGCCCACTAGCCTAGAGTCCACAATATAAACAATATATATCAAATACTTGATGTTTTGCGTTAATATTATGTATATCCTCATATATATGTATATATATGTGTGTGTATGTAATTTTCTATTTCTCTAGTTGATTTATTATAGTAATGATATCAATACTATAAGGATAATTCTATGTACATTCTGCTACTTTCATCGGATCGCCTTTTCTTATCGTTCATATCGTTCCGTCGATGCATTGACCGACCCAATCGCTAATCATATCGTTCGTGATGAATCCGGAAACGGAGCTGCCAGTGTATTTCAATCTCTCTTCTACCGGCTTGGCCTTGCCCTCTTGTATAACTTGTTCGAGGAATTCGAAGCTGGAGATAATGGTTTCCTTTGGAATAATGGTGACTCCAGTTTCATTATCCAGATCAAAGTACAACTCAAAGCTCTCGACCACGGCATGCTTGTCCACATTGAACTTCAACAGGAATTGGAACTTGTCGTTTCTAAGGGTATGTGAAAACTTTGGTGTGCTTCCGAATCTCCAGTTCCATTGCTTCAAGCTCTCGGCCTCGTCCAATATTTCTTGTGGCAACTTTATATCGCTATCTATGGTAATTGTGGTCGCTATAGGTGCATTTGCGAAATCTGACAAGCCAAATAGCTCATTTTGATCAAGAGCTTCACCATCCGTGGCCAGTTCGGGTGCTTCTTCTGGAACCTTCAGAGGGACTGAGCCTGAAGCCTCTTCTCGACTTTCCTCTTCTTTCTGTTCAGCTTTTGCAAATTCATAGCTCACTGCTTGCATAAAGTCTTCATTCTTCAAGCCGATATTGGTGACTTTAGATCTCACGGAGCTGATTGAGCTCATCGCATCAACAACACCCAATTTTGCCTCGTCCCGGTAAAGAAGCTTCCCAAGTATGTCTAGTCTCAGATTGAGCAACATGGTTCCGTGATGGTACGATTTGCCCCGGGAGATCTTGTATGCTGATCCGCTAACTTTAAGCGAGTCCTCTTGCGTGACAATATCGCCCCTTTCGTTGACTTTCAATGTTTGTGCACTGGTCTGTTCGTTCACAGCACTCACCACGACCTCGGCAAACTTGAATCTGTCAAACCCATGCTTCGACGTCATGTAAGAGAAGTTCACATTACCAGAATCGTGAACTACCGTTCCGCCACCCGATTTTCTTCTCACGAGTGGGATATGCAATGAGTGTAACAACGGCAAGTTGACTTCTTTCCATGGATTCTGATTCTTACCCACCACCACACAGGGCGAGTTCACGTAGAACATGAGTCTGTTGTAAGTGGAGGACTTCTTTGCGTTGGTGAAGGGCATATTATTGTAAACGTAGTCTTCAATGGCCAAATTGAGGTAAGGGTCGCTTAGTTTGGATACAAATACAAGCGGCTTTTCCATCTTGACTAGTGCTTCGAGCGACACACTTTCAGTGGCAGCTGGAGAGGCTTCTCCGCTTTGTATAGCCTCTTCGTAGTGGTCCTGTTGGTCCTGGTCAACGCTAAGTTGCAGGCTCTGCTTCATGAGTCTCTCCATTTCAATCTCTCTTTTCTTTGCAATCACATCCGCTGACTCCTTGTAGTGTTGGAAGTCCTGTAGGTTGAAGGCTTCATCTTCCAATGGGACTAGGTCATCCTGGAAGGGCACGTTGGAGCTTCCTAGCCTTCGAGTAAGATGTAAGGATTGAAAGTATACCAGTGGCCTACCAGCTCTTAGTAGACCTCGAAACATCATCTCCAGGGTGCTGAATACGATTACTTATGTGAAAACTGACTTGGTAATCGAATATTGAGATTATGATTTTTGTTTCGCAGTCATCGATGCTACACTCCATAGAAAAAAAAAAATATTGAAGATCAACCAGATAAAGCAGCAGCTCACTTCCTTTAGCCAACACCTACCACGATACCTTTTTCTTACTTTCACTGGTCATAGTAAATGAATAAGAATCATCTTCTAGAAAAGCATCTTCTATCACGATGCTATTCCACCGAGGCAAAGGTGCTTGAAGTGTTGACGTCACGGTACTCACTCACAGGAGAGCAGAGACCTCATCTTATACTCACACCAACCGGGGTTGTCACCGCAGAAAAGCCAAAATCATTGCTTCACCGCCCGTCTTCGGTATCTGCATCATCTAGGAGTCCAACTCCGAACCCAAACCTGAGCGCTGCCAATGATAGCGCTTCCACTAGCATCCAAAAAGACTCATCGCATATTCCATCGCCCACATCATCCAAGAGAAACACAAGAATAGAGCTCAAGAATTACATAAAAACGACTCTAAGCAAGCAGCAGAAGCTTGCGAAGAAAATACAGCAGCATAACCGCAAGTTCGCCAAGTCTGGAGCCAGTCTGAAGGCTACATCAAGTCAGTTTCCAGTAGACAAGATGCTTGCCCACTACGAAATACCAGTGTTTGAAGAGTTCAGCGGCTTGACGAATCTATGGCAGGAGTACATGAGGAACTTGTTGTTCCCCGTGCATTCACAAGCATCTAACGAGCCATCAGCTGCTGCTGCTGCTGATGTCGGTGCAATACTTCCAAGTGCTTCTTCGTCCACGCCAACCTCGGCATTGACCTCGCTCTTACCAAAACTAAGCAGTGCGGACTACACTGGATGCTTGTTGACAGTATCGCAAGCCAGAAACACCCAGCTTGTTGGAACAAGAGGTATCGTCGTATGGGACACACAGTATCTGTTTGTCTTGTGCGTGCCGAGAAATGAGGACTGCAAGGAATGGACCGAAGATCTCAAGCATTTCACTCCATCAGAGCAAGTAGGTGGGTTGAAAGTGGTGCCGAAAAAGGGGTGCATATTCTCGTTTGACGTTATCATAGACGACGACAACGAAGAGTGTTTGAGCTTCAACATCATAGGCTCGAGATTTGAGTTCAGAAACGTGGATAGATCCTCCAAGAAGTTCAAGAATCACACAGTGGATGACTTATTGTAGTTGAAGGACTAAATGCCTTCTAATGGGATAATGTCTCTATGTATATATGTGTATGTATTATTATATATAGAATGAGAATGAAATTATTAATGTCGACCTGGTAGCCCAGGTTGCTCATGCATGCATTTTGCTTTCCACTTTCCAAAGTAGAGAAATCGATCCGCCAATAGTCTTTAGCTGGAAACACTTAGTCCTGTGATCACCTTGTTGATTTGGTTCTTAAGCAAGATATTGGTTTCGTTTGTTTCGAGTATCCTCTTCAAGTCCGAAACCAACTTGGTTCTCTGTGCATCAGATAGACTGTTGAGCGAGTCTGTTTCTATGAGGTTGTTGATTTCTTGCGCCAAACCTTGGCGGCTGACTTCCTCTGGGAATTCCTTATCGTCCTTTCCTGATATTGCTGTAACACTGGCGTTATCGCCATCAGAATTGTAGTTTGACATCGAGTTTTGCAACAAGTCCTCGAATTTCGTGTTGAAGTGGCTCACCCGATTGTCGACAAAATCTATGAGCTCGGTGAACACTGTATCCAAGTGCTTTTCATCCACTATTTTGCTGTTGAACCCTGCTGCCTTTGCGTCTGTCTTCTCGCCTGTACCGGCAAGACTACCTAGAATCTCACTGAGTTTTATGAGCTCGTAGTAGTTGTCATATATGATGGATTTTTTTGCCGAATCATGAGAACTCAACTCGTGAGCAATTGAGTTACGGAGCTTCAATATATCGTTGATCGGTGTGGAGTGGAGGAACGTTGTGAGCTTTTCCGAGTCATCTAGCAACGAGAGAGAGTTCTCGGTAGTATAAGGTTCCGCATCTTGGGGCTTGGATTGGGCGGCCTCCAGCTGTTGTCCATTTGCAGTTGCTGGGCTCAGCTGCCTCAGTGAGTCTATCGCCCCGCCGGCATTCTGTTGGTCTGTTTCCTCTTGCTTCTTCTTCAATTCTGCTTGCAAATTATAGAATTCTTGTAACTTCTTTCTTCCTGCCAGCACTTTTCTGTTTCCAGTAGCCACTGGGCTAGAGGCGGCGCTCTGTGTGGATGGAGAAGAAGATGCAGAAGCCGGAGCAGTTGCTGGAGGTGCGCTCTCGAGCGACTTTCTCGACGGCTTCTTGTATGACATTATTGGCGAGTCCGACATTGTGCCGCGACTTCAAGATGTGGGGAATGGAAAGGAAATGAAACGAAAGAAGAATTGAAAAGCAATGGCGTACTTGTAGGGATTCTTTGGTGTGATCAGGCGACAGCACTGGGGGTTATAAGAATTCGTGCCGATTCGTGTTTGAAGTCGTTGCATGCGGGTTGAATGTTTGGTCACGTGATTGGGTCGAAGCATAACTCGACCACCACAATAATCAAGAGGCATATACCAGGCTATTGTGAACTCAAACCAAGTTTTCTCTACTTATCTACTCTTTTTGATTTGAGTCTTCTTCAAGATCTACGAGCGAGTATTACTTAGAACAAGAGAGTTATCAGAAGAAAAAAAATATGCATTTGTGTATGTAAATCGTCTATCACTAAGTTCCTAAACCTGGACTCACCTCGTGTACTCTCCTAATCGTGTATCCAAGAATCAACGTAAACGATATCAGGGTCTTCCTCGTTGCTAGGTTGTATTATTGAGTGTGCTTCGAAGATGGAAAACGAAGAGCTAGCGTAGAGCTTCTTCAAGTCTATGGGTCCAGAGCTCTTTGCATTTCCCTCTACATCTTGTTCAGCACCTGCTTCTCCCTCAGCACCAGTTTGATCTTCGTATGCTCTACCATATCCGGCTTCCAAGACACTTTGCCAGGTAGCCTTGTATGTATCCATCGTGCCGTGGATAAGTTCCAACTTGTCGTCGTACATCAAGACTTCACACAATGATCTAATGTCGTTAATGGCCAAATCTATGTTGGTGATTTTGTTCGAGGTGATAAATTCCATTATGGCGTCTAGAGTTATGTATCCTGTGTAATTCGCCTCGTAGGATGCTTGAACTATATTTACATTAGCTGAAGGCGGTTGAAATGCTGAGGGATACGTCTTTGAGGCAACGTATCTCCATATGACGGTTAATAATGAGTCAATGAACTCGGTGTCAAGCTCGCTGTCAGTGAACCAGGGACCACCGGTGACTTCGATCGATGGTTGCAAGTTGTAGAGCATGTAGATTTTTCTTGTTGGGTGTTTCACAGATTTGATTGACTTGATGTAACGCTGGTTCTCCAAGGATTTCAAGCATCTGACAACTATATGTTGATGCAAGTTTGTTTTGGCCTTGATGGTTTTGGTCCAAATACCTTCTCTGCCAGAGGCCTCGATGTATGAATAGATCATGGCTTCATCGTCCGACATGGAAGAGATCTTGGAAGCTTCCGAGAGTGTGATGGCCTGGAATTTCAACTCATCACCCTGCTTTATAAGCTTGAGAAGCTTGTGGTTGATGAGCTCTTGACAGTTCTTTAACAACTCGACAGGATTGGATACGTTTAGCATCTTTTGGAGTTGGTCCTGGTCGAATAGTTGAGACGATGGGTATTCCAACATCTTGTTGTGCAAGATCTGGGCCTTGTCTGTGAGCGACATTTTCTTTGACTGTGATACTTGACTGGGGTTTATATGCTATGTTTAGTCAAAGATGAAGCGTTGTTCTTGTGTCTCTACAGTTGAAGATGCTTGTCTTGCACTATCTCTAGCTACTTGCCCTACACTAGTGACACAGCAGCGATGGCTGTTTTTTTTTTTCGTGTTGTGAACGTATGCAGGAAAATCGTTGTAGGAACATTACTGTTACTGGCGTGAAAACTTGTGAGAGATATCAAATACATGTACACTTTCAGTTTTACCTTCTACGAACTCTTCAAATCATCATACAAGCATGGATCTCGATCTAGATAGCATTGAGCCACAGGTGGCTATTGCTAAGAAACCAACATTCAAAAAGAAGAGGATACTTGCAGAGGGCAAACGAATAAAGAGACAAGATAAGCATGAGGAAGCAGGAAACGTAACCAGTAAAGAAGAAGCAGCGCAGTCAGAAATCCATGCTGCAACGCCAGAACCGCAAGCTTCCGCCGGCACCTCATTGAAGGGTGTGCGAGTGGGCGGGTTCCGGAACTTGAAAAAGACTCGTAACTTCCAATCGGTGAGTCAGAATGACATAATAATACTGGTAACCGATGATTTAGAAGACGCAAATTTGATCCTGCATATACATCGCGACGATGACGGAGATGACATGGTTGATGCAAACGACCCCATTGAAACCAGCCGCAAGCAGGTGGGCTCACCCATAGACCCATTCAACTTTAATACTGTGCCGTCGGCAGATATATACGATTTGGATCTCCCTGTAGACGATGATGCAAATGAAAATGACGAATATAACCCTGATGGCAGTGTTCTGGCTTCTGCCATACGAAAAGCGACACTTCAGATCAAGCCATTGGAGAGTCACATTGAATTCCTTCAAGATCATATATTTGTACTAAAAGATGAGAAGCAGACTTTAGGAGAAAAAATCAAGCAACTAAATGAGAAGAAAGTGGACTTGCAAGCAAGGAAAGAAAAGTTGGTGCAAGAGTTTAGTCAAGCATAGAGATGCAAAAAAAGAATGGTCTAAGTATCAGTATCAGGTTTACGCTAGGAATTGCGTATTTCTTAGTCTCAATAGATTCGACACCGCGCTTAATTTTGAATTTCCCGATTGGGTGACTCATGTATCCTCCAACTTGGTTTCCTAAAATTTTTCACATATAAAGTAGCCTTCAATATCAGTTCATCCTTTCATTTTTTCGGTGAAAAGTATACTCTAGTAGCAACTCTCTCAAAACCGTCAACTGAGACCATACAATTATGCTTCAATTGAACCAAGTCACTACCTCTGTCAAGAGAATGGTACCATCTGTTGCCCACTTCTCCGCCTCCGCATACGCCCAAAGCAAGCCTCGTCATTTGGTCAGTATGTTGGAATTGTCGAACGAAGAGCTTGCAGCTCTTGTTTCCAAGGCAGCATCCTTCAAGAAGCAAGTCCGCTCAGGCAACCCAGCTCCAGTGGAACAGCACCAAAAGCTTTTGGGCAAACTCGTGGCGCTCTTGTTTTCCAAGAGATCCACCCGTACCAGAATCTCCACTGAGGGAGCTGCCTCCTATTTTGGTGCCCAGCCTATGTTTTTGGGTAAAGATGATATTCAGCTTGGTGTAAATGAGTCAGTGTATGACACTACCAAGGTCATCTCCTCCATGACCTCTTGTATCTTTGCTCGTGTCAACAAGCATCAAGAAATTCTTGATTTGTGTCAACACTCGTCCGTCCCAATCATAAACTCTTTGTGTGACAAGTACCATCCTTTGCAAGCCATAACTGACATTTTGACCATAAAGGAAGCATTCGGTAACTCCACCAAGGGTTTGAAGCTCGCCTGGATCGGTGACTCCAACAACGTGATCAACGATTTGGCAATCGCTTGCTTGAGATCGGGAATTTCTGTCTCTATATCCATTCCTAAGGATATAGAATTCGATCAGGAAATCGCTGGAAAGGCTAAGGAGATCGCATCAAAGTCTGGAATCACCTTTGAAGTGGTGAATGATCCATTGGAAGCATTACCAAACGCCAACATTGTCGCTACTGACACCTGGATTTCGATGGGAGAAGAATCACAAAAGGAAGCCAAGTTGAAGCAATTCGCTGGCTACCAAATTGACCAGGCATTGGTCTCTAAGGGAAAGACTGCTGCAGATTGGAAGTTCATGCATTGTTTGCCAAGACATCAAGAAGAAGTTGCCGATGATGTCTTCTACGATGAAAAGAGATCTTTGGTCTTTGAAGAAGCTGAAAACAGATTATATGCAGCCATGGCTGTCATTGATAGTTTTGTTGTTAACAAGGGAGATCTCCTCAAATAGAGATCAAGGGTCAGGCAAAAATATAAAATAGATATATATTCAATGTGATATGGAATTTTTGGTGGAATTTTTGGTACTTTTTTTTTCGTTTTGTTTTGTAAACTTTTCTAGCATCATCTATGCTTTAGAACATCCAATTTGTTGGCTTTTATTGAATATCTTTTTATGATGATAACCTTCTCTTATACCTACCCGTTGCCCATTGCTTGGTGTTTTCTGGTGTTGCAAATCTTGACAGATATTTTGCAGTGTCTGCCTGCACATAATCTGAAAAATTTAGGTATAGCGAGTACACCGAATCTTGCAAGAATCTCATCTCATCTCGAGCGGAGATATGTACCTTCACTTGTGCTTGCAGTTCTCAAGATTGTGACCACTGAAAGTCAGAAAGGGGTACTTTAGAGAAGATGGCTTTCATTAATGAACTTTCGTCCTTGAAGGAGTCCAGGTTTGAGCCTCTCCACCACTATGGGCCAGTCACTGCATTAAAGATTCACAAGCAGTTTATATTGGCAGGGTATGGCCCAATATTGAAAATATTCGATTCCTCCAAGGACTTTTCGTTGATCTTCGATAGCCAAATATTCGGCAGAAATAAGATACATGCAATTGCAATCAGTGAGGAAGGTAAGATATTCGCCTCTGGAGGCAGATCGTTTGCAATCTTAGATTTCGCCAGCCTCGAAGATGTGCCGTCTCAGAAAGTCGAGCATGCCATAAACGAATGGATTGTTTGTGGAGAATTTGTGGACGAAGAGACGTTATTGGTATTAACAGCGCATAATATCATATACAAGGTGGATACCACAAGCTTCAACTTGGTTGAACAAGTTCATTGCAACGAAAAATCAATCTTGTACAGTGGATCTATTCGAAAGACGAAAGCTGGCAGAATTCTTATTGCTGCTGGTACTGTCATGAGCGGTGTGTTAATTTGGGACTATGAGACCAGAGAAATATTGTACAATTTGACAGAGCATGAGGGATCAATATTTGGAGTAAAGATTGATGAGAATGCAGACTATATCGTGTCTTGTTCCGACGACAGATCGATCAAGCTTTATGACTTTCACTCTGGGAAACTATTGAGTACAGGATGGGGTCATGGTTCTAGAATTTGGAACTTAGAGTTCTGTCTGAAGACATCTGCTTCAGAAAAGTCTGTCAGACTCTTCAGTACCGGAGAGGATTGTACAGCCAGACTTTGGGAGTACCAGGATGGCGAGGATATCCTTAAATTGAACAAAGTCATGGACTGCCACTTGGGTAAGCATGTTTGGTCTGGTGACATAGACACCAAATCTCTTGAACTCTGTGTTACTGGAGGAGCAGATGGAAGAATCATTGTTCATGATATATCTCCAGAGGCTACTCTCAAAACTACCAAGTACGAAGTGGATGATATTACGAAGCAAACCAGCACAAAATTTGCTAAGAATGAATTGGTAAAACTGTTTTGTGAATTACCCAAATTGGACATAATGGTCATATTGACTTCTCATGGACAAATTTTCCAGTTGAATCAAACTTCAGGAGAGTGGAGTAAACTCGATGTACCAAAGTCCACTGAAAAGCTAGTCGGCTTCGGACTCATGAAGTGCTTCACTGATGCGAACGTTGTAGTCGTAACTTCCAGAAATGGGGATTTACTCACCTTGACTTTCGGAGACAACCCTAGAGAACTCAGTACATCATGGATTGAAGACGAGCATCTTCAAGGCAACAAGGTTGCAAACATAATTAGTGGTTCAAACATCTCAAAGAACGAATACTATGTCTTACTAGACTGCCCAAACCCAAAGTCGCCTTTAATTTTCAGAACCTTTGAGATTGAAGAGCAGGAAGGCAAGACTAACTTTCAGCTTAAAACCACGACCTTGCTTAAGCAACCTGAGCAGCTGAGCTTCACAACTACCTGCATGTGGATAGACGAAGTCAACAATTGGCTTTTGCTTGGATCTAGGTACGTCAGTATCGCTATCTACGACTTGAGTAGAAAGGAAAGCGATGACCAGCCTATAGGGGGCAAAATATTCAAAAAGCTCTCAGCTGGGGATACAATCTCTTCGTTGTCAATTATTAACTCGAGGGAAAATAACGTCCGTTTCCTTATCACTGTGAGGGATGGCGTTTATATGTACCTCGACATCCACAGAGATGGAGAATCGTTTGAGGTTGATATCATTCATCACAATAAGATTTCTAAAGGGTTTGTAGAAGGGGGATTCTTCTCTGGAAATGATTTGATTCTTTACGGATTCAGATCCTCTTACTTCTATGTTTTCAATGAATCTCAACAGTTAGAAATAACTAACGAACTTTGTGGGGGATCTCATAGACAATGGGAATTCCTCAGGTATCTGAACGAGAACGGCGATTCGAATGCTTTGGATTTCAAGTTTATTTACATCAACAAGTCAGCTCTCCATATTATGCAATTCAAAAACAGATTCAGAGACATTGCGGGAGTTTGCGGAGGGAACATCATTAATTATGGAACGCATGGACGGGAAATAAGAGACGTTTCTGTCTCTCCATTCTATGAGGATGAGTCCAAGAATTCTAGATTGATAATGACAGCATCCGAAGATACTATTTTAAGATTGGGTAGAATTCGCCTGAATGGTCGAATTGAATCGCTCTGGTGCTTAAACGGTCATGTTTCTGGTTTACAAAAAGTAAAATTCTTCAGTAAGGAGTTCTTAGCAAGCTCAGCTGCCAACGAAGAATTCTGCATTTGGAAATTAAACCAAACAGGCGATATCCCAACCATAATAGAGTACGCAAGATTAAAGCCAAGCTCAAGTAACCCTGACTTACGTGTCATGGACTTCGCTGCTATCCCTAATTACCAAAATGGAAATGAAAGCGAGGGCATAATAGGTTTTACCATTTGCACTGTGTATTCGGATTCAAATATCAAGATATGGAACTTTGATACGTCGAAAAAGTCATTCACACTTTTAGTAAATGGGCACTATACCACCTGCTGCATCTTAAATGTTCATTTCCTCAGAGTTCCAATGGGTGACACTTACCTTATGACAGGCACTACAGATGGTCACCTCTCAGTTTGGAACATTACTTCACAACTTGACGATAAAGTCAATACTTCCTTAGGAAAGCCTATAATAAAACAACAAATCCACCAGTCGGGTGTCAAGGCTACCTTGATTTTGAATGAGAATCATGAAAATGACTCTTTCAAAATTGTCACAGGTGGGGATGACAATGCATTGATTTTGACAACCTTAACCATTGGTCAAAATGATACCGACACTAGATTAATCACGGATTCATTCGTTGAAAAAGCAGCTTCGGCAACCATTACTTCGATTTCTAAGCAGAGTAACTCAAGTATAGTTGTCACCTCAGTCGACCAAGTTGTAAGGAGCTGGTCAATTCAGGAGGATGCAACTTTGACCTGCGAGTCAGCTCGGTATACCACAGTTGCAGATACAGGCTGTAGTGATTCTGCTCAATTTGACGATAACACCATTGCTGTTATTGGTGGAGCTGGATTAAGCACCTGGAAATGTAAATAGTACGTACATAGATCGTTAGAAATATAACATAAAACTAGATTTGCTCAATTGTTGCAATTTGCAGCCACCCCTAGAAACCTTCCTTTGACTAGTTGAAAATTTCGAGCATTTAGTATTTGAGGATAGCACGACCTTTAGCTTACACAAAAGTATTCATTGGGAACACAAAACCATCAAGTTGCAGCCTTCTATCACTGTCAAGAGCAACACTTGTAAACAAGAAATAGAGTCGAGGAATATGACAGTAGAGTCATTCAAGTTTTATTGAGATCAATTTTCAATACCTGACCTCGCATTGTGATTTGGCTTCAGTTTGGACAGGGCCTATTGAAGTTTTTATGGTTCTATATAATATTTTGCAGCCATTTCTTGTAATTTTAAAACAAAATTGAGTTCTTTGAATTTTGTATCACTACAATGGCACAAGCCATGCTAAATTATAATTATTTATGTATGTATTTCTTAATTCACATTATAGTATATATATATAAGCCGGAATATCTATCCCGTCTATCTAGTGAGAATGACTTCTAAATCCCGAATCATCTAAAGCTTCAATAATCTCAACTTGAAAGTGGTGTCATTAATAGATTGTTCTTCGTCAGCAATAACCTTTTCAGCAGCAACTTCGGAGTACTTGACTAATGGGGTCTTGGTAGTCTTTAATAACATAGCTTCGTTTTCACTAATGACCTTCTCAAAGTCAATGGTGTCCTTGACTAACTCATATTGGACTTGGACATCATCAGTGGTGTTTAATCCAGAAGCCTTTCTTAATCTTTGGATACGGTTCACTAATTCTCTAGCGTAACCCTCGTTTTGTAATTCTGGGTAGAGTGCGACATCTAAAATGATTAAGACATCCTTTTCAGCTCTAACTTCCTTTCCAGATGACTTGCTAGCTGGTAATCCTCTTTGGACTTGTAAGTCTTCGGAGACTAATTCAATACCAGCAACAGTAATCTTACCAGTCTTAACGAATTCTTGAACAGCTTCGGATGAAACCTTTGGTAATTCAGCCTTAACAATCTTGGCGTCCTTCTTCAACTTCTTACCCAAAACTGGCCAGTCGGCAACAGCAGTGTATTCCACACCATATTTAGCTTCATCTGAAGTAAGAACTAAGTTTCTGACGTTCAATTCATCAATGATGTAGGTCTTTAAAGATTCGACATCTTCTAAGTAAGCAGGGTCAGCATTTAAGATGACCAATTCCTTCAATGGAGTCTTCAAAGAGATGGTCTTACTTTCTCTGATGTTACGTCCTAAGTCGATAACCTTTTGCATTCTTGCGACGGTAACTTCAATCTTTTCATCGTACAACTCATCTCTGGCAGTTGGGTAGTGTAAGAAATGAATGGAGTCGATGTCCTTGGCCAAAGATGGGTTAAGACAGAACTTCTCTAATTCTTCAATTGGGAAGTAAGGTCTCATTCTTTGGTAGATGTTGTCGGAAAGATAAGGAGTGAATGGAGCCATAGCTCTGTTAAGAGTGAAAAGAGCTTCACACAAGGTGTTGATTGCCTTCTTGGTGTCTTCAACGTCATTACCTGAACCCTTAAGTCTGGATCTATTTAATCTAATGTACCAGTTGGTTAAGGATGAAATGAAGTTCAATAATCTTGGAACGACAGTGTATAATCTGTAGCCTTGCATTTCTTCGTGAATAAATTTAATCAAGGATTGCAATGAGGCTAAAATCCATCTGTCAAAGACATTGGAGGAGATTAACTTGGAGTCGTATTGGAAATCAATACCTTGATCCTTCTTGAATAAGTCCACAGAGTCCTTCAAGAAGTTGTAAGAGTTGTACCAAGGCAATAAGACAGTGGCAATAACATCCTTGACACCTTCTTCCTTGAACTTTAAGGTTTCAGCTCTCAAAACAGGGGAGTTAATTAAGTACAATCTAAGGGCATCAGCACCGTACTTTTCCAACACAATGTTTGGGTCAGGGTAGTTCTTCAATCTCTTGGACATCTTCTTACCATCTGCTGCCAAGACAATACCAGAAACAATAACGTTCTTGTATGGAGCAGTGTTGAATAAGTGAGTACCCAAGACAGTCAAAGTGTAAAACCAACCTCTGGTTTGATCTAAACCTTCAGAAATAAAGTTGGCTGGGAATGCATTGTGGAATGACTTGTTACCGTTGGTCTTTTCTTCGAATGGGTAATGCTTGGAAGCGTAAGGCATAGCACCGGATTCGAACCAACAATCAAAGACTTCTTCAATTCTCTTCAATTGACCCTTTCCTTGTCTCGATGGGATGGTGATGTTGTCAATGCTGTCACGATGGATATCGGTGATATCCTTGTTACCAGATAATTCTCTCAATTCCTCAATGGAGCCAACACAGACGATTTCTTCACCGTCTTCACTGATCCACAATGGGATAGGAGTACCCCAGTATCTGTTTCTGGAAATGTTCCAGTCTCTGGCGTTGGCAATCCAGTTGGTGAATCTCTTTGATCTAACGTGACCTGGAACCCAGTTAGTGTCATCAATGTTCTTCAACATGTCTGGAATGATGTTGGTGATACGAACGAACCAAGCTGGAACAGTTCTGTACAACAATGGGGTATCAGATCTCCAACAGAATGGGTAACTATGGTTTATTTGACTGGCCAATAATAATCTTCCGTTTTCAGTTAACTTCTTGATGATTAACTTGTCAGCGTCCTTAACGTAGACACCGGCAAAGTCTGGAACTTGGCTGGTGAACTTACCTTGATCGTCAACAGGGTTAGGTGGATGTCTCTTTTCGTTAATGACACCGGCCTTGGTGGATGCTTCAAAATCGATTTCACCAAAGGCTGGGGATTGATGGACAATACCGGTACCTGAGTCGGCGGTAACGAAATCAGCGCAGATAACCTTGAAACCATGGTCCTTGAATTCTTCGTAGAAGTAGTTGAAGAGTGGAACATACTTAACATTTTCCAAGGTCTTACCCTTGAATCTGTCAACAACCTTGTACTTGGCTTGTTGAGGCTTCTTGTATAAGGTCTTCAATAAGGATTCCAATAAGATGTAGTTTCTTTGCTTTTCTTCGTCGAAGATCTTGACATATTCGAAGTCTGGGTGGACAGCTAAACCAATGTTGGATGGCAAGGTCCATGGGGTGGTGGTCCATGCAACCAACCAGGTGTTTTCGTCACCGACAATTGGGAAACCAATGGTGACACATGGGTCGTTGACATCCTTATAGTTTTGGGATGCTTCGAAGTTAGACAATGGAGTGGTCAAACCGGTAGAGTATGGCATGACTCTCAAACCCTTGTACACTTGGTCCTTCTTGAACAATTCCTTGAAAGACCACCACACGGATTCCATAAACTCTGGATATAAAGTCTTGTAATCGTTGTCCATGTCAATCCATCTACCGATTCTTCCGATGGTCTTTCTCCATTCGTCGGCGTATCTCATGACGATAGCTCTACACTCGTCGTTGTACTTGTCAATACCCAACTTCATAACGTCATCCTTACCGGTGATACCCAACTTCTTGTCAATTTCGTATTCAACTGGCAAACCGTGAGTATCCCAGCCAAAACGTCTTTCAACGTGGTGACCGTTCATGGTGGCGTATCTTGGGATAATATCCTTGACGGTGGAAGCCAAGATGTGACCGTAATGAGGAGTACCAGTTGCAAATGGAGGACCATCGAAAAAGGCGAATGGAGGTAAGCCTTCAGTCAACTCAAGAGATCTTTGGAAAGCGTTTAATTCGTCCCACTTTGCAAGGATCTTTTCTTCCTCCCTTGGGAAGGAGAAACGATCGTCAGACATGATGATGTAGTAGATGTGTTTCTTTTTGGAGAGGAAAACAACTAAAAAAGAGACCTGAAAAGAAGCTCGGAAATGAGTCTGTTTTAACTAAGCTACTGCGACAGAGTGAGTAATCGTTGAAAAACCGCTGTCAGAAAAAAAAAAAAAAACTGAAAAGTTTCCAAAACGGGTATGTGCAGGCGCCCAAACCGATTGCAAGGGTAATAAATTACGGTATAATCGAGTGCGGAAAAACCAGTCTCAATTTTGCAACCGTCTCTCAAGGGTACCAACAATACTATCGTAGGTACCGAAGTCGAGAAGATATGATGGTTAAGAAGGGAATGACAAGCTAAAGGTAAATAGACTACAGTAGATTATTCACTTCCAAAACTTGAGTGCAAGAGTTGCCAGACGTGACTGCCGTGTCCTTGAAGTCTCGTGACTTTACTACGATTAGGACGAAACATATGAGTCAGCTTGTGCTTGAAAATTGACTACTAGAAACCTTAATCTCGAGCGTTGGGAATTTCAACAAATTTGAGCCATTTACCAGCTTTACTGACTGTGGCAATCTTTGTATATGACTCGATAGAAGAAAGACAAAAAGCAGATAATATTGGAAGATATTAACTATGAACCAAATCATCTGCACTACGGGGTCTTCAAAAGTGTCGCTATCTATCTTCTCATCTCAAACACCACATACCTAAAATTTGAAAGCTGGAGTGGAACTGAGCTCAAGTCGAAAAATCGAAGAGACTCCAATGTAGCTGCAACCAGAAAATTATACAAAATTCAATCTTAAGCCCCAACTAAGCGTACCATACCTTCTTCAGTAGTACCATAGATCTCTACGAATTCGCAGGGAACGTCTCATCTCCTTTCGCACGTGACCCAACGTCTCTACATTTATTCTCATACATGCAACTTAAGAGTACCTTGAAGGTGTCGCTAGTTTGCATTCCCCCCATCAAAGAGCACGGCAATGGTGATTTCGAGTCAGGAATTCGCCAAAGTAATTGGCAGATACTTCCCCAAAGGGGTGCCACCGCTGGTGATAGCTCTCTCTGGAGGAGTCGATTCCATGTGCTTGACATATCTACTATCGCAACACAAGCGACTCTACCAGCCAGATATGAAGCTTCTAGCAGTGACAGTGGACCATGCATACAGAAAGGATTCAGACCAGGAAGCGATAAACGTCGGTAAAGCAATTAAACTGTGGGACAACGACATAAAGCACGAAATAGCCAGGCTCACGTACAATCAACCTATAAACACAATCACCAACTTCGAGGAAGTTGCACGGTTGAAACGATACGACACATTCAAGTCATTCTGTACGCAATACAGCATAAGTAATATTTTCTTAGCACACAATTTCAACGACCAAATAGAGACCTACTTGTATCGATTACTTGCAGGCTCAACACTTTTGGGGCTACAGGGGTTGAAGCCTGTATCTATGGTTGCTACAGACAGCACGGACGATCTTCCGCTGAAGTTGTTGAGGGAAGCAAAGCTACAACCCTCCTCTGCCTCGTTGGTACGACCATTGCTAGAATTCGAGAAGTCTGACATAATCGAGACATGCAAAAATGCTAATGTTGAGTGGTTCGAAGACCCCTCCAACAAGGATCTGCTGCTTACCATACGGAATAGGTTGCGGAGCTACATTCAAGAATATGTCCCAACAAATTTGGACAAGAACCCAAACTTGGAGTGCATCACATCTCCAAATCTCAAAAAGACTCATGACAAAATAACAGAGTTGAACGAATACATAACGACACAGGCCATTGCATTGGAGAAGCAGCTCAAAAAGCTGGACAGACTTCACTTGGACGAGGATATGAGTACGCTTAAGATTGTATTGACATACGACGAAATGGAAGCAAATAGCGACAGAGTGCTAGCACGACTTCTATATGGCAATACGTATCCAATCACAATTACATCTTTCTACCACTGGAAGTACGCCAAGTTTGAGAGGCAGGCTATTCCCAAGATAGTCCAAAGCTACCATAGATTCAAGAAGTCAGACAAGAAGAATGTCCACACGGAGAGACTTTCTTATGTCAATGCACTTTTCGACGTGACGTTCGATGATTTAACGAGAAGTGTGATAATAGAGGTCTACAGAGAACCTGCAAAACCCAAAGAATTGTACAAGATTGAAAAGGAATTGGTCAGCGAAGATTTGCTCGGCCAGTGGTGCTTCTGGGACTCAAGATATTGGATCAAGGTGGGGGTGGAGCCAAATACAAATACAAAAACTGCAGAAAATGGAGCTCCTGCCGACGAATTGGAAATCGAATCGGTATTGGTTACGCCGTACGACCACCAAAAGCATTTGAAGTTGTTCAAAAGTTTGAAGATAGAGATAAATTTGAAGCAGCTAAAGTTGAGGCAAGATCCTATAGTCATCGCAACATTCAAAGAGAAATACATTTATGAGACCGCAGACAGTGCAAACAATGGCGGAAAGGCAGCCCTAGACCCGAAATACATCTCTGTGGCACTCCCAACCAGGAACATATACTCCGATGATAGGCTATTTATAGACTATCTGTTGAAGGAAAACTTATACAAACTAGAGCAGATGAAGACGGTCATACCAACGGACGGAGTCCACAGGCTTCCTCCAGTGATATCCAATGAGTTCGACTAGCTCAATCATGTCCATCTAATTTATCTTTCTAAGTATTCATATCGTAGTGGGGTTACATGCAGGACCAACTATTTTTCAAAACTGAACCACAGAAAAAAACATACTTGCGACAACACTGTCAAGCTACGTAGAAAATGTATATACAGCCAATACTATATCGCCACTAAGCTGGAGAAAGGAAATCGACACTCTTCGTAACTGACTGTTAATTGGACACCTCTGTGTACATCTAAGGACAGCACGGCGAGAGTTTGAATAGTGGAGCCAATTACCATAGAAAAGATGTCAGTCAATGCTGGCGCTGGCCCACTTCCATTTCTGCTTCTCACACATACTCCGAAAACCTTCAAATCGTCAAAGTCATCCAAGAATGTCAACTTACTGACTCAGAACTTGAAGATTCTGCATCAAAGGGTGGCGCTTGATGTTGATCTATCTAAGAATCGCTTGGAGGGGTTCACTGAGATAACAGTGATTCCCGGAGTCAGCACCTTGAAAGTGGTCAAGTTGGATTGTAGAGAAATGAAGATCAATGGCGTCTATATCAATGGCAAACGCACCAATTACATATATCAAGACTACTTGTACCTAAATCAGTCAGACGTGGGCTCAAATGGAGGCAAGATTGACTTGTTTGACTACTACAGCGACAACTTGGATGTGCACCAACACCACTTGATCAAGCAAAAGCTTGGTTACATATTTGGTGAGTACAATTACGATCCTCGAGATCCACCAAGAGAGCATACAAACGGTAATACCGAAGAACTCTCTGTAATACTACCTGACTCATTGAAGCTAGAACTTACGGACATAGCGACTCCAGGCAGTGCCATACACAAACAACTGCATTTTCCCCCAGGAGCGCATCATCACAGTGGAACCCCACTTTCGATGCGGACTAAGAATACTTTCTCGATGGAAAGTTATACCCCAATAGTGATAAAGATCGAGTACGAAGTGATCAATCCACAAAACGGTGTGTGTTTTGTAACGAACGACAAGGAAAACAAGAAGGTGTGGCATGCATATACGATGAATACCGAGTTCAATATCCTGACTTCATCGTGGGTCCCCTGTATTGATAATTTATGGGAGAGACTGACATGGTCAATGGAATTAAGCATACCGAGAACAGTGAACGACATAGGATTTGAGAGAGTGATAGGCACCAAAGAGGCAATGAGAACGAAAAAGAAATCCAACAGAAGGCGGAGACGAGTTACTCGGAACAAGAAGGACATAGACAGATCAGAAGGAGGCGAAGATAACGAATTGGAGGCAGAAGATGAAGAAGTGGAAGAAGAAGAAGAGGAAGACGATGATGATGAGGACGAAGACTCTGATAACCATGACTTGTTAGTTTGCACAGGTGATTTCAACAATATAAAAGAAACTCCCCACCCTATCGATTTATCTAAGAAGGTTGTTCTGTGGTCGATTTTCAACCCAATTTGTGCTAATCACATAGGATGGGCAATGGGAAGCTTTGAAACAGTCACCATACCTAAGAGCAAGCGAGAAAATGAAGCAGAAGAAGAAGCAGATGCAATTGAAGCAAATAAAGCCCTCGGAATTGACGGTGGAGGACCCAGTGCAGGCGCTGGTGATGACGAAGATGGTGATATCCCGCTAGTCGTTTATTGCCTTCCTCATCACGTTGAGCTGGCGCTCAATCTGTGTATCTTTTTCAACAGGGCGATGGAATTTTTCCTGAAAGAATTTGGATCGTTTCCCTTTTCTTCATATGCATTGGTCTTTGTAGATCACAGCCCCACCGATAATCATTATTTTGCAGGCTTATCTGTCGTCAGCAATAAGTTGTTATATCCACCTGACTTGATTGAACCCATCTTCACTTCCACCGAGACCTTATTAGACTGCCTTGCGGTCCAATGGTCAGGAATCAATGTCGTTCCCCAACAATTCAATGATCTCTGGTGTACTGCAGGTATCGCCAAGTACATGTCGTATCAGTTTTTGCGTAAGCTAATGGGAAACAACGAATACAGATTCAAAATCAAGACTAATATGGAGAGAGTCATCGATGAAGACATAGGAGGTAAAAACCCTTTAGCTTTGCAGTTCTTCAGATTTCCAATCTCGACAAACGACTTGGAATTTATTAAATTGAAATCCCCATTAGTTTTATTCATTCTTGATAAAAGAATGACCAAAACTGATAAATCGTTTGGACTCTCAAGAGTGCTTCCCAAAATTTTTCTTCAGGCCATGTCTGGAGACTTACCAAACGGTACATTATCTACGCAGCATTTTCAGTATGTTTGTGAGAAAGTCAACCGTAATAAGTTAGATTCCTTCTTCAAACAGTGGGTATATGGTGCTGGTGTCCCAATCTTCAATGTTACTCAGAAATTCAACAAAAAGAGATCTATTATAGAAATGAGTATCAGACAAGTACAGCAGCAGGAAACTAAACCTTTACACCCACAGGTGAGCACGTTTATCAACGACTCGATTGCATTCTTGGAAGATGAGCCTACTTCCACTATAAGACCAGTGTTTTCGGGTCCCATGACTATTCGTATTCACGAAGCAGATGGGATCCCATACGAACATATAGTTGAAATCAAAGAGGGTAATGTCAAATTGGATATTCAATATAACTCAAAATTCAGGAGAAAGAAGAAGGAGCAAGTCGACGACGATGATTCTACCAATAATGCACCTACTAAGGCTTCGAATATTTCTTCATCGACAACAAATACAGGCTCAGCCACTTCCTTAGGTAATGTTCTCACATCGAGGAGAGAAGTCGACGAATGGGGATTGGTAGAATGGTCATCTCGAGACGACGAAGATCTATACAGTGATGCATTTGAATGGATTAGAGTTGATGCTGACTTTGAATGGATTGCCAGAATCAATGTAAAACAGCCAGATTACATGTATGGCTCTCAGCTTCTGAACGATCGTGACGTTGAAGCGCAATACGATGCAGTACGGTATTTCGGAGACCGTGAAAAAGTCAACTCAACATATTGTACTGTTCTCACAAGAACTTTAATGGACCCACGTTACTACTATGGTGTACGTATTGCTGCTGCTAAGGCTCTTGGTGACTTTTCTACGTCAGAAAATGGATTCATTGGAGTTAAGTATCTCTTAAGGGTTTTCAAGGAGTTGTATTGCTTCAAGCAATCTTCCATTCCTTTAAGTAACGATTTCAATAATTTCGGGGCATTCTTTTTGCAAAGGTCGATACCAAAAGTGATGTGCAACATCAGAGATGATGATGGGAATGTGCCGTTTGTGATAAGAAATCTTTTGCTCAACTTAGTCAAGTATAATGATAACTCGATCAATGACTTTCAAGATTCACTTTACATTAGTGAATTAATCAAGTGTCTTACTGAGTCTACGTTGTCTTTGCAAAGTGGCGAAGAATCTAACGGTTCCTCTGAAGGGGCACTAAATTCCACAGCTCAAAATGGTTCTGGAAAGGATTCTTCATCCAAATTCTTGAGCGAGGTTATAACCGAGATTAAGAGACTTCAGAAGTTAGACGAGTGGATACCATCGTATCATTCTGTTGTGTCTGTTACCTGTCTTAGCCAAAAGGTCAAGTTAGCAATCCATGGAAAATTCGCACTTCTGTTTGAAGATTTGTTATTTTACACTATCGCCAAGCACCCAGATGATGTCAGAATTGAAGCTTTTAAAGGTTTGTTTGTCTTAGGTGGGTTGAAGAACAAAAGCATTTTGCAATACTACTTGACTACAGTTCTTCTTGGCTCAAACTCTCCATATTTTAGGAAAAGATTAGTGGAGATCTTAGGCGAGTCGTTGAGTATTGCGGCTATTAGAGGAACACCATCTACTTTGGATGACCCCGAATTCAAGTCGTATGAAAAGTTGAGCAATGACTATAATCCAGGTTCTAGTTCTGCTGGAGCAGGAGCGACTGGTATTGTGATCGAAGATGGAGGGTCTTCCAAGGCTGAAATTAGCTCAAGAAGGGATGCCTTCGCAAGGGCTACTCTTCAAGGTGCGATCGAAATTCTTCGAAGGGACTATTCCATCGGTAAAGGACTCAATGAAGCACTTTGGGAACTACTTCATAGTTCATTACTAAGTATTTACGAAAGAAGAGCAGTATTCCAGTTGTGTGAGCTCTTGTATCAAGAAAGAGATTCGTTTGAAATTCACTTGACAATACCTCCTTTGACCATGGAAGACCTCAAGAGAAAGTTTGTGGTTAAAAAGATTGGCTCAGGCAAGGTTGTCATCAAAAGAGAAGGAAGAAACAAATTGCTGTTTGTAAAGAAGGAAAAGGTTATTACCGCATCACCAGCACCGGCAGCCTCTCTTCCAAATGGTGCTACCCCAGCAAGCGGTCACACCCCGTCCATGCTATCAAATGGGGCTCAGCCATCAGCAGCAAAGGAGACCAGTACGAAGATTGCCCCTACTCCACCAACTGGTGAACCCAAACTCAAACTCAAGCTCAATAGCAGTGGAAGTTCATCAAAGAAACCTCTTTCCATTACTCTAGCTCCACCAAAGTCGAAGCCTGCGGCTCTGCCAAAGAAAAGTAAGAAGCCTATCTCAATTGCACCACCGGCTCTCCCTAAGGCAAAGAATTTGGTTGTTATCGACAAGACCAAGGTTACTTTCAAACTTCCAAAAACGAAGTTACAAAACTTCGATACGTCTCTTCAAGCACCGCAACCGGCTTCTGGATCTAAACGTAGGACATCCAGTTCTAGGCCCAAATCCGAACCCAAATCCCCATTGGTTAGGATTAATGGAACATCTGTTGTGATATCAGTGAGCCCTGGGAGACTTGGGCATGCACCTTTGGGTGTTCCCGCTTCGATTTCTCTGAGATATGTCAAGATTCTGCTCAGGGATAAGAAAGTGTATCTTTCCCCGACACCTTTTTGACTGATCCAATCACACTGAAGAATACAAGATAATTACTACTCTAATTGACTTCAATAACTTCGTAGAGTGCTAGGAAAGCTTAAAATGTAGTTCTTTTCATGTGTGCAAGCAGAATGCCAAAGGTCCTGCATAATGTGCGACCCCTCGTATTTTTCATCTCTCCGTATGTCGTTGTATGCGCAAGAATAACTGGGAATTTAAAGGGGATAGTGAATGTTTGCAATTAGATTACTAGCTCAAAACACAGCTGAGAATCGGAACTCAATCCGAATCCATATACGTTTATCTTCTCTTCTACGGCTCGAAGGTCATAAGGGCTGCCGACAATCAAGAAAAATTCGATAAGAAGAAGTCCACCTCCTTATTTATTTAGTGCAAGTGTGGTGAAGGATAGAATAATACAATCTGTTCACCATGTCAGGCTTTCCTGCTTTTAACATATCTAAGTCCACGCCTACAACGTCTACGACAAATGTGTCGGGGAACAGCACGCCGAGTGTGGCTATAGGGTCTTCCTCAACTGCGCATTCGGATCCCAATGGATCTGGATCCTCTGGTTCTGTTTCCGGGTCACCATTCATAAAGCAGATACTTTCGAAGGGTCAAGCGACCACTGACCAGCATACATCACCCTCCACTTCTAATCCAAACACCAACTCAAATCTGTCACCAAGCTTTGGTCCGATGAATCCTGTGGCTGTCTCAAGCGTTTCGCCTACTCTAGCCACCCCTGGACTCGACGAACTGCACTCCAAGGCAACTTCCGGAAAGCCGGATTTAATCGGATTGTTCGACAAGTTTGATATAAACAAGACTGAAGGCAAGCATATGGACGATACTTTGGAAGAACCCAGCGAACTGCTCAACGAGAAAGAGACGAAGGATGAAAAGGTGGAGAATCCCGAGCCTACCGATGACAAAGACGAAGATAAGGACGATACTCAGGAAATTGAAGACAGCGAAGAGCAAACTACTGAGAAACAAACAGAAGAGATAACTCCTCTCGATACAAATAAGAAATTGGCTGAAAGCAGCCTGAAGGAAATTGCCTCCGATCTGCCAATAGCCTCTCCAGCTGAAAATGTAGAAGGAGAAGTCCAAAGCGATGAAAAAGATAAGTTGAAAACACTGGGCAACCAGAATGAAGAGACGCTAATCGAATTTGATGAAAAGAAGATCGACGATGACAATACTGAAGCCATCCTGGCGGAACCAGAGGCTTCTAATAGTCAGTCTCTCGAAGAGTTAGAACATCAACGTAGAATAGATGCTGCGTTAGGCAACTTTACAGAAGACCAAGAATTTGAAGAACCTTCTGAGTCATACACTCAGGATATAGAGAATGAAATTGCAGATGAACAAAGTGCTGACGCTACTGAAATTCCAGATGCAGAAGATATTCACCATCCAGCTCCTATCGAAGGAGAAGAAAGCGAAGCTCAGCCAGAAAGCAAAGGTGTTGAAGAGAAGGAACAGGGAACTACCGCAACGGACGCTGATGCAGACGAGTATGCTGCTGCTCCTTTCACCGGGCAAGACTCGAAGACTGTATCGAGACCAGCACCCAAGAGAACCCTCTCTAATGTCGATCCTGTGGAACAGCATCAACAATCACACAAACCTTTTGATTTTCAAAACTTCCTCTTACAGTTGAAGAAGAAGAACGCCGACCCAATTGTTCGGTATATACGATCCTTCCTTGTCTCCTTTTCTCGTCAAGCTCACACGTTCACTTATAAGCAGAAAATTAAGATCATCGTGGACTTCAAAGTGTTCATCAATGAGAAATTTTCCTTGTACGAGCCATTCGCTTCTATGGATGATATAGATTTAGAAAACTCTAGAGAAGGATTGGAGAAGTTGATTATGAACCGTTTATACGATTATTGTTTCCCACCAGCTATCAGAGAATCTTCAAGCAGTACCCCTCAAACTGTCAAAGATCTCGAGTCCGATTTAAAGCAAGATCAAAAGTTCAGCAATCAAGTTGAAAAGTTCAGCTGGGTAAATGGGGCTCATCTTGATGTCGATTTAACTGACTTGCAAAAGGGAAACAATGGTTTAAACTTCATTGAATACGCAGTACTTGAATTAAACAAGATAAACAACTTCCGTGCTCCAAGAGACAAAATAATATGTGTGTTGAACCTGTGCAAAATCATATTTGGTTTCTTGAAGGTAAGTAAGCAGGAGACAAATGCTGATTCATTTGTTCCTATTTTAATTCTTGTGATTTTGAAGGCCAAAACGCCAAATCTTGTGAGTAACATGCATTACATTGAGCACTACAGAGCTGAGGAATGGTTATCACACGGAGAGACTAGTTATTACTTACTGTCTTTACAAGGTGCCATTGGTTTCATCCAGAATTTGGGCCTCGATGATCTCACCATTAGTGAAGCAGAATACTCAGCGCATATGGAAGCATGGGATGCACAGCAAAAGCAAATTGCTAGAGAGAGAAAAGAACAACAGGAGAAGGTCAAAGCTGAAGAAATTGAGCGTCTCAATGCTAGAACTGGTTCTGCCAGTAGCCAAAGTGGACCCATTTCGATACAACATCCTCAGCCACAACGTTCTACTGAGCAAAATCAGCCACAAGTCAGCTTGTCTCCGTCGACGGTTTTATTCAACAGTGCTGAAATAGTCAGCAAGTCGATAGCAAATTTCTTATCGCCTTCTCCACAACCTGAGGCTCACTCTATAGAAGACCAGTCAGTGCACCCCCATCCACCACCAGCTCCGATCCCCGTGGCTCAGTTTCAACCTACGCCTACAATTGCTGATACACCAGCAACAAAG
Organism: Dujonia boleticola; assembly: GCA_029581775.1. Taxonomy (NCBI): domain Eukaryota; kingdom Fungi; phylum Ascomycota; class Pichiomycetes; order Serinales; family Debaryomycetaceae; genus Dujonia; species Dujonia boleticola. The sequence continues at coordinate 620,995 of JARGRU010000014.1, read as the reverse complement.
GAAGCTTTCGAATCCCTTGTGCAGATGTTTCCAAACATTGACAAGGGAATCCTCCAAGATTTGGTTTACATCAAGAATGGAAACATTGATGAATGTGTAGATACTTGTTTGGAGTTGGCTGCCGGCGAGTAGCGGAGACACTGTCTTAGACTCCCGAAGGTCCCCATAGTTGCATATTTTGTATAGTATTTATGATAGGAGTAGTATGGACAAAAGTTTTTTTAAACTTGCCTCTGGGTCTTTCACTTATGCAAGCTAATAGACATTTAATTTCGTCAATTCATTTTGAGTAGTAGCAGAGTGTGAAAAATTATGAGAGATAGCCTGATCGAAGACATTTCTCATTCGTATCTGTTAGCGCTTGAATCGTGACATTCCATTAAGGCATGGGGCTCTTCTTGCATAGATTTAACATGCTTGAGTCATGCATTAGTAGTGCCAAAAAAAAAAAAGAATGGACTCCTCATCAGGGGCTCGAACCCTGGACATTTCGGTCGACTCTTTAAAATTGTCGAAAGAAAATTTCCTTAAAAGCCGAACGCTCTACCAACTGAGCTAATAAGGATGGTCCATATTAGCAAAAAAACCCTGAAGTTGCCATACGAGCGCTAATGTGGAAGATATATGAAGAGAAGTCTACTGCAAGACTGTTTCGCTTGATTTTGATCTGGGACTGCTACACAAGACATGTCGAAGTATATATTGTTTTCATTTCCAGCTCTCTTGAGCAGCATATCCTATGTTTTTTTCAGTATGTGGTAACTCGTTTAAGTGTATTTAGTATCCATCCTTGATTTCGAATTCACCGTGCTTGAAAGTGGCGTCTGTCTTTCTGTCGTAATTTGGACTGTCGTGGTAATTCTTGACTCTCAGTCTCACATATTCTGTTCCTGTAATAGGTTTTATCTCTTTGTATAAACCATTTTTTCTGAGAACTGGCGAGTCGGCGATTGCAATTTCCCCAGCTGGACGTACAAAATAGAATGAACCTATTCTCGGTGCTCCTACTTGATCGGGAGGTGGTCTCACGACTCTGTGGACAGTGGACTTGAAGTATCCACCACTCCAGAATGACAAAGTATCACCTATATTGCAGATGACACCACCCCTGACTGGCTTGACGTACTTCCAGCTTCCGTCGGGAAGCTGGATCTGTAAGCCTGCCACAAGCTGGTTGTATAAGAGCGTTAACAGGCCGAAATCGGTGTGGCCCCTTGCCCAGATATTATCGACTTTGGCATCATCTTCTTCGGATCTGGGCGAATATTTCATATATCTCAAGTGATCATCACTGGGATCATCGTACAAGTGCTTGTCTACGAAATAGTTCTCGTCAAGCTCTAGTATCAAGGCGAAAAGAACAAATAACTTTCTGGCAACTTCCCAAGATCTTCTGGATACAACTTCCAATTGCTCCCGGTAATCGTGTATGTACTTTTGCTTGTAGTATTCGTCGTATGTGCCAGCTTTGGTGAATTTGGCGATATTCAACGTCTCTACGTTATCTTTCACGTCAGTACCAAATACCGTCTTTTCATTCTTAGGCTTGTATCCAAAGTAGTTTCCCTCTTCAAAGTTGACCAATTGAGCCTTTTTGTCTTCCAATGGGTAGTCAAAGAATTTCAGGCCCAATTCAAATTGTTCGTTGATCTCTTCTTCGCTTATTCCTGTGCCAGTGACTGCCCAGAATCCGTCTTTTTGGACTGCTTCTCCCAAATCTTTCACCAATTGCTTTCTTCCCTCTGCATCATCAAACTTGGTTAGATCGATAACGTATAGATCCGCCCAATCCAAGGGGTACTTTGTCTCTTCAGGTCTCTTCCAGGCTGTTTCAACTGTCATGCTGTATCGTCTACTACTTGATGCTATTTGCAAAAGTGAGAAATCTTATAGTTGCTCTCTTTATGTAGCACTGGAACATCATTCGCCTCAACGGCTACTTTACGTATTCCGCTGTATTTATGTTAGAGTTTGAAATCATTATGCTAATCAGATTTCCGGGGAACCACACTTTTTCCCCTATGCGCTGCAATGATTGCATATGCTATCACGTAAACTGTGGTTGCAAAAAAAAATTGGATTGTACCGCCAAAATCATGCGTCAATTGATGCGTCTGAGCCCAGGCTGCATAATTCAGTAGCCAATTGAGTTCCGCTTTGCATTATTTTCATATCACGTCAGAATTTAATCAGAGTTGCAACGCAGAAACAGGCTAAGTCGAGACATATTCTATTGTAGTAGTTATGTAGGCCCGTGCTTAAAGGAAAATAAATTAGGTTCCCGCAGAATTGAGACAGTTGCACAGCGGCTAACTTGCTTGTTTTTCCCGTAAGTGCCACAGTTTGCGGCAATAACTAAGAGCAAAATGGGTTGCAACTCGAATACATGAGCTTTGTTCAATATCTACGTTAATGGAAGTACGATGCGATGACTTTGCTTGCCGTTTACGGCCAAGCAATTTTGGAGTTGCATCTTTTTGTATAAAGACACTTCAGAAGTCTGTGAATCTGGCAATAAGGCTTTTCCCTTTTTGAGTGAGAAGCAGAGTATTGTGACTTAAAAGTTTATCTGCCTCTCTTCCAAGCTACAGTACTGAATATGACTTTGGTAGATTTGAAAGACAACAACGAGTACATCGTTGATGAGGTTGACCAGAGTAGTGACTCTATTGAAGACCAAACTATAAAGAGTTCGAGTTACGCAGAGTACACGAAGGTGTTGAGAAGAGTGGACAAAAGGATCCTCGTCTTGTATTCAGCAGTTTATCTTTTCACTCAATTGGATAAGAATAACATCTCCAACACTGCAATTATTAACTTAGAGCTGAAGCATGGTATCAAGCAGGAGCTCAATCTCTCTTCGCAACAGTGGGCATGGGTGCTTGCTGCCTTCTATTACCCATACCTCTTCTTCGAGCCAGCCGCAACATTGTTACTCAAAAAGTTCACTCCAAGGGTTTGGCAGTCGAGAATCATGATTACCTGGGGTGCAGTTTCCATGTGCCAAGCTGCAGTCAAAAATTATCAGGGTTTGGTTGCCGTAAGGTTTTTTTTAGGCATGAGTGAGGCTGGTTTCTACACTCTGGTATTATATCATCTTAGTTTCTGGATCAAGCCTAGAGAATTGCCCAAGAGAATTGCTGCTTTCTACTCTGTAGGTCAGCTCTCTGGGGCTCTTGCTGGTATTCTTGCCTACGGTGTTTCGTTCTTAGATCAGAAGGCGGGCCTTAGTGGATGGCAGTGGGTTTTCATATTGGAAGGTATTCCAACCGTTTTATTGGGCATTTTCACCTTCTTCTTCTTACCTAATTACATCGACGACGCCAAATTCTTGAGCGATGGTGAGAAGCAAACGTTAAAGTCACAGTTGCCCAGATCTTCTCCAAACAAGAACGAAAGGAATTTCGACTGGTCTCAAGTGAAGGAATTATTAAAGAGTCCAACTTTCTATACTTATGGAGCTATTTGGTTATTGCAAGGTATCGGGGGCTGGGGTATTTCAACTGTCTTGCCAACAATCATTTATCAATTGGGTTTCACTGATACCGCCAAGACCCAATTGATGGTAATGCCTCCTGCTATTGCAGGGGTGATCCTCTTGAATATATTGGGTCTTCTAATTCATAAAAAGATAATATCAGCTTTCCCTACAGCTGTGGTGATGTCTATTATTCAAGTTGCTTGCTACGTTGTTTTACTCACCATACATAACAGTAATGGTAAATACATCATGTTGATCGTAGCAACTGCTATCTCTAACTCTCTTTTCCCGGTTCTTTGGCCAGATAGACTCAGAGTGGTCAGAGGATCGACATCTGCAGGTCTTGCTATCGGTATTACCAATGGACTTTCCCTGTTTATGGGTATTGTCGGTCCACAAATTTATCAATCCAAGTTTGGTCCAAGCTACCACGTCAGTTATGCCTGCTCAATTGGTTTATGCTCTTTGGTTCTGGTGTTTATCGTTATCACATGGTGGCTCATTGCAAAGGAGAACTTGTTGCACACCGAAGGTGCCGACAGAGAAAGTGAGGATGAGCAGTTCTAAGATAATAGATTTAGACATATATATAGGGAATACAGGCTCCAATTCCATGAAGTTCTAATCTGACAAACCAATTATTTCTCTTTAGGTGCTTATGCTCGTTTGTGTTGGCATTAGAAATGTAAGACACAGCTTGCTCTCGAAGGGTCTGAATATATGCGGTCTTAAAAATTACACAACGAAACACATGGGTGCAAATTTTAATTTTTTTTTTCTTCACCACTCCAACCTTAGCTAATTCTACTTAGGCTAAATGACATCTGACCAACTAGTCTACCAAGGGTTTATACTATGAAGGTTTCAACTTGTCTTAATTGGCAAGTTTATGCTCTCACTGATAAATCAGCGGAATTCTTTTCCTGGACTTTTTTTCCCGATTAGGTCGCGATAAGCGGCATGTAAAATCTGTTAGCGATTTTCAGTCGCTTGTTAGTCTCGTAACTACTCTAGATCAGGTTAAGAAATGCCCCTAATTCGAAGCAGATAAGAGGACTGGTACGCAAAGACTGTAATGCTCCGTATAAAAGCCATTGGACATGCCTCGAAGAAGGAGTCTTACGAATATTTTTCTACAATACCAGAAAAAATTAGAAGCGTTTCTTCTTTGCATTGTGATTTCTTCCTCCTTCCCGCCAAATAGCTTTCAAATAAACACTAATCAAGATGCCAATGTCCTATAAGCCAGTCGTCGAAGGTAAGGCAGTCAAGCCTCCTGTCTTGGAATCTCCAGGTAACAACTCCTTCTTAGGTGACACTTTCAACTCAGACGCTCCAGTTGGTCAACAATTAGCCTGTGGCTTCTACAGACAAGAAAAGGGTACTCCTTTGGTATACAACTACACTTACGATGAAATGAAGATTATTGTTGAAGTGTCTGGCGAATTCTTCATTTCTGACGAAGAAGGTAAGAAGGTTTCTGCCTCTCCTGGCGACGTCTTTTACTTCCCTAAGGGAACCACCGTTACCTTTGAGTCTACAGACTACGCATTGGCTTTCTTCACAGGATTGAGAGCTCCAATCTAATCAGGATAGTTCCTGAAATGAAAAAAAAAAATAAAATAGAAATCAAATTGCTGTGAAATTTCGATATCAGCCTGGGATTGATTTTCGAAACGTACCTGCAGCTATTTCCTAGTTAAAATGAATAAATTCGAACACAAAAGAAGTTTCTTCACCTCGAGACAGAAAGTTATCATGTAATTGAGTAATCACTTATTAGCTGAATGATCTGTTTGTGCTAGTGATTCCGTAAGCGGGGCATCCCTTTGCATCTTTTAGCGTGTAGTCCCTATCTCTGGCCCTGAAAAAAGCGATGGATGGCCGAAGAGTCGTAGCACGCGAAACCGTGAACTAATATAAAAAGGGTGACGAATGCAGAGACTTGGAGCAAAGAGCATAACGTGATAAGATCGCTCCTCATATTCCTTTTCTTGAATTCTATCTCCTCCTCTGCATTACTCACTATGGTGACGTTCTTACATCGATCACCACCTCATTTTTGCAGCCATTTCCAGATTGTTCCATGCATAGTAAACTAAAGTTACACAAAATCAGCGCCTCGTAACAGCACGCGGTATATATTTGTAACGGACATAAAGACTCCAATTGATTTTCCATATAAGTTTCAAAGCCTATAATTCATACGTTAATTGTCAATAAAGATGCCTATTGATTACTCCAAGTGGGATAAGATTGAAATCTCGGACGACTCTGATGTCGAAGTCCACCCAAATGTTGACAAAACGTCCTTCATTCGTTGGAAACAAAGAGACATCCACGAAAAGCGTGCCCAGAGAAATATCGAGATCAAGTCCATATTAGTGCAGTTGACAATGTACGTGAAACTCAACGAAAGAGTTGATCTTCTTCTCAAAGACTTAACTGATCTGCAATTGTTGGATAATGACCTCATATTGTCCACCATCAATGCCAACTTCGATCCAAAGGAAAGGTTCGACTACGAGGCGCTCAAGAAGTCAAAGGGTGATGAATTGCGTAAGGGATTACGTGACTTACAGTTTGATAGGGAGGAAATTGAAAATACTCCGCCATATAACGAAATGATCGAAGATCTCTTCATCCAGATCAAGGAGGACCATGCGGAAGCCAAGAACGATGGGGCAAAAATTAGAGAGTACGTCAAGGAGCATAGAGCAAAGATCGACGACGTCTTATCAAAGCTGAGTATTAAATTGGATGATTTGTTGTACCAAAAGTCAATGTTAATCACCAATGAAGACTTGCACACTGGTTTCGACAAAACTTTCCTCAACAAGTCAGTGGATGAAGAAGAGGAGGTTGCTGCAAAGAAGCCAGAGAGTGTCGAAAAGGCTGCAACTACAGTGAAGCCAACAGAGGCAAAGAGCACTCCTGCACCTCCTTTGGTTCCTGCTACTACTTCCAAGCCCACTGCATCTAAGACACCTTCCGGTGAAACTACTAGCTCTGCTGTTACTCCTTCTGCGCCCGTTGCTGCCGCCCCTGCTTCGACTGCATCTAGCACTAGCTCTACTGCAGGAGCTGGTGATATTGAAGATGAACTTACAATTCTTCCGGATACTTTGGAGTTCTCAAAGATTCCAGCTTCTAACATCCAAGCTTCAGCTGAATACCTCGTTAGGCACACCAAGATCTGTACCGAACAGCAAAAGGATGCCCTCCTCATGAGTGCCTTTGACTCGCAGTTGTCTGGTGACTCTGTTACTACCCAGCAAGTTATACATCAATCTTTGCTCTTACAGTACATTGCGCAACTTTCTGGTCCCAGACCCACAAAGGATCAAACAATTAAGGCTATCAAGCTTTTTTGTAGCAAGGTCTCAGACAGATCTACTCCGGCCGCTGCAGGTTTCCAACAAGATGTATTGAATACTTTCAATCATATCAAACAAAGATGTGAGATCATAAAAGCTGAGCATGCTCAAGAACTTGAAGGCGAAGGCGAAGCTCAAATCCAATTGAAGGCTCTCGATGATGACACCGAAATCCTGGTCAACCTCCCGGAACCAAACACCAAAGAATACGACATTTTCACGAAGGACATTCCTGTACCTATGCAAGAAGCAGTAAAGACTGGATCATTGGACGAAGTGAACAAGGTGTTTGCCACTCTCCCAGTTGAAGAAGCAGAGCGCATTTTGGAATTATTCGATCAGTGTGGTGTGATTGGAATCAATGCTTATTTGGAAGATGAGAATGATTTCAAACAACTTCAAGAGCAGTACAACGAAAATTTGGTTCTTGAAGAACAAAAACAGCAACAGCAGCATGCGCATGCGCAAGTTGAGCAAGAGTTTAATACTGTCGATGAAGTTGACTAAACAGTAGTAGTATCTAATCGATGGCTGGTGGTGAGAGAATGTAGATGTACATAAAAATATAATATAAGATACCTGAGAACTGAGAGGTTGTACGTGTGAATGTAGAAGATACTTGATGAGTTGCACTAATCGCAAACTTAACGTGAATATGAGTGCTAGTTCACGTAACAAATCAACGAAGGAGTGACTGCAGGTCCTATTTGAAGTAGTTAGTGTATGGGTGCATGATCATTCGATGTCAGATCCCCATCATGTAAGTTTACAATAGATTACAAAATGTGTAGCGTAGTGTAATTCGAGTTACTGTCGATTAATATTACTCCATGGTGGAATTCGAGTCTTGGCTGCAGGTTTACATATATCGAGTTCAAGACAAATTATTCTTCAAGCCATTTTACACAACTTGGTTATGTGGATCATCACTGTCCACTTAATCTTTTCAACGTTTCCATCAATTCTTGGGACCCCTGAGGCTGTCCTTGACCTTGAAGATAACTTGGGCTGTTGGTTTGCAATTGAGATAATAGAGAATCAAGTTGAGATTTGGGAGGCTGGGTTTGAGTTTGCGGAGGATTTGGCAGACCGTAATTGATAGAAGCATTTGGGTTAGAGTATACATTTGCATTTGGGGGAGCGCCTCCATAGTTTGAAGGAGCATATTGTTGTTGATATCCATAAGGCAGATTTTGACTTTGGCTTTGTGCTTGTGGTGGTAATGCCTGTGCTTGTTGCTGCTGTTGTTGTTGTAATAGAGCAATCATATTTTGCATGGAAGCCGGATCCATACTCTGAAGAGTCTTGAGTAGCTCATTGTTATTGTTTGCATTTATAGGAGGTTGCTGTTGCTGTTGCTGATTCACAGGTGGGTATGGTTGTTGTTGTCCACCTTGTTGATGCTGCCCATATGGAACTCCATACGGGTTGTGGTCAGGTGGTGGTGGAGGTGGAGCACCATAGGTTGGAACACCAAACCCAGGTTGTGGAGTGACTTGTTGCAGTGCTTGAGGTTGTGCTTGTTGGGGTAGTTGCTGTTGCTGCACTGGACTTGGGCTATAAGTTGGACCTCCGAAATTCTGATGCTGTTGTTGGGGTCTACTATGGGGTTGGTTTTGGTTGTGATTACGGCCATTTTGGTGTTGAAATTGTGGATTTTGAGGTATAGCAGGGATTGAATTTGCTCCAGTAACAGGAGGAGTTCCAGCTGGTGACTGATTGAATGGAGCTCCAGTTGCATAGTTATAAGAACCATAGCTATTGTTAGGCACGCCAGGCACAGCATGCTGTCCAATTCTTTGGTTTTTGTTCCTTTGGTTTCTCCCTCTATCACGATGTGAGAATCCATTTGGATTATTTGCATTAGGGTTGTTGTAGGTGTTGTGGGTGTTGTGAGTATTGTTGCTGGAGTGGTGATCGTCTTTGATCTTTTTTGGAATGGCTGGTAAGGAGCTATGAGGAAGCGAGCTTGGAAAGGCAGGAGATTGTTTCTTTTCGACAATGGCAGCAGGAGATGGTGCACGCTTCTTATCAGCCTTCTTCGTCTTACACTTCGTCAAGATTTCAATGGCAATCTCAGGTTCAATATCAGCATACTCATCGAACTTGATACCTCCATCAGGTGTGCTCTCGAATGTTTGTAGATCGATGTTTGCCGATTTAATAATGCATGCACCGATTATACCGGTATATGCAGCATCACTAATTACTTCTTGGATATCCTGATCCGTAACATCTTCAAACTCAAACAAAATTGTAGAGTTCGAGAAAATTTTATTACATCTTTTCACAAGGGAAGATTGTGACTCGGAAGTGATGTAAATGTAACATTCTGGTTCCAGTTCTTCATCATCTGAGCCAGATTCGTCTACCTCTTCTTCCTGGGTAGTTTCTTGAGCCTCTGATTGAAGCTTTTGTCTCTTTGAATCCCCGCCATCAGCTTCTACCAATTGACCATCCACTTCAAAATCATATACCTCGTCACCAGAGTCTGCAGTTCTCTCTCTACCTCTAGACAATATTGGACTATCATTACCCTTCACGTTCTTCTGTGGTTTCGATGCGTCTAGCCTCATGGTTTTGTTGTGTAAAGGGACGTTGGATTCACCTTTGATACACTCCAAACACAGCTCAGAAGTTCTAAACTGTACGAACCCAAAACCTGCCTTTATAACAATCTGAACAACTTCGCCGTATTTGCTGAAAATCCTGAACAAATCTTGCTTTGTAATCGTATTAGCGGGTAAATTTCCAACAAAGAGCCTCAGTTTATCCGGAAACTCATCCCAGTTGCTCTGCAGATTGTAGCGTGCCTCCACTGTCAAGAAGTGGTCGTAGTCCTTACGTTCCTGTGTAGTCATTGGAAGTGTAATATTCGGACGGCGGCAAAATTCATTGACAGGAATTAAGGGAATTCTATCCTTTACATGCTTGAATGGTTTGTTGTATGAGTAGACCTGGTCATAATTTTTATAGTTGTTTGGATTAAGTGGATCGGTAATGCTTGTGGCTGACGACGCAGTGCTATCAGATTTCTTGTTTGCAAGAGGTGGCAATTTCACTCCATGTTTACTCAACTCTTCCTGGATCAACTTCATTTGTTCAGGCTGGGGCAACTTTAAGAAGTTGGGGTTCTTAACCATGTCGCTTTTCATCACTGCTTCCATTGCATCCTTCAAGGACAAGGAATTTTGGGGATTAGTGGGAACCGTCTCCGTTCCTCCGATTTTGACCGCTCTTACGGGTGGTTTAGGCGGTAATTTCGGACTTGAGCTGGTTACCTTGTATTTTTGCTGCACTTGAGCAGCTTGAGATGGTTTCTGAACAGGAACTGACACTGATTCTTCTGGATCATAGTCAGAATCGTCAGACTGGGAGGGAGATTCAACTGTGGCAGAGACTCCGACTAAAGCAGGTGAGTCGTCATTGTATGCAGCTTCTGGATCATATTCATCGTCTTCCTCATCGTCGCTTTCGCTATTTTTCCAATTCGATAACTCTCCAGTAGGAGCATCACCAACGCTGGCAGCGTCATCCTCTTCGTCGTCCTGATCCTCCTCGTGAGTCAATGGAGCAGTATCAGCATCACTCGGCACATTATTTGCCTCCCCTTCGTTTTTGCCAAGTGCTTCATCAAATGTTTGAGCTTCTTCATTTCCCTGCTGGAGGGCAATTGCCGTCAGTGGGTTGTATTCTACTCTTTGATCATCAGACGCAACAGTACTAGTAGCCTTGTCGTCCTTTTCTAATGATACAGGGTTTACCTCCATAGCTGTTCGCAGAGATTATGTGAGGGTATGAGAGTATCCATGCATCAATGAGGAATGAGCTAAAAAATTGTAGACTCTATGACAATATTTTGGATTCATACGAAGGTGTGCATATAGCCCTACTAATTACACAAAAGGCATACGGTATATACATTGACACCAAGGTCAGTGTAAACTAGAAAGCAAAGCTTCTTCACGATTGTTCTGGTGATAATTGACGTCAGGGAAGAGTTATGTCAATGTATTTGGGTGTTATTTCAAAAAGAAAAATTGGCAACCACAGCAACCGCTATGGTGTGGTGGTTGGACCTGCAATCTAGAACCTCCACAAGGAACGCTACATATCACATGCCTGAGATGTCCTTCAATCAAGTTGGAATCAGGCGGAATCAATATACAACAAGCATTCTTGTAGTTTCACTTGGAAATAGCTGAGTTATATTCGATTTTTGGATTTTGGGGTGAAATTCTCTATCAACTGGTTTTGAAGTTCGAGGCGCAGAACTGTTTTCGCAGCCATATGAAAAACCTTGATTCACAACCTTGCACATGCGATCTACATAAGGAGTATCGTTTCTTGAAAATACTCCCCTTACTACCTGGAGTGTTAAATGCTTATTACAAGGAATGATTAGTACATTTAAATGTCTGGAGTATTGAATGAATCTGAAAGGTGGACATGTGAAGAATAAAAGTCATGTATTATAATATTTTCTGTAGAATTCGCAAACTCTTCAAAAAATTCACTTACACTAATTATAAATGCAGATTTATAGCAGATTTATATTATAAGAGTAACTACCACAATACCTACGATAAACTCCTCTTTCCCTCTTCCCAAGAATGAATTTAGCTAAGTTTGCACTCTCTACTTCTACCTCTCCAGCTCATCCAGCACGAGCAAAATGAGAAAAAAAGTTTTGTGTCACTTCAATATAACCTTGCGTTTTGCAGCCTCTTCGGACTTGTCACCCTTCCGTCGTTTCAGCGACATGACCACTATGTCATCCCGTGTCTGAATCTAGGTACAATATCTCGCAAAGCTTTCCTATTTAGGAGACGGTACGATTAATCGTCATTGCGCAGCAATATTTTCTTGAAAGATGTCCTCGGATCACACCCAGGCAGTGGTCTCGTGGAGGATTTTCCGCCATGTACTATTTTTCCGGTGACTTCCAAGAGTTTTTCCAGATCGGCTGACTTTCGTCCTCACAAATCTCCATCGTCTGACTAATAGAAACCTACTAACTGTAGGCAGAGTTACATAAGCGCCGCCAGTGACAAGACTAGGCATCGATCCCCCACGCTCGATGCTGCATATTTTTCATTCCTGCGTCTAAGTTGCTACAACGAAACAACTCCAAGAAATGTTGCCAGCGAGAACATAACAGAATATAAGTAGACACATAGATGTTTTTGACGCCATTATAGCACCACAAGCACCTAGTGAGTCTCATACCTGAATCAAAAGCGAAGAAAGCAAGAAAAAAGGAGCCAAAATGGCCTCAAATTCGCACCCTTTGCACCCTTCACTTTCTGGCTTCCTCGAAACAGTCTCCCCACGTCATTTGCGTTACCTGCACATAAGCGCGCACTTCACCGGATCAACTTCCCAATGCGTCTTGGCCGCTGGTGCATCTCTGCTCCAGTTTGGGAACGGCGGGGGGAATGGAGCAGCAATGTGGCGGCTCCGAGATTCACGTACTTCATATAAAAGGCCGACTGATTTCCACCATTGGTCTCTTGCTCACCCTTCTTGCTTATCCATTAAACAATTATAACTCACTTAAATCGCATATACAACACTCTCAAAATGTCTCCTCTCAACGTTGGTATCGTCGGTACCGGTATTTTCGCCACAGACACCCATCTCCCAACTTTCCAAAAGGTTCCTCAAGTTGTCAAGCCAGCCGCATGCTACAACAGAACCAAGGCCAAGGCTGAAACCTTCGCTACCAAGGCCGAGATTCCAGCTGACAAAGTTTACGAATCCCTTGATGCAATCTTCGAGTCCAAGGACATTGACTTCATTGACGCCTTGCTCCCAGTTCAGAACAACTTGGACGCCGTCAAGTTGGCCATCAAGAACTCCAAGCCAATCTCCTTGGAAAAGCCAATTGCTGCCAACTTGGATCAAGCCAGAGAAATCGTCAAGTTATCTCGTTCCACTGACTTGCCTATTGCCATCTTAGAGAACTGGTCATTCCGTAAGGCCATTCCTATTTTAAGGGATGAAGTCATCCCAAAGCTTGGGGAAATTGTCTCCTTCACATACAGAGCCACCGGTCCATGGAACGACAACAACAAGTACTTGAACACATCTTGGAGAATGAAGCCACAACATATCGGAGGATACCTCTCTGACGGTGGTGTTCACCAGTTGGCCCTCTTAACTGACGTGTTGGGTCCAGTTGAGTCCATCTCTGGTTTGACCAGACAGCTCAGAGAAGAAAGTGGTGCTGACGATATCCTCTTTTCCACCATGAAAATGGCCAAGGGAGGTGTCATTGGTTCTTTCACTTACGGTTCAGCCTTTGGTGCCACCGAAAAGTCTACTTCCTTCACTATCTACGGTCTCAATGGTTCTGTGGTGTACGACTTCTCACCAACCCTTGCCAAGCCAACCATCACCTACCAAACCGGTGCTGGATCTGCTAGTGCTAGTGAAAAGACCGTTATCGAAGTCGACGAAGTTAACACTTTTGTTGCTGAATTCGAAAACTTCGCGAATGCCGTCAAGTCCAAGAACAAGAACGATGTTCTCGTCAAGCCTGAGAACGCATTCCATCACTTAGCTATCATTGCTGCTGTCTTGGAAAGTGCTTCTAAGAGCGGTGACAGTGTCAAGGTGGAAACCGTCTAATGTCATCACTGCATGGATGGTTTAAAAATAAATAGGAATTCAAAAACAGAAATATACGGGATATAAAGGAATTGAAATTGTAGCACTACTAGGATTCTTCCATACAGAGCGACTAAGGTCTAAGTAGAAGATTTATTACTTATTACATACTAATATACATGGACAGTTGCGTCAACAAGATTCACAATTGATCACAACTCGTCCTGGATACCGTTGTCACTGGCACTACTAGCAGTGGTAGCGCTTTCGATGCTCTCGTCCAAGTCCTCAGCCGCCAGAACAATATCGTCCCACGACAGAGCGGTGGAATCGTCGTCGATTTCCATGACAAATTCTTCATCCAAGACGATGCTGCTCGATACGTATGCTTCCAGGGAGCTTTGAGAAGCGCTGGATGAAGCGATTATTGAAGCTGCAATTGCTGCAGATGTCACGGCCGTTACCACTGCTGACGCTGTGTCTGCAACCGATGACTCAGAGACAAGAGTACCTTGAGGAAGCTTGGATGCCTCAGACACAGCGACCGAAACGGCAGGCGTCAACACCTTCAGCGTCTGTCCAGTAAACCATGCAAAAATGCGGAAAATCTTGAAGAATGACCACAACATGAAGTAAACGGGGATCTTCAAGATACGGCGCCAGATGATCCAGGCGCAAGTAAGGGCCAAGAAGCCAAGACTCATGTAGATACGGTTCTTATCGCTACGGTCCTGCTTCTGGATGAACTTCACAATGGCTCGAGACCGCACAAGTATGTCGTTGAAATCGCTGAATTTATCGTTGAGGTTGCCCAAGTCACGGGTTTGCTGGTCCACCGTGTCGATGTTGAGCTCTGTGTGCATGATGGAGGTGGCCATCATCTGACGGGTGGTTTGGAGCGAGGCCGTAATGGCCTTGTTCTTCTCAAGTACTTGAGTCTGGGTAGAGAGTTTTGCTAACTTTGTAGCGGCGCCACCCTTGGGCTGCCTACCACTGAAGAGTTCCGCCTTGGTTTCTTCGAGTGACTTGGTGGGGTCTGCGTTGTCGTCTTCAGCTTCGTCCTTACAGTACTCCTGGATTCGCTGTCTGTGTATTATGCCGCTGGCCGCATCTGCCGATATGATTTGTGCCTGTCTCAACCGCAATTTCAAGTCCTTTAACTTGTCAACGTAGATCTGGTAGGTGACCTTCAGCTGGAGGGCATCGCTGGCAATTTTAGCAGAGTCATCTTCAGAAAAGGCACCTCCAGCTGAGAACGAGAGAGCGGTTCCTGCAACGGCCAATAACTTTCTATAGTCGGATATGGCCCCGTATGCCTGGCCCGAAAGGTCCTGGCGGTGGGCATCGAACGACGATTCTTCCTGGAGGGCGAGAGTGTCAGTTGCGTTTATGATGCCTTTTATTTTCTCGAGTGCTCCCTCGTGGAGTAGGTCGAGCTGGGTATATATCGACATGAGGGGATAGGGGTGGATATATGCGGTGTAGGGGGTCAATTGAGGCTGTATGAGAATAAGAAAGCAACTTTGAGAAGTGTAGTTCATATCGCAAATTCGCTGTGATCTGGCATTAGGATTTTCGCGGACTATTTTGGCGGGGCCCGTTTGTATGGGCGCGAGATTGCGAAGAAACCGCAACTACTGGCTCACCTAGTAGCGACAGAGATGCAACGATGCCTATGCATTGGAAGAGTTGGCTCAAGTGGAGCAATTTTGACATACCTCAAGCAATACGCCTTGGAGCTCAATGATACTCTGAACTCTTCAGCAGAAGTAAAAGCATCAACTTGAATAGCGGCAAGTGATGGGTGCAATATTATTCTGCAGCATTCCAGTTTCACAGATATCACTTAGCTGGATTACTACCCACAACACATTTAGATTATGGAAGAGTAATGTTAAGAGAGAGTTCCCTTGCAACACAACAGCTCTCGGAAACTGTACTTTGGCTCCAATTTGCCTCCCCAATCGGCCCTTTTGTCACTCACAGTACTCTCCCTCACTGTATGAGTCAAATATTTAAAGTTCCTCTGCTGCATATTCCAACTCTTCTATGCAGAGAGGTTGAAAATTTACTCTACGATTCACCAAACCTACTCTTAGAGGAGCACTATACAGTGACAATTCGTTCAGTTGCAAAGATCACCTCTCTGTGAATCGACTAAATGACAGCCAAGGTGAAAACAAAACAGAAATCGAAGCCCTCGCCCGAGGAAATCGCTGAACTCAGACGCCAAAGACAACTCAAAAAAGATGAAGAGCGCCAGAAGTTGATCGACAAGGGAATTGATCCAGACGAAGTGAACATACCGCCTGAATTGAGGTTCATAAAGCGGAAGATGCTTACAGTTAGCAATGTTGAGGAGCCATCTACCTCCATCTCTATCATGTCCTACAATATGCTCGCTCAAGCACTCATTCGACGCAAGCTTTTCCCCACCAGCGGCAATGCCCTCAAGTGGTCCACCCGTTCGCAAGTTCTTTTCTCAGAAATAAAGTACTATTCTCCAGACATAATGTGCCTCCAAGAGGTGGACTACATCCAGTTCAACTCTTACTGGAAGAAGCAATTCCAGACCCTAGGCTACGGAACCCACTACTACCGGTCCGGGTCTAAGAACCATGGCCTTGTGATCGCATACAAATCTGCAACGTTTATAAACACACACGTCTCCTACATAAACTATGACCGGGAGGATACTGGGGCCCAACTAGAGCCAAGTTGTGTTACAAATAACGTTGGATTCTTGGCATCCCTAGAGTTCACGCCAAATTACCGGACTGCCCACAAACCCAAGCGTAAGGGAATAATAATTGGAACAACGCATTTATTCTGGCACCCATTTGGAACTTACGAGAGGACAAGGCAGGCATATATTGTGCTCAACAAGGTGAAAGAGTTCCTGAGGATGCTTGAAGTCCTTGACAATAAAGGTGGCGCTCTGTCAATAGGTGAGCCAGACTCAGTCCCCAACTGGTACACATTCTTTGCAGGGGACTTCAATTCTCAGCCGTTTGACTCGCCATACCTTTCTATTACATCAAAGCCAATAAGCTACGAAGACAGGGCAAAGACCGTATTGGGATGCTCAATGTCATTCCAGTATTCAAAGAATAGGGGCAAAGTGGACAAGGACAATGGGGAAGATGGTGGCGAAGAAGACGACGGAGAAAACGACGGAGAAGACAACCAGCAAGAGCCAGAAGCAGATGCCCTCTCTGTGAACTCCTCATCCTCTGAAGAAGGTGGTAACGTCGAGAAATTCGGCTCTAATCAACCGAAGGATCCCGTCCCAGATTCCTTCGAATACACCCCAGAACAGCTTGAGAGAATTAATGCCATGGAGACGCTACACAATAATTTAGATATGAGAGCTATATCCTTATATTCTATTGGATACCGATCTGTGGACCCCCAAAACTCCGGGCTCGATAATGATAGAAACGAACCCTTGTTCTCCAATTGGGCCCACGCGTGGAGAGGCTTGCTAGACTATATATTCGTAATAAGTAGCTGGGATCCATCTACTGATCAAAGAGCAGTAGATTCCCTTGAAGCAGTCGAACAAGATCAGGGAGTCAAGCTCTTGAAATTACTTCAATTGCCTCACCCCAAAGACATGGGCCCTGAGCCCTCGGGACAGCCACGTGCTGGTCAGTTCCCGTCTGATCATCTTTGTTTGATTGCAGAGGTTGGGCTTTGTTAATGAGCTGCGAGCTAGCCAATATAATGCATGAGAAGTTGGAGCATCAGAAAACATGTAGGGCGAAGCCGGAGTGTGTACTCAAAGAAGCAGGTGTACTTGGCGCTTTTGGACTTCATGTAACTCTGAAGCTACCCATCACCTCTTCAACATGGTATCCACCAAGTCTTCCAATGGCCCATAGTCCTTTCTGCTTATCAACTGGAATTCGTTGCTGAATAAGACGTAATGCTTCAATGAAGTATTTAAATGACTTTGAAGCCCCAATTCTGTGATCTCGTGGAAATGGTGGCAATAGATGTGGGCGTAGATTCTGAAAAGCCTCTTGAAGATAGTTCTCACGAGCGCCTGGAATTGCAGCGGGAATGGAGCTCCAATCTTGGAGGGGAAAATATTATCGTTATCGAAAAAGTTTTGTATCCAATTCATCAAGTTCTCGATGTACTCGCAAGCGGGGAGAGAGACTGGTCTCTTTGGCAGTATAGAGCCAGAGCCGGCACCGTTGGCTCCAGACGAGTTGGAGGATTCCTGCCACAAGTATTCGTATTCCTCTGTTGCAATCATTCTGGGGCACGTTTTAGGCGAGCAGAACTCGGTGATGGCTCCGTAAAGCATATTAATCTGGTTGTAGAAATCCACCACGTGAACGGCGAGCCACTCATTGAGGTCTTCGTCTTGGGGGAGTTTGACTGCCTGAATAAGAGCGTTGTCTGACCCGAGAGTTTGCTCAGCGTAACTTCTGATATCTCTGTGGGAGGATACGGGCTGGCCCACTGAAGCTGCGCCTTCGCCTGCCCCACTGATATCGTTGGTGGTGGCACCTGGATTAGCTCTAATGGTTTGATTCACACCCATTTGAGAGTCATACGGTTGGAGTTGAGGCATGGTAGGCGTCGAAGGAAACGCGCTGTTCGAAACAGGTTGTGGAGATGAGATCGGGGAGGTCTGCTTGAGCTTAAAGCCTCTGGTGGATCTCAACGAATGGGTGTTGAAATTTTGGAAAAACGACATAGTGGCGGTGGGTTTTCTTTGGGGGTGCGAGTATTGGGGACTCTCTGAGAGGGTGGACTATGAAAGCTTTTATGTTTGTCTGGGGTGGAGGTAAATGGACTAGTGATAGATAACTGATTGTAGTATAATCGTGAAATTAGGCGGTAGTTATTTTGAAGGGGACTGATCCAAGACTGCATATACGTTTGTGTTTACATTTTTTCCGGATTGAGAATTACTAGTGTACAGGAGAGAGGGTAATTACACGCAAGAATCACATATTTGCAACTACGTAAAAAGAATATACCAAGTTACTTGCAATACAGGTTTTTTTTTGTGGTAATGGTACTGAGGGATAATAACACGAGACCAGCTATAGCGTGATTATTCTTTTAAAAACCTATTCTGGGTGCTATGCAGGAAAAACAACATTCTGAAAGTACAGGCTACTTAGAGCTCGCAATTTACGAAACAACAGGAGAACCAAGCTATCCTGAATATAGTTCAAACTATAAGTTAATATCAAGGTATTGCATCAAGAAAAATTTGTATAATGTGTGCATGAAGTCTTCTGTTCTCAACCGGAGGAACTGAGACGAAACTTTATATTCAATTGTCCAGAGGCAAAAGAGACGAGATATTTTAGAATTGAGTTGAATGAATTTTGCCTGGCCTGGTGGTCCTTTGAAAGGAGGGGTGTACACGATTGATGCTTTTAGTTTGGACCCTTGTCGCATTTTCGGATTAGCGCTTTCGCTAAGGCGAGTTTCAGAGACATTGTGGCAATTTGGAATGTGTCATATAGTCGGGATAAGGCGACCCACAGTAACGAAAGAGGTGTCCCAACTCACGATACCTTAATCGCGGTTGTCTGGTGCACTCAGCCTCTTCTCAGTGTCGAGTTCTAGGTGTATCTGTAAACATCTCCGTAATTTTGCGTGAAACCAACAGCTCGAATTAGCTTCGCACACGAAGAGCGAACTAAGTTCGTAGCACAACACTACACAAGTTATGCGAATGAGTGTGAAGCTGCTCTCTAAGCTGATGCAACAGAATTAGTACTGGCTAAATTAATGGTGAGCACGTTTTCACTCAATGCTAATTGAATGTAGATGGACGACGGCTGGCATCAGCATTATTCTTGCAACCTTAATATTCACGCGACTTAAGGTGTTAACTTTTTGCAATGAACCACAACTCCCTGCCCTCCATTCTCTATCTCTTCGCATGTACCCTCCTGCACGACATCAACACTTACATAAAATCATCGTGGTAGAAGGTCGTATAATTTTGTCCCTTGCATACCGGCCACGTTTCTCCCGCCAAGTTCACCACACCCGTAGGTATTTTTTCCAATCCGCCAAGGGTGAAACAAAGGCGAAGTCGATTACTTGTTTCGGAGAGTTGGTCTGGCACATATGTGCATGCGAGTAGAGTGCCCCACCTGCATTGAAGAGTAAAAATAGTATGTTCTGCCTCAAAGCGAGGCCAATTGCTCCTAACTCATAACTCGGCGTTCCAAAAACCACTAACAAATGCCGGCTTGCAGGCGCATCTTTGCATCTTGTATTGAATTCTTATAAGCTTTTGAAAAATTCATATGAAATCTGACGTGCTAAATCTATTAATATTGCATACCTAAACACAAGTATGTATATATATATCGAGGAACATTCCTCTTTGCTCGAGTAGTCGCTCAACTTGTAATAACCCATTCAACCATTTAAATTCAACAATGCAAAGACACATCTTACTTGCTGCCTTGGCTGCGTACGCTGCCGCTGAAACAACAGATTTTGCTGGTGTTTCATTTGACCCCAACCAGATCCAAAACCTCTTTGGAATTTTAACCAACACTCCTGAAGCCTTCCAGTCATTTTCATCAATCTTCCAAGCACAATATGGCGAATCTTGGTCTGGTGAACTTGTGACTTTCCTCGACCAGGCCACTGCTACCGATGGCTTGGCCAATTTACAAACTGGCGAATTTATTGGCGCTTTGTCATCCCTCGGACTGTTCTTCGCTACTGAAGAGGGTGTCGATACTGCTGCTGCATCTGCATTCGACAACGGTACTGCAACTTTGGCTGACGCTGCTGAAACTGATTCAGCAGCTGCATCCGGTGCTGAGTCTGGTTTAGGCTCGGATTTTGCTTCGGCTACTGAAACCGGCTCAGATGGAGCTGTTGCTACCGGCTCAGATTCCGCTTCTGAATCAGGATCCGTTTCTGAATCAGGCTCTATTACTGGGTCAGGCTCAGCTTCCGAGTCAGGCTCAGCTTCCGAGACAGGATCTGCTTCTGCATCCGGTTCTGCTTCTGAATCTGGATCTGCAAGTGGATCCGAGTCTGCTTCTAAGGAAGCATCTTCTGGCTCTTCTGAAGCTGCTTCTTCAAGTGGCGGTGCTTCTTCATCCGCTGAAAAGAGTGGTGGTTCCTCGAGCGCTTCAGCAGGTGAAGCCTCTTCTGCCTCTTCAAAGGAAAGTAGTTCCTCGAATGGTGCCATTTCCGTCGCTCCATTCATTGGTTCATTTGCAGCATTACTTGCAGCCTTAATTTGAGCTCAAAGCAGAAAGCACAAAAAATAGCCAATACGAATATGATACTTCAAGTGTAATATACATTACAGTTCACCTAAATGTTACCATTTGTAAGCATTAAAATATAGTCACAAAGAGAAACGTTAGACCTTTGTGATAATCACTAGCTATGTTTTCTTCTTGGCGCTTCTTTAATAAAGTTTGGTCTCCTGGCCCTACTCGTATTTGTCTTTTTGAAATTCGTTTCAATTGTTTCCAAGACGAAGAAGTTTAGTCTGAAAGCATGATTTCGGAAAGCATCGACCGAGTCCATGGCACCGTATTTTTTAACAAGTTTCTCACCAGGAGATGAATCACCTGAATTTCTACCCTTGGATATTTGCCTCATACAATCTATAGTGTTGTAGTCGGTGTTAACTTTATTGTGCAACCTAGTCAAAGCCTTTATCACCATGAGTTCGTATGTTCGATCTGACGGCACCTCTGAAGTACCTTTAACCTCACCTATATCCTTCTTTATCCACGGATAACTACACTTAAAGATCATTCTTCCGTAAAACGAAAAAATAAATGGAAACTTTGGTTCCAAATCGATTATGGAAGATACAAATGCAAACTCTAATGCTTCAACCATATTCGGCAACTTCATAGTGGAACTTGGGACTTGATAGTCAAATTCTATCACCACGTTGTCCATTGATTGAAGAAACAAATCCTGGGAAGCTCCATGTTCGTCAGCTAGCTTGTGGGCCCTTTCCTTTGTTATCGAAGGGTTCAAAGACATCAACTCGGAGTAAACCGAGTCAAATATGGAGCAATTCAACCTAAGCTCGAGCGAGTATGTGTCGTTTGCAGTTAAAAGTTTAGGTGAGTAGTTCAAGTCCTGGAAATAAGGAGCGTCTCTCAAGGCAACGCCAATGGAATCTGCAATTTCTTTGGGAGCCTTAACTCCGTTGAACTTTATCAAAACAAACATCTTTAGTTGGCCCAGTTAGTATAAGAAAGCACATACGGTCTAGTGAGGTTTACTTACCCTTAAAAACGGACTGGGAATAGTTAGTGCATTGCCATTAATCATTTCTTCACCACTTTGGCACTTATAACTTATCGTGAAAGAAGCTTCCACTCCCTTGCAATCAAGCTGGCGACTCATTTTCCGATGGGTTTCTTAGAATGGAGACGGGTGTTGTATGGACAGCCATTTCTTTGCAACACTCAGAGGCGTTCAAAAGTGCTGCATTCGCTTTGTCGCATAGAGATTTTACATGCAGGCCAAGACCATCATCACTATATCTAGGAACGACGGCATTCAAGGCTTGCATTTTACTTCAGCCTTTCTTGAACTCCGTAATTTGCACTCGACTTGATGCCAGCCGCTACAGTTACCAAGAAAGCTGTTGTTGTATCAAAGTCGTACACTCTAACATACGCATACTTGAAGGATTTTGCGTTCGATCGTCAATGCCGCATTTTGTATAAGCAGTTCTTCAAACTTCGAGTATTCCAAGAAGAACCACATGACAGGAGAAATTATACGACGTATATCAGACGAAAGTTCAGATACGAGGACTTCAACAACCGAAGAAGTGCTTTCATTAGCGAGGCAGGAAGCAAAAATACACAAAATACCCTTAGTAACGAAGATTTAATAAGGCGATCCATCAATACACTAGCCTTTATCCATAACGCCTGTGCCTTTAATGCCACCCCAGAGAATGAGAAGAGAATACGAGCAGACCCAAAGTGGGGAGACGAGTACACTGGTCCTTACGAGGGTACCATGGAATCGCAGATCTTGAACACAATCATAAACATGGAGCATGACATGCCTGCCGAAGTCAAGTACGATCAGAAGCTACACTGGCTACAGTCGCTAGAGACTTTTGTACTGCAGGTAGATCAAGTGAGTGGTGGAGACACAGATACCAGTCAGACACTCACCAACTCTTTGAGCAGTGCCCAGGTGAAGAAGTTGTTCAGCAGGGCAGAAGCAGAATTGGCATACTTAGGCTACAAGGACTACTACGAGACACTTATGAGACTAAATGAGATACACGACCTTTGTTTATAGAAATTGACCCCAATAGAATAATTTATCAGTATTGCGTGTACCCACCCACATTGGCTAGGCGCACTTTGTAGCAACAAATTAGCGTGTGAACTCAAGCAAGATTTCACTGAATTTTTGTTTTTTTGCCCCAATATTTCTTAGCAAAGGATAATTCTACAAGCCAGCTAGTCATCTAAAGTCCAAACATCCGTAATAGCAATGGGTTGGTTTTCGTCTAGTAGTCCATCCACCGCGGCAATTGCCCCAGTCCCTGCGCAAGCTGCTCCACAGTTGCAGCAAAAGTCCCATGCGCCACTCAATATTACCCCAGGTTCAGACATCTCAACCACCTTGGAGCAGATCGCTGATGACCCCAGAGACATAAATATCACCGAAGTTTCCAGTCGAGAGAACTTCAACAAGGCAGTTGTTAACTTTGTTGAGCAGCGTCCCTCAAACATCTTCGTTATCGACGGAGAAAAGGATAAGAAGGAGAGTATCATATGCACAAGCAATGCGTCCGGGGGAAAGACCTGCTTGAAGCTTGGGTACAACTCGATCGAGTTGTTCAAGCAAATGCAGAGACTTGAGTATTTCTGCTCCTTGCCAGACGATATCAATGCAACCTACTTTGAGTGTCGTAAGATACAGTAGCTGAGATCCACTCTTTGTGGTCGCTTCCCCCCACTCGGTAATTATATACATAGCTCTAACCTTCTGTCAATACACCAAATATCTACGTATGCATTTCGATATCCATTTTCAGTGTAGACCTCAGGGAGTGTGCCGCTGAGCATGAATCGGCCCACACCACTTTACATCAATGGATCTTGCATTGATATCTACAGCTTGCGTCATATTTTTGTTTATTTCTAATCTATATAGCAATGCCATAGCTAATAACTAACTCCTAACTAGATGTCGCCGTCAATTTCAATACCTCACCAAAGGAGTAGGGCTAACCAAATCAAACGGAAAGGTATCGAGCTGATTGCACTTCCAGAGTCTTCGCAATCAGTGGTGACGACAGAGGCAAAACTGGAGTTGGAAACATTTCCGTCTACGATGGGAAGCTCAATGTCTGCTCCGTCGTAAAGGGCGGTTCCATTAGTAGTAATGTTGCTGCTGTTGGAGACCTTTCCAGTACTCAAGTGGCCCCTTTCGGTGTTGCTATCATCTTCTTGAACCTCCTCTTCAGTTTCGCTTGTGGCACGGTTCAAGATCTGCAAGGGTGATTCCTGGTTGTCGTACAGCAACTCGTTCAAATCAAACTCGTCGTTCTCCAAGTCTTGGAACTCCAAGTCACCCTTGGCCTTGTAGCTATCCATCAAAGCAACAGCCTTTGCCCCATTGACTAACTCAATGTTAGCACATGCAAACCTAGTCATATTGGCGTAGTGGAATACTACAGAGCGGCCAACGACGTAGGATGCGTCTCCTTCAGTTAAGGACAAGTACGGATCGTAGTACTTCGTTTCAAAACAAGTAGTGTCAATCCACCCGTGCTTACCCGATAAATCGCCAACTTGGCAGTAGCTGTCATCTCTCTGGTTATCACAGTCGGCAGGAGCATTAAATGGGTTCAAGTGGCCCCCAGTAGCATCACAGTTTCCTCCAGCTGGAACGGGGAACTCGTGGATATGGTACTGGAATGGTCCTCCCGACTCAGGCAATGCAGTAATGTCAACGTGAACCTTCACTTGGTTGCCACGCTTGACGTAGAAGACAACGTTACCAGTGGGGAAATCGGCAACTGCAACTGTGCCCTTCTGGTTGTCAGTATTTCTTGGTGCCTGGTCAGCAATTGCGGGAGCAGATAAAGCAACAATGGAGAATAAAGTGGAGAGCTTCATGAGAAATCTTACAGGGTGCTAAGTTGGGTATTCAAAGAGCGGTAGGGGGGTTCGGGGAGCTTTTTGAATGGAATAATAAAAAGTGAGGAATAAAACAAAAAGTTGCAAACAGAAATTTCTTATATACTGCCTCGATTTCTAGTGAACACAAATGGCCGTAGCATCTGTGTCACCACGAGTCAAGACATTAGCTTGACTAGCAGCCGTCCCGAATATGTTTGCAGCCATATTTGTGTAAAAATCATGTGACTCGGGTCACGGGCATGGATATATGGGAAAACATTCGGAACCGAAAGTCGCAGAATAACGTTGTGCAGTAGTCTGAGATATGGAAGCCCACTCTGGGTGCAAATGAATAGGCAAACACACCACAGGCAATGAGTAATGTCTCAGTTCAATAGCTTTTACATAGAGAGAAACTGCAAGTTAACTCCTTGTGGTCATTTTCGTCTGCCTTCTTCATATTAGTTCTTGTAATATTAGTGTATATAGAAATAAATAATACGCATGTCTAGAGTGTGACACTTATCTATCTATAAAATAAATGATGATGTAGTTGGTTGTTTGTTTCATAAGCCGTGTCGTTAGTTTCCGCTCGTTCTGAGCCGTAATGCAAAGGTTGATGGAGTCATTTGATCGCGAGAGGGTCCATGCAATTGAAGGAGAAGCTCGCTCTCAGATTACTCACACCATGAATGATTCTCCACATCCACAGGTTCCCTTAGAGTTTGGGTTTCTGAAAATGAATCTGGAAGACAATTTGTCGTCCAACCAGTCCATTTGTGATCCAACAATTGAGAAAAGGGCCTTGGAGTCGATCAATACCTTGACTCCATCCTGTTCGATGAGTTCATCAAACTTACCACCCTCGGTGACGTACTCCAAGTGGTAAGTCAATCCAGAGCATCCTCTGTTCTTGACACCAATTCTAATGTGTTTTGGTTCAGGTTGGTCAAGGAGAGCTCTCAAGTGATCTACGGCTGATGAGGTGAGGGTTATGAGTGCCTTTCTTGGTCTGAGAGCTCTCTTCTTCTTAGGAGCGACCGAAGTGGCAGTTGATGCAGTTGTTGGCGCAGCTGAGGTGGAAACTGCAGGGGTGCTAGCTGTTTCAACGTTGGTGATGGTGGTTGAAGTAGATGGAGATGTAGCTGTGGTGTTCACGGCAGAGTCTGAATCAGAGGCCAGTTTGGCGGCGGATGCATCTCTCTTGAATCTCTCAGCTCTTGATCTTCTCTTTGGCTGTGATATCTCTATGAAACTGTCAGTATCCACTTTCTTGGCTGGAGCTTGCTCAAGAGGCGTAGATAATCCGTGGGCAGCCCACTTGGATCTGAGTTGAGAGCCAGATCCAGAAGCTCCAGCCGAAGTGCCATCAGAGAGACCACTACTACTGCTCTGTGATGGTACCTGTGTCTGTGAGTGACTGAGTGGGTGAGGAGAGTGGAATGATGTGAAATCAGAAGTCTTGGGAGTGGTTGTAACTGGCACTGTTCTTAAAAACCTTTTAGACGAGGGTTCACCAGAAATGCATCTGAAGGACAACACGGCTGGTGAAGGTGTAGCATAGGCTCTTCTTAATGGAGCTGATACTCTTAGCATATTGAAGTAAATGGATATCAATCTTATACTACCGAATGTGTTCTGGAGTGAAGTGTTAAGAAAAGAAACAAATCCAAATCGGGTTGCTTACTATTTTTATTATAAGTCAGCATAAAGCAAAAAAGAGGAAAATAAATTTGAGTACGGAACTGCATACAGTGCTGTTTATAAGGGAGAAAGTCATTCCGGAACTCGTTGCTAATTAGTTGTGCGCATGATCGGATGTGTTCTACCCAAAAAAGCTTGTAAGCAAGTTTTTGCGCGTTCTCATTGGAGGGTGAATTTCCGGGGGTGGAAACTCAGATTTCTTTTGAGCGACGGACTAGCAGGATGCGAAATCAAAACTTAGCTGCAAATCAGGTACGATAACGTAGTTCGGGCCAACAAGATGGATCTGGAGGAGGGTACTAGGATTCGTGAGGTAAGGCTAGTTGGCATATATGCAGATAACATGATTCACGACTTCGTTATGTGATAGAGCAGCAGTTGAACACAGCAGCCAAATAAGATGGACTCTGGTCGGACCTGCATGAAGTACAGTGGAAAGTTGCAACTGTAGAGAAATAGGTAGAAATATAGTCTCTGCTGGGAGAAACGACTAAACCGATTCAACGTAAATTCTGACCTAGCTGAGTGTATTTCAGAACCGTGGCTATGTATGATCAGATATGCCAGTCTTATACAGCAGTTTATACAGCAGCTTTTCCTTGGTATTACTCATCAATTACTTACAATACAATTGGCTGCAAAATATTTCGGTAATAAATTCATTTTGCTTTTCATTTACATACTCTATATCCATTTTGTTCATCAACTCA
Organism: Dujonia boleticola; assembly: GCA_029581775.1. Lineage (NCBI taxonomy): Eukaryota > Fungi > Ascomycota > Pichiomycetes > Serinales > Debaryomycetaceae > Dujonia > Dujonia boleticola. The sequence goes on along the minus strand of JARGRU010000014.1, from coordinate 593,976 downwards.
CGTCTCGTACCTGAATCTAGGATTCTCCTTATCAGTCAAGTCGGCAAACTCCGAGTTCTCAAAGTCTTCATAGTCATCAAGGTTCAACTTTTCCTTCTGCTTGTTCTCCCAGATATATACGACCCAAATCACATTAAACAAAACAAAGGCAATAACACCACAAATTACCATGGCAACCTTTGCCTTGTGATACTTAGGTGCATCTGAGGCTCTGAATGTTTGAGGACCGATCAAGTTACCAACACAGTAGCCAATTAAAAAGATGGCATTTGTAGTGATTTTCTTCGTATGGCCAGCTACATTTGAAGCAACAACTGAAATGATGCATATAAAACCAACTGCAGCAAGTGATAATAAGTTATATCCTGCCAACTGTACATGAGGAGACTTAGGGAATGCCAATAGACACTGTGCTATAATGTTGATAGCTAATGCAATAGAGCCCCAGAAAAATCTAGACCTGATGAATTTTGTACCGTAGGCAAACAAAATACACCCCACGACTTCGACGGCCCCTCCTGGCATACTCATCAAAAGCGAGTAAAGTGGGTCGTACCCCATGCTATCCGAAAGAAGGATACTTCCAAAGTTGGTGGTTGCACCATTAGGGACTTGCATAGCAATGGAGTAAAAGAAAAGCAACCAGGTTTTATAATCCGTCAATGTCTCAATTAACTGTTCCTTCTTGAACTTCCTATTTCCAAAACCTTGCTGATTAACTCTAATGCGCTCAACCACAAGTCTTTTCTCTGTTGGTTTCAAGAACCAGGCGCCAGTTGGATTGTCTGGAACATGGAAGAAAATGAAGAACCCCAAGGCAATCGTTAATACACCAGTAACTATAAACACCAATTTCCACGCTTCGATCGAGTAGGAGTGTTGGTGCTCAGCTAATCCGTGCGCAATTGCAGCTCCAACTATAGTTCCCAAACCGTTGCAGGCGAACCAATACGACACTCTAAGAAAATGCTCATCTTTTGTGTACCACTGTGCTGTAATGATAGTGAATGCAGGAGTTACAGACGACTCAAGCATTCCCAAGATTGTTCTTAGGGCAATGAATCCAGCATACTGAGGTACTGAATGTAACGCCAAAATGAGCCCCCAGAGCACAATAAATACTGAAACGGTCTTTGCAACCGGAAACTTTTGCAAGAGATACGAAGCTGGGAATACAAACGCCAAATACCCAATGTAGAAAGAGGTACCTGTCCAGGAGTATTGCTGCCCTACCATATGTAATTCTTTTCTCAAACCCAAGATTGACGCATATGAGTTCGAAATCTTATCCATAAATTGGAAACAGTAGAGAAGACACATGACAGGCAACAAGCACAAATCTATTTTCCGCAAAATACGTCTGGACGTAGCTTCATCAATTTCAATATGCTCCTCTTTGTTGTGGATAGCAAATTCTAAAGCTTCATCTGCGTCCTTAATATTCAAGTGCTTGCCATCGGAGGTTACGTACTCGAGCTCATTGCCTGCAGCATCAACGCTGACACTGGTCTTTTCATCTTTGTCCAGCATTTTTCGAGATCTGTGAAAAGTATATGCAGATTGTACTCCTCATGAGCAAAATATATCAAGATTGAGAATTTGACAGTACTTTTATACCAAAGCAAGTGAAAGGTTGAATCGACACATCCCCTGATGTAGGTTTTGCCAACTTCGTTTCGAAAGAGTTATTTCCGCGTTTGCAGCCTATGCTCACATAGTTACGATAGCGCGATTACAGTGGCTTTGATAAAAAATAAACGGTGGCTTTAGGCGGAAATAAACTTTATGCACCCTAAGTGGTTTCGGAATTGGACTCTAAATTTCCATAGTAAGCTCAGGGTATTGCTGGTAATTCTATACCATGCAAGTCTAAAATGATACTATTGTCCAGAATGAGGTAGCCCACAATTTCTATTGTGACTAGATATAACTGTGTTGCGAGACTGAATTTTAATCGACATGCGAATTATGGAGTATCAGCTGGAAATTCGCATTAAGTGGATCATTAAACATCAAACCTTATGTGTACATGATTCAACATTATTTAAAGACTCACGGGTGCTGCTGTACATGTGTGGCTCCTCTACTTGCAATCTCCAAAAGACAGTATTGTACGTCAAGGGCACATAACAGGATATAGCTGATGGACTTTTGTAACAAACTTTTCACTCCAAAACTCTAACCATGTACTATCGGTCAAAGAGACTCTCAGGATTGCAGTGTCCGTGGAATATGATTAAAGTTATGGCAGGATTAAGGTTTCAATTTAGCGCATGCAACATGTATTTCGTGATAAACGAAGAGCATCCAATCCGATGAGCCCTTGCTTTGCAGCCACGGAAAATAATTGACACATTTGAAGTATGGCCAGACTGTTGAGTAGTCGGAGATGTGGTTTACATGAGATTAAGGTTTATCGTTATAATTTTTTTATTGAATCACTAAAGAGTAGGTCACCGCTTCTACCCAGCTCTCGGCTGGAAATAGTGCTACTTACACTTTTTATACTAAGCATTTAGAGCACGTCTAAGTTGCATATCTAAAGTGTGGGTTTTCCTTATCCGTCAAGTCTGCGAATTCAACATTGTCAAAGTCATCAAAATCTTCAAGATTCAAGCTTTCTTTCTTCTTGTTCTCCCAAATGTAAGCTGCCCATATCAATGCGAGAACAACCCATGATATCACACCAGTGATCACAATGGCTAACTTTGCCCCAGTATATTGGGGTGCCTGCTTGGCTTGGAAAGTTTGTGGACCAACCAAGTTACCCACACAGTATCCAATCAAAAAGATAGCATTGGTAGTGACCTTCTTCGTGTGACCTGCCACGTTAGATGCCACTGTAGCCAAAAGACAGATGAAACCAACTGGTGCAATACTGTACAACGTGTAACCAAAGTATTGGAGATGGTTACTCTTACCAAACGCTAAACAGCACTGGGAAATCAACATAAGCGTCATGGAAACCATACCCCAGAAAAATCTTGATTTTATGAATCTGGAGCAGTAGGCAAGCAAGGCACAGCCGACCAATTCGACAGCACCACCAGGCATTTGCATCAAGAGAGATTGTGTCGTGGAATATCCGAAATCTTCATTCAAAAGAATACTACCAAAGTTGGTGATACCACCGTTAGGGATGTTCTCAGCGATGGCAAACACGAAGAGCAACCAGGTCTTGTAATCAGTTAATGCCTCTAAAAATTGGTACTTCTTGAAGTGTCTGTTACCGAAACCTTGCTGGTTTACTCTGATACGTTCAACGACAACTTTCTTTTCTTCTTCATTCAAAAACCATGCCTTTGCAGGACTGTCTGGAATATGGGACATGATAACGAAACCCAAGGCAATAGTCATACAACCGGTGATGATAAACACCAATTTCCATGCCTCAATAGAGTACGAGTGTTGGTGCTTGGCTAATCCGTATGCGATACCTGATCCCACGATACTACCCAACCCATTGAAACCGAACCAAATTGCGACTCTTAAGAACTGCTCTTCTTGAGTATACCATTGAGAAGTGATAATTGTGAAAGCTGGGGTAACAGAAGATTCCAACATCCCCAATAAGGTTCTCAAAGCCACGAAACCAGCGTAGTTGGTAACTGAATGTAAGCACAAAACAACACCCCACAAGATGATGAACACAGAGACAGTCTTTGCGACTGGGAATCTTTGCAAGAGTGCTGAAGCTGGGAACTCAAAAGCCAAGTAACCAAGGTAGAACGCGGTACCTGTCCACGAGTACATATTTCCTTCCATCTTCAAGTCCTTTCTTAAACCCAAAATCGAAGCGTATGAGTTGGAAAGCTTATCCATAAACTGGAAGCAGTATAAAAGACACATCACCGGAAGTAAGAATCTATCTATCTTTCTAAGGACCCTCTTTGCTTCTTTAGGATCAAGCTCAACATGATCTTCCTTGTTTTGGATGGCCAAGCGCATAGCATCATCCAAGTTTGCTATGCGAAGCTGCTTACCGTGGGAGGTGATGATTGCGATATCCTCTCCAACGTATTCGTGACTTCCTTCGGATTCAGAGGGCACTCTGGAGGTGGAGATGTCCACATTATTTTTCTCTTCGTCAGCCATGTTTGTAGTTGCTTCTGTATGTAGTTTGACTCGACAAAGAAGTTATATCAAAAAGTTAGTCAGAAACAGAAATCAAAGGGTATTTAAATACTTTTCATCGCCGATCAAACACCTGATGGTTATCGTATTGGAACAGATCTCGAAGATCTGACCGGTGTAGCTGAGCGGTCCGATTTCATCGGGCCTTATCAGGGCAACTTTGCAAAGATAAGCCTTTGTGCAACCACATGCGCACTGGAAGAGCATAAAAAATATTACGCCCTTTCTATTATACTCTGGCTAAAAATTGTTTGCGAAGGGCTCACACTGGGGGATTGTACAGAAGAAGCTTCCCAAATCAACAGGTGCATGCGGAAGTCCACGCGTGTGTCAGTCTTGATGCTGTAGTATATAACCTAGACGTAAGCCTCGAAGCGCAGATGTCATAGCAAGGTAGATAGCCAGATAGATAGCCAGATAAAAGAGAAGAAAATAATGGCTCGGAACCTGAGACTGCGGCTTCTCAAGTGTTCTCCTCCCTATCAACACGTATCTCAGCCTTTGGGCGGTAGGAAAAGTTACAAGTATCTAGGATGCAGTGGCTATTGTAACAGTGTCCACCAATCTGGCGTATAATCTATCCACCATCTACAAAAAAATATATTTGTGAAATTATCACATTCCTTTTACAGAGGGTTTTGCTTTCGTTCGTGGTTTGCGGAGATCTGAAATGCGTAAAAGTGATGCCTTTGCATGTTGGGGAAGCTAAACGGAGGGACGAATTCCTCTGTCAAGCTGACATCAGATCCACAGTGATGAGGTCATTGCTGTCATCCTTGCCCCACTGACCTTCGTTTTCCCCTCTTGGTCGATTCAGCAGCAGCACTTGAACAAAGCACCGTCTGGAAGCCATCTCTATAAAAAATTATCTCGCTTCTCTGTAATATTTTCCGGTAATGCATATAATTGGAGATAATCAAGGTTTACCTTATCTGATTCGCATCGAAACTCCTGAAACGAGGGTGGTAGGCGATTCGTCGGGCCGATACAGCTTAAATTTTTCGCAACAACTAGACTGTTTTAGGAAGTCCCGACTCTCGTGATGGCGCGAGTCAAGGGCTCCACACACTAAGCGATGCATTCTCATAGTAAAAATTAATCAATAATTTGGCCACTAATATAAGCCTACAGAACGTCCTACATTCTCTACATTGTTATTTCTTCATATTTTCATGCCTTATTCTTACATCGCTTATCAGACCCTATTTTATCTCTATACTTTTTTTTTTTGTTGATTGGGTACTTTCGAAAGTCGTGATATCGATACCAATAAAAAGACGTAGCGAAAAAAAAAAAAAAAAAGAAATTGCAACCCTAAATTCTTCAAAGTGCTCACACCACTTCACAATTTTTCCAAAAGTTAGTGCCTATGGACATTTTCAAGTCTCTCTAAAGCGATAAAGTTTCCTTCCTTAACCACTTGTATTCCAAACTATTGGTCTCGAGACTTGGAGAAACATCATTCCACACCAACTCGTGGTAGGTGTTGATCCATTCCTTGTCATTGTCGCTCAAAAGACTCACATCGATCAACTTTCTGCAGAATGGCACCCTAGTTACAGTATCAAATTCTAAGAATTTTCTGCCATTGTAGGATGTTCCTGATTCTTTGACGTACATCACGTTTTCAATACGAATACCGTATTCTCCATCTTCGTAGTAACCTGGCTCATTAGAAAGTAAGTGTCCTGGTTTGAGGAAAGACAATGCTGCATTTGGTCTGGGGCCGATACCAATAGGACCTTCATGGACATTCAAGAATGACCCTATACCGTGGGAGGTACCATGACCGTAGTCAAGATTATGTGACCAAAGGAATTGACGTGCGATGGAGTCAATGAGAGCACCTGTGGTGTTCTCTGGGAATCTCAAGGAACCAAGGGCAATGTTCCCCTTCAATACGAGTGTGTAGTTTTTGATTTCAGCAGCAGACGGAGTTCCAAAGTGAACTGTTCTGGTTGTGTCCGTAGTACCCTCCAAGAATTGGGAACCGGAGTCGTTGAGGTAGATCTTGTCAGGATTTATGACAGCACATGAACCCTTTTCTGGCTTGTAGTGGATGACCGCAGCGTTGGCACCTGTAGACGAGATAGTAGCAAAGGATAATCCGACAAAGTTTTCCTCCTGTTGACGGAATTCAGTGAGCTTGTCATCAGCTTCAAGTTCATCAATAAGTTCCGACTTGGCAATAAGCTGGTGCTCTAACCAGGCAAGAGTCTTGATAAGAGCTCTTCCATCCTTTAAATGGGCCAGTCTGGCACCAGCAAGCTCAACAGCGTTTTTGATACTCTTGAGGTCCTCCACAGGCGATCTGGCTTGCTCGAAGTTGCAGTTGATAGTCTGGATAACCTTCCAAGAGGCAGTCTGTGGAACAAAGAGCTTTTTAGTTTTGGAGTCCTTGAATGAAGCGGAGATGGTGGAAAGATGCTTCCAGAATTCCTCGTAGGTAGCGACTCTGACATTTATCTCCTTGAGGTAGTCAAGAACAGGCTGATCGAGTCTTATTTTATCAGTGAAGAGAACAACGTCGGCAGCAGAAGCAGAGTCCGTAGGAACGACAACGGTAAGGTATGAGTAGAACACGGGGTTGTACTCGATGTCATTACCTCTCAAGTTTAATAACCACGCAATTTCGTCCAAGGCAGTCAATACAATACCTTGGCTATTCTTGTTCTTGAGTTCTTCGATTACATTGGCTATCTTTTCTGTGCTGTCTTGTCCATGGAATTTCTTGTCCAATATCTGGACGGGGTTGGCAGGTCTTGCTGGGAGTTCTTCGAAGGTTGGCCAGATCTTGTCCACCAAGTTATCCTCAATACCCACAAACTTGACTTCCGCCTTGGAGTACTTGGAAACTTGTAACTTTTCCTTGATGATCTTTTCGATTTTTTCGGCAACTGCTAAGGTGATGAGCTTAGGATCAACTCCGATGAGGATCTCACTACCTGAATCCAAGGACAACTGGATGGCCTGGAGAACGGCCCATTCTTCCCAAGTTGGCTCATCCTTGGCACCCTGCTTCAAGAGCTTCCAGTTGAAGTCCAATTCGTTGGTAGCCTGGTTGAAGTAACGCCCATCAGTAGAGAGTCCAGCAAGGCCCTCAGGGGTGTCATTCATGCACATGACGTCTCTGGTGACAATGGCAACACCTGCAGATCCCTGGAAGCCAGAGATGAAACTTCTCTTTTGGTCAGCGTTGGAGGTGTACTCACTCTGGTGCTGATCTTCACTTGGGATGATGTAGACACCCAAGGAGTCGGAGTAATTCTGCATCTCCGATCTTAATTTGGCCAACCTTTGCGAAGTGTTGACCTCCTTTATCTCGGGAAGACACAAAGAAGCCACGTCTAAGTTGAAGACTGAGCCTTTACGAGATGAGGGGTTCGAGGATGAGGAATTGTTTCTGCTGAGAGAGATTCTTCTGTTCAAGATTACTGATCTTCTGTTGTTACGGGAAAGTAAGCCCGGAGAGCACGTACAGTTAGCGCACTGAGCTCTGGAAACCTTACGCATTATGGATGATTATTTAGCTATCAGGTGCGAATAGTACTATTTCTTAATGTCGTTTAGACCTTTATAGACTGTATTATAGTGGATTCTTGGTGTGCTTAAGCTTTACTGGCAGAGCAAGATGAATTTTTCTGGTCTTACTTTGTAATCACTCCACTGAAAGTCGTTACGCCTTGTGGTGGTGTGTGGATGAGACTGACGAGATTTACCTGCAGGATCGCGAATGGCTGTCAATATGGCAATACAGTGAAAAGACTTGAGATGATCTAAAGAGTCAGATTGCAAGTTAGAGTCTTCTTCAGAAATGTCGAACTGGGATCCGGAGTCTGTGATTCAGGTATGTATAGATGAGAAATTGGAAACTGAATATATATGGCCTATAGTTTTAGAGAAAAAAAGAGAAAGGGAGGGACCGAACCGTTTGGTGACAAGCAAAGTTTGCGGAAATCCGAAGCTGCAAGTGGCCAAGAGCCATTTGTGCGAACGGGTCCACGAACCCTACCATTTCAAAAGCACAATAAAGCAGCACACCTCCCACCAGAGGAGGGGAAAATGGAAAGCTTGTCGTATTATTAGGACCTGGAGCGTCCTAATGCTGCTAATCTTCGTGTAACTCACGTAACCTCTCAGGGAACTCTTGCAACTTTTCACCGCAACTCGGCTGTAAACACTCTGGCTATGCATACCAAGAACAATCTACTAACCTTCCTTTGTAGTCAATTGAGACTCTCTATTCGACTGGTGACCCTGACAAGGTCAAAGTAATACAGCTGTCGCTTCAGAAGCTTCAGAAGTCCCCAGATGGACTACGTCTAGCGCAAATGCTACTCTCTCAGCCCTCGAGAAACTGCCAATTTTTCGGGGCATTGACCTATACAGTAGTAATCAATAACGGAGAGTTGTCTAAGTCTGATGTCATCCCCTTTGTTAAATTGCAAATACAGCATCTTTTACATCAAACACAACAGGAAGGACTACTTGGACCTGGACTATTCATCACACGTAAACTTTTGTCTAACATATCGTTGCTATTCATAAACTACTCTGATGTATTCAGCTGCCCTTTAGCATGTCTTTTGCTAGCACTCTCTGGGGCTGCGGACAAAGAATTCGAAGCTTTTCTTGGAGAGAGTAGCTCTACTGATCCTTCTTCCCAGAAGGCAATTGATACTGGCATGATACGACATCTTCTTTCTTCGCTTTCGCTCCAGCAACTTTCGATCTTAATCTTGTTTTCCACTATCGTGGTGGAAGACATATGTAAGATAGAAAGCTCTAGTCTGATACATGAGTCTGTCATCTCAGGGCAAACTTTCCAAATTACCGAACAAATTTTTGAATACCTAGACAGCACGGGCAACCCAGTGGAAACGAGATTGGACCTCACTGGCTTGGAATGCCTAATGTCTTGGGTAACATACACTTCACTTGCTGAGGACAACTCGACCATCAGATATTCGGATCGAAGCAAAGTGCTCATTGACTTCCTACTCAGGCACTTAGATCTCTCCATTGATGCTGAAGTTATCCATAAGGCAGTGCTTGTGGCAACCGAGATTGTGGAGATAAATCCAAGACTTTTGAACCACGATTCCAGAAACTTACTTAAGTTGACAATTTTTGGTCAAGGTCAATTTGGACCAGCTTATATTCAGAAGCTATCTGTGGGTCACCAAGAGGGACAGGTTGAAGAGGAGGAGTCACTTCTTGCTATGGTGAATCTCATCATCACCTTGTTGAGCCATGACATACTTCATTTGGCAAAGACCCTAACCTCTGACGAATCGCAACTAGTTTTAAAAATGTTGATACAACTAAGTAACTTTCCTGGTGTCCCGATAGAAGATGAGCAGCTTTCTGACCTCATTCTTCTGTTCTGGGAAGACTTGGCCAACGTCTTCATTGACGATGAGGATGTCTTCGATAACCTATTCGAGGCCGAGGAAAAGCTTGAATTCAACATTGCACGGAACTCACTTTTCCAACAAGTTTGCTCCGTCTACTGGAAAAAGATCCATTTCCCACAAAACGAGAGGGTATTCCAATCTATAAGATCTGAGTTCTTGCACTACAGAAGTAATGTTGCAGATCTTTTCATAGTTACCTACTCGTTATTGAAAGAGCCGTTCTTTCAGCTACTTGCCGAAAACATCTATAACGAAATTAAAAATAGACAATTGGTGGATCTTGAGAGCTCTCTATATCTATTGTGCAAAGTTACTGAAGACTCTGCATATTTAGAATCACAGTCATTGATTCTATTGAGACATATAGAGCCGATATTCAACGAATACGGTCTTATTCTGATGCTTTCAAATTCAGATCTTCCTAAAGGCTCATTTCTATACCCAACCACTATAAACTTCCTATCATCCATCACCTTCTACTTCAAAAGTGAAGCGGGAACTTCTTCTTTGGGAGATGTGTTTGATTTTCTTTTCAGGATCTTACTCAGTGGTGACATTCAACTATCCCTTCATTGCTCCAAGACCATATTGAAGATATGCCAGGAATGTCGAGAGAAATTGCTTGCATTTTTACCAAACTTAGAAACCTTTTTGGTTGAAATGTTGAGAAACAAAGATGTCGATAATTTAATTAGACAAAGGATGACCAATAGTTATACATCCATCGGCAGGTGTGTGCGACTGGAACCTCGTTTTGCAGAAATATTAAGAGGTGAATTGACTGAGCTAAAATCCATAATAGACCAACAAAAGACTATACTGCTGTCGGATGAAAATTTTGGCGACTACCTTACTTCCCTCTTGACTTGTGTCGTGGAAATCGGCAAAGCTAGTCAGATTCCGGAAGAAGCTGAAGACTTTTACAACACGGAGCAACAACAGCAAGTCCTCAAATATTGGGAGGAAGACCCATTGGGAATCCAAGCGCTCGTTTTAGATATCGTCAAAGACTTCTCATTAGATGCTACAAAGCTGTTCCCATATTCTTCCGGCTTACTTTCAGATTCTCTTGTTACAGAGAAGTGCTGTCTCATTTTGAAGAGCGGACTTGGTGAAGCGATAAAGGGGCCGTTTGTATTTCCCCTCTTCACTATTTTGGATTATATCGTTATGAAGATTCTGGCATGTACGTCTTCGGCTAAGGGTGCATCGTCAGTTACTCATCTATACTCCCTTTTAGAAAGCGTAATAATAGTGAACCCTCCACAGCTAACATCGGAAGTTGTCGGTCAAATCTTGCAATCGGCATTTGCAAGTCATTTGGGATACTTCATGGTTGATCCTGATTTGATACACAGCTCACTATCTCTCTTCTCCACCATTTTGGAGAAGAAGCCTTCGTTGATAGTTCATATCAATCCACTCTTCTCCTCAACCATTGTGGAATTTGCATTAGCTGGGCTACGCGCAAAAGAACCCTTGGTGATCAAAGTGGCATCGAAATTTTGGCTCACGCTTCTAGCTTTGAAAAGGGGGACTCTAGAAGATCAATCAACCATCGCTCAATTGATGACCTCAACTCCAACAGGGCAAATATTTGTACATACTCTACTTCAGTCTTTCATTGACACCTCTAGGTCGAACTTAGAAAGCTACTACCAAGTCTTCAGAAACCTCATCACGAAATATCCTACGCATTTCAAGAAATGGATGCTTCTGTCCTTTGAACAGATCAATATTGATAATGAGGCTCCTTCTAATGGTGAAGAAGTCCATAAGAAAAGGAAGGTTATAGAAAAGAACGTTTCCGATAATCTTGTGAATAAGTTAGTTGTATCAAGAGGACTGCGGACCGTCAACACTATACTCAAGAGTTTCTGGTTAGAAGCGAATGGGCTAATCGAATTTAATACAAGAAGTTACTGAGGTTGCTCGTTTACTCAAGCTTGCCTATAATGACACACAATTCTACATTTGCATATTAGTCTCTTAACAATTGTAAGTTCGTTTATTAATCTCCAACAAATACAAGCTAAATGGGAAGAATAGCACCCAATCCAGAGATCAACACAAAAGATCTCAATGAGCTTGAGTAGAGTTTATGTCAATCGATCCGGAGTTAGAATGCATGTAGGATATCGTAGTTCGTGAATATAGCTCAATTATTACTAAGCATGCACTTAACCAAGCATAGAATCAAGTTCTTTGCATAACAAGTCACATTCACTACTGAATTCAACTTCTCCGAGACTCATACCTTGATATCTTATTCTCGTGGTTCCATTGTAACTGTCTTGTCTAGCCTTGACCCTGAAATTGAATTCTTTCATGGTAACTTTTTCGATTATAGATTGGAATTCTGTGCTCTCTTGGTTGTCAGCCTTTTCTTTAAGCTTTCTCAATTCGTTAGCACTGACTCCTAACAAAGTTTTGGCTTCATTGTCAAACAAAGTCATCCATAATTGGCCACTTGAATCTATCACAGAGGCGTTTAAGATATATCTGTATTCTGGTTCTGCGAATGTGATGTCACATCTTTCACATCTCCAACCATCGCTGTTGTTATCGACAACCTTACGGTTACATGGAGATCCGTTAACGTCATTGTTACATGAAGGGTAGCAGAAGTTTCCATCATTTGTCTTGAGGAAAGAAATAGTTGCCTTGATATTGAAATAATCTGGTTTCTCATTGAAACCCAAATTTTCCTCTTGAGCCTGGAGTATAGTTTTACGATCAGATTGAAGTGACCTACTAGCACCACTTTCTTGTTTCATAGTTTGGTACGTTTCATTCTTACCCTTGTTATCGTACCATCCCTTCAATTGGAATGCTTCTGTGGTGTCAGGGTTAGCAATCAAAGATCCTCCGGGAGTCAAAGATAATGATCTGCCACCGAAGTCTGAAACTTTGCAACCTTTGAATGCAACAACTGTGCCTTCACTGATACTAAAGTCAACCGCCGTCTGGTTCCAGAGGCCAACATTCATAGCAAAATTGGAATCGTCCACTATAGTAACATTACGTCTATCGAATGGCTTACCAGTAGATTTGGCTGTGATTTGGAATACAGGTTCCACCTTTTGTAAGACACCAATCACGTCAGTAATGGAGTTTGGTTCGACATTTTGTAATTGATCCAACTTAACAAAATTGTAGTTGATTTTAGGAACGTCGTTACTACTGACATCGAAACACTCTTCGATAACGGTGTCTCTGTCAAGTGACAACTCGTAAGGGTGGCTCAAGTGAGAAAACTGTGGTTTGGCTTGTTGAAGACGGGCCTTAGAAACGTAGTAGACTTTGCCCTCTTCAAGCTCCTGTGAGAACTTTTCAGCCATTTCGTTAAAGGCAGTGGCTCTAATTTCATCGGATTCGTCAAGAAGATTGACGTTGAAAAGCTTACCCTCGCCTCTAGCGTTGGACCATGTGCGAATGTCACCCTTATAGGAGACACGAGCCTTGATTGTCCACTGGTTTTGGTATGGAGAAAGTTGTTCAATAGCATTTACATGACGGAGTGGACCGGAAACAGGTGCTGGGTGTGAGGAGGAAGAATTTGATTGCTTGGCGACAGCTGGGGTTGGCGAACGGGTGGTGCTGTTTGTACCATTTGAGCCGTTCAGCTGTTGCTGCTGCTTCTTGGCCAACTCTAAAGTGTCTTCATCTGGATGTTCAGCATAGTAACTGTCAACGCTGATCAAGTTAGCGCTGACCTTGGTGCTGCTGGCCTGCTTCACTTCCAAATCTTGAATAACCATGATGTGCTTCTGGGAGGTAACCACCTCGTACTTCTTAATACTGATAATCGATGTTTTCTTGAATCCATTACTTTCACAGTATGGAATGCATTCACTTGGGATTAATCCGTGTAACGAGTAGACACCATCATTCAAGAGAACTCTGTATCTTACAGAGGATTGGCCACTCTCATCCTTCTGGTCAATTACCTTAACGTTGGAGACTTGAGCAATAATTGGCTTATTCGTGAACAAGTGAGACTCTTTGTTTGAAAGGATACCCTTGAGGGCACCTGCTGTAAGTCCAAATTCAGACATGTTTGCTAGTATTTGGGTTTACTGGTAGTAGTGGAGTAGAAGAGCACGCAGTGAAAAAGTGATCCACGTCTTGCTCAAATTCAAATCATAACAGAAAATCAAAATAAGATCGCCACTTTAGCGCGTTTTGGGTGTGCAGATAAAGCGTGCACATCTCTTAGACCCGTGGTATTTCCGAAGGCCGGCATACAAGGTTGCAACAGCCTCTCCAGTAAGGCATTCTGAAGGGCTCCACAAGCTGACTAAATTCATGACTTTTTTATCTAAAATTATATATGTTAAAGCTAATTGTATATAGGTTTGGGTTTTTACCCGCTACTCCTCTTCTTCGACTCAACTTATCTTCTATATGTTCTTTTTATCTCTTCTAATTGATTCAAGCCTCTGACATCGGAGGCTTGTTAGAATTCAAAATATGCTGCGTTATGTCTCATTCTCTCTCACTTTGGCACCTATCGACCCACCTGGGGCAACGGATACCTCCATTTCAGGTTTGTCTAAAGCTTTGGCTGCAAGGCAACAGCATTGACAAGCTCGTCCTTCTCGTTAACTCTGCAAGCACCTGACTTCAACAAAGCCTTGGTCAAGTCGTCTATGAGATCATCGGCATTCTCAATACCAATACAGAGTCTGATTAAGTCTTCTGGGAAGTCTCTTTCTTCTCTGGTCTTAGCATCAATTGAGGCATGCAGCATCTTGCATGGCATAGATATGAGGGAGTTGACACAACCAAACAGGACGGCGATTCCGAAAATGTCTGTAGATTCAACTATTCTTTCGGAAGTACGAATGTCACCGGTTTCGAAGGAGAGAACAGCACCAGCCCCACGGCACATCGACTGGTGAAGCTCGTACTGTGGGTGTTCCTTGAGACCTGGGTACCTCACCTTGAAGCCTACAGACTGCAAGAATTCTGCGATCTTTAAGCAGTTTTGCTGTTGTCTCTCCACTCTGATGGCAAGAGTTCTCAAACCTCTGCACAACAACCACAGGTCAAATGGAGACAACCCACAGCCTGTAGAATTGATAACGAAAAAGATACGCTCGGCTAATTGTGGCAGTCTGGTGGCCATAACACCGGCCATGATGTCGTGGTGACCATTGAGGTACTTGGTGGCAGACTCGTACTGGATGTCGACTCCCAAGTCGAGAGGAGTCATGAGCACAGGCAGCATCATTGTGTTGTCAAAGACGACAATACAGTCTGGGTTGACGAGATGGGCGTGGGTGGTGATCAGCTTGACGTCACACACCTTGATGAGGGGGTTAGTTGGCAGTTCCAAGAAAATCATCTTGATGTCAGGAGTGATCTTGGACTTGATGAGTTCGGTATTGGTGGTATCGTGATGGTGTACCTTGATGTCACCCTTATTGTTAAGGTAAGTAAGGAGTCTGTGAGTGCCTCCGTATAAGTCGTCACCGGCAATGACTTGGTCGCCAGGCTTCAAGAGTCTGGTAATGACGTCTAAGCATCCCATACCACTGGTGACGGCGTAGACCAGGTGTGCCTTCATGATCTTACAAAGGTGGTTTTGCAAGTAGGTTCTAGTTGGGTTTCCCGATCTGGTGTAGTCATACTCACCCATATTGGAAAGGGATGGCTGCTTGAATGTGGCAGATTGGTAAAGCGGAGGCACAGAAGCATTGTATTGATCTCCAGACTTGGAGAGAACAAGTTCAGTTTCAATAGAGTAATCCTTGGTCATGATCGGGCGCTAATTATGTGTATGTGTGAGTGTGTGTTTTTTCTTTAGTATCGTTTATTGATATCGCTGGGCGTGTGTGGTGTGTTTATGGTAACACTTAACTGTGGCAACTCTGTTTTATTTGAAAAGTTGAGACTGAAGCGGGCTGTGGTCCTGCTGATTTACGGGTGCACGGACTGGTAACTATGCGGCTATCAGGCTTTACAGAGTGATGTGAACTGATGAATCTATCCAAATGGGTGATAATTGGAGAGAAAAAAAAAAGACGAAACCTAAACAAAAGGAAGATAATGTGAAAAATTTCACCATCTATCTATAGAGCCACTACGAGTGATAAAAAGGAATGAAAGATGGGTCACTTCTCACCCGTACACCCGGGATAATCGGGCATGTTTTTAGGTGCAACACTTTTCTTTTACAGTATTTTGGCAGAAAGCGCATACAAAACGCTTGCGCTCACTATGACTAATTGACTCCGGCACCGATAAAGGCGGTCGTGTAATGCACCAAAATACTCCACAAGCGATGATGATGGGGCACGTGACTGCACCATGTAGGTTTGACGTAAACCTTAGGGTAGGACTGAGTAGTTGACTCTGGCATTCGTCTGTATTCTAAACGCTTGATGGAGCAGTTCTTGAACTGCATTGGAAATCATTTTACTCATTTCCATCTCTATAAGTATTGGCAAAGACCCCCTTGTAGCGTGGCGCTCCCTCTACTGATACAATTGGAGTAGGATCGAGATTGGTCAGAGCTACTGGAACTGTTCAGAAGCCCCGAGGGTAACTCGACCATTGTCGCTAGATATGTACTTCAATGTCTCATAAGGCACCATGTGAAAGGTGGATGTGGACGTTCTTTCAAACGACGAGCTTCTTCTTGAAATGCAACCGTGAATCATATGAGCAACTAGGCTACCTCCCAAATCGGTTGAATCGATCTGAATCCTTACGTGGACATGTGCTTCTCTTTACATGTATCACAACTCTAATATTACTTTCTTATTTTATGTAAATATATACTATCTAGTACCAGAGTATCAAAGTGTCATATAATGACAGTGTCTTCAATTATGCAGAATCTGTTATGGATCTATTTTTTTTTCTTCTTTTTCGATTTTTGAATTATTTTGATTTTTGCTTGTATGTAGCCAGTCTAATGTTGTTGCTAGTGGGTTCACATTGGTATGTACCTTTTTCATTGAAAGAAAGTATGGTATACAAGGCACAAAGAAAACAAGTTGATGAAATCTTTAGCTTGTTTGACTTCTGAACGAAGGCTGACAGCTATGTAACTGATGGCATCCGTCATCAGTATGCGCTCAAAGCACTCCTTTTGTTATTCTTCGAGTTCTTTCTCGTGCTACTACGATTCTTTCAACTAGGTCATTTGGTTAGCCTTCTGTCTCTCTCCTTTTTTGACTTTTTTTTGTTCGTTTATGTGATGATGAAATAATGATGGGGTTGAGTAGTTGAGTTCCAGTCGCTTACAAGTCAGCTCTGGTGAACTTACTGATGTCATTTGGTTCCTTACCAAGAAGGACCTTTGGTCCAGAGAAAGGCTCACATGATTCTCTTCCTGAGTATGGACCTGGCTTGACATCTTTACCTGCCTTTAAGTCTTGGAGAAGCTTTGTGGTCGATTCAGGAGTCAAGTCTTCGTGATAGTCATCGTTTACGGCCAACATTGGAGCATTGACACAGGCACCCAAACATTCAACCTCTTGGAAAGTGAACAACTTGTCGTCAGTGGTTTGGCCCGGCTTGACACCAAGGGTTTCCTTGACTGCCTTCATGATATCATCAGATCCACATAATTGACATGGAGTGGTGGTACAGACTTGAATGTTGTACTTACCCATTGGCTTTCTGTTGTACATGGTGTAGAAAGTGGCAACTTCGTAGACTCTCATAGGTGGCATGTCCAACAACTTGGCAACGTAGTTCATGACGGAAATGGAGGTGAATCCTAATTGACGTTGACCCAAGTCTAAGAGAGGCATGACGGCACCCTTCTTATATTGAACAGGATATTTAGAGATGACTTCCTTGGCTCTTTCCAAGTTTTCCTTGTTGAATTCGAAAGGGGTGTTTTGGTTGTCTTCAGTAGTGTCACGGTGAACAGAGATAATGGAGGAGGATCTGGCAGCGTTGACTCTAGCAGCGGCACCAATGGCTGGGCGTGAGAATGAGTTGACAGAAACCTTTGCTATATTGCGGAACATTTTTTTCTATCGGTATTATGAGGTCCGAAGTGGGGGGTGGATGGGATGGGGGTAAATCGGTACTTAATTGTTATGAAGTCAGAAAAAATTTCGCTTTTAGAATTTTTTGGCTGTAAATGAATATTTTGGTAACAAGCGTTACAAACAAGCACATTTTAGTAGGGGACATTTTTTTTTTTTGATTTGTTTGGCTGAATGATGGTTTGTGTGCAGGTAAAACTCTTCACAAAATGTAATTTAGTTTCGCGAAACATCATTGGATGGAATTGTGTGCAGGATGTAGTCGTAGATAGAGAACGGTGGTGTTGTAGGTGGACTTCCTCCAGTGATGAGAATGAGAATTATTACTCATAATCCAGATCTTAGGAGTGATTCACTTGAGCTATTCCATTACCATTGTCATTTCAAAACGAACAACAAAATTCACTACCGATGAATATTACACTACTTTAGAGCCGAGATAGGAATATAAAACATGCAATACTTTCATGAAAATTATTCATGAGCATCTACATGCAAACGAAACGAGCTCTCTCCATCAGCTTGATCCATATTAGTGGCTGACGTATACTAGCTACTGAGTAAGCCGCATAGAGTCTACAAATACGCATTACCCTCTACGATTGAAGTATCATCACGTTGACTTCTTCCAGGCTCGAAACTGCAGATGGGCAGTCTCGCCTAGTGGTTGCAACAATCTAGCCGATCCGTAGAGACCAAAAATATCCCCATACAAATATTGTTGGTTGCAACAATAGTGCGCCAACCGACTTCCAAAACACACCTTAGAGAGTGCCTTGCCCACTAACACCCCTGGACGGCAATGTAGATAATAAAGCATTCTCGGTATTGTATTGTATATCCAAGGCGTGCATTCTCCTCCTTATATTAGCTTCGCTGCCCTGTCTCTCTCCACATATATGTATGTCGTGGAAACGTCGACACATTATTCCGGTTCCCCTCTCTGTTTTATCTTTGATCAATTTCTATTGTCCTGTACATAAAATTTGAAAAATCCTTGTTGCCAATTCTGCTACACTACCACAATCGCACAATCACCGACCGGCTCGCAAATCGTTCTGTGAGGACTAAACGGACCCGTTCACAACGTTTTTCTCCTCCAATCTCGAGGCAGTAACATCAAAAGCTCTTTACTGGGCTTATTTGTGACCCCATTCGACACGCAGATCACGCGTATATCACCCTAAACTCATACTGCGCAGAAGCAGTTGCTCACATTTTCCTGCCTAATACATACCAAAAAAAGAAAAAGACTATCCTTTTCGATACATACCTCGTAACCAAGTGCCGCGCAATCACTATACAACCCCAAATAAGCACACCTCATCAACAACATACATGGACAGAAGTAACAACTCGTTCCGAAGGAACTTTGAAACTCCTCGATCGCCGTCGAGATCCACGAGAAACAACTTGGAACTCCCAAGAATAGAGGGCGCCGCTGCGGATAGTGGCGGTATGCCTTCAACATCTCCCAGAAGGCGAAACAAAGGCAGCATATTCTCAGACCGGTACATCCCCAACAGAACAGGAGTCGATCTCCAGGCAGCTTTCAGTTTATCAAATCAGGAAATCTTTCCCGACCTCAGAAATTCTCATTCACTGGGAGGTCGTAACGGCTCTGGCAGTAACGGTAGCGGGGGTCATTCACTCGCGGGTTCAGGTTCTGGCTCGGGAATTGTTGGCGATAACGATATAGACATCAGAAAAGAAGAAGAAGCAAACAAGACATTTTCTACTATCCTAAAGGCAGAGCTCTTCGGAGACAATGTTCCCATGGCCACGGCCAGCATGGGAGCGATCAAGAGACCAGTGCTGGCCACGGGATCTCATGGGAACGGCGCAATTGGAGGATCAAGTATCACTGGTGGTACCTTCTCGTCGGGCTCTGCGTCCGCTTCCCTAGCAGGAGGAGGCATTGCAGGCAGCTCTAGTGGTGGCACCGGATCCGGTGTCGGCGTAGGAGGTGTCTCCTCTGGTCGTACAACTCCGCCTAGATCGACACGAGGTGGCGTTCAGGGTGCTCAAGCAGCCGAAACGTCCTCTACTCCAAGACAGTCATCCAATCTCTTCACATTCCAATCGCCCAGCAAATCGCGTCCGGTTTCGCGAGATCTCCAATCTGAGCTCTATTCGCTCTCGCCTGTGCGTCAAGACTCGCAGAAGCTTCTACTTTCGCCGCAAAAGAAACCGAGAAACATCTCAAAAGTTCCATACCGTGTTCTTGATGCCCCTGAACTCTCTGATGACTTCTACTTGAATTTGGTAGATTGGGGATCGCAAGATATCTTGGCGGTAGGGCTAGGCGACAGCGTTTACCTTTGGGATGGAGCCACACAATCGGTAGACAGGTTATGCAACCTTTCAAACAAAGACAAAGTCACCCTGTTGAACTGGATTGGGCTGGGAACACATCTAGCAATAGGGACACTGAAGGCACTAGTAGAGATCTGGGACGCTACAAAGATGAAGTGTATTCGTACAATGTCAGGGCACACTCTAAGAGTGTCGTCCCTTTCGTGGAATGAGCATATATTATCACTGGGGTCTCGAGATCGCTCAATCTTGAACCGTGATGTCCGTATAGCAGAGCATTACGTTAATCGACTCGAGCACCACAAACAGGAAGTATGTGGCTTGAAGTGGAACGTTGAGGAAAACAAATTGGCACTGGGCGGTAATGACAACAAGCTCTTTGTTTGGGATGGGGTAAATAATTCACCCGACCCCTTGCACCTGTTTCATGACCATACGGCAGCAGTCAAGGCAATTGCATGGTCTCCACACCAACGAGGTATACTAGCATCTGGTGGAGGAACAGCCGATAAAACTATCAAAACATGGAACACACTTACTGGCCAATTATTGAATAATGTGAACACAGGCTCTCAAGTCTGCAATTTAGCATGGTCGAAGAACTCCAATGAATTGGTCTCCACGCATGGATACTCAAGAAATCAAGTTGTAGTATGGAAGTACCCTTCCATGCAACAAGTTGCACTGTTAACTGGACATACATATAGAGTACTTTACTTGTCGCTTTCTCCCGACGGCGAAACTATAGTTACAGGAGCTGGCGATGAAACCTTACGATTCTGGAATGTGTTTGAAAAGAACAGAAATGATGAGCCGCCATCTTCTGTATTATTGGATGCTTTTCTGCAATTGAGATAGGGTTTGCTGAGCTCTTTTTATTTGGCATTTATGAATAGGAAGACTATATATTGACAGATATGTAATGATAAATATTCTTTTACACTTCAATAATTTGAGTGTGTTTGGCATCCAATTTGTAATCGAACAATCGCAAATCCAGCACTGATTACCCTAAATGTGAACGCCTAAATCGCTTGACAAAATAAAGATTTTTTGGACAATAGAGTGATGCTGAGAAAAAAAGGAGGCTTGAAAAAATAATAATTTTTTACGACATGCGGCATGTGATGTGCATATTTAGATCGAACTGCAAGTTGATGCGTTTTTTGACACATACGAAGACAAAAAAAGGGTTTAAAAGGGCCGATAAAGAGTATCTAAAGCCCTTGTGTATATTCTAGGGTCGCCTAAAGATAAATCTCACCACCGTATCGAAATTGTGGATTCAATTTTGAAGAGCGAAACTGAAATTGTTCTAGTAAGTGAGATTGTGATTCTGCCCGTCCCTTCCGCCATTTCAAGATTAAGCGCTTTCCAAAAGTAACGTAAACTTTTTGCAGAGTAAAGGAAAGGAACATGAATCTTGTTTTCTTATCTTCACTTCTGCAAAATGAATATCAGCTGATGGCATGGTCTTAGTGGAACTAGAGCCCATTGTAAAGATTCTCGAGCCGAAGTGACTTAGAAGAGATACACAATCTGAAATGATTCCATGCTTATACATTAAATCCCTTAATCCCGAGATCTAAGTACGTACTCTTTGCATGCTATCACACAAGCACTAAGTCAAAATTAGGACTGTCCTCTGCTCATAGTACTTGCTTCTGTTCGGTGGAAGATTAAGTACATGCACCTAAATCTTTTTCTTCACACAATATCAACTATGAGTGCAAAAAGAGTGAGAATGGTTCATTGACCCTCCACTCAGTCACACGGGACATTTTGTTGCGGATAGTTGGGTTCATTATCGGAATGATTCCGTTTATCGTCCATGTACAGCATGCAAATATAGATGAAGAGAGAAAAGGCATTGGTGCATGCATCAATCAGGTCATCAAAAAATAAGATAAATGCATGCAACTTTAAAGCCAATTAGACAACTTTCCCGCACCTTTACGTCTGTTAAATGCATCCACATACCAATACCTAAAAGTTTGAAAATGACATTTATCAAATACATGTTATAAGTATAAGCACAACAAGCAAGCGTAGAGTTTTTTTTCTTCGGCTCAAGAAATGGTTCTTGAACTGAAACTCGTGTTATTAGCGATTTGAAGATTATGCACAACATTTTATCAAATTCAGGTGATGGCTCTTTGACACTCTGTACATGCGTTGAGTTGAATAGTTGGAGCCGTAGAGTCTACTGGCCCTATTTAATTGTCAATCTGAAGTTAGGTGGCAAAATAGGATAGAGACATTATTCACTCTGTCAATCCCTCCAGGTATAAATTCTGTATCATTCTCTTTCCAGATGGCCGTTTGCAGAGAAAGAGCTATAAACACATCCATTAACCATGTCCTCTAAGAATGAAGGTTTGACCTCAGTGGTAAGCATCACTAGTACAGGAAAGCCAAACGACGTTGCAGATCATGAAGTTGACCTAGCAGCACTTAATTCAAGATCAATCTCAATTGGAGAGGTGGGTGCGTCTCTAAGCATTAACCAGAAGCAGTTCATTTTGAAAAGATTAAACTATGACAAGTTAATCTCCTTGGAGAAAATGCCTATTGGTGCAATCTTCATGATTGAAAAAATTGAAAACTTGCCGCTAGAGGAAGCATTGGAGATATTGGCTGACACAGTCGACAAGTTTGAAGATGATTTTAATTACCCCGTAGAAGATTTTGACTTGCTTAGTAGATTACTTGCATCAAAGCCCCCAGACGTGGGAGTCCAATTGGAACTTCCTTCCAAGTTAAAGGAGACATTGAACAAAGGATTTAATGAAGAAAAGAAGCATCTTTCAATCACCAGCGAGATAAGTTCTGCTGATGACAAATTGGAAGCGGTTAATATAAACACTCATGAAATCATCGATTGGGATTTGCAAGTTAGATTAGAGGCCGCTATTATAGCATACCATTCGCCATATCCGGAGGTAAGAGCTGTCACTGATCCATACGACGATCCGACAATACCATGTGAAACTTTCAGAGCATATGTTATTGGAATCATCTGGTTAGGAATTGGTCTGTTCGTGAATCAATATTTTGCAAATAGATTGCCCAGTATTGCGTTAGGTACTGACGTTGCTCAAATCTTCTTTTACCCATCGGGATTGTTGTGGTATTATGTTGTTCCTAATTTGACTATACCACTTGGTAAATATTCTTTTCCTCTCAGCCCAGGACCTTGGACTTATAAAGAACAAATGTTTGCAACAATTATGTTCTCGATTGGAGGTGGTAGTCAATATGTATCATCCATGATTATGGCTCAGCGACTTGAATTGTTTTACGGATATACTTGGGCTTCTTGGGGATTCCAAGTATTGTTGTCTCTCTCAACTAATTTTATGGGTTTCGGATTTGCAGGTATCCTCAGAAGATTTGCGTGCTATCCTGTCAAAGCGATATGGCAATCAGTTTTGCCAACCATTGCTTTAAACAGGGCATTACTTAAAGGAGAGACGAAAGAAAATATCAATGGTTGGAAACTCTCGAAGTATAACTTTTTCTTTATCACTTTTGGCTTGAGCTTTCTTTATTTTTGGATCCCAGATTACTTGTTTCAAGCTCTTTCTAACTTCAATTGGATGACATGGATTGCACCACAAAACTTCAATCTAGCTGCTATTACTGGTGGTTTTTATGGACTTGGCCTAAATCCAATACCCACATTTGATTGGAATATGATAGGAACTTCCGGTATGGTTCAGCCATTGTATGCTCAAGTAGCAAACTATGCTGGTTCGCTAGTAGCTTTCGTTGTCATTTGTGGGGTTTACTGGACAAATAACAAATGGACAGCTTACCTCCCCATAAATTCTAACAGACTTTTCAATAATCGAGGTGGGCCATACCGTGTTTCTAAAATATTGAATGAAAATGGAATATTTGACGAAGCCAAGTACAGGGAATATGGACCACCATTTTATTCCGCTGCAAATTTGGTCCTTTACGGTGCATTTTTTGCAATCTATCCATTTTCTTTCTTTTATGAAACCATTCTTAGATGGCGGGATTTTCTTGAGATTACCAAAGGATTGATCAAGTCGATAAGAACATTCAAAGGCTCGGGGCTAGAGGACTTGAGAGACCCTCATTCAAAAATGATGTTCAACTATAAAGAGGTTCCAGATTGGTGTTTCATTGTAGTTTTGGTAATCTCGGTTGTGTTGGCTATTCTTTGCGCAGAATTGTATCCCACAGATACTCCAGTATGGGGTATATTCTTCACTCTTGCTCTTAATTTTGTATTTTTAATTCCAATAACTGCACTTCAAGCAACCACATACTTTAGTTTTGCCTTGAATGTCTTGGTTGAATTAATTATCGGTTATGCATTACCAGGAAAACCAACTGCATTGATGTTCCTCAAATCACTTGGTGTTACAATTGACCAGGGTGCACAGAACTATATAAGTGATCAAAAGATGGCCCACTATGCCAAAATACCGCCCCGTGCTCTTTTCAGAGGTCAATTGCTTGCCGTGCTCATAAATTGTTTCATCGGTTTGGCTGTTCTCAACTGGCAAATCGATAGCATGAAGGATATTTGCACACCACGAAACAAAAAGAAGTTTACTTGTCCAGGAACGACTACATATTTCTCTTCCTCCGTTATTTGGGGCCTCATCGGTCCTAAAAAAGTGTTCAGTGGGTTGTACCCCGTCATGCAGTATTGTTTCTTGATTGGATTCGTATTAGTGTTCCCTTGTCTTGCCTTCAAATGGTACGCACCAAAAAAGCTCACAAGATACTTCCAGCCATCGGTGTTCTTAGGCGGTATGCTGAACTTTGCTCCCTATAATTTGACCTATTACACAGGAAGTATGTACGTTGGCTTTGCATCAATGTGGTACGTTAGAAGTAGATACGGGGCTTGGTGGGAAAAGTATAACTATATTTTGGCAAGTGGTATATCCGCTGGGATTGCATTCAGTGCAATTATCATATTTTTCGCAGTTCAATATCATAACAAGCCAATTACCTGGTGGGGTAATGATGTTGACTACTACGGAATTGATGGTGGAAATGGTCCCCAAAGTCTTCTTGTTGCATCTGTAGACGCTCCTGATGGATACTTTGGACCCAGAATCGGACATTTCCCCTAGGTGGTCGTCGTGGACATATTGACAGATATGTAACAATATATATGTTCTTTTATATTTCAATAAATTTGAGTGCGTTTTACATTCAATTTGTAACCGAGCAATAGTAATCCAGCACTGTCACCCTAAATATGAGCATATAAATCGCTTGACATAAATGAGATTTTTGGGACAAAGTATTTTTCTGTGACGTGATTTGAAAAAATAATTATTTTACGACATGCGTATTTTGAAAGTGCATATTTAGATCGAACTGCGAGGTAATGCAACTTTTGACACATTCGAAGAAATAAAAAGGGTCTAAAAAGGGCCCATAAGAGTACTCTACAGCCTTTGGGTATATTCTTGGGTCGCCTAAAGATAAAGACTTGACATTTTCGAGCCGTTTCAAAACTGTGGATTCTTTTTAGAAGAGCGAAATGAAAATTGAGGTTTTGGTTTAGTCCGTCCTTTCCGCCACTACCAGATTGAGCACTTCCAAAAATAACATAACCACCTTTTGAAATAATGTAAAAGAACATAAACTTGTTTTCTTATATTCACTTCTGCAGAATGGACTTCTCATTTTTATTATTACAATTAATAATTAATAATGAATTATCTCATATAGCATCTTATTTAACTCATCACAATATGTTATAATGGAAGGATGCCAAGTCGACCTTTGTCATACTAGAGCCCATTGTAAAGATGCTCGAGCCGATGTGACTAAGAAGTGATACACAATCTGAAGTGATTTCTTTCTTGTACATGGAATCTCCGTTATATTCCCGATATCTTAAATACGAACTATCTGCATGAGATCATGCAAGTACTATGTCAGAATTAGCACTACCCTCTGCTCGTAGTACTTGTTGCTGTTTGGTGGACGAATAAGTCCATGCACCTACACATTTTCTTTACAACACATCAAGTAAAAGTGCAAAATAGAGGACAGTTTTTATTAAACCTCCACTCGGTCACACGGTGGCATTTTGCTGTGGATAGTTAGGTTCGTTATCGAATTGATTCCGTTTATCTTGCATGCATAGCATGCTAATTTTAGATGGAAGGAAAAAAGGCATCGGTGCATGCATCATTTAGCTCCTCAAAAAAATAAGAGAAACGGATGCAACTTGAATCTCAGTTTGACGACTTCCCGTACCTTTGCCTCTGTTATATGCATCCGCAAACCCATACCTAAGTGATTGATAATGATCTTTATCAAATACATATATGTTGTCAGTGTAACCATTACAAGCAAGCATAAACTTTTTCTTTTTCGGTTCAAGAAGCATGGGTTTTGACCGCAACTCGTGAAAAGCGTTTCAAAGATTATGCACAACATTTTATCAAATTGAGGTGGTGGCTCTCTGATATTCTGTACATGCATTGAGTTCTGCAGTTGGAGCCGTAGAGTCTACTGGCCCTATTTTATAGTCAATTTTGCACCAACGTGGTAAAATAGGGTGTCAATTGCATTATTCACGATATCAATAATTCAGGTATAAATTCTGTATCATTCTCTTGCCAAGTGACCCTTTCCTTTTCCGCCTTGCTTACTGAGCTAGAAACATATCCATTAGCCATGTCCTCTAAGAATGAAGGCTTGACCTCAGTGGTTAGCATCACTAGTACTGGAAAGCCCAACGATGTTGCAGATCATGAAGTTGACCTAGCAGCACTTAATTCGAGATCAATCTCTATTGGAGAGGTCGGTACATCTCTTAGCAATAATCAGAAGCAATTTATTTTGAAAAGATTAAACTATGACAAGTTAATCTCCTTGGAGAAAATGCCTATTGGTGCGATCTTCATGATTGAAAAAATTGAAAACTTGCCGCTAGAGGAAGCATTGGAGATATTGGCTGACACTGTCGACAGGTTTGAAGACGATTTCAATTATCCCGTAGAAGATTTCAACTTGCTTACTAGCTTACTTGCATCAAAGCCACCCGACGTTGGAGTCCAATTGGAACTTCCTTCCAAATTAAAGGAGACATTGAACAAAGGATATAGCGACGAAAAGAAGCATCTTTCAATCACCAGCGAGATAAGTTCTGCTGATGATAAATTGGAAGCGATTGATATAAACACTCATGAAATCATCGATTGGGATTTGCAAGTTAGATTGGAAGCCGCAATTATAGCGTATCATTCACCATATCCGGAGGTCAGAGCTGTTACTGATCCATACGACGATCCGACAATGCCATGTGAAACCTTCAGAGCATACGTGATTGGAATTATCTGGTTAGGAATTGGTCTGTTTGTGAATCAATACTTTTCAGAGAGATTGCCCGGTATTGGGTTAGGTACTGACGTTGCTCAAATCTTCTTTTACCCATCGGGATTGTTGTGGTACTATGTTGTTCCCGATGTCACAATTCCTCTTGGGAAATACTCTTTCTCCCTCAGCCCAGGACCTTGGACTTATAAAGAACAAATGTTTGCAACAATAATGTTCTCGATTGGAAGTGGTAGTCAATATGTATCTTCCATGATTATGGCTCAGCGACTTGAATTGTTTTACGGATATACTTGGGTTTCTTGGGGATTCCAAGTATTGTTGTCTCTCTCAACTAATTTCATGGGTTTTGGATTTGCAGGTATCTTAAGAAGATTTGCGTGCTATCCTGTCAAAGCGATGTGGCAATCAGTTTTGCCAACCATTGCTTTGAACAGGGCGTTACTTAAAGGAGAGACGAAAGAAAACATTAATGGTTGGAAAATCTCGAAGTATTACTTTTTCTTTACCACATTTGGCATAAGCTTTCTTTATTTTTGGATCCCAGATTATTTGTTTCAAGCTCTTTCTAACTTCAATTGGATGACATGGATTGCACCACAGAACTTCAATCTCGCTGCTATTACTGGTGGTTTTTATGGCCTTGGTCTAAACCCAATACCTACATTTGATTGGAATATGATAGGAACTTCAGGTATGGTTCAGCCTTTGTATGCTCAAGTAGCAAGTTACGCAGGTTCTTTACTAGCTTTCGTTATTATTTGTGGGGTTTACTGGACAAATAACAAATGGACAGCTTACCTCCCCATAAATTCGAACAGTCTTTTCAATAACCAAGGTGAGCCATACCGTGTTACTAAAATATTGAATGAAAATGGAATATTTGACGAAGCCAAGTACAGGGAATACGGACCACCGTTTTATTCCGCTGCAAATTTGGTCACTTACGGTGCATTTTTTGCTATATATCCATTTTCCTTCTTTTATGAGACTATTCTTAGATGGCGGGATTTTTATGAGATTACCACAGGATTGATTAAGTCGATAAGAACATTCAAAGGCTCGGGGCTAGAGGACTTGAGAGACCCTCATTCAAAAATGATGTCCCGCTATAAGGAGGTTCCAGATTGGTATTTCATTATAGTTTTGGTAATCTCGGTTGTGTTGGCTATTCTTGCCGCTGAATTGTATCCCACAGACACTCCAGTATGGGGCATATTTTTCACTCTTGCCCTTAATTTGATATTTTTACTTCCTTTGACAGCACTTCAAGCATCCACATACTTTGGTTTTGAATTGAATGTCTTGGTTGAATTAATCATCGGTTATGCATTACCGGGAAAACCAACTGCCTTGATGTTCCTTAAATCGCTCGGTGTTACAATTGACATGGGTGCACAGAATTATATAAGTGATCAAAAGACGGCCCACTATTCAAAAATACCTCCCCGTGCTCTTTTCAGAGGTCAATTGCTTGCCGTGCTCCTAAATTGTTTCATCGGATTGGCTGTTATCAACTGGCAAATCAGCAGCATGAAGGATATTTGCACACCACGAAACAAAAAGAAGTTTACTTGTCCTGGAACGACTACATATTTCTCTGCGTCCGTTATTTGGGGCGTTATCGGTCCTAAAAAAGTGTTCAGTGGGTTGTACCCCGTCATGCAGTATTGTTTCTTGATCGGATTCGTGTTAGTGTTCCCTTGTCTCGCCTTTAAATGGTACGCACCAAAAAAGCTTACAAGATACTTCCAGCCATCGGTGTTCTTGGGCGGCATGCAGGTGTTTGCTCCTACTAATTTGACCTATTACACAGGAAGTATGTATGTTGGATTTGCATCAAT
This sequence comes from Dujonia boleticola, assembly GCA_029581775.1. Taxonomy (NCBI): domain Eukaryota; kingdom Fungi; phylum Ascomycota; class Pichiomycetes; order Serinales; family Debaryomycetaceae; genus Dujonia; species Dujonia boleticola. The sequence goes on along the minus strand of JARGRU010000014.1, from coordinate 564,909 downwards.
GTGGTACGTTAGAAGTAGATACGGGGCTTGGTGGGAAAAGTATAACTATATTTTGGCGAGCGGTATATCCGCTGGAATTGCATTCAGTGCTATTATCATATTTTTCGCAGTTCAGTATCACGACAAGTCGATTTATTGGTGGGGTAATGATGTTGACTTTTACGGAATTGATGGTGGAAATGGTCCTCAAAGTCTTCTTGATGCATCTGTAGACGCTCCTGATGGATACTTTGGACCCAGAATCGGACATTTCCCTTAAGCGGAGTAAGAGAGCGAATACCAATTTACATTGTACAGCACCCTACTGAGGATCCTGCTGGACACCTATAGGAGTTTAGATAATTTTAGAATTGAAATAAGAAGCGTCCTGACCTTTGCAAAAAAAAATGCATATCAAAGAGATATGCAATTCCACACTTTTCTTTACCTTAATGATTTTTTTCTCGAATTCTCAAATTTACAGTAAAATATAGATTGTTTGCCAGAGTCTCTATGAAGAACAAGAACGAAAATTACTACAAGCCTGAAGCAAAATCACACAATTGACAATTAGTTTGCTCGAAATAGTGGCCATCACTTCAAAAGTGTGATACTTAACCTGCTGTATATTAGGAAATGTCCTCTACTATAACAGAAGTGGTGATTCATTCTATTGAATTTTGATTTTGTGTAAGTTCTTGCTCTCGAGAGATCCTCTAATTTGAATAAATAAGGTTTGCATATCATGATGTATAGCACTGCACAGCGTGAAATCCGTTGTGGCCCCCGGTGAAGTCATGAAATAAGCATAGTTTGCTCTCACCTACCTAAAATTAAAAGCCACAGCTTCAGACGATGCGGTTGTATCTTCCTTGCACCGTGGAGATTATCCTACGTTGTGGGCTTGACACAAAAAAGGGTGAAATTCGTCTGGCTGCTGTATACAGTACCCGCATGATGACGTTAAACGAAAATAAAGGGGTAAATGTAAGTGAACAAATGTCGACTGCATAAACGTATTGCAAACGAAGCTTTGGCTTGCAAAGTAGGGGTTCTCCTTTATTTTGATTATTTACCCTTTGGACACGACAAGCTTTTGTTACCAAAGGGGGGCGGAGGTGAGTTAGTTTAAAATTAGGGTTGAGAATGCTTGTTAGGTAAGGAATGGTCCAAATATCTCGTCCATGCAGTTATGCATGTAGCCACTTTTTCAGCAATTGAGGCATTGATGATATGTGATGTCTAGCGCGACAGGTTGTACAGCATATTGGAGGCGTTGATACTACATCAAGAGAATCAGATCCACAGGTATAATTAGTTGTTGAAACAAGTAAAACAGGTCTATTTAACTCGATTGTTGACAATGCCTTCTTAAGTTTTCTGTAATTGACTTTTCTGGAACTTTCCTCAACACTGTATTATTTAGTCGGCTCGAGTAGCCAGAGTTGCTAACTGTAGGGCAGTAAACGAAGCTAGGTAAACTAACCCTTTACCTTAGTACCAACCTTAATAGCAAATTTCAGAAGAAGGTTTGAAATTAGGTCATTCTCTACGTTGCGAGCCCCTTCACACCTTCGAAACAATTCGTATTTTGCGCTACTTCAGCTACATCTAAATTTTTCATTGACGCAACTAGGAGACCAGAGAAAGAAAACAAAAATAAACATGAAAGGAGCGGAACCTAAAAAATAACTACCAAATTAATGTGGGATTCCGAATGGAGACAATTTTCTGGCACCTGTAGGGGGTTGGACGGGCGGTTGGTACACTTCTATACATTCTTCGACGTGGCATGACCGACTGTCCGTGCATAGCAAAGAACATTTTCCGGAGAAGCGCTAATGTAAGTATTTTTCAAGGGCCCATTCAATTGGGATGCAGCGCATTAGTCTATAGCAACATGGACTAAAATACCCCATAAATGTCGAACCAACCTCTCCAAATGAAGGGAAACCTCACTCGTGGACGCTCATAACTATGGAGTCAATCGCTAATTTCACAATAATAGAACAATTGGGCTTGCATGAATAGCTCTATTGCAGGGTGGAGACGAGCTCACTTGCTGCGTTTTATTACCTGCATATCCAGTATTAAACGGAGAGATCGTGTCTGGTTGACAGTGGAAAACTAGCCCCACATATTATTTTTGCTTATTGTGGATGCCTTGTGATAATTTTGCGCCTCATTTATTGGAATTGGCTCCGTAATTGTTAATTTGAGCATGGGCATGCATGAAATCGTGGTTACCGTTCCTATGTTTTTCAGTAGCAATGTGTGAATCTGCTGGGTCTGAAAAATTGTATATAAAGAGGTCAATCCTAGTGTAGTTGTCAATTGCTTTTTTGAAGAGCTTCTTTTCTTCTTTTCCTTCTTCATTAGTGTGAACAATTCAATTGATATCTCATTTCTAAACTACAAATAAAATCTATATAATACAAAATGGCTTTCGGATTCGGTAAGGACAACGACAACGACAACGACAACAGCAACAGAAGAGGTAACAACGACGATTCTTACGGATCTTCCAACACCGACTCCTACGGATCATCTAACTCTGACTCCTTCGGTTCTTCTGGTCGTGGTGACAAGGACAGTTCCGACTCTTACGGTTCTTCCGGTCGTGACAACTCGGACTCTTACGGTTCATCTGGTCGTGACAACTCCGACTCTTACGGTTCATCTGGTCGTGACAACTCCGACTCTTACGGTTCATCTGGTCGTGACAACTCCGACTCTTACGGTTCATCTGGTCGTGACAACTCCGACTCTTACGGTTCTTCCGGTCGTGACAACTCCGACTCTTACGGTTCCTCTGGACGTGACAACTCTGACTCCTACGGTTCCTCAGGTCGTGACAACTCCGACTCTTACGGTTCTTCTGGACGTGACAACTCTGACTCTTACGGCTCTTCTAACCGTGACGACAACAACAGCAACGACTACTAGATTCCTTTATAAGAAATTTATGAGTGCGATGAGACCACAAGCAGTGCTTGTATGTTAATGTCTGAAAATAAATGAAAACGAAAATGATAAATCTGTTACCTGTAGCATTTGCTTGTAGATTTGATAGTACAGAGTGTGCCTAAAGGCTACACAGTAAACGGGAGTTTCTCTTTTTACTGCCATTGTATTTGAATTGAAACCTTCTATTTAAAGTGGGACATGAAAAAACGTTATCATCAAGCAACAATTGACCATTATGCTATAGTACTCAGCTTGTTTTAAAACTGTTATATCAGTTTTTTGAGTTTATGAACTAATGGTGGATGAGAATTACCTTTTTGTTTTTCATTCCCTTCTTTCCTCTCTATATACCTCTCCCTTCAGCGAGTGCTCTACTGCTGTAATGGTGCGTAAAGTACCTGAGTAACGTACTTCCTCTTGTATCTGACAATGGATGCAACTGCTAAGGTATTGTGCTTGATACTGGTTGTGGCGAGATGATTCAAGACAACATGGTTAGGAATGGGTAAGGCACCGGAATTGTTATCCATTGAGTTGAAATTATTCAAGATGACACTCTCCAAGTGTGGGGGCAATTGTGGCGGATGCAACCATGCTTGTTGCAGACCATTTTGACTCTTGGACTGCTTGTCAATGGCCATATAGTACTGTTCCATCACTTTAGGATCTGTGAAGATGGGTGGTATATCGTTTATGTATTGGTAATCCTGGTTTCCGTCCACAACTTCTTCGTGGTATCTCGAGTATCCATTACCCATATCGTCGTCATCATTAGTGAGACCCCAGATGGAGTTGGATCTAGTGTTGCTTCTGGAAATGGAGGACTTTCTACTGATAGATGCTTGTGGAGGTTGCAGCGTGTTTTGGTCTTGCTGTTGGGCTTGCACCTGTGCTTGATCACCAGGGATTTCGCCAGGAGCGCCACTTGCGAGCTCGTCTGGTAATTGGTTGAGATGCGATTGGATGCTATCCGGAGTGACTTCCACGTAGTTCACAAAGTTTCCCATCTGATCAGTTGCCGTGGGCAAGAAATCGGAGAATCTTAATTCATTATCTATGACGAAACGGAATCTGTGGGTGCCCACAGGCAAACCCAAGGTGATGGAGAAGTTCCCGTCCGGTTGCTTGGTCAAACCAATCATTTTCCTCCATCCTGTGAACGACCCGGTGACGTACACCTTCTCACCTCCTTGAACCCATTTTATTTCTACCGGGATAGTGATGTTCGGATCAGGTAAGTTCTGGGGTGGTTGTGGTTGAGATTGCTGCTGGGAAGAGTCTTGCGACACTTGACCTGGTCGGTCCTGCTGCTGCTGGCCATCAACATGCATGCTATCACCCTGGGGTTGCTCTTGGTTCTGGGCTTTGTTATCCACGTCCATCTCGTCGGTCAATATCAAGGTGGATTTTCTTCGTTGTGGAGGCGGATGATCGTCTGTCGACAAATTTTCAGTAGCCTTCGACACGTCCACCATGGAGATATCCTTGGGATCGGGAGAGTTAGTCATGTTGTGAATGAGGTCTGGAGTAAGCGATAGCGATGGACGATGCTTGTCTGAATAGTGGGGTTTCTATGAGTTTGAGATGATGTTTTGGGATTTTTGTTGACTGGATAGATTGTTTAGGAAGTCACGGAAAAAAGAAAAAAAAAAAAAACAGCACAAACAAAAGCCTCTATCGGGAGTGTCTAAACGTTGAGAGAATCGAGGAGGGGAGTAGACAAAGCGAGAGCGCGAAATTAGCCAGGATAGCCAAGTCTAGGGAGTAGCAAATAACAGCAAGGCGGGAACGGGTGAAAATGAACAGAATGGAACGCTACAAAGACAATTCCTCTTTTATCAGATGGCTTAGGATTTTTGGGGGAATATTAAGCTTGAGGATTTCTGGCGACTATGCCGTGATGTGACACCGACGTACTTGCGGCGGAAAATTTGTTTTTCTTAATTTTGTGAGTCTTATGAATTAAGGAAATAATAATTAGAGGCGGATGGGCGATTAGTGCGCTGCAGGAGGGGAGGGCCACAGGAAGGGCACCGGGAAATGCACAGGGCGGAAACCTTGCAACTAGAGAGTCTCTCAGTTTGAAATAAAGGAAAGGGGGGTGAGAGTTATTGTAAGGATAGTGGTAGACTGAAGAGACGAAATAAGAGGAGGTCCTGCTCAGTAATGTGAGAATTTTATCAATATTTAGATTGGGGCTCCAAGGCGATACAAGAGAGAAATGCTTCCCCCATAAATTGTGGGCTAGCTAAATTTGGCACTGATTGCATTTAAACTTTTGGCATTTGTTACTGTGACACAACGTGAGTGGGGCGTCCATCTTCCCGATATCGCACCTGGAGCACGCCAATGCGAGGGTTCACTTTCGCTCCTGTATTTAGCGCTGGATACTTTCACACACTTTCTGCAGCAGCGATAAGAGATGCTCGGTACATGCGCAGTTGTTCCGAAGATATAGAGTTGTAGTTTTCCAGGTAGTTTTTGTATGATTTCAGTATTACGCTACAAGTAGCGGAAGAGCAGCACATACATACATGGAGCGATCTTAAGGCAGCCTCCATTTGTCAAACCCCACTGTATTTCCCTTTTTATTTCTTCGCGTGTGGTAGCCGTGCATTCTCGCAGAACTCCCATATACGACTTTTTGGAGTGTTTTATTTTTCACTCGCATCGCCAGATGCTGCATTGTGAATCCGCATTAGGAAGGTGAGTCGTTCATCCTCTCACAAGTTACCACAACTTGGTCAGAAATCAGACACATTTTGCACCCAATTGTAAAGAGCTGAAACCTGAAAAGCGACAAATCGTAAATGGAGCATCCATTACGGGGAATATAAATAAACTACGCATAACCTCAAAAATGAATACGAGAAAAGGAAAAGTCCAAACAAGCTCTCTCCAGCCACTTCTTCATTATTGTTCACCATGTCAGGGAATAGTCTTCCAATACTTGCAAACATCAGTATTGAGGGTGAAACATTCGCTCTTCCTGTCTCTGCTTTCGATAAAGCGCAAACCTTTTACTCAAATTTTGCTATTCTTTACGGATGCGCTTTGGGTGCGTGCATCATCTCCATTTTGATGTTGTGGATGTTCAGTCCAAGGAAAAACACCCCCATGTTCGTTCTCAATCAACTAACTTTGATATTCATGATAATAAGAACATGCTTGTTCTTAGCGTACTTGAAGGGCCCCTACGCCTCAATCAGCTACAACCTTTTGTATCATGGTGAGTCCAGCTATGAAAGGGCGTTTCAGGTGCAAACGGCTGCAAGTGTGATCCAGATACCTCTCGTCACTTGTATTCAAATACTGCTAATTTATCAAATCTTCGTGATCTTCAAATCGCAGGATGTTGCCTTTTTGAAATATTTCTTGACTGGGTTTACTTCAGTACTTGCAGTCGTAGTGGTTACTATATATGTTTACAGCAATGTGGTTTTGTATCACATCGATGCGAAAGATTTACACTTCGGTTCTTGGGTATCGGATTTACCGTTTATTTTGTTTTCAACGTTTGTTATTTTGAGTTCCTCGATATTCTTGGTGAAACTATGCTTAGCCATAAGATCGAGGAGAATGTTGGGGTTGAAGCAGTTCAATACGTTCCACATCTTGCTGATTCTGGCTTGTCAGTCCATGATTATCCCGTCAATCTTGCTCATCATCGGATTCGGAACCGAGGTACAGTACTGCCCCACCATTGGTATGCTTCTTGTCGTTCTTTCGTTACCCTTGACTTCTATGTGGGCGGCATCTGCAAATAACAGCCCTACTCCCACCTCGTCCGCTTTGGCTTTTGTGGCTAGAACAAATTCAAACTCGAGTGATTCTAGTGAAGGAACTGCAATCTCAAGTAAGTACCAGTATTCCTTTTTCCCAAAATTGGCAGATTCCAAGAACGATCTCGAAAAGCAAAACTTCCACTCTCCTACTCAGTCCGTATTTGAGCATACAGTTGGGTACAGGAATTTAGACGTTGAAAAAGCCTTAGATCTGACTCCAAGTGTGGAGATCCCATACGAAATTCAACAGATAATCAACGAAAGCGAGTCGCACAATTTGGCTGCAGAAAAGCTTGCGCCAGTGGGATCGGAAACTACCAAGCAAGACTCTAGTACATAGGTAGATACACAGGAAGATATACGAAATAAATGATGCTGACATCAAAAAAGAAACAATGAAAAAAGCGACTTAGTTAACCTAACACTAGCAAGCTGCAATGAGAGGAATTTGTAGTACCTGAGTATTGGCTACTAAAGTGTCGTAAAAGAGAGATCATGATGTTCTGAGCCCTGTGCTGAGATTTTGGATTCGCTTCTTTTTCGCCTCTCATTTAAATACCCCATATGTAGAACCAAGTTTGAACCCACTTTCTCTTCTGTGCAACTATACCTACAGAACGCTTCAAATATAATTGGCTACTATGGTTGCTGAGCCCGTGCAGGCAACTGTTGAAACTCTAAACTATCTTTATGAAAAGTCACTCAATTTCGTGTCGAATCTGAAGGACTATGTGTCCAAGAGTGACTACTTTGACAAAGTTTTGGATTTGAATCCCTTTGGTGCCTCATCGCATACACAGGAAAGTATCTACACCAAGAGCATAGGGCGAGATCGATACCCGAATTCCATATGGAACAGAATGAGCAATGCATTCTCCAAGAAAGAGAGGGTTGTTCTTTACTCAACTGTGTTTACAATCGGAATAGGGATAACTTCAGTGTATGTTTACCAGCGTGCTACAGGCAAATCTATCTTTGGCAGATCTGGAGGCTTGGGCCAAATCGGCGCTGGTGGCGGAAGCAAGAACGGCGATAATGCGTCGAACGGTACCATCAAAAGAAGAGTACCAAAGCTTTACAATGGTGCCAGAAGAGATGTCATTTTGGTGATCGGATCGCCTACGGAGCCGCTTACTAGATTGATGGCCCTTGATTTCGAAAAGAGGGGCTTCATAGTGTACTTGACCATTCTCGACACCAAGGATTTGAAGTACGTGGAGTCAAACCCGATTACGGATGACATAAATTATCTCAACCTCAATGACTCGTACAGTTTCGACATTCAATTGATCAAGTTTCAAGCTTTCTTGGAGGCCCCTGTTGTCCCCTTCCCTGGGGCACAGCCACATCAATTGAGATTGAAGGGTTGCGTCTTCGCTCCCAGCTTATACTTCCCAATTGGACCCGTAGAGAACATTACGGTTGCATCGTGGCTCAAGATCTTGGAAAGATTTCAAATAGTTTTGAAATTGTTGTCATCCGGCTTGATCTCCCTAGTGAGAAAACAGCAGCCATTCTGTAAGGTTATTGTCATAACGTCAAATATCTTAAGTTCGTTGAATTTACCTTATCATGCACCAGAGACATTCTACCAGAAATCCGTTCAGAATTTGTTTACATCATTAACAAGAGAGATTTCTCAGCATAGGATATCGGTCACCCAGGTCAAACTTGGTAACTTGAATATATCTACCAATACATCTACCGCAAAGTCTCAAACGCCGGCGCTGGCCTCAAAATACTCGACTGCAAGCTTGATAAACTCAGAGGTCAGAAATTGGGATGATGATATGAAGGAGTTGTATGGTGACAGTTTTTTCCGTTCCCAGTACAGATCTAACCCCATTAGGACCTACTCCAGTGGCAGAGGCGGGGCTGTACTAGGTGTATTCGGAAGCAGTGTCAGAAACGGTAGCAATTTACGTGACTTGTACCACCAATTGTTCGATCTACTTTACCCAGCAAATGAGAACAAGATGAACCCCAGTGTTGTGTATTGTGGAACAGGTGCCAGAGCATATGATTGGATATCGAGCTTCTTGTCAGAGAGTGTCCTCAATTGGTTATTGACGTAGTAACTACGATAAAGTCAAAGTGTCCTGTATTTAGTATCCAGTATTTATAAATAAACCTCATATAAGCAGACAAGACACGAAAGTCACGTAGGCGGCCAATTGAACGGATGACTGTAGTCAGAATTTCCTTGGTATTCCCATCATGTTTAAATTGCAACCTTTCACATACCTTTGCTTTTCTAGGGTTGCAACTTTTTGGACTCTGGTACACGACTAGGCTCATCTATAAAGAACAAAAAAAATTTTTCGTACAAGGAAGTTTTCGATTCTTTTCCTCTTCTCTTCTTTTTTTTCTTTACGTTCATGATCAAAGATTTGTTATCGAAGCTTACAAAAGGACCTTAGTTGGTCATCTCATTGCTTTGGGGAAAGTCTCCCGCCAAATATGCGGAAACGCAGCGAATAATCAATTCGTTTGACATGGAAGAGATTGAGAGAATCGATTGCTTTAGGTTGTCCTTTTCGGGGCGAGTTTGGCTTCTTGTCTTGAGCTTCAATTCATTGAGTTATCTTGCGAGCGATCAATGCATACCATTCAGTACTAGGCTCCTCTTGAGTCTTTATCTGCTGTTTACAGCGGCTCTGGTATTGGGGAAGCATCTGTCGCTTGCATATATGGACCCATTTCTGTTTTTGTTGTTCAAGGAAGATGTCTTTACTTTCCAGCTTCGGCTGGAGCAATCTCGAGGTTATTCGCGCTCTCTTTAGTCTTCTTTCGGTCATAGTGCCCACCCTGATCTAATCAGGATGGTGTTGTTTTGTTACTTTCGGCAAAGGAGTCTGTACTCTAAACGATAGTTATAACGAATGATCACCATCTTATGTGGTGATTAACCCAATGGAGCTTATTCTTGATTCATGAACGTCACCCCCCCTTTTTCTTTACCTTACCCTACAAGCTTGATATCTAAATACGTGGAGGATTTTAATCCACTATTTGAGATTATTGCATTGTCAAAGGTGCCAGGCTTTTCTTCTACCTTACCTTGTCTTTTTTATGATTAATATTCAAACTTCAGAAGAAGTTGTGAGTTGTTTGGAAAATACATATGTTTGAATGTCTTCTTCTTTCTTGTTACCCACCCAGACTTCATATAATAATCATTTTGACCTTTCGTTTCCACTTTTAATGATGAAACATCCAAGCAACATAGAGTCAAGCTCAGAGAATGCTTCACAGTCTGGAAAGATGGCTGGTTGCAATATTCGTTGACGAGAATTGCAATTATTTCTGAATCTAAGAAACGAAAAGTCAAAATATTGTTTGACGTCGAAATGAACGAACAAGGAAGAAAAAGAATTGAAATATACTTTTATCAAATGGCTTTAAAATGAATATTGCGAGAGAGAAAGATACTACACCAACAAAAGTAACTGTAATTGTAAATTAATATATATATATAATATTGACGCTAATTAAAAGTTCAACGAACTCTTGAAATAATAAATATAGAACTGAAGAATTAATAGTATAGTACAATTTGAAATCATAGATGATTAAAAATAGGAAATATGCAAATTGTGTCGATAGGACATAAGCGAAAGAGATGAAGGAACGTCCAGATTAAAAACAGAACCAAGACAAACAGATTGGTAGCTTGTATAAGTTGCTATCTCTTGCAATGGAATCAGCCTGTTGTTAAATCTATTCAACCTTCCAATGACTAGTTAAAGCAGTGCCACCTTGGGTGCCATTGTTGCCCATAAGTTCAGCTGCGTATAAGATAAGCGTGGTGAACATATTGATCCAGTTCCAAAATTGCCAGGGGTGTACGACAATTGCTAAAGAGTCATCATTAGCCCACCAGCCCCAAAGCTTCAATTCAGTACCCAACTCTCCATTGTACAGCATCATCAAGTGGGTATACACTGCGATTATTATACATGGTGAGAAAGAATAAATCAACTTGATAATGGTAGATGGCTGAGCGGACTTGTGGAAAGGAGATGCGTCCTGCTTTGTACCAAATGGTTTTCTACCAGCAAAATCGTTACTCTCCGTCAATGAAATTTGTGCCTCGTTCAATTCCAATGTATCGCCTTGAAGGGTTTCAGAAGAGTCTGTTTGTGTAGGGGAAATCGATAAGTGGTCGTCATCGTTATGCTTGTGTTCCCCTTTGAAAGCAGCCAAGCCGCTTACGGAGGGCTGACGAGAACTTATTCTTGAAGGAGTTCTTGGAGGAGTGTTTACTGAAGGGTGACTAGCTCCGTGATACAACGAGGGAATGATCTTGGTAGCAGCAAAGAAGACGCCAATTCTATATGCCAAGTTTAATAACAAGGGCAATGTTAATTTATGTGTGGCCACGATGAAGAACTCCCAGATAGTCTTGAATGAACCTGGAATGTTGGACGCCAAAAATGGGACGAGCTGGGAGACAATATCGTTGATTTGTGGTGGTAGCATTGGGATTTCGTTCCTCAACTGGAACGTGGTCTGAGTAAATAAGGAGGTTAATGCCTTACTTGCGTCCTCCGAAAGGATGGGGAAAGTTTCGTAGATACACCTAACAATGTAGGCAAATAAGAGGGAACTCTCGATCATTGAACCTTTGCCACTAACGATACCAAATAACCCTAACCCTACAGTTAGGGTTAACAAAGATCCCAACAAGGAGGCACTGATGATTTCGATGGTGAATGGGTACACGTAAATTCTGTACAAGAAATATAAGGCGGCGGTAATCGTAGATCCGCTTCCGATTAACGACACGATTAACCAACTATCCGATTTATATACAGTTAGCCAGTTGATAGTTTGACCAACGGCTTGAATGAGGAGCAAGGAGCAGAATCCTTCCAAGATAGTGAAGATAGGGGTGGAGTTAACGATGAACTGCTTCCACAACTTTATAGCAATGTACTTGTTTGCATTGTCGTGATTGATGATCGTGGAAGCACCCGAGCCAGACGACGCGGATGTACTGTAGTAAGATAAAAACAACGTCAATAACGATGGTAAGACAATATGTTGTAAGTAGTATAGTATGGAGACCCATCTAAAATGCTTACTTCTTCTTGTGACCAATCTTACCGTTGTCAATAATAGGTATAACGAAAAAATGGTAAATGAGTACGACAATCCACAATCTATTCCTCCCACGTCGAACGCTAAGGGTATGGATAGGATGATGAGGATTAGGTAGATGACAGATAGCACCAAGCGCACCCCGTGTTTGATACGTCGAGCCACAAGATTCATTTTTGGTGGATTATGTGGTTGAAAAGTGGAAAATATACGTGGGGGTAAGGGTTTGAGCTGAGGAGGAAAATTATTATAATGTAGGGGAAGTAGTGTGAGATTTGTGGCGTTCCGTCCGCTTTGATGTATATATCGCTATATTTAGTTCATATATAGGATATTTCGTTGCAGGCTATGAGGCATGTAGCTTGTATGCCTTATGAAGATATATATAGGAAATATGTATCAGTAGTATATATATGATCAAAAGCTTTTAGTTGATGAAAAAGAAGATCGAACCAAAAAAAAAAAAAAATTATTTGCCAAAGCACAAAAACAGAAAAAAATAAAAGTGATTTTGGAGTGTTATGAAATTTTGTAGCGTATTTTTTATTTTTTTTTTTTAGTTTTCGTGCAAAAAATTTAAATGAAAGGGGGAATCGCAATTGTTTACGCAATTTTAGGCGGCACTACTGGGGGAGCGTGAGACTAAATTAGTGTGGAGGTAAAGTCACGAGATAAACAGTACATCAAAAATAAAGTTAACTGTCGTGTGAACGAAGAAGGCCGAGCAGCGCAAGCGCAAGCGTGAGTGGGAATGGTCATGAGTAAATGACTGTGAAGCAGCGGTAACGAAGTGGAAAAAATTGCAGAGAACAAACCCTGAGATTTGGGTAAGTAACAAATAGGGCGATTAACAATAGAATCTGAGAAAGAACACAACTGAACCGTAAACTTTAATAACAATATGTGGAGGTGGGGACGGTGCTTTTAAGGTTTCTGATCTATGGTTAATATTCTCCACCACCAGTTTTTCTGGAATAAGGGAGTTTATGTAGCGAAAGAGTTTAAAAAGTTAAAAAGTAAGGTGATGGCAGTGGTGGGCCGCTACAAGGTATATAGTGTGAAAAATATTTCCTGGCAAGGGAGCAAGCTCTTGTGGAGGTGGCTGTGGGCAGAATTTTTACTTGGGAGGCAACGACATCTTCAAAAGTACGTAGTTTGCACTGGCATATTGATATAGCAATGTGGAGAGTGAGAGACGGATACTTGTGATCATTCTGGTAGCCAAGTATTGGTCTGCAGCATGCTAAGTCTTCTATCCTTCTATTATTTCTATGCTTGCATGAACCCTGCCTCTTTATCTGTTCGTAGCATCCCCAGTCTCGTTGGTACTGGTGTGTTTACATCATTCTGCATATCCATAATTTTGGTTGCTGCATAAGAAAGATTTTTCTTTCCACATCACAACGTCTATGGTTGCTTGAATTTCGCCTTGGAAAATGCTGCAGCCAAATTCTAACAATCTATGATAACGCGTGAGGATTCTCTACCTTAGATCTCTCAGGGTATCTCTCACGTGACTCACATGCACGAGAAAAGTTTTTGTTAGGAATTTTCAGATTCTACATCGCAGGTGCTGTGTACAGGATTTTAAAATGATACTATTTGGACTGGAGATGAGATGAGTTGAGTGTTTTGAAGCGATCCGACACGTAAAACCTTATAGCATCATTCCGACAGTTAGAACATGAAGTATGGGAAGAAGAGAAGATCTCCTTTGGAGCCAAAGCATGATGGCTCCTCGCAAATTGAGAAGAGAGCAAAGCATGGAAGGAAAGAGATGAGAAATGTGACGAGAACCGCCAGAAGAGGCAACAGGGACGAAGAGATAGAAGCCAATGACCAGGAACTGGATCCAAGCCAGTACAATGAAGAAGACATAGAGGACCAATCAGATGAAGAGACTCACGGGTCAAAGAAGTCGGCATCTGATATCCCTGTAGGTGCAGCATATGATGCTTTATTAGTCTTGTTGAAGTCGGAGCAAAAGCAGGTGCCTAAGCAGAAATCCAAAACCAAGAGACAGGAAATACAGCAAAGCCATCACGAACAGAGCGATGACGAAGAATCCGAGGAGGATGAAGATGAAGTGGCAGGAGCGAACGTTGAAGAGTTGGATGAGGAGGAAGACGGTGAAGAAGAAGAAGAAACTGGCGCGAATGGAGCCGACTCAGACAACGAAGACGACGTCAAGCTCGATCCATTTGAGGCCCATTTCAACAACCAGGATGATGACTATCTTGAAAAGAAGCAGGAATTCCTTAAAATCAGTCCAAGATGGCCAATAATTGAAAAGCATTCATACAACGATGAAAAACTCTCGTCCATTTTACAAATGTTACCAAGCACCATCAACAAGCTGCAGGCTACCAGAAAGGCCCCCACTGCGTTCTCTTCAATATCAGACATCAAGTCTCTTAAGCTGAGAGTCAAGGATTCGTACTCCAAGGTGTATCCCTCAGATCTCACTACCAAGGAGCAACTCTTGTTAGAACCCATGCTCTCCTATAGGGACATCAATTTTCCTTATAAAAGCTACGACAACTCGTTTTACCGTAAGCTTTACCTTTTGCATGTCTTGAATCATATCAACAAGACCAGAGACAGAGTCATTAAGAATAACAACAAGCTTAGAGCTTACCAAGAAGCAACCAAGGAGGGAACAAACGGTGGTGCTGAAGAGCCAGAACTCCGTGACCAAGGTTTCACAAGGCCAAAAGTGCTCATACTTTTGCCAACTAGAGAAACATGCTATGAAGTTGTAGAAGAGTTGATCAAGATCTCAGGCTCAGAACAGCAGGAGAATAAATCAAAATTCAGAAAGCAGTTCCATGACGATAGTGTCCCGCCAGAATACAAGCCAGAAGACTTCAGAGATGCCTTCAAGGGAAACAATAATGATTTCTTCTGCATTGGTATCAAGTTTACCAGAAAGACCGTTAAGCTCTACTCGTCTTTCTACTCATCGGATATCATTTTAGCATCGCCAATTGGTCTTTCAATGATTGTTGAAAACACGGACAAGAAGAAGAGGCAATACGACTTTTTATCCTCCATTGAAGTTTTGATTGTCGACAAAGCCCAGCAGATCGAAATGCAGAACTGGGACCACGTCAATACCGTTATGAAGTATGTCAACAAGATTCCCAAGGATTTCCATGACGCTGATTTTTCAAGAATAAGAATGTGGTCGATCAATGACCAGCTGAACTTGATCAGACAAAACTTGATCTTCTCCGAGTATTCAACTCCAAACATCAACAACTTCATTACTTCTAAGTCCCAGAACTTACAAGGAAAGTTGAAATTCAAGTCAGTGATTCAGAACGACTCGTGTATAATGAACTCGATAGGATTGAAGTTGAAGCAAATTTTCCACAGATTCGAATCTCCCTCGCCCATGAGCGATCCAGATTCAAGATTCAAGTTTTTCATTAACACTGTCTTACCATCTTTGATAAAAACCACTTCATATGAAGATGGGTTATTGATCTATATCCCATCTTACTACGACTACTTGAGGGTGAAGAACCATATGCTCGATCACACCAAGTTAACATTTGGAACCATAGATGAGTACAGTACGCAATCGAAATTGTCAAAGACAAGAACTGCATTCGTTAGCGGAAAGTTGAAGATTATACTCTACACAGAAAGATTGCACTACTTCCGTAGGTTTGATATCAATGGAGTTAAGAATATATTGATGTATGGATTGCCATCGAACCCGCTTTTCTACAAGGAGTTAGCCAGATTTATTGGAAAGTCGGTATTCAAAGGTGAAGCTGACCTTGATCTCTCATTCATGAAGGTGATGTATTCCAAATGGGACGCAAATGCGTTGGAGAGAGTTGTTGGGTTGGAAAGGTGTTCGGTCTTGTGCAATTCAGTAAATGAGATGTACGAGTTCAGATGAAGAGACAGAAAACGATAAGATATAAAAGTTTATAGATATAATTTACGCATTCCAATTTGAATCTACGTTCAAAGGGTTTAAATCCACACTGAGGAGAAATGCCTCTTGTGAGATCAACGTAGTTCTTACTCATATTCACGAGCCTGCCATTCCATGTCAACCTCTCTGTTCTTACGGTGTGGCTCAATGTCGGAGTTTGTTTGCATTCGCCAATAAAGTAAATCCTCTCATTACGTTTATTACTGTTCTTATAACCTTTTCTTAATATACAATTTATGCCTTGTGTTTCTTAACTACCAACTCTCTTCAGGTGTTTCTTCCTTCTCACCACTCTTCGTGATTTGAAAGTTTGCCTTTTAACCTAAGTACATCACGACCTGATGGTATTGAAGGCAATTATGAAACATCCAATGGATACATATGGACTCAATCTTTCGCCTATTCTGGCAAACTTCCAGAAGATCCCCAAAGCTCCGGTCTTGTTCTTATCTAGCAATTGTGGCCAAGTAGCATGAATGTAAGTACAAGTGCAGATGAGTAATAATATCACTTGCAAGAGCGATTGGAAGTTGAATAATGCAGACTAAAAGATGAAGGAGTTAGTATTGTGTCTAAAGAAGCAGGTCAAAGTTTCAAATGAACTAAAGTTGACGGCAGTTCAAGGGGACAGTCTGTATACATACCATTTCGTTTTAATTATGTGAGGAAATGAAGTTTCTTAACGGGGATTGCTATTCAAAGAAACACGACGGGGAATGTGCTGAATAAGATCAGAAATGTGAAGTATGGTGGCCCTGAGGTAGCAGATTTGCAAAGGAAAAAGAATATAAATTACTCAAAGTCTCTTAACTGTCTTTTATCGTAGGTTTAGGGAAGTGCCGTGATTTGCCGTGGAAATGTGACGAGACTCTCGGATCGCAAGACGGGTTACGGTATTTTTTTTGTATGTCACGATCATTTCAAATAGAGCGAAAATCGCAGGGCTGTGTGCAGGGCTGTTTCAATTTCCACAGAGTTTGGAAGTGCCGCTGCGATTTAGTGCGAGAGCGAGACACATTTTGCGGCAGTATCCTGAGCAGCCAGGCAAACCGCTCTTCGTAGCTGTGCAACGGTTGCAGGGAGATGCATAGTGAGCAGCTAGTGTGAGAATGTTGAGGGAGTGAAAGACAGAGATAGCTGAGATTTTAAAGGAGAGATCCGGTATACTCTCCTCACCAAACCACCACTCGGTGAATTGAGCCCTTCCGGGACTAAAGTCTTCCATCCTTATAGTGCTTTTTTTTTGCCTCACAGTTTGGGCACACTACACTTTGATTGCGAGCATACTTTTAATTTTTCCTCTACTCTTTTTTTTTTTGTTGTGGGAAATCTCCGGTCCTGTATATGTCGCCATGGAAGGTACAAAAATCCGCTAAATATTTTGGCTTACTTCTGTTTTTGTATAGGAATGTAATTTCCGAGTATGAATTACTGCTAAAAGATCCCACCCCTCCCTAGTGAACTACCATACTTCCGGCACCTAGACCTGCCCTGCAGCCGCATCTCTAACTCCTTACCATCATAACCTTCAGAGAAACATTCTTTTATTTCCATCTGTTCGCCATATTCATATTCTTCTAGTATGAACGACTACTCTGAAGACCCATTTCAAATGGATGAAGATTTGAAAACGGACCAGCTCGCAGTGGATCCCAACACAGCGGTAAAACACGTCACAACGAGTGGGTCGAAGCTCAAACTCAACGATAGTACAAATGCCACCACTGCCACATGCAAAAACAACATAAGCGCCAGCTTGTTATCCGATATCACACCACCATATGACGCAAACGACACTGACTTCGACGTTCGCCGCCTGATAATGGCCCAGGATAACGACGTGATACGATCGAAGATTGCACAACTCAAACTTCAAGAGACAACCGCGGCGAACAACAATACCACAGAGGAGGACGAGGTATACGAAGAAGACCTAGATGATAAGCTCGACTTGGAACTTCAACGAAAGATAGAAAGGGACTATGACGAACAATTGCAGAAACAACACCAGCTTCAACAGGACCTGGAGCACCAGGAAACAGATGCAATTGGCAATGGAGGCGCTGGGGCTTCCTCAGATTTCGCCTTTGCAGGAATGGAACTCACCCCACCTGAAAACTTTGCCCCCGTTATCAATACCATATATCGATCATCGTTCCCGCAACCAGTGAATTTCTCCTTTTTGAAGAAATTGAAGTTGAAGTCGATTCTCTGTTTAATTCCCGAGGACTACCCAGACTTGCATCTCAAATTCTTGGAACAACAGAACATAAAACTATTCCAGCTTGGAATGTCCGGTAACAAGGAGCCTTTCGTCAAGATATCGTCTGAATTGATCACAGAAGCAATCAAGATTGTCATAAATCCAGAGAACCAGCCAATATTGATACACTGTAATAGAGGGAAGCATAGAACAGGGTGTTTGGTAGGCGTATTGAGAAGACTCCAAAAATGGTCTCTTACGATTATCTTTGACGAGTACAGAAAGTTTGCTGCACCAAAAGAGCGTCCCATGGACCAGCAATTTATAGAACTATATGACGAGAAGGAAATCGTCAAGTTTGCTCAGGCCAATGACTTTTTACCTTTGAAGTGGGACTGACCATACGATAATACATGATGATATTATAATATCACGTATTCGCTGCCTCTTCATTCTGCCTACAAGCTAGAGATTGTACTGAATAGCACAGAACAACAATATCAATATTTCAGCCATCTTACTAGCCAACCAATAATTGGGTCATAAGACTCCTCAAAGGGACCTGAAACCAACTAAAGCATTTTTGTTTTTCTTTTTTTTTTTTTTTTTGTTTTCTCTTTTTTTTTGGACTATATTTTACGTTTACAATATACAACTTAATCTATAAGATAAAGAGTACGCCCTCCATTTCAATGGCGGTGTAATAATATATATTTATCGTAATTCATATAAAAGAGGCTTCTTTCTTATATTTTGAATAATTTGGGATAGCTATTAACTTTTGCAATGAAACGCTTGTTTCAATCTGTTTCTTCAAAGGGTCCCACTATCATGGCCAGAAGAATTTCTTACCGTAAACACCTGCATTTCCAAGCGCTAACAATGACAAGGCTAGCGGGTTGATTCTTCCATGCAACACACTCTGCAAACCTGCCTTACCGTTAACAATCAAATATAAGGTAGACCAGGCGAAATTGAAACCGGCACCATTTGTCACGTCACCATCGTACGTGATGTAACCACCAAGTAAGTGAGCAGCACCAAAGAGGTAACACGAGAGCCTCGTTGGTCTAGCAGTAGCCAAGGTGTGACTCAACTGAAAAGAAGAGCCACTCGTGCCGCTGATAGGAGCCATTGGCTTTTGTATGGTCAAGCCTCTAGCAAGAAGCGAACCACCTAACAACCATGCCGGATATGGTGTGCTAGCAGAGTCAGTAGCTATAACGCGGAGATTTTCCTGGAGTCCTGATAAGTCGCCGATCATGTTTAGGTTGAAAAGAGCTGGAATTTAAACAGAAGTAACAAGACTGTAGTAAACGATGGAAGAGAGAAAGAATAAGCTCAAGAGTAAACTGCAATTAGCAAGTGCCTCTGGCTGGCTTATACATGAAATGTCTGAAAATTTACACCAAAAAAAAAAATAATAAAGACTGTGGTACATGAAAGTTGCTACTTGTGTCACGTGACGTGGCCCACCGGATGAAGAAAGTATGGGGTAAAGTGAACAAAATTCTTACCGCATTGCAACACTGATGACTACAAAGAAGCATTGATACAGTTTTTACTATTTCTACTAAGGACGGTTTCTTTATATCGTAATTTGTATGTATTCAACACATAATAAACAGTAATATACTAATATACAAAGCTGCACGCAACTCTAAGATCTTTCACCTCTTAATCTTCTAGCTAATTGGATATCCTTCTTTTGGATAGTGACTCTCTTAGCGTGGATAGCACATAAGTTAGTGTCTTCGAATAAGGAAACTAAGTAAGCTTCAACGGATTCTTGTAAAGCACCAATGGCGGAAGATTGGAATCTTAAATCGGTCTTGAAATCTTGAGCAATTTCTCTGACTAATCTTTGGAAAGGTAACTTTCTGATCAAGAGTTCAGTAGACTTTTGGAATCTTCTAATTTCTCTTAAAGCAACGGTACCTGGCTTATATCTGTGTGGCTTCTTGACACCACCGGTAGATGGAGCAGACTTTCTAGCAGCCTTGGAAGCTAATTGTTTTCTTGGAGCCTTACCACCGGTAGACTTTCTTGCTGTTTGCTTGGTTCTAGCCATTATGTATTGTTATAATTTATAGAATAGGGTAAAAACAAACTCTAAAAGAAAAAAAAAAAAAGATAAAATAAATTTGTTGTTACAAGGACGGGATCTCCAATCAGTTAAATATAAAAAATTGTTCCATAGATCTCAGCAGATTGCAGCATTGTGTTTGTATGTGAAACCATAAAAAAAGAGTACACAAAAGCTGTTTCTTGTTTACTGTTTACCATTTGTTTGTTTACTTTTGCTGTTGATCTATAGTTAAATTACACGGAGAGGCGTCACGGGTGGGGTGGTGGGGGGACGAGCAGAAGATATGAATTGAAGACAGTATGTGTCGCGTGCGCAAATTTACGTATACAAAACATGGCCTCGCGATATTTTGGTGTCTTCTCTCCAGTAACAAAAGAAACATAAACACTTTGCAACCTGGTGTAAACAATCAAATATCCTGTATGCGGAGCCATTCGTGTGCTCAAATCGTTCCGCGCATGAAATAAGTCCAGTTTTCGCAGTGCTGCAATTTATACATCGCGCGGTACAATTCAGAACCACAACAAGACGCAGCAAGAGGAAAACAAGAACGCTTTTCCACTAGGCGTGCTTGCCAGTTGTGATGCGTTTCCAGAGCTCCGGCACCAACATTCGTCTAGTGGTCTGCAGACTGTTGGCTCGTTTCTTCTCTTGTCTTATTTTTAGTCCGTTCGATCTGTTTTGTTTATACTTTTGCTTTGTTTTTGTTTTGGTTTACTTTATTTTTTTTTAGTGGTTGTTTGTACGCATGCAGTCTCTTCACCAAATGATTTCACTGTAGCAACACCTTAGATCACAATATCGGAAAATGATATATAAGTTGATTGAATCTTCTCCAAATAATTTTCTAAATTTTAATCTTTTCCTTTTTTTTTTCTTTCTTATATCAGTATAGTTATTGAACTAACTTTATTTAACTTTTTAATTCAATACATATAATCAAAAATGTCCGGTAGAGGAAAAGGTGGAAAAGGTTTAGGAAAGGGTGGTGCCAAGAGACACAGAAAGATCTTGAGAGATAACATCCAAGGTATTACCAAGCCAGCTATCAGAAGATTGGCCAGAAGAGGTGGTGTCAAGCGTATCTCCGCTCTTATCTACGAAGAAGTCAGAGGTGTCTTAAAGTTGTTCTTAGAAAACGTTATCAGAGATGCTGTCACTTACACTGAACACGCCAAGAGAAAGACCGTTACCTCTTTAGATGTCGTTTACGCCTTAAAGAGACAAGGTAGAACCTTATATGGTTTCGGTGGTTAAACATGCTATTGTTGCTGTATTGTATTTCTATTTCTAGTGGCTCAGTCCAAATTGTATATTAGAATAATTGATATTATTTGTGAAACTTACTTGAATAACCCGTAGATGAAAGGAATTGTAATGTAGTGCCTTGCTGTTGGCGAGCCAAAGATGTGCACATTGCGTTGTGGGACTCCAGTGGGGAATTCTGGGTGACTTAGTCTAGTGAGGGTTCCCCAGTCAGCCAGAGGCGCACTGGGTGCAAATTTAAGGTTTTGCTTCTGATCGACAAAACATTACACCTATAAATCAGAAGTCTTTGAAGTTGGCTGGGGCACCGTTGACGCCCATAAGTGTATTCTACTGCTATCTATATAATTCGCCATTACTGTAGAAGGTCCACTCCGTGCCTCAATGGTTCAACACCAGCTCTTCACCCAATTTCCCTCCCTTGCGTAGGTACAGATCGATTCTTCTTCTGATCTCTTTTTCCCAGTAATCAATATCAAGTTGAACTGGAGATTTATAACTATCGTCAGTAAGGCGGGCCCACTTAGGAATACAACTCGTATAAGTGTCTTCCACGTCAGGCTTGTACTTGGGGCATCTGCATCTGCAGCCAGTCCCGCCTTCATAAGTGGTATCAACCTTATCGAACTTGAGCCAGTAGCTTTCTTGGCTCGGACTCAACAACCCTTCCGGATACCGCTCGCTTTGAGTGTATGGAAGCTGGTTCTTCGAATTCCTTGGACAATGTGAAAGCACACTGTGTCTGTACCCAATGTCTCTGAAGTAATGGACTTCCTCGAGGTTTAGCATCATGGCAATCCCCAAAGAGTGCACAGGAGCATCCCCCCATCTTTCCTTGTAAAATCCGCCGCTTTCATCCAAATGCTTGAAATATGCCTTGTACGTAGGATTGTTGAATAAATCTGTTCTTGCAATCTCGAAATTCGACCAGAAATGGCACCAATTGTACTCTTCTCTGTCAATGCGGTCCTCAAAAAGCTTGGGAAGCTGTTTCAGCATGTTCACTATATAGTCAACGATCTTTTCCGTTCCCTTGTCAGTTAGCGATGAGTCTTCTTTATTCTCGAGGGCAAGGTAGTACTCTGCATTGATGCTCATTTCTATCTCCTGTAAAATCTCTTTGTGATTATCGATGTGGTCGTATTTAGATCGTTCCTTGGGGTCTCCCTTGCTGATCTTGGAGTCATGTATAAACATATTCCACAAGCTCCCAGTCTTGAAATCTTCGCCCTGCTTCCTAATGAACTTTCTAGTTTCCAGGAATAGCCCTGGTAATGTGTAGTACAAATCCTCGATCATAACAGTAAATCCGTACTTCTTCCCAGTCTTTTCCATTTCTATGAACGGATCGTACGTTATGTCACAGAAGAACTCTACATCGGGCTCTACTCGCCAGTACCAGTCCCTCTTTTTCACCAACTCGTGTTCGTAAAAGTATCCCGAGAAGAACCTGCACATCTTGTGATAAGACTCCATGTTCCCGTACATGATTGTTCTGTCACCTTGGGACTCGGTATACTCGTAGAGTTCTTCGCGGTCCACGTCATCGGGGAACTCCCACTCCTTTTTCGGGATTAGCCCAAATTCAACTTCGGAGGAAGTGTACTTGGCTACCTGCTGCTTGAAGTTTTCATCAAAAGGTTCGTCATTCAAGAAGACCCACGGATAATTGAACCATTGGTTGAAGTGACGCTCCAACGACTGCATAGACTTGATTACGTCCTCCCACTCGTCGTTTCGAGAAAGAACGATTAACGCGGCGTTAGCTCTTGGAGCATCTGTGTTTGGTACTTGGCAGCCTCCCCCGGGTATAAATGGTTTGTCCTTTCGACTCTCTACCTTTTTAAACGATATGAGGTCTTCCGGCGACCTCTCATCGAGAGAGTAGAATGCCTTACTGTAGAAGTAGTCGAATGCCAACTCAATTTCTTCGCTACTGGACCTATTGCTTATGTTGACAACACTGGTTACCAGGGCTATTATAAAACCGAGAAGCAAGACCATCCAGACTTTTAATGGTCCACATATGCCGCAACCTCTGGTTATTTTATACCTCAAGACCCCACCTACTAGTGAGATTGCAGCAGAAATCTGTCGCACAAACATACTCTATATATGCTGATTTGGTTCTATCTTGAGGTATGTAGAGCTCTAGGTTGTGAATAAGCTCAAATATATCGAAATAGAGTATAGTGGATCACTAAATTTAATAAGTCACAGACTGCAAAAACTGCATGGGTCCAGTTCCAGATTTCCGAAGACGTGAATCAACCGCAAAAATAAACCCGTGAAAAGAAAGCTCGGTAGGACCCTGCCAGGGATAAGATGCAGGATACTCTAATCTAGCCGTTTATCGTACCTCTTCATGAACCTAAACTTTGATTCTACTAGCATGCTCGAAAAAAGGTCTCCAGGAGCTTATTTTCTCATAGGATAGTTGTCTCTTTCACTGTCTAGAGTACCAACTTTTAGCTCAAGCACTTTTTGCCTAAAGTCTTTCTACAATCTACAAATAAAAGGGCGTTTTAATCAGGTCGAAATTTAATATTGTTACACTACTTATCTCTCTTGATAGCATTCCTCAACAAGCTCAAGTCGTCGTTAAGTTCTTCGGGCCGCAATCCTGGCAACCCTGTAAATTGCTTGTGTGAGCCTCTCGTGTTTGCCTTGGAATGGCTGGATCCGCCACCTATTCCATCTCCACCGCTAGCGTTACCCTTATCAAGTAGCACTAACGATACTCCACCATCCTCGTTTCCCATTATTATATTATTCAAAGTATCGTAATCCTTATCGCTGAGATTGCTATCGTTCCCGCTACTAATGGATCCGTAGTGACCATGGTTACCGCCATGGCTAGTGTATCCACTGCCGCTACTAGCAGCACCACCTCCACTTCCTGCTCCACCAGAGCCTGCATCCCCTCCGTTACGGTTGGACGACTCATCGTTGGAGGAATACCTCGTAGCGTAATGTCTTCGTCTCTTGGTAGCTGACGAATAGCCACCTGCTCCACCGTTTGATGAAAAATATCCGTTGCCATGAGAGCTACCATTACCACCGTTATAATGTGCGCTACTGTTCCCTGAGAACCGCCCGTCATCCGACAAATCGTCTGCTTCTCCCGCGGTAAATCTCAGACTGACTTCTCTCTTTCTTAATGATCTTCTCTCGTGCTGTGATATGGCTATTTCGTTAACGGAAAGATGTGAAGATATGGGTCCGTTGAGGTTATTAGAGCCCTTTTCACCACCTTTCCATGAGTTGGCATTGACGAGGTTTAGCAATAACTTGTCATCTTTTAACTGCTTGATTTGCTTTTCGAGTTTATCGTACAACTTTTCTTTGATCAATTTGATCATTTTATCGTGGTTCTGTTTGGCCTTCAAAATATCCCCATTGTATTCGGTCTCGATTCTTTTGACTTGGTATTCCTCCCAGAGTCTAAGCTTAGTCAACTCGTAGTCTCTGACTTCTTCGAGATCTTCTTTCTTGTGGACGAATTCATCGTTTGTGCCTTGTTGGAGGGTGGCTAGTGTATTTTGGAGCTCTTGAAGGGAGAGCTTGTAGTAGTTATCTTTGTCATTGTTGAAGGATAATTCTAGTTTGTTTAATCGTGATGATATTTGTTGACGTCGTTTGTCTCTTTTCGAAAGGCCTAGTGCTTGTGGTTAGTATTTGTGTGAACAAAAAAAAAAAAAAAAAAGAAAAGTAGGTAGGTGAAGTAGCAGCTCGTGAGTGTGAGCAGGGACCACTAGACTTTCCAGGTCTATCGACTGGGACACCTGGAACTGACTCTTCTGGAAATGTAAGCCTGTGATCTCGCTTAGATGATACAATCATGGGTGGATGTCTGACTGTTGTGGATGGGAACGTTTGATAGCCGCTCTGTTGGTCAGGAAGAAAGTCCCAGCGTCTAGGAGGACGTGTGGACACTCTGAAGCATACTATCTGCTGGAGTGCAGCATATTCCTCTCTGGTGCCCAGATGTGAGCTACACCCGGGCCAAACCTTTTCCCTGTGAAGAAGTGTAGATAAGACGACGAATATCCAGACCGGAGATTCCTTCTGGCCAAGAGCAGGGAATACAGAGTATGCAGACATGACACGAAGTCGTGATTGCGGGATACTCTGCACTGTATGCTCCTGTTTTCGAAAGTCTCTCCATAGGCTCCTGAGTATTGCTCATTCGTGTATCCGTGCTAAGAGGCACCGATGCGTTCACCACCCCTTCCATGCCACAATTGGAGCGGCATCGACACCTACTCATTCATAGTGATGGTTAAACTTACTTTCGTTATATACGCCGTTCTTCTTATAATCTTCCATGTTCTATTCCTGTCGACTCTTGATAAGTGGTGGTGGTTCTATTCGTTCAATTCGTGTTCTTGAAGAGGATGGATTTCCCAGATTTCATTGTTTTAGAAGGTGAAAGACAACCCGAAGTTACTTTCGTGGACCTGTATGTAAGTCACCCACATGTTTTTTTTTTTTTTTTTTTTGCTTTATTTCTTCTTTCGATGCCTAATCGAGTGAGGCCGATAAAGGTGGGGGTAAATTTTAGATTTGACCCGGACATGTAAGTCTCGTTTGACTCACTCCGTATTTTTTTTATGCAAGCGACTTAAATGGATAGCGAATGTGCTAGAAGGCCCAATTCCAAGCTTGATTAGGATTATTTATACACTGGTATATGTGTGTATATTTATGTATAGCTATATACCAAGTTCTTTTTGCCCCCTAATATCCTCCATCGTTTCCACCGAGATCACTCATTGAGAACACTGACAAGATTGGACTCTCGTCTCTTTGCAATCCCGACACAACGCAAAAACTTACTCCGAACCTCTCATTCCTACGCGAAGCATTCTCACTCTTTAAATCCCTCTTAGAAGCTTCGTTGTGATGGTCAGTCAAGAAAAATACTCTCAATTGGAATCCTTACCATTCACCGATAAGAAATATGTCGAGGCAGGCAAACTCTCTCCAATTGTATTCACCTTGGAGAAGGACCCTTTGAGAAAAGTTACTATAATCCCTGTTCATTCTCACCTCGACGTCCCTAATGAACTCATTGAAATCACTAGGTCCGAGTTTAACTATGTGGTCGAAGAAGGCAGAACCTATCCTCACCATGAAATCATGGATCATGATGAATTCGTGGAATACTGGTTCAGCTCCTTTGTTGTGATCTTATTGGAAGGTGAATATGAGGAAGGCTTTGATGACGCAGCCTTGAAGAAAGAGGGATTAACCTCAGAATTTTGGGAATCCGTATTCTTGGGCAACTTCTATGTAAAGCCAAACTACACCGGTAGGTGCTCTCACGTTTGTAACGCCGGATTCATAGTTAACCACTCCAAGAGAGGTTTAGGGTTGGGCAAGGAATTGGGGAGAAAGTATTTGGTGTATGCTCCACAGCTTGGCTATGTATATTCTGTTTTCAACTTGGTATTTGAAACCAATGTAGCCAGCTTAAGGATATGGGATTCTTTAGGCTTTGAAAGGGTCGGCTACATAAAGAATGTAGCCGTTTTGAAGGGTGAGAAGAATTTAGTTGGAGCTCACATCTATGGGAAGGACTTGTAGATAAAGAGTGTCAAAAGAGTAGTATAGAAGATAGCTTGCCTCCACCTTCTCCTCAAAGTTTTCAAGTAATAAATAGAATATAGACATGAATGTTTTTACAATTTTGCAGACTTCATACAGACTGAAACTAATAATACTATTATACATTTGTGTGTAGATACATAGCCTAACTACCAGCTTGTCTACATATTCATTGACATGGTAATTCCAATGGTTGCTTCCTTCATGCCAAGTAATCCTTTCTGTTGGCAGTTCTGACGAATCTTCTCAATTGCCATTCCACGTCCGCGTCCTTATTGTCCAAGGTACCCAAACGTAATTCGAACAATCTCATTTCGAATCTTGGGCCTATTTCCGCTAATTCAACACCATCTCTGGTCTTGACGTACACATGCTGTCTTACAGAAATGAAATCACCGTCATTGCTGAAGGTCATCACTCTCGAAGAATCCTTCTTGACTCCAGGAGGGAATAAATGCTTTAAAATATTCACAACTCTCTTACCCAAGGCACTAGAAAAATTTTCGAAGATCAAGTGAGGGTACGCTTCAGACTGGTTTCCAACGTCGGGGATATCGTGTCTCAACACGACATTGTGTAATGTGAAAAATGCAGTAGGACCATGTGGGAAATGAGATATGGTCAATGAGGTTGGGACACCTCTGTGTTCATGTATCACGACTAAGTCCGTGGTTGAGGACAGTTTACATGCCTTGACCAACTCAGGCATCACATAGTTACCTCTGTTTAATCGTATGGAATTTGGAAATAAAAGCTTGATTTCCTTGGTGAATTGTGATAATCTGGTCGATGGATCTCTGGATGTGGTAACCACTATCTTGGGTTCCGAAATGCCTGATAATGCCAGGTATTCATCGTCAATAGCCTCTTGCTGACTTTCGTCGAAGATAAAGTCCTTTCTTAACTGCTCGTCGTCTGCTATTTCTTTTGGTAATGCCTTACCACTAGCTAAGGCAGCCTTTAACTGTTGTCTCTTTTGGGTCTGGCTGGATTCTTGGAGCTCAAGAGCTTTGCGGTAGAGATACTCTCTTCTTTCACGGGCCTGTTTTCTTATCATGTTGCTATGTATGTGTGACACGGATCTATGTTATAAGTCTGCAGATATACAACTAATAAAACGCTTTTATTTGCAAACGAGGAAGCGCTAGATTTTTTTTCTTAATCTTTTTGTAGAATCGATGCTCTTCGCAAAAACTCTGCGCTCCACTATTTCTGTGTGTGGTTGAATGCAGGAACATCAAAAGATTACATATGGTTGCGAAAAATCACCTACTACAAAAAAAGAATGGATGTGCATGTTAATTATTATTCCATCCAGAATGGCAAAGTTTTATAAATGTATGTATGTATGTATTGGCTTAAGTTGTCGTGGTTGGACGCAAAAATGTAAGTTCGTGATTCTCGTATGTGAGGTTTTCATTATTTCTTTCGCCATTATTATTACGCCCTAAGTTGATGGTGTTGTTACTATTTCTCCTTCTATGCGTGCTGGAATTGTTCATGGTGCTGCTGTTTCCTGCCACATTGTCTTGCATTGTGTTATTCCTTCCAAACACTGGTCTTCGCGATTCAGAATTGAACGAAGTACGCTTCCTCTTCAAGTCAAATCCAAGTGAAGGACGACGAGTGAAAACCCTCTTTAATGGAATATCGTCGAACGCACTGTGGTGGTTTTCTCTGGTATTATTTCTCCTAACGGCGTGGTGTTCTTGCATCTCATCAATCTTTTGCATCTTATCATCAGGGAGCATAATTGCACGATCCAAAGAGTATGGTAAACCTCTGTGACGACCTCTGATCATCATAGCAACAATAACAAGCTTTGAAAGTGTCGAGAACTCGTAGGAGAACGATGCATTGATTCCAGGAAATCCCAAAGATAAACCAACAGTACCATAGGCACTGATAATTTCAAACAAAACCTTGAAAATAGAAAAGTTCAATGGATCGTTAGTAAGTTTACCTCCCTCTGCAATGCAAATAATGAACAAGCCCAAGAAAATAAACCATAAATCAAACGATAATTGATTTCTCAAATGCGCTCCAATGAAAGACGTAGGATTCTTCTCTGCGTCGTCATCAACTGATTTATTTTCATCCGCATCAGCATTGCTTGCGTTCGATTCTGAGTCTCCTGAGCCACGGGAACCATTGTTTGTCATACTCTTTTCGCCTGGCAAATCTCCCTTCAAATAAACCCCCAATGATTGCTCTTCGTAAACATTGGTTCTACGAATCGAAATGGCCAATGGTAACACCGAAATATACATCATCAACATATAACTGACTTGCACAGCAGGATGTAACTTTGAAAGGTCAATAACTGCAAACCCTGCAGTTCTTGTACTGAAAGCCTGGAAAAGTCCATCCAAGATTCTGTATCCAATTGGGATTTCTTTCAAGTAATCATTGTTCAAGTCCAAGATGATGAACAAAACTAAATCGATCGCGTTCAAAATGACTAAGATAAAGAACAACCACCAGGTCGGGATTGATGGGAAAAGTAATGTAAAACAACGACGAGGATGATCTAACAAAAATCCAAGAGATTCTTTGAACAACAGCAAGGGCTTGGAACATTTGAACAAAATCCAGATCAAGAATCTTAAGAAAACTGGGAAACCTGTGTTACCAATAACAACGAAGAATGCAACCACAATCATCACAAAGGTCGAACGGCTAAAAGTTTGCATAGAGTCAGCAGTTAATGTCAAACCCAAATCATTGAAGGAAGATTGCGCAGTGAAAAATGCCCACCAGGTGGGCAGGATTCCTTGTGCTCTCAAAGCATGTTCGTAAAATGGCCTGCTAAGGATGTAAGGTAACAATAAGATTACGGCCACCAAATGCCATCCTAGGTAGTAAATAATGATAATTTTGATTAATAACTTCACAGCACGGTACTCTACCCCTCCTAATTCCTGCTTTTGTTCATCAGAAAGGTGTACAAAGGTGGAATTACGACCAACTGTTGGCACCCAAGATAAATAATTGGTGCTCATTACTCTTCCAAGTGAGGCGGTATCGCGATTTTGGTTCGTGTTAGTGTAATTAAGGCTCGAGGCAGAATCATTATCATCTCCATCTGAGTCAAAACCTTCACTGTCAAAGGAATCTTCTTCTTCCTCGTCCGTGACCAAGGCATTGGAGCTATATCTGGAAAGTCGTCTTCTATTTCCAAGGCTTGAAGAGGAACTCTTCCCACCACCACTTCGTCTTGAGAGTCTATGCTTTATTAACCTTTCAAATGTTGGAGACTTTGTGAACGTGCCGGAATTTTTTCTCTCAGATTGGCCTTCAATCGTAGGTGATTTGACACTGTGTTTATCTCCGTTCATGTCATCAGGCTTTCTAATCCTAGAGTGGGATGGCGAGGCTATCTCTTCGTCATCATCAATGTCACTTACGTCGCTCGAAAAGCCTTCATCACTTGCATCAATGTCTGCAATATCTTCATCCAAAATGTCATCAATAAGATCTTCCTCGTTATCTCCCTCTCTTCCTTCGTCGTCATGGTCACCCCCATGTGAGTCATAGTCATCGATCGTGATATGAGGTTTGTTCTGTGGGGAATTAGAAAAATTCTTCTTTAGTTTAGACCACTTCTTTTTATTTCTCTTGCCGCTTCTCATCCATTTCTTAGTACTATGCTTGCTTGGTTTAGTTTTGAAGATGGGGTTCTTGTCATTTTCTATTTCGTTTGGCGGTCTGATGACCAAGACGGGACCATCATCGTCGTCACCCCCAGCTGCAACGCTTGCTCCGTGAGGGTTATTATTAGGGTGATTTTTCCTATGATCTTTTTGCAACATGGAAATTGACATGTACATATCAGAAGGATTAACTTCTTGCTGTCTTCTCTTAGATGGCTGGGGGAGGTTTCCGAACCTAATGCCCCCGTCCTCTGTGCCTCCGCCAACGTTTCCTGTAACATTCTCTCTTGCGTCTGGGGCGATTCGTACCTCCGGCTCTGAGTCGCTAGGTTCACTAATGTGGTATGTTTTCCCATCTTCGAACTGCGTTGAAGTGGAAGTTGGCGGTGAAGGATCTATTCCAGTTGGTGTATCAACGTCAACATTACCATTGATTGTGGCCTCGGCATAGTCATTACCCACATAGTCTGGCTTTTTGGTGGTATTATAGTTTGTATTTGTGGCTGTGACTGCGTCGCTTCTACCGTACATCCCTAATCCTTGGTTATTTACAGTATTTATAAGGGTGGAATCAAAGGATTTAGTTCTCGCAGCCAAGGTTGCTGAACGTCTCATCTTGAAGTTCAACTTTGAACTTTCTCGGATATTATCAAAGTGTCGTTCAAACGCATAGAGTCTGAAAAACAATATAGACCCATGAATGAAAATCGGCGTGGTCAAGGAGGTTATAATGTAAACCACTATTTGTTGATATAATGTTAATTTGTTACCGTCAACAGTATTTAAGCCTGCCTGGGTAGATGCACCAGCTGTCAAGAATAATGCGTCGATGTATGCTATGTTGTGGACAGGGTACACTAAAAATGTACCGACAAAGGTCCAGGAGATGATGTAGACATAATGGGCGGCTCTGAAGTTTGGAATGACAACCCTAATGTACGGAAGTACGACTTCTCCAAACTCATGGATCCGTGTTCTAGCTCGGGTACCCCAGCCTCGCTCCAACTTCCATCTTTTATACCTTTTCCAGGCCTTTCGAATACTTTGCATACCGAAAAGTTATGTGATACGAGGTGAATAGAGCTGTGTGTTATATGGTCATGCAAGATATGAGTCAGTCAAATGGAAATATTGATTCAATACTAGTCTGTTACTGTCCAATGTTAAACGAGTGACGGCAGAAGGCTGTCAGTTTCTTTTTTTTTTTTTTTTTTTTGAGTTGCGATTAGAATGATAACAAAATAATTGTTCTGTGGAAAAGCATAAAATTGAGTTGACGGATACGATACTTGAAAGCCAAGGCTAGCCACAGTCAAAGGTACGCCCAGGTTTATTTCCTAACTTAAAATACAGACAACAAAGGTGAAAAAAAGTCAAGAGTTGGTTTTAGCAATCGTAGCAGGAACTTCGAACAATAATAGTGTATAGAGAGAGAATCCCACTTCGTGGTAAGGCGAAGTGTTACGATCAATTTATTTTTTTTCACAGACATGACAGAAGCCTTAGTTCCAATTAGGTCACCTGCATGCCACGCTGCGAAGAGGAAGAAATTAACGTGAATATGAATATTTGATAGGTTGTTGCAGAACGCAGATTCGGCGTTATTGTAGCTGTAAAGATGCCAAATGCCTTCCGAAAACGAGACCCCTTAGTTAGCATTTAGTTATGAGTGTTTGGTGAAATGGAATAGCGAGGTGCTCTCCCGACACGCATACGAGTACCGCAAGGTTTGGCAGGTTTGATGCTTGTTTCATCGCAGCACCAATGAGAAAATAAAAAAAAAAAAAAATTAAAGAGAGAAGCATTAGAATTAATGAAAAATAGAAATATTTCAGTAGTGAAATATTTAGCGGAATGCAGAGAGCTGGAAAAAACAAAAACAACAAAAAAAAAAAGAAAGCGATGCGCTACTCAATGAGAAAAAGAATACAGTTATGTGGTCGACGTCACATCCATTGGAATGATACCTCTAAAGCTACTAAAGGAAAATGGAATTCCTTTTCAGTGTAACTTGTCAGACAGCCACTTACACCCACCCTAATCCAAAACAACCGAAGAAGTCTTTGGAAAAGGGTAAAGATCATCGCTCCTTTTAAATAAAAAAGTTAATTCTTATTGTAACAAAAAGGCAAAATTATAAATAGATGACTAGATCGCTAAGGATCACAGACAAGCTAAATTGAATTCTCACTTTGAGGGTGTAAGGGTATCATCTCATCAACCAAGTTGGATTCAGTGGCTCTTTTGAAGAGTCAAAGAGGGACGTAAACTATAGAAATGATCCTATGAAGTACGTCGACAAAGAAAAAAGAAGTAAAACAATCTAAAAATGTTCTAGCGAAAGATGCAATTTATAGGGAAAGAGATGTGGTTTGGAGCCTTTGGCGCTGCAGAGATGGCGGGTAAATGGTCGCATCTAGGGACCTTTGTGTCACAAAATTCTCACTGCGACAGCATTATGTCACAAACGTACTGTAAGAGACTCAGAGGAAATAGCGATATCAGAGTGAAGTCAGCTGAAGGGGGGATTTTCAAAGTGATGATAAGTAGAAAGTGGCCTACTTCTCTTGAGCAAGTAGTAAACTCGTATCCTAACCACTCTAGGAAGCCTAAAGTTTGTAGTGGCATCCTGCGAGTGTTTCTGTAGAGTAGTATCTAAAAGTTGTGGTTGCGAAAAACTTTATTCTCAGATCTGCGAAATACGAGCTGAAAATAGTATTCTTACAGTTACGCTTTACGTCAAGACCAAATGTGTCACTACACCTAATAATCCCGTAGGCTAACGTTGTACAACTATTTGTCACGGAAGGCCCAGATATATGCAAACTCAATACTTTCACTTGGTTGTTTCTGGGTATCTCGGTACTTGCCTTGTGAGCCCTACTTTTCTTGGAAGGCACTCAGCAGATCGAAAAAAAAACTCATCTCTGCGACAGTTACGCTAAAAAATATCTACGTAGAGAAAAAAATAAAGAACAAAAATAGAGCCATCTGAACC
Organism: Dujonia boleticola; assembly: GCA_029581775.1. Taxonomy (NCBI): domain Eukaryota; kingdom Fungi; phylum Ascomycota; class Pichiomycetes; order Serinales; family Debaryomycetaceae; genus Dujonia; species Dujonia boleticola. Next base: position 531,304 of record JARGRU010000014.1, on the reverse strand, counting down.
TGAGATGAGCAAAAAGGTCTCCAAACCTTCAAAGATAAACGCTTTTTTTCGAGCGCTACTTGAGGAAAAGGGGGAGATGAAGTGATGTGTATCACGGCATCTTTCCAAGGCTAAAACCATCATATATCCTTGCTGTCGTGTGCTATTTGCTTTAATTTTCTCTCTGAGTCAACTTGACTCTATTCTAATTGATTCTTATGCAACCTTATTGACGTTATCGTTGCATTCCGAGGGTGCGAGATGACTTTGTCACATGACATGTTGATTTTCCATACAATTTGGAGGCGACTTTCGAGGGTTCGCATGAAATTTTTTTCAAAATTTTCCAGTCTTGAAGAATATAAATACCATTGAGGTGGAGATCTAACTCTTTTTTTCAAAATATTCATTATTTTTCTTTCTTTCTTTCTCTTTTCTCCTTCTCCTTCTCTCTCTCTCTTTCTCTCGCAAAAAGTAGTTACTTGAAAGTATTCCTCGTCTTAGAATCCGAACCCCCCGAATCGATCTTAGACTAAAGAGTATGTACAACTGGTTTTTTGCGAGAGAGACAGAGATTGTTAGCACCTTAAAATCGAATTGAATCGAATTCCTAATGTTATCAAAATATTTCAGCTTGAATTTTTCATAACGACCCGGAATTCTTCAATTGCGCTTATAGTTCTTCACACGGAACCATAGCACGATTTTTTCGTAGTAGTCATCTCATCTCATCTCGTAGACCTCTTATCCATGTGACGCAGCCATGCCTGTGGTGCTTTTGCATGGCTAGATCCGTACAATATCACGTCAGAAATTTTCATGATCTAATTAATTGAACTAGGAAATATTTATTTTCTACTGAAATTTCTCCGCGATGAGCAGTTTAACTAACAAGCATTTTTAGATCTTAGCTTTTCACTGTTACTATACCAAACTCCTTTTTCAAATCAAAGAGCCTATTTAAATTCCCTTTTGGTTGTGTTACGTCCCCCCCATCTAGCACATCTGATACATTCTTTACGGAAATTTAAACTCTTTTATAGCATCCGCTTTTATTACAACTACTGACTATTTGTTTGTTGCATTCCCCCACAACAACTACAGTTCCTAGTTATTTGAAGGTTTACACATAGTGTTCTTTACTTTTCTTCGTTTTACTTTGTTTTCCATTTACTACTTCCTTGTCTTTATTCATATCCACAACTACCACCAACAATGTCATTTTCTGGTCCAATTACCCCACCAATGAAGTCCACTGGTGACACTTTGATGACCTTAGAAACCCAAGATGGTATCGCCTTACAAGGTTACTCTTTCGGTGCTCCAGTCACCGCTGCCGGTGAAGTTGTTTTCCAAACCGGTATGGTTGGTTATCCAGAATCCATCACTGATCCTTCCTACGAAGGTCAAATTTTGGTCATCACCTACCCATTAGTCGGTAACTACGGTGTTCCAGACCGTGACTTGAAGGACGAAGATGTTCCAGAATTACCACGTTACTTCGAATCCAACAAAATTCACATTGCTGGTTTGGTCGTTGCCCACTACACCGAAGAATACTCCCATTTCTTAGCCAAGTCCTCATTAGGCCAATGGTTGAAGGAACAAGGAATTCCAGCTATTTACGGTGTTGACACCCGTTCTTTAACCAAGCGTTTAAGAGAAAAGGGTTCCACCTTAGGTCGTTTAGCTTTGGAAAAGGGTGAAAAGAGCCCAGAGGCTTTATTACCTCAATCCTGGAAGAGCCATTTCGAAATCCCAGAATGGGATGATCCAAATGTCAAGAACTTGGTTGCCAAGGTTTCTACTCCAAAGCCAGTCTTGTACACCCCAGCCAACCCAATCAAGGGTAAGGATGGAAAGACCATTAGAATTGTCGCAGTCGATGTTGGTATGAAGTACAACCAAATCCGTTGTTTCGTTAGACGTGGTGTTGAATTGTTAGTTGTCCCATGGGATTACGACTACACCCAAGAAACCTACGACGGTTTATTTATCTCCAACGGTCCAGGTGATCCATCGGTTATGACCTCCACTGTTGAGAGATTGAGAAAGGTTCTCAAGGAAGCCAAGACCCCTATCTTCGGTATTTGTCTTGGTCACCAGTTATTGGCTAGAGCCTCTGGTGCCTCCACTTTGAAGTTGAAGTTCGGTAACCGTGGTCACAACATCCCATGTACCTCCACTATCTCCGGTCGTTGTTACATTACTTCCCAAAACCACGGTTACGCTGTTGACACCAACACTTTAGCTCCAGGTTGGAAGGAATTATTCGTTAACGCTAACGATGGCTCCAACGAAGGTATTTACAACGAAAACGAGCCAGTCTTCTCTGTTCAATTCCACCCTGAATCTACTCCAGGTCCAAGAGACACTGAGTTTTTGTTCGACGTTTTCATCCAGTCTGTCACTGACTTCAATGCCACTGGTGTTAAGAAGCAAGTTGAATTCCCAGGTGGAAAGATTGCAGACAACAGAGCTGCTCACCCAAGAGTTGAAGCTAAGAAGGTTTTGGTTTTAGGTTCTGGTGGTTTGTCCATTGGTCAAGCAGGTGAATTCGATTACTCTGGTTCCCAAGCTATCAAGGCTTTGAAGGAAGAAGGTATCTACACTGTCTTGATTAACCCAAATATCGCCACTATTCAAACTTCCAAGGGTTTAGCCGACAAGGTTTATTTCTTACCAGTTACCCCAGAATTTGTTAGGAAGGTTATCGAATTCGAAAGACCAGATGGTATTTACTGTACTTTCGGTGGTCAAACTGCTTTGAGTGTTGGTATCAAGTTGAAGGATGAATTCGAAGGCTTAGGTGTTAAGGTCTTGGGTACTACCATCGATACTGTTATCACCACTGAAGATCGTGAGTTATTCGCCCAAGCTATGGAAGAAATCGGCGAAAAGTGTGCCAGATCTGAAGCCTGTAACACTGTCGAGCAAGCTGTTCAAGCTGCCAACGACATTGGATACCCATTAATTATCAGAGCTGCCTATGCATTGGGTGGTCTTGGTTCTGGTTTCGCCGACAATGAAGAAGAATTAGTTGCTCTTTGTACCAAGGCTTTCGCTACCTCCCCACAAGTTCTTGTTGAAAGATCCATGAAGGGTTGGAAGGAAGTTGAATACGAAGTTGTCAGAGATGCCTTCGACAACTGTATCACTGTCTGTAACATGGAAAACTTTGATCCATTGGGTATTCACACCGGTGACTCCATTGTTGTTGCTCCTTCTCAAACTTTGTCTGATGAAGATTACAACATGTTGAGAACTACTGCAGTTAACGTTATCCGTCACTTAGGTGTTGTCGGTGAATGTAACATTCAGTATGCCTTGAACCCATTCTCCAAGGAATACTGTATTATTGAAGTGAACGCTCGTTTATCTAGATCTTCAGCTTTGGCTTCCAAGGCTACTGGTTACCCATTGGCCTACACCGCTGCCAAGTTAGGTTTGAACATCCCATTAAATGAGATCAAGAACTCTGTTACTAGATCTACTTGTGCTTGTTTCGAACCATCCTTGGATTACGTCGTTGTTAAGATTCCAAGATGGGATTTGAAGAAGTTCACCAGAGTCTCTGCTTTGTTATCCTCATCCATGAAGTCTGTTGGTGAAGTTATGTCTATTGGTAGAACTTTCGAAGAAGCTATTCAAAAGGCAATTAGATCCACCGATTACCATAACTTAGGTTTTGGTAAGAATGATAACTCATTCATCAGCATTGATGACGAATTGCAAACTCCATCTGATCAACGTTTATTTGCCATTGCTAATGCATTAGCTGACGGTTACTCTGTTGACAAGGTTTGGAAGTTGACTAACATTGATAAGTGGTTCTTAAACAAGTTGAACGGTTTGATCTTGTATGCTGACAAGATCGCCTCCTATGGTGCCAAGGAAAACTTACCAGTTAACATCTTGAGAGAAGCCAAGCAATTAGGTTTTGAAGATCGTCAAATTGCCCAATTCTTGAACTCCAACGAAGTTGCTATCAGAAGATTGAGAAAGGAAGCTGGTGTCATTCCATTTGTTAAGCAGATTGATACTGTTGCAGCAGAATTCCCAGCTCACACCAACTATTTGTATATTACTTACAACGCTGATTCTAATGATGTCAAGTTTGACGACCATGGTGTTATTGTTTTGGGTTCTGGTGTTTACAGAATTGGTTCCTCAGTTGAATTCGATTGGTGTGCCGTCAGAGCCATCAGAACCTTAAGAGAAAACGGTACTAAGACCATTATGATCAACTACAACCCAGAAACCGTCTCTACTGATTATGATGAAGCTGACAGATTGTACTTCGAAACCATTAACTTGGAAAGAGTCTTAGATATCTATGACTTGGAACAATCCTCTGGTGTTATCATCTCCATGGGTGGTCAAACCTCCAACAACATTGCCTTAACTTTACACCGTCAAAATGTGAAGATCTTAGGTACTTCTCCAGAAATGATTGATTCCGCTGAAAACAGATACAAGTTCTCTCGTATGTTGGACAAGATTGGTGTCGATCAACCAGCCTGGAAGGAATTGACGTCCATCAAGGAAGCTGAAGATTTCGCTGAAAAGGTCAGCTACCCAGTCTTGGTCCGTCCTTCTTATGTCTTGTCTGGTGCTGCCATGAACACCGTTTACTCCAGAGACGATTTGGAAAGTTACTTGTCTCAAGCTGTTGATGTTTCACCAGATTACCCAGTCGTTATCACCAAGTATATTGAAAACGCTAAGGAAATTGAAATGGATGCTGTTGCCAAGGACGGTAAGATGATCATGCACGTTGTTTCCGAACACGTTGAAAATGCTGGTGTTCACTCTGGTGATGCCACTTTGATCGTTCCTCCACAAGATTTGGATCCAGAAACTGTTAGAAGAATTGTTGAGGCCACTGCAAAGATTGGTAAGGCTTTGGACATTACTGGTCCATACAACATTCAATTCATTGCCAAGGACAATGATATTAAGGTTATTGAATGTAATGTCAGAGCTTCTCGTTCTTTCCCATTCATTTCCAAGGTTGTCGGTACTGACTTGATTGAGATGGCCACCAAGGCCATCATGGACATGCCATTTGTTCCATACCCAGGTGCCAAGTTGCCTGAAAACTACTGTGCCGTTAAGGTTCCTCAATTTTCCTTCTCTAGATTGGCTGGTGCTGATCCTGTCTTGGGTGTTGAAATGGCCTCTACTGGTGAAGTTGCTACTTTCGGTAGAAACAAGTACGAAGCATACTTAAAGTCCTTGATCTCCACTGGTTTTATTTTACCAAAGAAGAACATTTTATTCTCGATTGGTTCTTACAAGGAAAAGCAAGAGCTTTTGCCATCTATCTCCAAGTTGAGTGATCTTGGCTTTAAGATCTTTGCCACTGCCGGTACTGCTGATTTCATCAAGGAACATGGTATCCCAGTTCACTATCTTGAAGTATTGAGTAAGGAAGAAGATCAAAAGTCTGAATACTCTTTGACTCAGCATTTGGCTAACAACTTGATCGACTTGTATGTTAACTTACCATCTTCAAACAGATTCCGTCGTCCTGCTTCTTACATGTCTAAGGGTTATGAATCTAGACGTATGGCTGTTGACTACTCTGTTCCATTGGTTACCAACGTCAAGTGTGCCAAGTTGCTTGTTGAAGCCATGGCAAGAAACATCCAATTCAACGTCAGCGACATTGACTCGCAAACCTCCCACACCACCGCCACTTTACCAGGTTTGGTCAACATTACCTCATTTGTTCCTACTTTTGAAGATTTTGAAGCTACAACCAAGACTTCTTTAGCATCTGGTTTCACTTTCAATGCTTTCTTACCACAATCAATCGATGGTGACTCAATCACCAACGGTGACTCCTTATCTGAAGCTGTTCAAGTCGCCTCTTCTTCAGCTTACACTGATTTCACATTTTCTCTTGCTGCCACTGAGACCAACTCAGATGACGTTGCTGCCGCTTCTGAACATGCAGGTGCCTTGTTCTTACCTTTCAATGAATTTGCTAACTCTAAGGTTTCTGCCATCTCCAACCATTTTGCTTCTTGGCCAGAAAACAAGCCAATTATTACTGATGCTAGAACTACCGATTTAGCTTCTGTATTATTGTTGGCTTCATTACACAGCAGATCTATTCATATTACCAGCGTTTCCTCAAAGGAAGACTTAGATTTGATCCGTATGGCTAAGGGTAAGAAGTTGCAAGTTACTTGCGATGTTTCAGTTTACTCATTATTCTTATCTCAAGCTCAATATCCAAAGTGTTCATTCTTACCAACCGAAGAAGACCAAGCTGCATTATGGGATAACTTGGATGATATTGACTGTTTCTCCATCGGTGTCACTCCTTACTTATTGGCAAAGCACCTCAGCAAGAGTATCACCCCAGGTTTAGGTCTTTCTGAAGCAGTTCCATTATTATTGTCCGCTGTTAGAGAAAACCGTATAACAATCGATGACATTGTTTCCAAGTTCCACACTAACCCAATCAAAATCTTCAACTTACCAAAGCAAGATGAAGCTTCCATTCAAATCGATTTAGATTTATGGACCAAGATTGACCACTCATCAGCATTTGCTCCAAAGTTGAAGGGTGGTGTTGAAAGAGTTACTGTTGCTGGTGAAACTGTCGTTCTCGACGGAAGAATCTTATCTGTTGAAGGAACTGGTAAGAATGAAGTTAGATCTAGAGCTGTCTTTGGATCCACTTCTGGTCCATCCTCTGAAATTGTTCCAGCTTCTCCATCCTTACCAAGAAAGGCTAGAATGTCCTTCAATGATTCTAACCGTCGTCCATCTCTTAACAACAATGTCAAGGATTTGGCCAACTTTGAAAAGTTAGGATCCACTTTGGTTTCCGCTCCTCCAGCTGCTCCTCTCGGTGAAACAAACGCCTTGATCAACTACATCCGCAAGAACAACTCTTTCTTGAGAAACTCTGTCCTTTCTGTCAAGTCATTCTCCAGATCTGACTTGCATGCTTTGTTCACTGTTGCACAAGAAATGAGATTAGCAGTTGAAAGACAAGGTGTTTTGGACATCTTAAAGGGTCGTTTATTAGCCACTATGTTCTACGAACCATCGACTCGTACCTCCTCATCCTTTGATGCTGCTATGCAACGTCTTGGTGGTCGTGTAGTCGCTGTTGCTGCTGGTGCTTCTTCTGTTAAGAAGGGCGAAACTTTACAAGACACCATTCGTTCCTTGGCTTGTTACTCCGATGCTATTGTCTTAAGACATCCATCTGAAGACTCTGCTGACATTGCTGCCAAGTACTCCCCAGTTCCAATCATCAACGGTGGAAATGGATCCAAGGAGCACCCAACTCAAGCTCTTTTAGATCTTTTCACTATCAGAGAAGAATTAGGTACTGTGAACGGTATCACTGTCACCTTCATGGGTGACTTGAAGTACGGTAGACCAGTCCACTCTTTATGTCACTTATTGCGTCTTTACCAAGTACGTGTCCAACTTGTTGCTCCAAAGGAATTACAATTGCCTGCAAACATTAGAGATATGTTGATTAACAATGGCTTACAAGTCATTGAATCTGAAGTTTTGACTGAAGACATAATTGCTAAATCTGACGTCTTATACTGTACTAGAGTCCAAGAAGAAAGATTCGCTGACAAGGAACAATACAACAGATTAAAGGATGTCTACATCGTTGATAACAAGATCTTGTCTTTCGCCAAGCAACACATGTGCGTCTTGCATCCATTACCACGTACTAATGAAATTCGTGAAGAAGTTGACTTCGATCAACGTGCAGCATACTTTAGACAAATGAGATATGGCTTGTTCGTAAGAATGGCCTTATTAGCAATGGTCATTGGGGTTGACTTTTAATCGGGGAACAAAGAAAAATTATAGAAAACAATTCCACACCATTTGAACTTTCAAAGGATATCAAAGAAAAGATAAAGAAAACAAACATCAAAGCAAAAGAAAAATAAAAAACAATACATTTCGAAGGTACGCAAGACTTAGAGCTTGTTGGTCTGTTTAGTTATAGTATGGTAATCGGGGGATTCACATCAATACTGATTCAGTGACAGCTACTTTGTCTGCACTTATAAATAGTTTTTAATAAATACATTATACAATAGTTGAAATGATTTGTAATGTGATAATTAATTTGATTTATATTAATACTATTGATACTTGACTAAAAATACATAATTTACAAGTTGACTTCTCGTTAGTCATGTCCTTACGATCTCCTAGGAATCGGAAAATCAAAGCATCAATCATATTTTGACACTGTTAATCCTGGTTTTCCTTGAAAAAAATGTTTGCTTCATCCTCTACTCTACCTTCGTTTTTAGCATCATTCGACTGATTGTCTGGATCATCCCCATCGACTTCATTCGCCTGGATTAAGGCTCTGGCAATTTCGATTTCCTCACCACCATCATCATGTGCGTCACCATGTTCATCGAATGCGGAGACTTCAGGATCGACTGGTATATTTCCATCATTGTCGTTGCTGCCAGCTTGAGACTTATCCTTATGGCCTCCCCGATTTGGTGATTGGGTTGAGACATGTTGACTGAAATCATGGTGTCCGTAATCGGTATCAAATTGGCCATAGCCTCCATCCTGAGAAACTGCTGATGCGGCCACAGAAGCATATGTAGGTTGTTGACTTTGGGATTGATGGCTCAAGGGATGCAGCTGTTGATGGTGATGGTATTGGTGCAGAATATGAGATTGTTGCTGAGGAAGTTGCGAAGAATGCTGTGAAATATGCGAATGGGATCTTTGAGCTGCCTCGACAGCGGCAATAATACCATCGTCTAATGAGAGGTCATGTGCCAAAAGACTATCACCTGTATCATGTCTTCCTGGCAAGTTGTGTAATTGAGCGGCAGCAACTATAGCTTCAACGTCTTCGTCACGACGAAGTAATCGGCCATGCCCACTAGCACTTGGATCTGAGACATTATCGCCCCCATTATCGTTGTCAGTGTGATTATCCTCGTTGGTACTACTGCCACCGCTAGTACCATTATTTCTACCATTGTCTGCGTTGCCATTGTTGCTCTTTGAAGATTTGCTATGAGCAGCGTTATTATTGATACTACTGCCACTTCCAGCGTGCAAACCGCCGAGCTTGTTTTTGTCCAGACCGCTCCCATCGTTGCCAATACCAAGATCATCACCCTTGTGCAAGCTACCACCCTTTATCATGCTTGATGAATTCTTCCGCAATGGTATACCGTGACTGCCATGTAGATTGACCCCACCGTTTAGTATTCCTGAAGGCGATGATTTCTTTACCGGCTGAGAAATATGGTTTCTCTTGATAACTTGTGGTCTATGCAGTAAGTGATGTATACCGTCCTGCAGCTGCTGCAGAGAATGTGGTTGAAGTTGTTGCTGCTGCTGTTGAAGGAGGTGTTGTTGCTGATGGTGCAGAAGTTGATGGTGCTGGATTTGGTGATGTGGGTGCTGGTGTTGTTGTTGCTGATGCTGTTGCTGCTGTTGCTCCTTGGAAGGATCCCTGCACTCTGCACAGTTCTTTATTGCGGTTGCAACCGTATCTTTGATTCTGGTCCAGTGATACTTTTCAGTAATAGCAGCCGTGGTCTTGTTGATACCCCCATGATTTGTCATGTGGATTTCATTACAGATTTGGAGTTGCCTTACGGGGTCGGAAATGACTTCCCTTCCCTTCAACATCAATCTTCCATTTTCTAGTCTATAATGCGAAGCAGAAGATCTCAATCTTGACTTTTCCTGCCTGTCAGCCATGGCTGGGTATCTACCAGTCTCCAAATAGAACTTGATCTTGTCGAATCTATAAGCACCAATTGCAGGATCTGAGGAGTTTATCAACTCTCTCCCATACATGATAGCATCAACTGCAGTGTCGTGCCCTTTCAAGATACCAGCGGACTTTACGCGTCCAATCCTCTTGAAGTTGAGAGATTCCCAGATTCTTCTTGCTGCCACGTTACTCTCGAAAACCAAATTAAATATAGAGTACGTGTATCCTAGCCTTGGTGCCCATTGTAAGTAACAGTCTGCCAAAGTTCTACCGATTCCCTTGCCTCTAATACCGGCGTTCACGAGGAACCCCGCCGTACATATATGCAGACATCTTCCTGGATAGTTTGGTTTTATGAAAAAGGTCCCCAAGCATTCTTTCTCCCACTGCCTTGCGCCCTGTAGGGTTGGCATATCCCCCAACACCATGACGGCGGTAAAGGAACCAAACCAGTAATTTTGGAAAGTCTCGATATGCAAAGTGTCGAAAAATGGAAAGGTGTCACCTCTTTCGATCTCCATATTGAACTCATCACATAGAAAGGCAAGTAGTCCTGGCGGCAACTCATTTACCAGATGTATGGGGTATATGGTGGCTGTTGTTTCTCCATCCTTTAATAAGACTGTATATCTATCGATAATGGATACTGGGTTGTAGTCTAGTTGGGGTCGGTAGTGAGGCGGTTGTGTAACATCGTCAAATTCAGGCATGGCTGATAGCTGACTGTAGGTAGGGGTACTTGTAAAGGACAGGGAACAGTACTTATCAGTTAACTATATGAGCTGATCCTAAAACCCGATTTAACTGCAAAAAAAAGGTTTAGTATATATGTGTATTTGCTATCCTGAATGGGTATATTAAGGAATGTGTTTATAAACATTTATTTTTTTTTGTAATGATTTTATTTTTGACTTTTTTTTTAGTTAGGATCAGAGTGAGAAACGGGCCGGGACTTTGTGTCATATTTCACCATCCGATAGCTCGGTAAAAATGCTATGACGGAGATTGTGCAGCTCCACTTTATTTTTTGGCGGGGGTGCCGCTGCAAGCAGATTGGGTTCGGCGAAATTTTTCAGGCTCACTTAGTAATAAGCAAAAAGAAAAAACCCTCACAGTAATTTCAGAGTCTACAAGAGCTGGGCAACCCTTTGTTACTAGCTGTAATTTGTAATTATTATTATTATTATTCAATTCAATTCATATTAATCATTTTTCACTTATTGTACACGGGATTCTCTTTCTTCCTTTCTCCTTATGGCAAACACGAGGATATCCCAACTACTTGAGACTTTACTCTCACTACCATATCAAATAGGATAAAATGAAGATTTATACTCAAGATTGAAAAAAAAAAAAAATAAAAAGTAAAATAAAGACTTTATTGTATAAAATGTAGAAAGGTCAGACCTTTAGTTGGCAAGCTCTGTGTGTGTTCTTCTTAAGCAATCACCAATAGATGTAGAGATTAGGCTTTCGGCGTCGTTCAACTCGGGCAAACCTTGCGAAAAGTTAGACTTGTTGGACTTATTAGACTTGAAAGAGTGATTGGAACTTAATGACATATGACGTTCACGCTCAATGGCGTCTCTTCCATAATCGGCAATTTCCTCATTGTCGGAGGACTCTGGCGAGATAAGGAACTTCTTACCCAATTGCAGCAGTTGTGGTTGTTGTGGTGTTGGAGGCTGGACAAGGATCTGTGAGCTTTGGGGAGAAGCCGAAGCCGAAGCCGATTGTTGTCTTTGTTGTTGTTGATTGTTCTTATGTTGTTGCTGCTTCAAGAGTTGCTTGGACAAATGCGAGAATTGAGTAGAAGCGTTGGAATTGGTTCTTTCCAAGGTTCCTGTGTTCGATCTGTAGCGCAAGTTTGGAGGGGATGTGATTTGATTTGAAGTAGAATTGGCCCCGGGCGTAGACTTTTGTGTAGAGGCCGCAGCTTGTAAGGACTGCAAAGTTGGGACGAAGCCCTGTGACTGAGATGATTGTGAGATAGATGGTCTCTTGCTTGCAAACTCATCATTGTTGAGCATGTCAGCGTATGAGTAGAAACTGACGGAGGATCTTGATTGAGTTAATCTTGGAGGAGAGTTTGCAAGCGTAGGTAATTGTGAGTCTTGTTGTTGCTGTTGTTGCTGTTGTTGTTGGTGAATGCTACTTAATGAGTAGACTGAGTTTTTTCTGGATGGGGTGAATGGGCGTCCGAGGGCCATGTTGAGGCCAATGACAGAAGAATTTCTTCTATTGGAATAAATCATCTCAACTTCGTCGAGATTAGTTTCTTTGTCGTTCAACACCAAGGTCGAGGCATCGAGTGCAGCAGGAATGCAATCCTCTTGCTTCAAGAACTGTCCGCCTTGGATTGAGATAGACGAGTTATGTGTACACAGTCTTGATCTTGTGGAGTTGCATTTGTTGCACTTTGGCAAGTGCAGAACTGGAGAGTTGAACGAGCCTTCCAAGATTGACCTTTCGAAGATGTCTGCCGAAGGAGCTGCATTCGAGTCCGGAGAAATGACGGGCGACATCAACTGGGTAGTCAAGTCGTTGGGGGATGTGGAGGTGTTGTATTTTGAGTTGTTTGAGGAGGTGTCTATTCCGTGAGGAATTTTTTGGCCCTTCTGTTCAGCGTCTGGCGAGGTGCTGGCGAACGAGAACATGTTCAAGTGACGCTTGACGGATGGGGGGTTGGTATTGTCGTTGTTCGATTTTTCATTGGCGCCAGCACCAGATGTGGTGGTCGACGTGGTTGGTTGTCTTTCAGTAGTAGTGGCCATTTTAGTCTATAAGTAATTTCCTTTAATCTAAGAAGAAGGAGTGGCGGACGTTATAATTTTTTTTTTGTGATAATGTGGTTTTCGGGTACTTAGCAATATGTAGATAAGGCAAGCGGAGCAGGATAGTTGGGGGATTGGGTTTGCTCACGATTTTTTTTTTTGGATAAAACAGGTTGTAACTTTGTACTTTGTAGGTATATGGTATAACTGGGCAGTTATAGCAGTGACGGATAGAAGAAGATAAGGAAGAAGGAAAAAAAAAAAGTAAAATAAAAACGATGTTGTATATGTAGCTTTGTCGAGGCTAGCTTGGTGATGATAAAAAAAATGACCTTGGGTTACTAATCTAAATATAAAAATGAAAAGTACACGGGACCAGCAAGGAAGATACGGGAGACGTATGCGTTGTTTAAGGAGTTTGAGATTAAACCGACTTTCTTGAAAACTCAGATAGCAAGTAGTAAAAACAAATTAGTTAAAGCGACAGAGAAGAAAAAACAAATAAAAAGTGTATTTTGGAATTCATCTGCTACTTGAATAAAAGCGAACAAGGAGATCTATTCATATGAATTTTTGGTGTGGATATTTCCAGTAATCACAAAAATAATAAAAATCGCAGGGAGTCTAGAAAACTAAAAAATAAAAAATAATCCAGAGACAAAAAAATAATCAAATAGGCATAAAGCAAAAAAAAAGAAAAGGAAAGAAAAAAAAAAAAATACTCAAATCTTAAAAATATGCCGTCGGGGCTAATAAACTAGAAGGCTTTGTGATCATGTTGCAGCAGCTTTTTAGTAGTGAGGAGGAGAGGAGAGCCGTGAATTTGTTTTTTTTCGTGGAACCTCAGTGGTAAATTGGAACATGGAGCGTAGATCGTCCGTCTGCAGGAAAGAGTGGTTGCCATTTAAGGTGGAGGTTGGGGAATTGTGAAATATTTTCTAGCACAATGAAATGCTTAAAGTTACTGTTAGCCGAGCAGGAATAACTGGAAATAAGTGAAAAAGATAACGAATTGATTGGATGCTGGAGAGTGTGGAGAGTGCGTTCAGAAAAAGAAAAGAATCGAAGGTGGCTAGGTACTCGAGAGTGAATTATGGAGCGTGGCAAGGGTGAAGAGGAGAAAATTGAGGGTGGGCGTGTTTGTGTGTGAGGTCTGGGGAGATCGTTTACGTCAGGTCAGAGCTTAATGATGGTTGCACCACGGTTGCGGTTATGAATTGGTTACATCATTACCAATGGGATACGAATGCTCTCTCTGTTTTTTTTTTTTTTTTTTTTCTGTTCTAATGTGGTGAGTGTCTCTTTGATAATGAAAAATTGGAACGGCACCAAGAAATAGCGTAATTTTTTTTTCTTGTTCCAAACCGGATGATGTAAGGGCTTATTCAGATCTAATTGATAAGCCTACTTTCTTGCTGCCAGACCAGAATGCGTGCCATGTGGATGACTGTGGGACTGGCACGGCGTATTGTTCCAGGGTGCTGAACCGTTATCACTTAGGCACCATGAATCCGACCATCCAGCCCAGGACTGAACTACCTCGTCATTTTAGCTGCTCTATTGCAATATTTTTCTGGTCAATCCAGCTCTCTAATCTCATCCATTCATTTAAGGTTTTCTCACAAAAGATTTGTCCGAAAAAATTCAACAAAAAAAAAAAAAAAAAAAAAAATAGATTCCGCATGGATAAAAACGGTAGCAGGTAAGGGGGAGTATTCGAGGTCATGCTCTTTTGATTTTGCGCGCGCGCACACACACACTCGCACCAAGAACTGGCACAGGCGGTTACACTTTAAATTCTCTTTTGACTTGAGAGACGCACTTTGCTGCAGGCCGAGTGTCAATTTCATTGACAGCACCCCGTAGAATGTTTGACTCAAGAGTCAAAAAATGAAACGTTGGCGTGTGTGTGGCAAGTGTGTCACCAATTGATTGTAGTAGAGCAGAACATGGAACAACTGAAACACTCACTCACACACTTTGGTAATTGACAGGCCGCTTATCTAGACAGGGGGGACCCCCCCGTCCTCCCTGTCCATCAGCAGGGCTGGGCGGTTTAACCTTCTTACCGGGGCAGATCCGTGTCCCGCCAACTCGTATGTAGTCTCGCGATAGAAAATCCCTCGTATTCACCTGGCAACGCATAAACATACTTTCTTGCACAATCGTGGTGCTCACATCAGTCAAACTTTAATTGTGGTGCCTGCCTTAGTTAGTGTTGCAGCCGAGTTACTACTGGTCGCATACCCACCCTTGGCTAACGTCTTGTGAAGGTCAATTTTCTTCTCTATGTGTGCCTTGTTTGTATTTTGGCTCCAATTACCGAGCTTTCCGTCTCGCTAGACGGTTCGTAGGCGTATACTTTGATGATAACAATTAATGTTTTCGATAAGACACAGGACTTGGGGACAGTCAATATTTTACAGCCGCCGTTACTGAGGAGCAAGTGATGCTAAACCGGAGCTAGAAGGAAACTTTACCGCTATTCCCCTCAAAAAAGACACACTATCTTCTGGAACTTTGACCGAAGTTTTCACGCACACACTCAAAAAAAAAAAAAGGAAAAAAGCCGGTAGAGGGCTAAAGCAAATGACAAAGCACCCGTTTGCGAGCTTTAACCCCGTACACATGCCAACTCCAATATACTGAGATCTCTAACCGGTCTTTTGGTTTCCATTGTCGGCCGTTTTCGAGTTTTTTTTTTTTTTTATTTCCAATCTTTTACGGAATTATAATGCTCTTTGTCAAGGTATCCACGGAATAAACTGGGAGACCCTTGCGGGTATAGTTTTTTTGCAGCCATAATTTTTAACCATATACGCAGATCTAGATGTTTGGCGTGAGAGGGTCCCTTCTTTATAGATTTTTTTTTTTTTTTTCTTTTGGTTTTCGCTTTACATGATTTTACACATTTGGCTATTGCATCCATACGTCCGTTTTATTTTTTTTTAAAATATCAATCCATTCTTACCTATAACTTACTCTTTGGTGGTGCAAAGAATTCTGCAATCTTTCTACGTTGAATCTTTCCGGTGGCAGTCTTTGGCAAACTGTCAACAATGAAAACCTTGGAGGGGATCTTGAACGAGGCAACCTTGTCCTTCAAGTAGTCTTGAACTTCTTGGGCAGACAACTTGGTGCCTTGCTTCAACACGAGAGCAACCTGGACAACTTGGCCGTACTTTTCATCGGCTGCACCGAAAAAGACAACTTCGTTGACAGAAGGGTGGTGTAACAAGATTCCATCTAACTCTATTGGACTAATCTTTTCACCACCTCTGTTGATCAATTCCTTCAATCTACCAGTAAGAACTAAAAATCCATCGTCATCGAATTTACCTTGATCACCGGTTCTGAAGTATCCATCAGCGGTGAAATTCTCTTTGTTAGCTGTAGGATTGTTAATGTATCCCTTTGTCACGTTTCTGCCCTTGATTGAAACTTCACCAATTTCACCATGTGGCACTTGCTTACCGGCGTCATCCAAAATGACCACTTCGACACCTTGACCCTGGCCGACAGTTCCTGGCTTTCTCTTGCCCTTAGAAGGGAGGTTGTTTGAGGTCATTTGATGCGATGCCTCGGTCATGGCATACGCTTCCAAAATAGGAGCGTTGAAGTGAGCCTCCAATTTGTGGAAAGTGGCAGGCGCTAATGCAGAGGAACACGATCTGATGAATCTGATGTTTGGTAATTTTTCTGGCTTTGGAACGTTAAGCAAAATCTGGTGAATTGTTGGAACTGCAGAGTACCAGTTGGCCTTGTGAGTGATGAAATCGTTCCAGAATTTGGTTGCAGAGAACTTTGCTGGAATGATGACGGTACCTTGACTGGATAAAGTGGACAATAATGATCCAATCAAACCGTGAACGTGGAACAATGGCATAACCACATAAGTTCTGTCGCTTGGGGAGAGCTCATAGGTGTTGACAATGTTTCTGAAGGAAGTAGTCAAGTTCAAATGGGTCAATGGGACTTGCTTTGGTCTAGATGTAGTACCAGAAGTGTGCAAGATCATGGCGATGTCGTCCTCAGTAGCTGTCTGGTTGGGGAACAGGAAAGTCGTGTTCACAACAGGAGGCTTGACAGTAGATGCGAACAGAATGAATTTGTTCTTGTAGACTGCAAAGTCAACTGTTTGTCTGTCTGGGGAGTGGAAGATTTCAACAATCAATGTGTTTGGGTATTTGGCAACAGCCTTGATGACTTCACTGTTCAATTGGATTCCCTGTGGAACAATGATAGCATCGGCCTTCAAGTCACCAAGGTAGAACTCGAATTCACTTTGTTTGTAGTTGGAGTTCAAGGGCGCGATAACGTTACCGGAGATGGTTGTACCTAAAAAGGCAACAAGAAATTCTAAGCCGTTTGGCAAAGAAGTTGCAATGGTTAATTGCTTCTTGGCGTTGAATAATGGGGACTCATGCGAGGTGAAGAGTGTCTGGAAGTTGCTAATCAACGAGGACAACTGTCTGTAGTTTAAGGAGAGGTTTGACTCGGGGATAACTACGGCTGAGTTATCGGATACTCTGAGAGCGCTTCCAATTGTAGTCATATTTCTTTGATTCTGATGTCGTAAGAACTGAAAACAAATTTAAAGTTGAATGCACTAGAAACAACTGCTTGTAAGGGAACAGGAAAAAAAAAAGGTTGTAGACTCTATATCGGACCTGGCAGGTATTATATAGCCTGATATGAAAATTTGATCGCTAATGAGTCTCCCCAGGCCCAAAAAAATGTTCGGATCGACTATATGGAGGATTGGCTGCTAATTTCCCTTAGCGGCTTCCGAATCGGAACGGGGAACTCTGTCTGCGAAATCCATGGGATTTTGAGCCAGGAATGCCGACTTTGCAGCCAATAATCGTCACGAAGCACCTGAAAGCATGATAGATTCCTGGATCCGGTCAGTACCCCAAATGTTCATCCTGAGAGGCAATGATTGACAGAGTTATCTACCAGTGCTAGACAGTGTACTAGGCTGATAAGACACCCATCAAGTGCGACATTATATTTATTTTTTGAGTATTTTTTTTTTTTTTTCATTAGCTATCAAGTGTAGTTATTTCGTGCTCTTACATGCTTGATGGAGCCACAGTTTGGGTAATGCTCTGTATCCTTTCACACCCATATTCTAAGCCCTAATGTAGCAGATCGACCCTTTACTTGGAATAATGTCATACGCTTAGGTTGCCATATAAAAAAAAAAAAAAGAAATTCGGATTTCTCGGACTTTCTTAGGCGAAACCATAACTATGACAGTTCCGGTATGGTTACTGTGCAAGCTTTTCATGAGGGAAGAAAAATCCATGGAGAGTCAATATTTCTCTGCATATAGAAAAATGAGTTGCAATTTACCACTCATACTATGCGGTTGAGTATTGGACAGGCTAGGCGATCAGTTAAGTAGAAACAGCAGTACTAAGCCCATCTCCAATAGATAGACATGATACTGCTTCAAAGACTGCTGTAGTACTCTATAACCTAGTATCAATACCGCTAATGGTCATCTTGTTTCCCCTATGGTGTCTGGATCACGCACTGTATACATTAAATAGAAGGTACAAACTGCTATTTACACTCCAACTACGCTCCTGCACATGCCACTCTAATCTTTACATTTGGCTCGATAAATGATAGTGACTTCAGATACGATTTGCACCTTCAACACCCTAGTTCGTGAGCACTTTCTGCAACTCAATCAAGTTAGAAATGGCCGGGTTTAATAGATTCCGTTCGGTCTCACTAACACAACAACTTCCAATAACAAGCGCAAGGAATGCAAGGTCCGACTCATTCAATAATAGCATAGATGATTTGGTGGCATTTCTAGGCAGTTTACAACTGATCAAGCGTGAAGCAGAGCGAGAGTTGTTGCAGGCAACAACCAAAGACAGTGGATCAGAGTCTGTAGAGTCACACAATCTCAAGATACGTCTCAAAGAGATAAACGCAACCATAAACCAGCTAGAAAAGAGACTCAAAGTGCTACAACAGATCGGCCAATCACAAGATAATTCTCACAGCACACCACCAGCCGAGGCTCAGGCCCAATCGCCAGCTACAGCATCTCCTATCATATCAATTTCTCGCTCCAAGTCCGCTCAAAATATGAATGAACCCGTCGCTCCAGTATTGCTTGCTCAAAAACTGCCTGAGCCCTACTCACCATCGCGTAGATCAAGAAGTAACACCGCGTCAACGTTCAGCTCTGGAGAGAATTTCATCCAGTCTATCGATAGCATCAAATTCACCAATATCCCAGAACAGTCACAAGCTAATCTCCAGGTGAAAGCAGATTCTCAATTGCAGCCCCATGCACTTTCAAAACTGTACTCCCATTCCCACTTACAGTCACAAACGCAACTACAAAATCAAGGGGACTCGCTACTTCAAAAACATCTGTTTAGTCAATTACAAACTGCATCAGCATCATCATTACTCCCAACATCTGAAAACTCTTCAACCTCTGCATTACCTAATATCACCTTCCAACCAGGAATCGACTCCTTGAACACCTCGGCTCCATTGTCGAAAACAAACTCAGCAAACTTGTCATCTCCAACTTCAAAGCATTCTTCATTTGACAATTTGATTCGGACGTCTTCTATTACAAACGAAAAACCAAGAGGCACGCCTACTGACCTGGAAGACGAAGAGGATGGAATAAAAGCAACGAATAACGGAAGTCCCACGTGGTTATTGAGTGATATACTTCAATCCATAGGTGCAAACAAGGACCAAGATGAATATTTCCTTGTGTCCAGAGGGAATGATCTAGTCACCTTATTTTCCCAATATTCGCACTTGAAGAAGGACCTTGTTCTAAAGACCTTTATCAGCAAGATTTTGTTTATGCTATGTCACCCAGTTCTGGAAGTTAGGGCAACAGGCTACAGAATCTCGAGATATATCATCTCTGACTACGACTCGTTAACTACTTTGGTTCAGTCCAAAATATTAATTTTTATCATCATAACTATGTCGCGATCTAATTGTGAAATAGAGAAAGAACAAGCATTGAAACTCGTGAGAGGCTTTATAAGTATCCCGAGAGGAGCAAACAATTTGTCAATTGGAGTCATCAAAAGTATATTGGCAATCATTGAAAATGAGGATTTGGATCCCAATGTTGAAGATGAACTGAAGCTATCAAACTTTAAAAATATCTGTATTGAGACAATATTGGAAATTGCATTAATCAAAACAGAGCTCATATTCCTTAGTGGTGGGTTCAGAGTAATCTTTCAAGTTATACAGGATGGGACAATCGATTTGGCCATTAGTTGTATCCTTTGTCTTAACCAAATCTTAGACTCTAAGAGTACCAGAGTGTTTTTGAGAGATGGATATGATCTATCTGGGTTGACAAGTATTTTCGCTGAAACAGAAGAAAGAGAAGCACGTCAGCCTGATAATGACAATGAAGGTGAGGGACCCATAGAAGTAGTTCCACTTTCAAGCATCAACAATAAAGCTGAATACAAAAATTCGATACACAAGATCAGAAGATCAGCTTTCTTACTTTGCCTTTTCCTCAAAAGCTGGAACGGAATTATGGCCTTCTCGCAAGATGATTTTCAATCATGGAAAGTACTTGTCTCCACGCTAAAACGCCCTAATGATCAAGTGAGAGACGTTGTTCTAGACTTATTGAATGACATTTTACGTATTTCACCAGTTCCATGGGTCAAGAATAGTTCCATAGGTGAAGCAATCTCAAAGTTTCAAAGATTAACAGGGAGCTTACAAGGTAATTACACCAGATATCTGGAGTTAGATCCAAACAGTTTAGAATACTCAATATTGAATCACTATATCGGACTTTTGCTTGACATATTAGTGAACAAATGCGACATTATGGAATTCTTACTGAGTCTTATTGAAGAAAACCCAAGCAGCGATCTCGCTAAGAAGGCTGAAGAATTGGTGAGAAATATTTATGTAATCTCCTATCGGCTCTTTCCCAAGGAACTTTTAGATGCTAGCAAGTTGCTTCCAAATAATAGTATTACTATAGCAGCTTTCACATCGAGTTATATTTCGAAAGAAATGCACAAGGAAAACGG
Source organism: Dujonia boleticola (assembly GCA_029581775.1). NCBI lineage: Eukaryota > Fungi > Ascomycota > Pichiomycetes > Serinales > Debaryomycetaceae > Dujonia > Dujonia boleticola. The sequence goes on along the minus strand of JARGRU010000014.1, from coordinate 510,722 downwards.
TGCTAATGGTCATAGTCATTCATCAATACGTATGAACAATACTGAAAAATTCAGCGAAATCAAGAAGTACGTCAACTCGATTTCAATTGACTCAAGATACAACATGGATGAAATTGAATTGAAGGAAAAAATCGCAAAGAGTCGCGTATTAACAGTTAAAGAATACGACGAATGGAACTGGATGCAACTTTCTGAAATCATTCAAGGTCCCTTACGGAACCCAAAGAAATTCGAAGACATATTGAAAAATGTTCCAAAATTCATGAAAAGAATCATGTCCTTCTATAGGCCATTCAAATTCAGATTTTGCAATACTCCTGTTGCCACAGATAAAAGGAAAGGAAGCAGGTCTTTACCTCCAAGTCATGTCTACGTTACTGTTGGCTGCCAGCTCTTTGATGCCTTGTTAAGCACCGACGAGGGTACCAAATATCTCTCCTCGAACAAAATCATCCCACAATTGTCGGAAACTTTTGCGCAAGTTGACCCATTCAGTGGAATTGAGGCGAAGGAACCCATTTTATCGAGGAAGAGACTTAAGAAAACGTTGAGTCATGGATACATCGATTTTGTTGGGGTACTCTCAAAATATCCACATGGAATCAAAATATTAAATCAATGGCAATTCTTCAACATACTTCATCATATACTAGAGGCTAGTGTTTTAGACATCCCGAATCACCAGCATTCTGCCAAGTATATGGCAAATGACTCTGTGAATAAGACACTGTCGTTTGTTGAGCCAGGGTATAACTACAATAACCAGCAATACCTTATCATACTTTTATTGAGTAAGTTAGACTTTTCCAGTGACAGTCCGTTAAGAGTGGTACTCTCCAAGGCATTAACAATTTGCTCGCTTGACATAAAGATTTATATTATGGAAAATATTCTACTTGACAAATTGTTAAAGATTCCAGAGTGCGAAAGATGGGTAATCAAGTTGATGGTTCACAGGCTATACGACGTCAACGAGTTTATCCGTGATATTGCTATAGAGACTATTTACAACTTTTGCAATGTTAGTGATGACAACTTGAAGTTTGTCATTTCATTAAAACCCTCTGTGAATATGTTGAAAGCTGGAAGAAAAAATACAAGCATAGTTGATAATCCTTCCAGCTCATTTAAGGGAGAAGCTTTGATAATGAAATTCTTGTCCACAAGTGAAGGTTTCAAATTCGTTGATGAAATTGGATACATTGATAAAGAATTCAAGGAGTGGGTAGAAAAGAGGAATAAGGACTATTCAGTTAATGTTGCATTACGAATTGAACAGATATTATTCCCCTACATTATCAGGGGAAAAGGAGAGGAGCCCACCAAAACTCACGGAAATAAAAGAGATGGTAAAAATACTAGCAAACTATACACTTTCGATATTCCTATCCACTTCTTCTCATCGCTTTTACAGACTGAAGAAGGCTTGATCTATTTTCAACAATATCAAAATAAGAAATTTTTAGATGATATGTTGTCAGAGACCCAAGATATCAAAGTTCACATCGAATACAAATATAGTAGCATGGAAGGTGCTTTCGAATTGGAAGACGAGAATGTCTTGTCTGAAATCCAAGAAATGCTTACCAAACTAAGGGAAAACTTATGGATCTTGGGTAGTATTGCTAGTTCACCATACGGAATCCAATTATTGGATCCTGAGTACAACAGGACCCTAAGAATCCCAATTATTCCAATAATGATTGATTTGGTTTCGAATTTCCCATATTGGCACATTCGAGGTATTGCGCTATATCAATTGGGTCGAATTGCATCGACTGTGGAAGGCACAGAAATCTTGGATGAGTTCAACTGGGTTCTGTCGTTTGATAGATTCAACAATCCTATCAGTATTTGTTATCCGGGTGGAGAAAACAGACTCCAGAAGGTTTTTAACGTTGAGATCTCAAATCCTTATAAGGACAGTAAGTATTATACAGTATTTGGTGGGGGTGCTGGAACTGGGGTTGGAGGAAGCATTGGAGAAGGCGCCATTTATGACTTGCTTGATGACTACGATATGTTTGATACTTCGATGATCAAGGCAGATGAGAACACAAATACTCCATACTTGAGTGAGGAAGATGTCCAAAAATACCACAACAGAGTGCTTACTTTAATTACCTACTTGAGTGCTGTGTTGGGCAAAATAGAGAGAAAGGCAAGTAAAGAACTCATTTTGCTCAAGCAAAACATACCTGAGTTGTTTGCTAGTCCTATTTTATTCTCCAAGGTTATAAAGTTAGTGGACAAGGGTCGCTACAAGTTGCGTGTCAGACGCTTCTTGTTTAGCTTATTCTTGGACACTAGAATTCTAGAGATGCTAGTAAGAAAGGAGAAGAAGATCAAATAGTATTTATCTACATATCTACATAATCAAACTATTCGTATAATTGATGCATTATGGGCAAACTAGGAGGATGCCATACTTATATTGTTGATAACGCTATTGTAGCATCTATTTCTCGTCTTCAGCGACGCCCGGCTCTACCGACGACTCCTGTATATCATTCCCAGCGGCAACAGGTGCTTTTCTCCTCCTTTTGTTACTAGGACGAGATACTGGCGCCTCGGTAGAATTTTGAATAGAGGTAGATGAGACAGTAGCGGGTTTGAATTTTGAGACAACCAAGTGTGGGAAGTGGCGTCTAACCCATGCCTCTGCATCTTGTGGATTCACCTCTAAGTGGTCTACTTCATCTCCAATAACCTCCGGAACAATCTCAGAGATGTAAAGGTTTAGCCTGTGGTTCTTATTGATGCTAGTGTCGTCGTCAAATTCCAACAATGGCTGTAATGCATTCCTCACTCCAGGACTGATATCATCTTCCTTGAGTAAGTTCTCTATCCTCAATTTGTAACCTTCTTCATCATTTGTGGTAGACTCATCCTGCTCATAGCTGTTCAACAAATCTAGCAATGCGTTGACTTTTCTTTGGTATTCATACAATGCCTGTCGTTGAGCCTTTTCAGCTTTCCAAAGTGCTTGTGACTTTAAATATGCAATGTTGAATTTTTCTTGGTATGACTCCATGATTTTGTTGTAGTCTTTTCCATCTGTGCCCTCTTCGGTTGTCGAGCTTTCAGTCTCATTTTTCTTATCAGACGATACACCATTTTCGGAGGTCTTTTCCTGTTCTTTATCTTCTTCCTGCTTGACTTCGTCCTCTTCATCTTGTTTAGCGTCTGAGCTTAAGATTGTCTTATCTTCCACATCATCATCTTTTTGTAATTTATCAATAACGTCTGACATGCTGATGTGAGTGTAATCTTTATATGTTGTATGACCCTCTCGCCAAGTCGTGCAATGTATTGTAATTGATTCAAAAATATATTGCTTTGTTATTCTACTCAGATCTTCACTTCTACCTCCCTGTCAATGTGCGAATAGATTCTGTATGTTCACTGTTTGGGTGTATGGCACTGGACTATTCTTATTTTTCAAACTTGTGAAAGTTAGCGCTTCACACTATTGAATGCCACTACTCAGTGCAAACCACTTTTAGTGGTCTAGTGCTTCCTGCACAGACCACGCGAATTTGTAAAGTTTCGTATCTCCCATACTCTCACTTCAAATCGCGTCTTACTGCCATGGCATGAAAAAATGTAAGCAATGAAAAACAAAAACAAAAGGTTCAACCAGCTACATAAAACAGTTTTACTTTTGTTTTTGTTAGAACGCTTCTGGAACCCAATCCTACTGTAACTTCATCAATACCGTGGAATTGAGTACCTACACTTCCACCTTCTTATATCTTTGAAACAAAATTCACGCACAAAATGTCCATTGTTTCACTCTTGGGTATAGAGGTTTTGAATAACCCAGCCAAATTCACCGACCCCTACGAATTTGAGATCACTTTCGAATGCCTAGAACCGTTGAAGGAAGATTTAGAATGGAAGTTGACTTATGTTGGCTCCTCAAAGTCCTTAGACCACGATCAAGAGTTGGACTCGATATTAGTGGGGCCAGTTCCTGTCGGAGTGAACAAGTTTTTGTTCCAAGCCGATCCACCCTCGCCAGATTTAATTCCAGCAAGTGAATTGGTCAGTGTGACCGTTATATTATTGAGCTGTTCGTATGCTGATAGAGAATTTGTGAGAGTAGGCTATTATGTTAATAATGAGTATGATTCCGAAGAGTTGAGAGAAAACCCACCCACAAAAGTGCAAGTTGAGCATGTTGTACGAAATATACTTGCTGAAAAGCCTAGGGTGACGCGATTCAACATTGTTTGGGATAACGAGAACGCAGACGAGTATCCACCTGAGCAAAATGTGGAAGAGGAAGACGAAGAAGAAGAGGAAGAAGAGGAAGAAGAAGAGGAGGAGGAGGAGGAAGATGAAGAAGAAGAAGTGGACGTTGAAGGAGAAGTCGAAATAGATGAAGGCGATGAAAATGCGCCAAAGAAAAAGACAGCCAAGAAAGGAGGCAAGAGCGAAGATCAAGACGAAATAGAAGTTGACGATGAAGAAGATGCCAAAGAAGGAGATGAAGGAGACGAAATCATTGAAGATGTTGAAGAGGATATTGAAACTGACGGTGAAGATGTGGAAGAGAGAGCAGAGACTCCTATAGATACCGTCCAATCTTGATGCTCGGAACCAAAGCAAAATAAATACATTGCCCTTCTTTTCCATCCAAATATAACACTACGAATATAAACACACATACAAGACAATGCAGCTGTACTATGTAAATGATTGCAACACTTACAGATAAAATCATACAATTGAAGATCCAATCAAGTAGGAGATGAAAATTCTTTTGAAACTCGCCGTAAGCTAAACAAAATTATACACTTGATATATAACATAATTATACAACCTTATTTCACTTTAGCCTTTCAATAAGTAAGTTGAGTACCTTACTTACCTCCTCTATAATATCCTTGTCTATAATGTTATTCCCCACCCATTTATCAGGGTGCCATTTTATTCTTTCTCTTTTAACCAATTCTAAAAGAGTGTTTCCAGTTAAGTCGTCACATATGTACTTGTAAAACTCATAAACAGAGTGACCATCACTCAACATATCTAGAATTTCAGACTTGCTTTCCATTTGTGGATCTATGAGACGGAACTGTTGTAGCAAGGGTAGCTTTATGTTCTCCTGTTGTTCATATGAGCTGAAGTATTCATCTCTAATCATGTGCCTTCTTGTGTCTTCGTTCGTCTCAACATTTTTGAGCTTAGATCCCATTGTAGTTGCAGAGCCCAAATAAGGATCGTTGATCCTCTTGTCTCCGATGTGTAAATCCTCGTCATCCTCGTTCATGAGGCCAGCAGACGTTACTGGAAATTCACCTACGATTTGGTATTTGCCGGTGCTCTTAGTGTCGCTTCCATTAGTCTGCCCCACATTCACTTCCACTGGCTTACCGCTAAAATATTCCATCTTCATCTTCTGCGAATATGTCATATTTTGTATGAGGTTGCTTTCTGGTGTCTTGTAACTATAATACGGATGGTTGACTACTGGTTCACTTTGTTTTTGTTTCACAAACTTGAATCCATTAATCGAATCACCATACTCACTAGCAGAGTTGTCGGCGTCATCTGCGAACGGAGGTGTTGGTGCTCTTGAGTTTACAGGAGTGGATTGAGAGATTGGAGTACTCAGGTGGTTGTTGTTTGCATTACTTCTCGAGCCACTCGACATCGTTGTGTTCGCGGTGGTGGAAGATTGTAAGGGCGACGACGTTCGGCTGACAAGAGTGAATGATCTCTGACTGTCCGTTCCATCTCTGCTTATTTTTGGTTTTTCATAGTGTTCCTCTCCATTACTGCCGTCAATATCATCTTCATCGACTTCGTCGCTTCTTTCCTCGATATCTTTTCGCACCGTGTTGTTCAATTGCGTTAATATAGATGCCGAAGTTTTCATGGAGTGCGACAAATTCAAGATGTTCTTCTTCTTCTGTGTTATCAGTGGGGTGGACGACGGGGTAGTTTCTTTAAACTTGAGCCTCTTCCTGGGTTGTCTGGGACACGGCGTGGAGTCGCTATTGGAGAAGCTCAATTTGAACTGGGATGCACTACTGGTGTTGCAAATCGACATTCTGTCCGACGAGTCGGGAAGCGTCGGGATGGATACATCATTCATCAATAACTTAGGCGTGAGTATCATGTCCAGAGGAGATTCGATTCCTCTTTTCTTAGAATTTAGGTATATTGGGTTCTGTACAATGTCAGCACTGGAAACCTCATCGTCGTCGTTATATTCTACACTTCCATCGCTGAGAATAGTTTGCTCTGCTTCAGAGTAAGACTCGAAATCTTCGTCTTCTTCTTCGTCCTCATGTCTTAAATTTGCACGTTCGATATCAGCTTCGAAACTGCCATCTTCTTCCTTGATTTCGTGTATGTCTATATGGCGTTTTGAACCTGTGGGTATGTTGGCGCGACCTAATGTGGACCCTTCCCTTCGTACAGGTGATGAGGTTGTTATGTGTAGGTTGCTTAACTTCTTCATTGGGGAGATGAAGATAGTTGATGTTTCAGATGCTGGCAAATTTGTAGTCTTTAAGGGAGTAGAAGCACATGCCAAATCAAACTCGAACGGTTTCGCATCATCGTCCGATTCATCTTCAGACTGTAGTGGTATCTGCCACTTTGAGGTAGCTTGTGGGACAGGGTCCATTTAGGGGCTAGGGTTTGCTGTCGTTGTCTTTCTTTGAATTATTATCTTGTCACTTGTATGTGTGAGAATGTGTGGGGTGTTAGTTTGTTAAATGATGACTAAGTGTTGCAATATTGTTCAGTAGATAGATAGTTCCTGTACCATACGTTCCGACTTTTCCTGGTCAACAAGGTCTGGTTAGATACTAGTAGATGCCCAAGGAATGAATATAGATTCTCCTGGTAGTAAGAAGGGCTTAGATAACACTAGCTTCGAGTCGTGGCCTAATTAAGCTTCCACGGTAGTTAATCAGGTTTCCATTTTCGCGCTGTTTTGAATGTTTTCATATTTGCTTTACATTTCCGTGATGTGGTTTGTTTTGATTTCGAAATGTGGGAGGATGTGGGTGTACGGGTGTAGAGTCTATTTTAAGGGCTGCGAAAAGTAATGGCTGCTAAATGGAGCTGGAAGCGCTGGCGGTCGAGTTGAAGTAGACGACAATTCCATGCCCCGACCTCCTTGAAAGTGTTCTCATATTCTAGAGTTTTAAAGTGTGCCCTCACTAGCTCAGTTCCTACAGTAAGCAGTGAATTCACAAAAGGTAGATTCAACTGTTAACCTGGAGCCTACTGAGTAGCACGGTTAGTTTCCTGTATCGCACTGTAACCACGCTAAAAAACGAAGACCTTCACGCGAGATTGCAGCTAAAAACCACTGGAGAGCTGGGGTCCACCGAATGGTGATATCCTTTTCTCGTCTCAGGTGAAGAGGCAGTAAAATCTACCCTCTACGGCCCGGAAAGTTAGTGTCAACGTCTCATAACGATTTACGAATACTTGCAACTGGCTGCCTCTTGCCTCGCAAAAAAGCTTACCAACACCATGCCTGCTCTTCTAGTCACATCTCATGCATGATTCTTTCTAAGCTCGACTCTCAAGATCTCCAGCAGTTTGCATTTTTAGTGACTTCACTGAGCCTACTTCCTGGTAACAAATTTCGCGGCTTGGCTTCCTTTTGACATGCTTTGTTAGAGTTAAGGTTTTCTTACACAAAAATGAATTTGATTAATCTTATTTTTTTTTTTTTTGTTTTCCTTTCTCTCATGGAGAATATTTTTTTTTCTCGTTATGGTGGGAATTTCCCACGTGCCTTATCCTAGTGTGACATTAAGTATGGCCATCGCATAATTTAAGGGTCAAACCGGTGTCGCATATTGCGCACATACTTACAATTATCCTTTGAGATTCTCTCATCTCAGCCATATCTTGAGCACTCACCTACTGAAATCGGACGTCCGAGTATCCCTCCTTGCGATGCAACTTGTTGACTTTTACTTCGATTTCTGAGGTGGGTTAACGATGGTGAACTGAGGGGTATACTTCTTCTCTTCTAAGATAAGCTCTCCTTTCTGTACATTTTAATTGCTATCTCTACATTTCTTATCGCAAGCATTAAAAAAAAAAAAAAAAAAAAATCAAAAATCAAAAAAAAATTTTTGAAAACAAATGCAAAATGTTCTAAATACGAATGTGTGTGGCTTACTATTATGAAATAAGTGAGCTTAAATTTTTCACTTGCAATTAATCCCCTGAGTCGCCTAGTAAACAAAAACAACCACACCACACCACAGCGTACATATCCATGCACCCCCCTTAGGAACAGTCTTGTGATCACTACAATTGCATGGAAAGGGTAGCCTTGCCCTGCCTTCTTTTTGTTATGACCATAACCATGGATGACAAGCATTTCCGCAATTGCTAATCTTCACTGTTGTGCTGTTTTTTTTTTTTTTTTTTCTAGTGTGTACTGTCACCCATTCTGGTCAGTAACCGCCGCCGCCATCTTGCAAGCTCCGCCGATCTTCCTTACATTAGATTAAGCTTTATTAGCGTTTATTTTTTTTTTTTTTTTTTTTTTTTCCTAATACTAACAGGAGCTCAGTAATTTGCAGTCCAAAAAAATTTGCCCACACCTTTCGATTGTATAATACTTATACCACCTGCCTTGACGATATTTTTCAAAACCTTCTCTTTATAGCTCTTTTTTTCTTTTAGGCTTTTATTTTTGTCTTTTGGTCTTTCTGCTTTTTTAGTCAGTACATTCCAACCTATTATACCTACATCTCCAAAGAAACAAGCAAACCAACAGCGACCTGTATTTTATGTTTGAAGCATTACAACTACTCAAAGATGTTGTTAACCCGGAGTTATCCTTTTTGGATATCACAACCCTCACTTTCGAGGCGGTGATCGAAGTGGTGATCATCTGCTTTGCTGGTTTCATGGCGGCAAAGACAGGGTTGTTGAACCTCAATGGCCAGAAGGTGATATCTGCTTTAAACGTGGACCTCTTCACGCCGTGCTTGGTGTTTTCCAAGTTGGCTCCCTCCCTCTCATTACAAAAAATGGCTGAAATCGTCATTATCCCAATCTTCTTTGCATTATCAACCGGGATTTCCTACACTTGTTCCAGAATTGTTGGCGGTGCCTTACACTTGAATGAACCAGAGTCAGACTTCGTCACCGCCATGGCCGTCTTCGGTAACTCAAACTCTTTACCAGTCTCATTAACCTTGTCGTTAGCTTACACTTTACCAGATTTATTGTGGGAAGACATTGATGACGACTCATCAGACAAGGTTGCATCCAGAGGTATCTTGTACCTCTTAATTTTCCAACAGTTGGGACAGATCCTCCGTTGGTCCTGGGGCTACAACAAGTTGTTAAGGAAAAGATCCGTCGAAGAATTGACCAACTATGCATCCTTCGCTCAGGATATCGAGCAACTGGTCCCCTCCTACAGAGACGAGCCACAGCAAGACGAGGTGCCGCAAGCTTCATCTCCCTCCGAACAAAACTCATCTTCCGACGAAGGCGAGAACGAAACTTCAGACGAAGACCTCTTGTACTTGAACAACAACAACAACCCAACCAACAACACCTCCACTACATCGGTCAACTACTTGGCAACTGAAGAGGCAGACGCATACAAACCAATTGTCTTCACCTCCAGAAGCTCATTCCGTAGATTCTATGAAAAAATCCGCCACAGTGCTATAGTCAGCGGCTTCTTGAGGTTTATGAACCCGCCACTTTACGCCATGCTCATTTCCATCATTGTCGCATCTGTTCCCTTCTTACAGAGGCAGTTTTTCACTGATGAGACTTCCTTCATCCACAACACATTATCAAACTCCATCAAGCAGTTGGGTTCGGTTTCGATCCCATTGATTTTGATTGTCTTGGGTTCCAACTTATACCCATCGCAAGATATCCCACCTGCTTCCAAGCATTACAGGAAGATTGTCATTGGATCTTTATTGAGTAGAATGATCTTACCTTCATTGATCTTGTTGCCAATCATCACCTTGTGTGTGAAGTACATTAAAATTTCAATTCTTGACGATCCGATTTTCTTGATTGTTGCATTTATCTTGACCGTTTCGCCTCCAGCTATTCAATTATCACAAATTGTTCAATTGAATGAATTATACCAAAAGGAAATGGCTGGAGTTTTATTCTGGGGTTATGTTATTTTAACTTTACCAACAACCATTATTATTGTTGTGACCAGTTTGGAGGTTTTAGATTGGGCAAAATAAGAGAGATAACCTGATCCATTCAGTTGCAGGTGAAAAGTAATAAAAAAACTTGCAGCTTTCTTTTGTATTTAGCATTTTATAGCAGTTATTTATCGTTTAATCAACATAAGAAAAAATGGGAGAAAATACGAGGAACTATGTAGTATGCGATACAATAGGCGGGGGGGAAGAGAGTGGAAAAGATGACAAAATAATTTGCAGTTGTCCGGCCATCTCGTAACGACTGGCCAATCCGTCGGCAAATTGTCGCTAATAGCGCACTTGGGGCATTTAGAGTCTGCACAGGCCAACAAGAATGGAGCAAATGAGATGAGATCCAATTTAACTGACCTGAAAGGTAAAAGGCACCAAAAGTAAGGCTCACAGACACTCCATTAGGAAATACTCGCAGAAGATTGCCGAATATCTAAGCACTACAGACGGTTAGCTAGCTATACACAATAATGATTCCGAATGCTGCAAAACGATACCGGTGGTCACATTGGGACCTAAAGCAGCTATTTGACAGATTCTATCTCCTTAGGAGTAAACTGCAGCTGCGACGCCTGAAGTCCTGCGTTGAACATTGTCCCAGTGTGAAGCACGAGTATTTTTTTGCAATTTACCCCGTTGCATTATTTTGGCATATGGCTTGTGATTCCCCACCATGTCGCGCGAATCAGATGGCTAGCCCTCCCAAGAGAAACGGGCATATCCGATGCCGATCTCCATACCTTAGCAAAAGGCAGAATACCACGCATTCTACCTATACGTGATGTGTGTGTAGGGGGGTGGGGAGGGCTAACAAATGAGTACTCCGTCTACATATACTCTTTTCAGATGATTGGTCATTATTTCTTGCTCCACACTTTATGTGTGTGAGTGCGCTTAGTTAACGGTCTTCCGTTTGCGGAGGTCATAAGCGGAACCATGAGGCACGGCTCTCTCAGCCAGAAGTACAGAACTGACTTCTCGTTTTCTACAACTTTCTGATCTAGACCTTTCTACTCACTCACTCCCGCCTTCTCCCTTTGTCTCTTTGTCTCTTTGTCTCTTCGTATACCTCTTCTTGCGAGTCGTCTCTTACTTCCTGAACCGGCATCGCATGCAAACGCACCGAAATTGTTACATTCCTCTTGCGATGTTGCACGATAAGAATGAAACGTAGCGAATAAACTATAGCGGAAAAAGCGCGGAAAATAACCTAAAAAAAAAAAAAAGTGCTAAAGAAAAAGAAAAGTGAGAGAACACCAGAGGCATTAAACTTGTGTATACGGGGTTTTTTTCCTTTTTCTGTTTCTTTTTTCTTATTGTCTCTTCCGATTGTTATCTGTGGTCAACTATACAGCGTCGTTCATAGCAATTTATCAGCGGTTGCTAGAGTTATATATATATAGCAAAGCTTTTCTTAGCATAGAGTTTTGTTGGCCGAAACTGAGCATCGAAAGACCATTCACATATAAGAAGTTGAAAGTACAAGTTTGAGTAGTGAACCATCCATATCGCCTTGGGATCATACTTGCTTTTCGTATAATACATTCATTCACTACATTGCCGTAAATTTCCCACTATAGGAATTTCAAATATCCATCCACCTATCCACCCTCATCACCCCCATCGTTCAAGCAGCCCATCTAACACGATTGTCCTGTCGACCCCCTACACCATTTATTTATTTTAGAAAGACATCTACCCAAAAGAAAAAAAAAATTCAGCCATGGTCAAAGCCCGTAAAATAGCCGTTGTCGGATCCAGATCAGTCGGTAAATCGTCTATGACCGTGAGGTATGTTGAAGACCATTTCGTTGAATCCTACTACCCAACTATTGAAAACCAATTTTCCAAAACCATAAATTACAAAAACACAGAGTACGAAGTGGAAATCTTAGATACTGCCGGTCAAGATGAGTTCTCAATCATGAACCAGAAGCATTTGATCGGAGTTCATGGATACCTTTTGGTGTATTCCGTGACATCCAGGCAGTCCTTTGAATTGATCGAAGTCATTCGTGACAAGATCTTAAACTCTATTGGAACTGATAAGATACCAATGGTTCTCGTTGGAAACAAAAATGATTTGAACTACCAGCGACAAGTTGAAGAGCTGGACGGAAAGAAGTTGGCTCAACAATTTGGCTGTGCCTTCTTGGAAACTTCAGTGAGGGATAACATAAATATAAATAAAACTTTTGAGTATTTGATCGATGAGATCGAAAGCATACAGAATCCTGTGGTGCAGCAGGAAGATAAGTGTGTCATAATGTGAAGGAAGATGTGCTTACGCGGAGATGATTTTACCAAATAACGAATCCATGCTATTACGATCATAGTATATATAAAATTAGAGGTAACTTACAAAGCTTTTTTATACAACAACGACATAGAGAGAGCCAACGGTTACAGTTTGTCGTTGCAGTAGCTATCAACTATTGTTCTTCAGGACTGGATGCCCATCGGGTTTCTCCCTTGCATCTCCAAGGATGAGTGCAGCACTCCATTCCACCTGTCAACTTTGCTAATTTATGAGGTTTGCTGTTTTTCTTTTTTAGGTTTTGTTATATAGCATCATATCTCTTCTCCCGAATAGAAGAGGTATGTACTGATTTATTTAATTAGGTTCATGTTACGGAGTATTCAGGAAGTATGTTACAAGTAGGCTTATTTGTATCGGGGGAGCATTTTTTTTTTAGAGTTACCGCGATTCTGCACCCCCTTTAGTATGACATTTTCAATATCTTTGAATATGTTTATATTTGGGGGCTAGTGACCGTTTCACCACACCAAATGGTATCCAATACCCCTAGAAAGAATAAGAACAAGCCAGGACCCGTGAAGTCCAAGGATGGTATCCCATATGACTACATAGTCATTGTTGACTCTGGGTCTAAAGGCTCTAGGGTTTTCGTGTACAACTGGCTCAATCCCACACACATACTTAAGAACAACCTATCGTACAAGCCACATCATAAAGACATGAAGTTGGTCAAAAAGTTCGAAATAAGGGATGACGATAATGATGATGACGATGATGATGACGACGACGATGACGACGATGACGACGACGATGATGAAGACGATGATAACGATAATGACGATAATGGCTCTAAACACGATAAAAGTAAAGATAAGAGCAAAGGCAAAAATGGCGGAAAGAATGGCAACAAGAATGGCAACAAGGAAGGAGACAATGACGGAAAGATCAATTGCAAAGAGGGCGATCTTGATTGTATAGTCTCCTCGATATTACCCCCGGTCAAAACGAAGCACAGCTGGCACAAGAAGATTAAACCCGGTATATCTTCCTTTAGTGAGAGCCCTCAGAAGATTGGAAAGCATCACATACAGTACTTGCTACAATTGGCAAGCTCTGTTGTTCCCAAGTCACAGCATAGTCGTACCCCGTTCTTTCTCCACTCAACTGCAGGTATGAGATTGCTAACACCTAACGAGCAGCAACAAATTCTTGAGAGTATCTGCGACTACGTGCAATCCAATTCCGACTTTTATTTGCCTGATTGTGCCACTCACGTCAACGTCATAGATGGAGATGTAGAGGGATTGTACGGCTGGCTATCTATTAACTACATGATGGGTTCCATCGACCATCCAAGCAACCATCAGCACGGGAAGAACCATTCTACCTATGGACTCTTGGATATGGGTGGTGCATCAACCCAAGTTGTGTTCCAGCCGAATTCAACAGAGATCGAGGAGCATAAGAACAACTTGTTTGATATAACTTTGCATAAGGTCTCCACACAGGTATCAAATATCACTTCTTTGCATTACAACTTGTACTCGGATCTGTTCCTAGGCTTTGGTATGTATCAAGCCTATAAAAAGTACCTTTCCTACTTGATTGAGGACTATGTATCTGCACACAAGGACAAATATCCTGGGAACTTACCAGTTTCTATTGCAGAGCCTATCCTTGATCCATGCTTACCCAAGGGATACCTTACATCAGATATAAAAAACGATTTCAATGCAGACTTTGCCGGTGATAGTAACTTTCTGCAGTGTTTAGAGTCAATCTTTCCAGTCATTCTGAAAAGTGGGTTTTCAAGCTCTCAGGGCACTCCAACCGGCGATTGCAAACAATTTGGAGACGAGAATGACGTAAGTTCCTGCTTATTGAATGACTTAATACCTGCATTTGATTTTGATGTCAACTACTTCATAGGGGTTAGTGGGTACTGGGATTCGATAAAGGCTTTACTTGAATTTGATGAGACGGGAGAAAAGATAAAAGGAAAGACCAACACGGGAAGTGTGATTGCTGGTATTGACACATATGACTACAAAATGATCTACAATGAGACTTCGAGGGTCTGCTCAAGCTCTTTGAGCGACCTCATCTCGTTGAATAACGTCGTTCCGAAGAAGAATAGATTAACGGACTCTGAGCTATCTGAACTATGCTTCAAATCCTCCTGGATTTTGAGCTTCTTGCATTTAGGACTTGGATTCCCCCGGTTTGGCTTGGAGGACTCGAGTGAAGATAAGGAATTTGAGTCGCTTCAATTGATTGAGGAAATAGATGGATCTTCGTTCACCTGGACCTTGGGTAGAGCAATGTTATACGCAAACGATGAACTTGCTCAAGCTTACAACAACTTCACAAAAGAAAGCAAGAACGAGAATCAAGCTTTGCTTGAAAGATCCGGCTATTTCCATACTACTTCATCAAACGATTTCCACTATGGATCTGAGCAGAAAAATATTCCACCTAGACCAGCCTTTGATAACAATGTGGACGAGCTGCTGCTTCCGCACTATAATTACGAAAATTTGAACACCGGTGCAGATGGTAACGAGCTGATCTGGTACATACATCCCCATCGTTGGTATGGACTCTTCATCTTCATGCTATTGCTCAGTTTCTTTGGTTTTATGTTGGTAGGCAGAAGCGGTAGGAGGCACATCATAGACAAGGTGAAAGATAAAGTACAGAGATTTAGAGGTCAGCATCAATACGTGTCCATGCGTGACAACGACGTTGAAATCTCTAATGACTTGGAAGTTGGAGATAGTGGATATGAAATGGATAATTTGGGAACTTCTAGGGAAGATGATTTCTCAAAATTTCAAATAGATGATGAAGAAGACTAAGGGTAGGCATTTTGGTTACGGTTATTACTTATTAGCGTTATTTACTTAATAGTAATTTGTTATGCATTTGGATGTGTATGTATGTGTGTGTATGTATGTAAATATGTATGTATGAATCTTGTTAATCGCGTACAAGATCAAATGCGCTGAATCGTTTGCAACATTTATAGCTTTATGACATCCTCCAAGTTTACTCTTTTCACCTGAACTGTTGGGAGCTTACTTCTTTGATGGTGTTTCAAAGCACCCCATCCATGTCTTGTCCAGATAATTCTCTTAAAAGAGCCATTTTCAAATGGTTTGTACATAATGGCACCAATCTTGTTTCCCAGTCTTGCCCTGCTCTGTATCTTAGATTCCGAGATATTGAAGTCTCTAATCACCTCATCAAGAATTCTATTATCGATTTCCTTATAAACTTTCTTAACCACCGAATCTAAGAAGGCATTCTTCTGTTCTTCTGTATGATATTTCATTGTGATTAACCTGTCGAGCAAGCTCTCTATATTGATCATGAAAATCTTGAAGAGATGAAGTCTCAAGAATCGTCTCTCTTTTCTAGTCTTGATCATATACGTACTCAAAGGGAAGGTGCTCAACTTTGCCAATTGTATAGGCAAGCTTATCTCGGTGGCTCCATTTTTATTCCAAAGACACAATATCTTGGGTTTCTTCTTTTCGTACAAATAAAACAGGTTGGGCTTGAATATCAGATCAGGCGACTTGTACATTCCCCCTAAAACATCCTCAATGTCTTTAACATATCTTCGTTGCAACCACGTAATGCTCATTTCTAGCGAGTCATTGTGTCCAATGGTTCTTGATGAAGTCACATCGTAAGGAAACGAGTTGTACGACGATAATGGCTTGTCTTCGATGTGAATGCAGTCCTTCTCCATTAACTTTACTTTATTGACAAGACTCAAAGTGTCAATTTCTGGATGGATGGTTGTGGAAGTTTCTTCGTCCCCTTCTTTCTCAAGTTGATCCCTCTGGGTATCGAAATCAAGGTCACGCTTGAAAATAGGCACTGTCTTGTTGTACATCCTAAAATCCTTAACTAACTCAACAGGCAACTTCCGCTTGAGGTATTTTTGCTTCCCAAATCTGAGTGGAATACCTGTAAAGGAAACGTCAAATCCCGGAACGTTATAGGGCATGTTGAACATATTAGGCTCGAATCGGAAATGGTTGGGCGATAAAGTGAGCAGAAGAGTCTCGCCCCTTCTAAGCAGTTGAAATTTATCGTTTATTCCGTTAAAGCCCTGTATGATATCATTGGTTTCGTTTTGACTAATGCCGTATTTCTCGAAATACTTCCTATGCACCACTTCGTCTCTGTCAAGTAGATTCAACTCTGAGTAAATTCTATTTATGTCTTCAACAGTATCAGCAGGATAGCTACCACTGGCATTACTGTCATCTTGTGATTCTGCTGGTTGAGTATTGGATACTTCGACCACTTCTCCTTTTGTCACGTCCTCATCGAAAAGTTCAATCTTCTCCGGTAGATCCCTTATGAGATTCTTTCTGAGCAAGAATCCATCCGCCTTTGTGGATAAGAAGGGTCTCCCACCATCAAGGAACTTCTGGGTCTGCAACTCCTTGTGGGTCATTAGATTCACTTTCTCTAAAGCTTCTTGGATGTGAGGTGCAAGGATGAGTGGAGTGGAGCCAAAGAACGAACCTCCTTTGGACTTTGATGCAGTTTCAGGTGCGGATGCTGAATGTGTTGATGATGGACTGGTACTCTCAGACGACGCGCCTTTCTGTGTCTCTTGAGATCCAGGTGTCTGGGAAGAGCTGGATACTGGAGGAGCATCCTCTAGAGGGTTGAGTAGCACTTTTGTTAACGTGTCACCATTTTCTTCGCTGGTGTCTGCGTTGTTGCTTTCATTCACCTCTACATTGTTGTTCTTGTTGTCACTTAGATTATCGTTGCTACTATCGCTCAGTTTGAAGCGCTGAAATCTCAGTAGCTGGAGCCGGGGAAACACTCTTCCACGTTTAGAAAGCTTCAACATGGTGAATTTACGGAATTTGTTTACGGTGCAAGCGACTATATCTACCTCAGATCTCTAAAGTAGTCATATCGATTAATCAACCTTATCCCTGTCTGTCCTGTATATAAAAAGATCACTCCAATACTCCACAGCCAAAACAATTAGTGTTCACACGACTTCGCAACCGCTCCACCTTTCGCTTATTGCAAATCTTGCAGCCAAACTCTCTTTAGCGCACCAGTCTACACTGCAACTACAATGTAAAATTAATAAACCCATTTTACCGTAAATTAAAATAATTAATAACCTAAATATATCCATTAGCCAGAATTGAAATTTTTATCTATGTGTAACTTTTGATGCTTTTGTCTAAGCTATCTTCTGATAGCAGTTACTTCTAATATACATTGGCGCTGTTTCTTGAAAGCAGCTCAAGCATCTGGTTCAATTGAATTTCCTCATGTCTTGCAGCCATCTCTATTCTAGGATCAATCACTTGATTTGTAACGTTTCTGTTTCCTATTGGGTATCTAGATTGTTTGGAATATGAATTAGCATCTGGAGATGATTCTTGTGATGAGATAGAGGAGGTAGATCCTTGTCTACCATGCTGTAAGCTCATAGCTGAGCAAGTTGAGGACGATCTTGAAATGCGTTCACCAGATGATCTTCTTCTAGGGGAAGGTGTGCGTACATTAGCATACATTTGTGGCTGTTCTTGTTGCTGTTGTTGTTGTTGTTGTTGTTGTTCCTTTTGTTGTTGCTTCAAGTACTTTCTCATCTTTTGTGATCTGATCAAGTCTTCCTTGATTGGTTCTAAGAACTTAGACAAGTGCATGCACATGTCTTCGTTGGTGACTCTGAGGTCCCAGTTGAGTAAGTACAATAATTGTCTTTCCATCAAGTTAATGTCCTTGACAGAAAATAAACCATCAGTGTACTTAGCCCAGTGGATGTTCTTTGGAGATGAATCGTTGTGGTTCTTGGACGACAAGATCAAGCAGGAAAGAAGGATTCTGTGTCTGGTGCATGGGATACCTTGAGCGTTCTTTGGAAGCTTACTTTTTAACTTGTTTAAGTAAACTAATGTGGCCATCAAGGTGCCTGTGTAAACATTGGTGTATCTGACTAACTTTGTGAGGAAAGTCATGAGCGAAGGCAATGCCTTTTCGTTGTCGCTTGGTGAAGATGGTGGGGATGGGTACTTGGAAGAAGCCTTTGGGCTCTCTTCGCATGGCAAGACTTGTAAAGTGGCAACGACAAGCTTGTGGATCATATCTTGGGTCACTGGGGAGTGAACCAAGATATTAAGAGCTTTGAGGGAAGTAGATGAGACGGTGGACATATTCGAAAAATAAAAAATAAATCAAGAATGTGTACTGTGAGATAATGAATGGAGAATTAAATGCTGTGAGTAATGAAGGGAAAGTATCTAATTGAATAAATAAATCTAATGATCAAGCTCCTCTAAAAAAATTATGGAGTAGAAGTAGGATATTTATGGGGTTATATATATGATATGTGTTTTAGGGATTATATTGTTTTTATTTTTTTATTTTTTTGTTTTCACCTTAAAATTTTCACAGTTGTTTGACGCCTGTTTCGAAGGAGTTACATGAAAGATGTACAATGTTTCGTTTTTTTCGCGTCAAGGAATTCTACTTTGAATTCCTACAGGGGCTAAACTAACATTTTTTCTCTCATAAAACTAATCTGGTAAATTAACAACGGACTAAACTCCAGAAACGTATAAATTATATGCGCTGCCAAAGTGAGATTACGCCTATTTTACTCAGGAACAAATTTCGAATGTGGGCAACGAAACGCGTTTCATGCTGGAAAAATATTTCATTGACAATCGCGAAACCGTGAATAAGCCTGCGTCTAGGTACCTTCTGGCTGCGCAACATGGTGATTCCCTGGTGATTGAGATGTGTAACCATGGTGTGCACGTCGGCACATCATGCGATGAACCTACGGTTTATTTTCCAGTTTGATTTATTGTTGTTTTGTCTGAGAATCGTGTCAAAGGCATGTAGGGTTGGAAGAATGCATCTAATTATTTTGGTTCTGAGGCAAATTCGTGAATAGGATTCAGGGGAACGGTTTGACTTGATTGGGAGATATTCCTTAGTTAATTACTGTGGTTGCCATGCTTCTTTATCTCTATGTATTCTGGCTAACCTTTCGGCAGGTGGGCATCACGACCGTTTCGAAGAATTGGGGCGAAGTCTGGAACTACTCCTAGTTATTCCACACAGCCAATTTTTTTTTTTTCCAATTTTCAATTTCAGTTTCATATAAGTTTTCCTCTTTTTTTTATTCGTCGTCTGTTTCGAGACCCTACCACTTTGAATCTCACCCGAATCACTAAGGACTAATTCAGCCATGGGCCAGGTTTCGAAATTTTTCAATTAGGAAAAAATGCAACCATTCTAGATCCGCTATGGCGAAGCCCAGCCACCGATTAGATTTGAGACTATGTGGGGATAAATATTATATAAGGTTTCACAGAGAATGTTCCTTTGTTTCACTTATTGTTTTTATGCGTATAGGTGACATTTCGTGGATGCTGTGTCTATTGTGTAGGAGAACCGTTATTGGTCTTCCGAAATAGTATTAATTGAACCGTCAACTCAAAACTTTTTCTGTTTTCTGTTAATTGTTCATGCTGTTTCTATTTACGTGGTATTCCAAGTTTGGACTAATTACTACTGTTTCTTCCCTTTCTGTATTACATCATCGTCGTATTTCCCGTCAGCTTCTCTCATCTTGACCGTATTAGGGACAAATTGGTCTGGAAATTGGCAAAGTCGCGATTCCTTGTCTCAAACTTGAACTACTTTCAATGTACTCGTAGCATTGCAGAATCCAAAAGCACAACACAGGAAATACGACCCTTCAAAAGCCTCTACTGTTATTATTATTCTACATTTCAAAAATAAATTCTTTTTTTCATGGGAATGTCCATTCTCAAGCCTATAAAATACTTTGGGCAATATTCTTACCTGAGACGCCTATAGATATATAGATATATGTAGATACATATCACATGGAATAAAGAATCGGGGATTCCTTATTCAAATACACACGTATTAAGGTCTTATCAGAAATTTGGGTATACTGAGTCGTTCATGTTTTGAGTACATCAGACTGGTGCACAGCGATCTTGTCTTCATTTAGATCCTTAATGTGTAACTTTGTGATATATAAGTAAATACATGTATATACATATAAACGAATAGATAACAAAGAGCCAACATCGATCAAGGCTTCACTAGAAGCGAGATTCCAAATGTTTGCGCCTGGTTAATCCAGTTGCCAAATTGTAAAGCCTTGATGATGGTGTCCTAATTATTCATTTCACATTATTTCCTTTCAGTTTGAGTAAGAAAAGTTTATTTCGCTGCTGGATATGTCTTTCCCTTTATATACTGGAAATTTTTCACTTTCACACGAACTGAAAATTTTTAAGTTCCGGGTAACATTTGGGATAGGGTTCCACTATGCAGCAAAAAAACTAATTGGTGCCTAAATTGAAACCCGCAAATAATTAGAACCTGTATTTTGCAACCGCTGCTTTTATAAATAAATAATCTATTTACATTCTATTGGAGAAATCTTCATAATCGAATGGATACATATCAAGATCCCTCAAAAACTGTAATGGATTGTCCTCGGGAATAGGAGTATTGATAAATGGACCACCATGAGACATACCGTTCAAGTCGTAGCCATTATTATTCCTACTGCTATTGTTATAGTTTCCGTCAAATGCCTCAGGGTTGGCATAATTCTGGTTACTGTTGTCAGCACTTCCACCTGCTGCAGGGTCTTGTCCTAAAAAGGAAGCGTAATTATACGTCGTAGCGGCATTAGAGTTTTGATTCTGTGCCTGTTGTAAGTTAGACTTCTTAGACACAAAGTCATACCACAAATTATCAATATTTGCATTCTCCATCACTTCGTCGAATTCTGAATTGGCCGTGCTTGGATCACTTGCCTCAACAGTATTATCTGCAACGTACAACAAGTGATTTGACTGCCGAGCTGCATTTTTGTTTCTTTGTGAACCTGCCCTTTCCTGATTATGGTTAGATTTTGCTGAATGCATTTCTGCTCTCTGTTCTTGATGATCCCGCTTTAGGTCCCAATGGACCTTTTCGTTATTGTTTTCATGTTTACCCTTTCTGATCTCTTTATCTGTATGTGTGTTTGCTGCATTTGGTTTTGCAGTCTGGATATTGCTTTTAGCCTTATGCTCCCTGACCTTTTTACGCGTGATCTTATCTTCTGCTACTATCTTAGCTTTAAGTTCTTCATGTCTTCTTAATGGAACGTCCGCGATCTCGATGAGTTCTTCCATTTGCTCTGGAGATATATCAAGAAAGCTGAGACTCGTTTGTGCATCTAATCTCTCATAGAGATCTTCTTCGTAAAACCTTTTCAACATGAAGCTGTGAGACTTCCCGATCCTCCATGCACAGTAGTATCTATTCTTCAACTTTGAGAGTGCGATTAAACAAAGTTCAGTACACTTTTCCAATTTTGATGACAATTGACAGAGTTTACTAAACTTGGCTCTATATTGCACATCGCTCTGGAACAACTTTTCGTGATCTGGGTTTTTCTTCATTCTATGAATACTGAGGTTCAATCTTATAATTATCATGAAATTGAGTTGGTTAACCTTATGGATGGCCTCCTCAAAGGTTGGGTTCAAAAAGATCATGGCACCTTCTCCAAAGAAAATGTGCATATTCCAAATAAGGCACACATAATTACCCATTAGCTCAACTGCCGCAATGGATAAGAGCTTTCTAAGGTAAAAATATGCCAATTCAGAATTACCCTTTCCCTCATAATGCAAGTAGATATGCATGAAAAGGTTAATCATAAAGTATTTGAAATGAATGATATTTTTGCATTTTTGAGCCTTTAATGTTGCACCTCCTTCTTGTTCCTCGTCGAATGGGACCATGCACTCTTCTAGGTTACCGCAAATGGCAGCCACGACGTTTTCAAAATTTGAGATTTTTGAACACAAGACTTTCAAATTGATCTTTTCTGATATTGATAAGCTGATATCTAGAATATCTTTTATTTGCCAGTAAACTGTTTCGAAGACCTTGAAATTGAAGATAACTCGTTTCTCCATTTCGGGATCATTAACGTTTTCATTTCCCTCTTTGTAGAAAGGTACCTTGGTATCATAGTATTTGGGGTCTATGTTTAACGGATTACCATATGAGAATGATTGCACCAAATCTATTCCAGCCAAAAAATACCACATCTTTCTACTAAGATTCTTGGCCCTTTCAGTAATCTCTATGTCTTTGAAATTATCTGACTCTCTATTGAGCCCTATCAGATAGGACATTTGCATAAGCAATGCCGTAGCTATCTGCGAGTCTCCCCCATCAGCTCCATCCCCCTCTTCGGGAGCGTACTTATGATATAATCTCATGAAGAACACACATTGCAAAACCATCATATTAGATTGCTTCAAAAGCAGAAATTGGTCCAAGCATAACTCAGCATTGTTTACTATGTCGATGGTTATTGGGTTCAAGAGTAAATACCTCAATTCTCTAGCTTCCTTTGAAGTGTCAGTTGAGTATATATTGGCTTCATTGACTCCATTTCTATTTGTGAAGAGAGACAAGTAAGAAAATCTAAGCATGATTTGCAATATTCCCAAGCATGCAAAATCCAACCTCTTTTCAACCTTGAGTTGGCACCTTTCTTCGTTTTCTGCATAGACTTCATAATCACCATCATCTTCCTTTTCCTCTCCAAGGATTTTGGAAATGTCTGCTTTGAAATCAGTTTCGTCGATTATTGGTGCGTATGGATATAAATTTTTGAAGAATTTATTAATCAAAATCCAGACCACTTTCCTGTTAGGAAGCATAACTTCGATTCTTTCGATGAGTTTCAACTCTTGGTCTATTTTACCATCAAAAAGAGTCAACCCGAGAGAGATCGTATTCTCATTCATTTTTTGAATGCTGGGACTGCCTTTAGCTTTCATATTTGCTCCAGTCTTTACTCGCTTTATTGAGGACTCTGATTCTTGGTTATCTATACTTTTGGAATTTTTGCCAGCAGTACCCTTGTCCACTGTGGATTGATTTTCGTTAACTTTTGTGGTTTCTTGACCAAAGTACTCTTCTTCAGATTCTTTCTTTTCATTCTTTTGTCTTCTAAGATCTTGGTAAGGTCGAATATCATTGAACCCATCTCTATCAAGAGCCTTTTCTCTGAATCTATCCTCGGAATCATTGGCTTCGTTTGCAGGGTCCGGGTCCAGGTCCAGAGCCGTTATTCCATCACGGTTAAATGCAGCACATGCCGCAGCTCTGCGCTTTTGCTTAGCATCTCCATCACTCTGGATTGAGGTCGTTTTACTACCATCTTTAATATCAGAGTGGACACTTCTCTCATTTCCTTCGCCTTCTTCTTTGCCCTTAGGGTAAATTCCAGCTTGTTGGAATACCTGATTGTGGTGCCCTCTCTTAGTTAGAAGAATTTTCCACATCACAAGCATGAATGGATCTTTCCACATTATCGAAAGCCAGGAAAATGGGCCATAATTCTGCCGCCTTGCAGACTCTCTTATATGAATGGGGGTATATCCTTCATAAAAGTTTATTGTATCAAAGGAAGATTCTACTGGATTTATTCCATTCCAAAGACCTAGCTTAGCAGGTTCATATGTCGAATGATCATATAATTTACCTGCACCACTGGTAAGGTTTAAAGGTGGAAGTTGAATAGAAGCATTGTTGGTGGTATTTTGATGCAAAGGACTCCTATGATCTGTCGTTGGAGGTGTTAGAATATTCCTCCTTGGTTCACCTCCACGCTGCAGAGATTCACTAGAAAGCTTTCGCATTATTTGCTCCTGGTTTGCTTGATAGTTTGCAATCTGTTGTTGATAATGCACCGGTATAGGATGGTTTATGAGATATTGTTGGTTTTGTGCATGCTGTTGTTGGACATTTTGTTGCTGAAGACTTTTATGATGGGTATTAGGATCATGTATGTAGCTTCCAGAAACTTGGGGTGGAATCTGTGACGATTCAGGCGGTTGCCAATTGGGGTTGGTCATGGAAATACTATTTCTTGCCGATGGGGTAATTGAAGATGGCGCAGGAGCATGCAGTTGTGACAATTTTGTGACTGTAATCGATGCTTCGATCTGCCTTATCTTGTCCTTAAGAGCATCAAGCTCTGATTGTACCCCTGAGCCACTATTCGGGGTGGACATGTGACTCGAGTGATCCGAACCTCCATTCACTGAGATAGCAACGCCTTGCGCAGGTTGGAACTGGCTAGGAGGTTGCTGCTGGTCATGTGGAGGTGCATGGACGTGGTACTCTCTTGGGGGTTCGCTACCAGTGAAGGAAGTTCTGTGCACTGGTGAATAAGATGGAAATGTTGGCTGTCCCACGTTCGGTGGGAAGCTGGACATTGGTCCAAAGCTCTGTTCCGGGTGTTGGAGCTGGTGTTGGTGTTGGTGTTGTGGAGGTGGTGGGGGTGGTTGTACCATCATTGGTCCATTGCGAGCATAAGGATACTGAGGCGGATTCGCAGTTTGCGGCTGCGACCTGAGTGGATCTTGATTTGTCATCAGGCCGGGAACACGCTGAGGTACGTGGTTTGGCTTGTCATGCCTAGGTTTCTTGTTCGTACTAACGACAAAGGCAGGGACAGTTCCGGAAGCCTCAGCATCGTGTTGGTTGCCGTTCTGATCTATCCAAGGGTTGTCTTCGTAGTTGCAAAGATGGCCCACATTATGCCTCACACAAGCACTACAAGGTCTCCCCTTGTCACACTTAACCTTCCGTCGTTTGCAATAGGAGCACACAAATGTCAATCTGTTCCTCTTTTTGACCTCTTCTGGCATTTTTAGTTTCAGTTGCACCTATATGTGTATACCAGCTAATGTAACTGGCGCCAATTTACAATAGAGGACCTGTTATGCAAAAAAGCTCGGCCGTAAAGAACCCTGACCTCGGACAGCACAAAAGTGTCGAGTTTCTATTGAAAGAGACAAAGGATATATATGAGACAGCTTATTAGAAGCGGCTCCACTATTTTAGAGTTCGTTGACACCTTCTGTGGTTCACTTGTACTTGATATCGTTGGTAGCTTACAATTACAAAAGTCGTTACACCCGAGAAATTCTTTCTCATGCATTCGGGAAGAGAAAAATAAATGACATTGCTAAATGCAGGCCCACCACCCATTGCCTCACCCTCGGAACCCTGAATTGGGCATATTCGTTTCACTTAAGTATTGCTACATCTATGCAATGCTTACAAAATGCTATGTAAACGATTTCAGATGTGGAGTACGTTACCCAGATACACATGACAAATTCCAGTCACAAAAAATGTATATATAATGCAAGGGAAAGAAAAATGCGGAAAAATATCAACTTTTCAGTTTATAAAATAAAATATTATTGGGTTGTGTATTAAGTATATACCAAGAGTTTTCAAAATATTTTTTTAAATACTTCCAGTTTACACTTGGCATGTTTTCTTTTTTTTCGTTATCGTAATACCTTGTGTTATCGTAATATCATCATTTGCCTTATCGTTGTCATAAATTACAATAACGAAAGCCGTATAAATTCACATCGAGTATGATTCGTGTTCAAGATCGTTATAAACATCGAATAGCCTGATGAAATCATCATTCTGGCTCATGGGGTTGTCACCCAAAATGAAATTGTTGAGCGCGGAATAGATGGAGGGCACTGATTCGTATGGAGACTGTGAACTTGTAGAAACATTGGAGTTTGTAGTAGCCACCGTTTCCCCACCATCGATCAGTGAGAAGGCACCGTGGTCCATTGGAACAGATCCGAATTGCTTCGGGGTGCCAGCTCCCAACTTAGATTTGCCTCCTCCTGAGCCTGAACCAATTCCATTTGCAAAGCCCAAATCACCCTCTTTGCCAAATTGACTGTAACTAGAATCCATTTGAACAGGGATATCTTGGGATGAGGTGTTTGAAAGGTCTGATGAAAGGTTTGAACGCTTGCGGTCTCTTTTGTAAATTTTGTTTTGTTCTTCTTTTGCTGTTCTGAATTCTTCACACATGTTACTGACTTGTTCCAACTCATTTAAAGTGAAGAATTGTAACATATTTGTTCCGTCATGTTGCAACAGTTCATATTTCTGCGAGTTTTCAAAGAAGAAGGCCGGATTCGACATACACTGCCTCAAAACAAGGAAGAGCATGACATAAATTCTGTACGAATTGATGTACTTCCTACTTAACTTCTTGAAATTACCAACGAACAACTCACTTTCGATCAAAACGATCTGAAGTAAATTATGTAACACACCTAGTCTCATGTTAATCTCATCAATTTCGTTAGGGTTTTGAGCTTTTTCTCTCTTTACCGTGAGATCTTTGATGTGATGTAACAATCTCACAAAGAATGAGGTCAAGAAACTATGAGTCTTGATCATACATCTTTCGTTCACTGCTGTTAATATGTAGTCATAGTTCTTACCAAACAATTCAACCAGATGGTCCAAAACATAAGACATAATGTAAACAAGTTGAACCACAGACTTGATGTAAATCTTGAATAACTCTATTCCAGCACTCATAGAAGGCGTCTTCAGTTCATTATACTTGTTTTCATAATGAACTGCAATCATGTAATACATGCACGACAAGTTGGTACGCAATTGTATAAACGTAATAAATTTGATGACTTTGATGTACGAATACTCATGCTTTATTCCAGGGATAGATGCGGTTTTCTTTTTTCCATTCCCGTATTTATTACGAAGATTATTAGCTGCTGGTCCTCCAGTAGCAGTTGACGTGGAAGATGTTCTACTCTCATAACCAAATGTAGAAGATGCAGCACTTGACGCGGACGAAGCAGTTGACGGAGTGCCTTTGTTCTTTTCATAGTTGATGTCATCGTTGAGACTATGTGGAACACTACCTGTAGTATTTCCACCTGACATAGAACTATTTTCACCGTCACTATGATCCTCAGCTTGATTCATATCAACTTCATCATCTCCATCGTCTTCTGAGTCGATTGGCAAACAGATGTAATCCTTGAAGAAATCCTTTCCAAATAACTTGAAGAATATCTTTTCCAATTCATTTGTTTCTTCCAATATGCTGACAACTTTAGGTTTGTTTCTGACATTTGTTATCTTATTTGATAATTTTCTATATGACTCGTTAATCATATTGATGTTTGAGTAGAGTTCATCTAGCTCGCCTGATTTTCCCTTGTACTGAGGAGGTTCAACGTCCGAGATCTCCAACAGTCTCAAGTTTAAGGCGGTACCACAATGTATTGAAGTTGTTGCATCAGTAATGACAATATAGTGCCAAAGGTTCCTCCAGCATGCCATTAGAGGTTCTCTTTTTCTTATCACATGGGAGAAATACATCTTTGGATCTCTATTCAAGCCAATAGTTATCGAGTGCCTCACGATGACTCCGAGCAACAATTGAGCATCTGATCCACTCAACCCATGACAATCATCAGGCGCAACTTGCTTGTAGAAGTACAACAAAGTCAAAGCTTGAACAAGCTTGAACGAAGACTTTGACAAAGTTTGTTCGTCGGGGATACACAAGGAAATGACTTTGCCGTACTCTTCCGAACTTATTTGCTTCATCTCTTCTGCTGCAATCTTTTCGTGATCTGTATAGTCGTTATTGACATCGTCATTGTGAATCATCGACATGTACCCTAATCTGAGAACCAAAAGCAAGATAGCCAAAGTGTTCAATTCATTTGGATGGTCTAGTTTAATCTCTTTATATTTGTCCATCAGGAACCTAGGAAATTTCTCAGGAAATAATTTATTTAAATCCATTAAGAAACAATTTTCATCGACAACGGGAATGAAGGGATAGACGTATTTGAAAAATCTGTAAAACAAGATAAAAATGCATCTTTGAGATGGCAAGACTTGTAAGGCGGACTTGAATACAATGTTGTTATAGAAGTCTTCCTGGGTATTTTTCACTCCGTTTAGCGTTTTGATGCCAGCGTATGTATCAGGTAAATTAACTTTCACATTTGCTTCAGCATCCTTTTTCGCCTTTGCTTCTTTGGTCATGTTAATTTTAGATACAATAAGGGTGTCTTCTAATCCGGTCAAATCTTGATCATCCTCACCTTCAGCTCCGCCTACTGGCTCGCCTTCTCCCTCTCCTTCTCCATCCCCTTCTTCCTCTTCTTCCTCGTCGTCTTCCATTTGTGTGTCTTCCTTAGGGGTAGGTTCCTCGAGAGGAAGCTGGTGATTATTTGCGGTTTCTTGCTTCACTGCAGCACCAGCGTTTATCAACATCAAATTCTCATGCATGGATGCAGATTTTTCCGCTTTGGCTCTCTTGGAAGAGGGCTTTCCATGTTTGTTCAGTCTCTTTTTACTCTTTGAGTACTTGGTGAGGAGATACTTTGACAACTCTCCAGACTTAAATAACAGGATCGCATAAGACCTAAAATACTTGATGAAGGGATCACTCTTGGTAAGACCAGTATATGAAATTGGACCGTGCTGTTGCCAGTTAGGTCCGTCGATGACTAACGAGAAACTTGCATTTGCAAAGACATCCATGGTGTCATGCGGATTGACTTTCAATGTAGAATTTGGTCCAATGACGATCGAAACCAATTCCGCCTCGTCCTCGGGGGTCGGAGGAGGACTCGTGGACTTTGGAGGAACTATGGAAATTGCTGCTGCATTACTGCAAGAAAAGTCATGACTGAACTGATCCATAATGACGGACAGTTGCGGAGACTGGGACTGAGCTTGTAATGGAGGTTGGGCATGATGTTGGCTGGCTGGTAGTGGTGCAGATCTTGGAGCAGACGTGGGATCAGCAATGGGGACGGGAATCGTATTTTTGATGGTAGGGGAAATTTTGGTTGCTTCACTGGGTGGAATCATACCAGATGATTTTCCAGATAAACTGCTTTTGGGTTCTGTTGCTGACGGGGTAGTGATACTTTGAGCGCGAGACGTTGGTGACGGATCTCCTCTGAAGATGTCGGAAGAGTTTTCTCTCTGTAATGGTGCCAACTGGATCCGGTTA
The DNA here is from genome assembly GCA_029581775.1 of Dujonia boleticola. NCBI lineage: Eukaryota > Fungi > Ascomycota > Pichiomycetes > Serinales > Debaryomycetaceae > Dujonia > Dujonia boleticola. The sequence continues at coordinate 481,303 of JARGRU010000014.1, read as the reverse complement.
CCTTCATTTGGCAACTGATGATGTAAGTGCATGGGAATCTGAGGCGGTTGGTGAGGGGTTTGTGGGGTACCTATCGAGTGTTGAAGTGAACCGCGAGAATTTGGCGTAGAGTGCCCGTGGAGCAGACTTGGCCTTGGTAATGCCAGAATAATAGGGTTGGGAGTCGGTGGGAGCGGGAGCTGTTGAGGTTGAGAAGGGCCACGGAACGGCTGACTTGGCATCAAAGACAGCTGCTGCTGTTGTTGTTGTTGCTGGAGTGGTTGCGGCTGGGATTCTGGCTGTTTTATTGCATGCGGTGAACTCTGTTGTGGAATCTGCGGTGGTGACTGCTGAAAGGAATTTGGAACGGGTCCAGGGACAGGGCTTGGGACAGAAATGTGCAGCTGGGGGAGCTGGGCAGGTGGCAGGTATGCAGGGCCAACTTTTGCTTGTTGTCCGTTGTTCATGCCAGGTGGAAGGTACACATACATCGGTTGATTTGGAGCTGGGGGGTAGGGGAAGTGTGGAGGGACTGGTTGTTTCTGCTGTTGGAGTTGTTGTGGAGGGCCTGGTGGTGGTGGAGGCTGATGTGGGGAATTTTGAGGAGGATATTGATGCAGTCGAGCCTGCTGTTCGAATAGTTGCTGTTGCTGTTGCTCGTGCTGGTCGTAGATAAGGGCGTTATAGCCATTTGGAGGCCCAGAGCTCTCTCCGTTCTCGTTTTCGTAGTAACACAAGTGGGCGATAGACTTCTTCTTACAGGACCCACATACTGGACGGATTCGATCACACTTGGACTTTCTCTTACGACAGACGGAGCAGGACGCAGGTATCCTGTGCCGTTTCTTAAATGAGGGGTCCATGTGTAGAGGGGGTTGGTCAGGGGGGGTGGTTAGAGGGTTGGTAAGATGGACTATACCTTTAGGTGATTTCTGGGGTAATGAGAGGGATAGGAAAAAGAGATATGGAGTTGGTTTTTCCAGATATTCGATTTTTATTTTTCTGTTAAATTGTTTTATTTTTTATTTTTCTCATTCTTTTCTATTTTTTTTTTTTTTTTTTTATTTGTTTGATACATAGAATTTTTTGTTTTTTAGTATTATTTTTTGCTGTGTGATTAGTTTTCTTTACACTTACCAAAGAAGGAGAGGGGGGCCTGAAGTGGGGTTCAGTATGTTTCCCACTCAATATTTTTAGGGGATTTAGAGTATAGTTCAAGCTAAGGGATGTAACCATTGCTGGAGAGAAGATTGAAGGCCCATGGATTCGGCAAGGATAGGCGGATTTCGTTGTGAGGAAAATTTTCTAGCTTGATGCTAGAATCACAATTTAAGAATATTTGCGCCTTAGTAAGGAACTCGCCTTTTTTTTTTTTTTTTTTTTTTTCTCGACTAATTTTTTTTTTTTTGATCACTGTCACCGAATTGAATGGGTCCTTTTTGTTATGTAATCAAGCTTTAAAAATATCGATGTAACGAGAGGTAATGCCTGTCAATTTTGCAAAATAGAAGAAATAAGCCGAGATATCCAGAGGAACGAAAACAGCAATAAGGGATACTGTGGAGGTGGAAAATATATAGCGCTGGTAGAAAAGGATTGTAGCCAATAATTAGCAACAACAATAAAATCGCAAAAATAAAAAAAAAAAAAATAATAATTATCAATCCAGTAGTGGAATTCAAAAAGATGGAGAAGTGACATCTCAATCTGCCAATGAAGGAGTTTAATTCAGAATTAAGATTTCTTTCGAAGTCAGTCCCTGAGAGCTTATTCCCAAGTGGTAATTCTAGTTCGAATTTTTTCGATCATTACATAAATAATAATCTATGATATCATCAAGAGGTAGTATTATTTTCTACGGTATTGATTGAACTAAAATTTTATTGACATCAAATGTGATTCATGCTGTACTGATTTAATCTTTAAGGTATACAATAGCAAAGCAGGGATGTATTGATGTATGTGCCTCAAGTGGGGTAGTGAATACAAAGTGCAATTGGAGCAAAAAGAGGAAATTATTCGTAAACGACAGACTCAGTGAACAAAAAATAAAAAAAAAGTGATCGTTAAGACAGAATTAGGGAAATTAACGAAGAAAAATTAGAATACAACATGAAAAAATAAATAAGAAAAAAAAAATAAAAAAAAAAATTAAAAAGTACAAACAATCAAAGCTTGAAAGTGGGGGGAACAAATTCTATTTGCCTCACTAAAGTTAGTAATGCATAGCTGCTAGTAAAAATTTCAAAAGTGGAGAGACTGACAAATGACTAATTAAGGAGAACACGGAATGGAAAACATCAAAAATAACACCAAGCCAAAAAAAAAAACAATATGTGAGACCCTCACAGGTTCTATGCGTATGTCTTCTTAAAGGCCTTCCCCGAGTATTTCACCATCGATCAGAAGTTCAGCATGACTGCTGGACGAAAGTGTAAGGTTTTTCGTTTTTAGGGGGGCGGCATCTTTGAGGAGCGTCAAGGCATCCACTGCTCGTAAAAATAAAGTCGATGCATGATCTATGCGGCAAACTAACAATAAGGGATATTTTTAACATCTTGATCAACTTTTTTAGGCTGGAGATTAGATTATTACTACATTGCGGAGGAGTAGGTGGGAACGGATAAATTCTAAAACGAACTTTCCCCACAGATCAGTTTGAGTGTTACTCGGTACACCCTTAGCAAGTATTGTTAGCTTTGGGGGGTGACGAAAGTATCTTAGCTACCTATTTTTTCGCCTCACAGTAAATTCTCTTTATTTTTTCTACAATGCACACTCTTTGCTACTTTTACGAAATTTTCCTTGGATTGCATTTTTTGCACCTCAGAAGGATGACTCGCAGAAATCGACATTGGCTGCAGGTTTTGTGTCATATTTCTCAAGCGATTGTAGTTTTCCAGCAAACTGGCAGGCGATACCTACGAAGTGCTGTAGTACAGTCATTAGTAAATAAAGCCTGGAAACTATAGATATTAGAGCCGGAATCTTCGTGTCTTTTACCAAATCGTCTCATTAGACCACGAGAGATTAACAAAGAATTTCGTAAGATTTATTCGAGTATTGCACTTTTCGTGACGAATATCGTATTCAGGCTCATTTCAAAAATTTGTTCACCTTCTTTCGTTTCCTTCTCCCTTTTCATTCTATACCAAGAGTCACATCATCATAGATTGCTTATTCTTAGTATTAACTGCTTGTATTCTTTTTGAATTCCATTTCTTCTCAGATTCGCATGGTTGCAAACTGAGAGTGCGATTCAATCTTGCACCTATTTTTGTTTGTATGCGAGGTCGCGAAAGCATCAATCTACGCGACTTTTAATCTTTCCAGTATTTACGCGTTGCAAACAAGCATTGGTTAACCTTGACATACCAAACACACCACTCTACCAAATCCAAGCAATGCTGCTTCTTCGAGATAAGGAACCCGAAAGCGACGAGGCCAGTGAAATTGAAAGTGAACTCGAAGACTTTATTGTTTTTGATGAAGAGGCCGCAAGCGATCCACAACGAGATGAGATCAACAATCCAACTCCCAACAGCGTGCCCGAAGAGGACGAGTACAAGGATAGAATACTGAACATTGCACATACTTCATCCAATCCCAATGAAAACCAAACCCAAAAGGTTCTCAAAGCCCACATCTCGGTATTGGTATCTGCATTAGGTGGTCCGGACTATACATCTACTGCGGTGCCAACTCCGTACAAACTAGGCCACGATGCCCTTGCATGTCTTAAGGATATCAAAAGATGGATCAAGGCAGTGGACGAGAGAACAAACAGCTGCGATGTTGCACTTGCGTGCGCAGATAGTGGGCTTGTGTCTAATGACTTGATCGTGATTCTTTGTCAGTGGGAAAGTCAAAGGGCATCAGAAAGGAAAGATAGCATTCCTCTGCACAAGGCGAGGTCATTGGAGAAGATTATGCTTTCGTCGCTTGAGCTCTTGGTCTTGTTGACCTGGCCCTTGGAACTCACTCCTGAACTGTCAGATAACCAAAGGCTTTCGTATCAGAACTTGAAGAGGATTCAAGTGTCGTACAAGAAAGATATATTAACATATAACGGTGGTCAAACATTAAAAGCCATTATCAGACTTATATTGCCCATAATGGCCAAAAAGAGAATCGACAGGGAGCCAAGAGATAACGCGATCATTAGGATGGCCTTGTTTTTCATTAGAAACGTGTTGTATATCGAACCAGCAAATCCGAGCGTCTCTACCAAGTCAAGAAAGGAGATTATTCAACTGGACGCCTTACCATTTAATGTGAATCGGGACGATATTTCCATCAGTAGCGTGGTTTCTGCTTTCAAAAGAAACAAGGTGTTGGTCTTCTTGCTCACAGTCTCCTCCTCCCTCGGAACTGAATTGGATAGACAAATGTTTGGAACATGTTGCCTTGAATGCATATATTTGTTGACAAGAGGAGTGAAACCAGAAAGTGTCGTTCATTTAGAGAATTCCAATCACACAACAACCGACCCACAACAATCTGAAGAAGCGAACACGAAGTCTTCAACTTCGACAGACGAACCCAGTAAACCCGGTGTCACGACAACCTCTGGGTTGGAACTTCAAAAGTTATTAGCAAAAGAATCTAAAAGGAAGCAAATCCAGAATATGTCAGTATCTACAAGACACGGTAGATTTGGCTCTTTACTATCCATACAGGGAGATGAAGAATCCATTGTTGTTTCCGGACAGGAAGCCCTCTTAAATACAAACCTGACGTTAGCCAAGCTTGACAGCACTAAAAAATGGCATTCTAGAAGCACCTTCAAGTACGATGCAGACGAGTACGTCTCCCACGGAACAAATTATCTCGTAACGCAATCGAGCATGGCCACACTTCGCGAGTTTTTAAACCAATTTCTCTCTGGTGGATGCTTCAATAACTTGATTGAATGTGTAAGTTGGATCCTTACTTCCAATGGTGACCTCTCATATACGGATGCCTATGAAAGAGCCTCTTATTTTCTTGTTGTTGCTTGGTTCTTCGAATATAAACGTGAAAGAGAAGCTGCAGCTACAGGAAACGTGGCCAACAATTCAAATCTCGAGGACCTAGACCGTGATTACGGATCTGTTGGTGCCGGTTTGAACGAAACGAACTTTGTTCTTTTGTTAAGCTATTTCAGATTGTCGTATTTGTCGAAAGATTGGAATTCGCTTCATGTTGCTATGATTTGTTTACGAGAAATGCTTCTTATTTCATTGGGGGTCTTCAAAAGCAAGCAGTCTACAATAGCAGGGGACCAAGACGAGGACGAACAAATCCTCAACGATCGAGAGTTAGCGGAGGGTATTATACATAAACTTTTTGAATCGAAATCGTTTCTTGACTTACTCATAGATATCCCAAAAACTGCTGCAAAGCATTCGCCCGATTACTTGAATGTTTGCGTATCGGTTGTTCACATAATCTTGAAAACCTTTGAAAGCTTTGCCAGTGAAGATATTGCTCTCTATGTCAAGACGAAGCGGAAACAGTCGAAAAAGAAGAAGGAGAAATCGAAACCTGAGCAAAGTCTTGATCATAATACGGAGGTGATGTTCAGAGATCTCATTGATGGCTCAGATGATGAGGAGTTGGATAACCAAGCAAAGATTATTTCCAAGGAGCGTCGATTAGACTTCAAAGATACCGAACTTAGGTTCTTCCATACAGCAACAGTGAGCACATATATCGAGTATTTATCAAGGTATGAGGATCTTAGCGATGAAGAAATTAAAAGATGTCTTGCTTACTTCCATAGACTATTCGTCATTCGGAAAGATTTTACAAACTTGTACAGATTAGACTTCATGAATCTTCTCCACAAGTTGAGAAATTCTTTACCTGGTACGTCAAGAGTTAGAAACGATGTTGATGAGTTTATATATTACTTTATGAAAAAGTTTAAAGTTGCCCTTAAAAGATTTCCGTTGGCTATAGAGCTCCTTTTCCCCAGACTTGAAGAACCTGAATACAAAACATACTTAGGATCTGGGGAACTCTATATTAAGCCGGTGAAGAAAGCTAGAAGGCCACCAAGATTAGGAAAAGATCTTGAGTTTATCCGGAACTTCACTTTAGATGAAAAATTCAAAATCATTGTTACAGTGTTAATGGAGCAAGAGAAAGAAGAGTTCTTGAAGTGGTTTATGGATGAGTTGGAGAGAATCATAAAAAAGAAACTTTTGGCTAGCACTGATAGCGAGGATCAAACCATATACCTTCAGGCCACAGAGGACTATAAGAGATTTCTCGTTGGTAACTCCCACGTTAGATTATTGGCGTCCTTGGTTGGATTTGAATTACCATTTCTAATGGAAGAAAATAGTACATTATTACAAAGTGTGACCACTGAGAGCTTGAGTGAGTGCCTTGAATTGATCAAAAGGTGGATCTCTTCACAGCCTGTTACCTTTGAAGATGGCATGGAATGTACTTACTTCTTGAGAGTCAAGGAGTCTATATATGAAGATGATGGCTTTGATGATGAATTTAACTACAAGGATGGAGAATATGATATCAATGATGAATCTATTGCCTTTGAAACTGCCGCGAAAGAAGATGGAGAAGTTCAGAACCGAAATGAACTTGACTACCTTGATGAATTAGAGAATGGACTCACAAGAGGTGTGGCAAGAGTGAAAAATAAACAGAAGAATCAACAAAAGAAAAAACCACCCAAGAAGGGCGAGTCTAGACGTCGTGCACCAAGATTCAACGTGAACTCTGATGATGAAGAAGTGAAGGTTTCCAAGTCATCCGAATTTGTGCATGATTCTGATGATGACTCCGATGAGGAAGAATCCGAATTTTTTGCAAGAGAAGCTAGATTACGGAAAATGTTAGAGGAATCTGGAGGAATCGTTAATGCTGCACAGTTAGAAGAGTTCAAGAAGGCCTGGTCTAACTTGGAGAGCAATGGGAATACAATTTCAAGTACAGTAACGAAGGCAATTGAAAGCACTTCCTTTATTACTGAGGCTAAGTCAGATGCAACCGACAAACGTGAGGAAATTGTTGAAGACGAAGATGGCGATGACGAAGAAGATGATGACATAGATGATGAAGAAGGTGTGAGTGACGTGGACCACAAGATTGATGCTAGTTCCCAAAGTTCTTTGAGCCCTGGAATGGATTTCAACAAGCAAGTCTCAAGTCTAGACAACAATGTTTCCGAAAACAAAGCGGATTTAAAGAGACTTGTCGATGCGGATGAAGATGAGGATGGTACAATCATACTGAGAAAGAAGAAAAGAATTCTTATAGAGGAAGATGATGAATAATGGGAGATGTTTATATAATGTATAAATTTCGTATTAATGTACATAGTGTATGTTGTTCATGCAAGAAAACTGTAATGTGTGCAAATTGCTTTTTGAATGTCTTCGAAGATTATTCTTCGACGCAGTGTTCGGACCCATGGTTGCGGATGCTTTGTATGATACTTAAGTAGCTACTAACGAACATCACCAAGAGCCCGAAAATGGCACATGCAATAGTAGGAAGCGCCACTTGTATAATGAACTTTCTCTTTTCGGTGGAGTTCAACGATTTATAACCCAGAGAGTCATATTTCAATTTTAGGAAGCACAAGGGAGGTATTATATATGCCATCAATGATGCAGAAGTTGACCCAATAAGCTCCAATATAATGCCTAGGTTGCACGTGAAAAGGGAAACTGACATTGTTGAAAATACCAAAAATGAAGTTATGAAAAAATGCTGTCTAGACGAGAGCTCCATATGTGCTGTACTAGTGCTTCCATCGTCAGCAACTAAGAGAACATCTTTCAAAACGTCTCTCACCACGAATATTTCCAAGGGGAAAGTTGTCAACATGTTCAATCCGAAACAGAACCTGGCAACGTTTATCCAGTTATCGTCACTTTTAAAGTTATTCAAAATATTACCCTTTGTGTTACCTCCGAAGTTTAGCAAACCATTGACACCCATCACAAAACAACAAATCATTGAAACAATGCAGGCGATATGGGTCAACTTGGAAAACTTTGCAATAGTTGCACGTTCTAACGAATTGTAAATGAACAACGTATTGTGGTGACAAACTAAGGCGAACGAAATGACTGATACGCCTTGAAAGATCAGTCTAAAGTTTACTGTCCATTCAACTTTAGTAAGCGGTGCTTTGAGCAGAGGATCAACGTATGGTCCCCTAACAATTGTCAATATAACTATAATGAGCATGCCAACCAAGGCAAATCCAGAAGCCTTTGCTAGTTTGGAAATATCTCTGTTCAAGGACAATGGGTAGGATATACAAGTTGTGAATAGTACAATAATGGAGTTTCTATGGAAAAGCCAGCCAACTGCAGAGGAATGGGTAATTGAATGTGGGATGAATGCTCTCAAAACATGAGGTATAGTATCACCAATGATAACACAGAACGCCATGCAGCCACCATAGGCGAAGGATGAAATTGCAAACAAGAGTAAGATTCTACCATACTTCCCGTAGCAATGTCTAACAGTATCCTGGTACGAGTGAGTGTTGGAAAGGGATGCATTGATTACAATTAGCCTTAATGTCCAGTCGATCAAAAACGTTAGAAGTATCGAAACCAATATTCCTCCAACCAAACCACAATTCTTGAATGCATACGGCTGTCCAATAATTCCAGCACCTAAAATCGAATTGGCCATATTCATAAACGCCATTCTCATGTTTGACTTACCCTCTTCATTTTCTTCTTCCGGAGAAGGTCCATTTGGATCAAGGGCAGCTGCTTCATGTTCAAGATCATGTAATTCGGTTTGGTCAATAGAAGCACGCGCTAGATCAAGGGAATTGAATGATTCAAGTTCGAACTCGTCAAGTGCCTCTGGCTGACGTGAGTTCGTGGCATCGGTTTCCGCTTGCGGCACCTGCGAGTATTCTCGAGATTTAGACATTATAAGTACTGAATGAAGTACTATACAGTAGTATACTCAAAAGTCCAGAAAGTGATCGAAATAGTGCTGAAATCGTTAGTATGCGTCTACGCTCATGTGTAACGTATTTTATGTACATGAAAACTTTCTGAAAGGTTATCACTCAGTTGCATTAAAATATGTGCAGTACGCGTGCATGTTCTCCATATTTTGTAGGCTATATTTTCCTGCGTAATTTTTTTTTTTTTTAGTTTTGCAACAGTAGTATACTAGGACAGGAATGCCAATCAAAATGCAGTCACTGCTTCCTGGAGTCAGGAATAAATGAACCTAATCAAATGATTCGTTTTATGAAATACGGCAAGTCGATTTTGTGCCTTTTCAATAGGAGTGGTGCCAAGTAGTCACTACACGTTGTGCCAGAGTGACACCCAAAGTGTGTTGTGTCACGTGATGATATATTGCGATGATCTTCTTGCTTAAAACTTTCTAGATATTTCCACTGATGGGACTACTTCTTCTACACCAAGAGTACCCACAAGCAATACAGATGTCAGGAAATAAGAAAGGAGGTAAATTCCACAAGAAGAATCCTTATCGTGATCGTAAGGAGTTCAAGTCAGATGAGATCAAAAAATCGTTGGCCCACAGAGCAAGGCTCAGAAAGAATTACTTCAAGATAATGGAGAAAGAAGGCACCCCTGTTGAAAAGCAGTCAAGAGGTGGCTCCAAGAAAGAAGGAACTGAAAACGAGGGCGATTATGAAGATACAAATGAGGTGGATGACTTTAAATATTCAAAGGACTCAAGCTCTCATAAACCGAAGGCAGAACAAAGAAAGCCAATGAATTTTGCAGAACGTGCAAAGATAGCAAAGGATCGTAAAGAAGCAGCAAGGAAAGAAAAGTTACAAGACATCAGGGATAGGAGGCAAGTCATGGAAAGAAAGTCCAAAGAAAGAGAATTCAAGAAGGAAAGGTTTTCCAAGAGAACTCAATCTGGACAGCCATTAATGGGCCCCAGAATAAATAACTTATTGGATAAGATCAAGAGTGAGATGAGCTAATTCTGATGTTCAAAGGGTTTTTATTAATTGAGCCACCTAAGCAGTTTACCTCCTCATCCTCTCGAAATACTTTCAGCATCATTCCTTGCATTTAAGATAGGTGAACATGTCATAGATTTTTGAAGCAGATTTCCAGTGAACTCCCGCTTCTTGTTCAATTCATTTCAACAGTCTCCCTGTCGCATACATCCTACTACTTTTAGAGAAAAAAAAGCATGCTTTCTCTCTCCCGAGTCAAGAAAATAGTTTCATAAATTATATACACGGGTATTAATATAAGGGTTTTTATTATATACATTAGAAAAGTAACCTACTTTTCAAGTTTTGTATGGTCATGAAACAGTCGTAGACATACAATGAGCTGGTCCTCTTGTGATATGCCCACCAGTTCTTCACGCTAGCAAGAAACATTCCCAAAGACCAGCGATCATATCTGTTGTTATTGATTTCTTTTTGCTCGTCATAAACTACTTTGGCGCAATAGTTCGCCATGATTAAGAATGTTCTCTCTTGACCCAAAGGGCTTTCAAGGTTCTCATCAAGATTTCTTGTTAAATCATTTGTTTTAAGAATCATAAGGACCATTCTTGGCATCTCTGCTAACAAAACCATCAAATCTTCCAAAATGGTCGAATTGCCTTCAAATTGCTTGTGGATCTTTTGCATTTCTTCTTTGCTTCTGCCCTTCTTGATATCGTAATTCGTAGCAGTCTCGAAATCTCTGCCAGTGATAGCAGACATGAAAATTCTAAATTTCTTTTCATCATCTATACCTGTAATTCTGGCCATGTAGTATTTCATCTTTGGTTTATCGTTATCCAAAATAGATAACCAAAAGTGCGAGTAATCTCTCTTCATTTGAAGCGGGATTTGTCTGTAGAGCCCGTGATCATATAAAATAATTTCAAAGTTATGCTCATGCCCATGTGGATTGTCGACACCTCTGATAGCCAAGTTACCTCCATGCGGGTCACAATGTAAACCCACTCCCGGAGTGAAGATCATATTGTTGAAAATATGTGCAAGGCATGAAGAAACAGTAGCGGGATTGATATTGTGTTTACGGAGATATTCCAAATCGTCAAGTCTTGCGCCAGCAACGTATTCCATAATCAAAATTCTCCTATGTGCCGATACAATGCCAGGGATCCTCAAAGCAGTCACATCTTCATAATTTTGAAAGTATTGTGCCGTTCGCTCGGCGTTTTCAGCTTCATTATTGAAGTCCAATTCCACGTAGATAGAGCTTTGCAACTCATCTCCTAACCACGTCATTGGGTATTCAGGGAAAACCCTATTCATAAGACCAAATACTGTTTGAGTCATGTAGACGTCGATAGGTACAAACTCTTGTAAAGATGGGTGCTGAACTTTGACCGCCACTTTCATTCCATTCGCCTTAAGAGTCGCGATATGAACCTGGGCTAAAGACGCAACACCAACAGGTTCAGCACTAAATTCACTGAACAAATCGCTGATAGAGCAGTTCAAATCCCTCTTGAACATTCTTTCAATATCCTCCATCGAAGACTGGGGGCATCTATCCTGCAAAGGAATCATAGTATCTGTCCATTCCTGTGGCAACAAATACGTCAAGGCTGATATGTGCTGTCCCAACTTGATGTAAATACCACCATTTTTCTCTAACGCCTTGAGCGTTATTTTGGCTGCCTTTGCGTGAGTTTTGGACAAGGCCTCCAGTCTCTTCTGGGGAGTCTCAAATTCTGTGGAAAGAGTGTCTCTGTATAAATTGAAACAACGGATGGTTGCAACTGTAACGACACCTATACGCTCAGCGGTAAAGTAAACATGTCTGACATTTTGAAACACAGTATCGTTTGTGTAATAAAGTACAATAGAGCTCGCCAACCCTATTCCCAACCCTATTTTAAAGTTTCTGTAGAGTTTTTCCTTGGTGGAGTTGTGGGTTGAAGTGCTGAAATTTCGAGCATTTAGTGTTAGTGGTCGAGCTTTCACGAACGAAGATCTATTCAAAAGTGCATTTTGGTTCTTGAAAATACATCTTTTCGTGTACCCCACACTTGAAGCCTTTGAAAGACTCCTAAACATGGTTTCCGGGAACTTTAGCTAGCTAGTTTAAGGTAATCATGTTGCAAAAGAAAAGTGACAAATCATGTGTTTATGTATGTGTGCTTTGTCGCGCACGTGGAAATGAAAAAAAAAAAAAAATGAGTGCTTCAGCAATCATATGAAATCGGGCTTCGGATGCAACAATCAGCGACTAATGGTACGGCTGCGAAACGAAAATTGTTAGCCTACGTACAACCGAAGGTTAAAGAGCTGGAACTTTATCTTCTTTATAGCCTATATTTACCATGTGAGTACATCTAACGTTCTCAGAATTGCCTAGTTCGTATATCGTTATTTGCTTGCTGCCAAATGGCGTCTTCCTTACTGGAATAATCTATCTATCGACTCGTTCGCTTGAATTTCTTGAAACATATTGAAATCCAATCCTAACTCGAAATCCAATTCAGCGAAATCATTCAAAATACCTGGAAGAAGATCTTCGTCTGCTTTCAGAAGAGCGCTGGTCTCGTCGCCAAATTGTATTCGATTGCCAATCTTTGCTTGCCCATTTAGGTCTACGTCTGGTCTAGTGAAATTCGAAAATGCTGGAATTGTAGACAATGTTGGGGTAGTGGACCTTGAAGTTGAGGAAGCAGGTGGAGTTTCAGTTCCGCTTCTGTCACCCAAGTAGCCACCGCCTCTGATGTTACTTTCTTTTGCATTCACCCTGCTATTGGTAGCAGCTGCTTTACTTAGTAAATCATGGTCAAATGGACACTTTCTTTTCTTATCTCCACCTGTCATTCCATCAAACGGGCAGGTGGCTCCTCCATGAGCAGTAGGAATACCCCGACCAAGCGCTCTGTAATCTACTGGGCACTTGCCATCACCTTCAAGCACGGAAATTTGAATTCCCTTCTTAGTCATTGCTGTATGATCCACTGGGCACTTTCCGCTTGGAGCTGCATCCGAAGGTTTCAACAAAACAGATGACGTGAGTTCCGGTTCGTTTCTAACAGGACAGTTACCACCCTTTATATTCGCGTTGAAAATTGGAACGTTGGCATGGATTTTCGCATAGTTACTGTAATTAATTTTGTGAATATTCTTGATGAAAACAACGTAGAAATTCCAAACTTTGGATAATAAAGTGACCCTCTCGTCCCTGAATGCCACTGTCTCGCCTAACTTTGCGATAGTTGAGTTGGTAATCAGCAATATTATCACACTGGTATCGTCTGTCTTCGCTTCTTCTGGGAAATGCTGCTCCATGACATTATTAAACTTCTTTTGAGCATCTTCGCTTGATACAGCATCGCCTAATCTCAATAAGACTGCAGAGATGATTGGTACCATGCGGGACATTAACTCGGTGATCATCAGTAAAATGTAATTGTGATAGATATGATTGTCCTTAACTCTTGCGGTTAAATCTCTCACAAATTCTATAAGTGAGCAAAATCGCGTAAGCACTCTTACGATTTTGTTGTCATGATCTTCGGGCCTTTGTGTCTCTTCTTGGATCATTATCAAAAACGCAAGGAAGAACCTCAAATAATGAAGCATGGCCTGCTCTTCTATTCCTTTAAGGTCATTAATCGAGTCCTTAGCAATCCATACTCCACATTCGATCGACAATCTATTTAACAAGTCTGTGTCGATTCTCACGCCATTAATAGCCCTGGAACAAGTATTGTAGATTCTAGCAATCAAAAAACCAGAGCTAAATGATGTTGATGTTGAAAGGGCCGTGGATGTTCTCTTTATGAAGTCGGTATGGAACTGATGTCTTTCTGAATCATCTATCTTGTCCAAGATTTGTAGCACAAAGTCTCCAATAGGTTCGCTTACATATGTCAAAGGTACCAAAGAAAACGAAACCAAGTTGATAATTCTTATCGTCTCTTTCCATAGTGCGCACATGTGAGTTTGTAGATCCTGGATCCTTTTGGCTGAACTGTTTGGAATTGTGATAAGTTTTGGATCAACCCAAAGAGCAAGGCTCTCAGGAGTAAGGATGTTTCTTACAAATATCGGAAATACTGAAGAAAAGGATACCAGCCAGTTATTGCTCATGCTAGCCACAATTCCCCTGTTATAGTTGGAAATGCTATGCGAGAGAAGCAAAATGCAGCAAGCAAAGTATGGAATACGTTGGATTATGTCCGTATCCATGTTGTCTGACTCCAACTTGTAGAGAACAGTAGTTGTTAAGAATTCTTGAACTAGAGTTTGGACCCGAGTCCCCTTATCCCCGAGAGCTAACATAGACACCTCATTGGGGAACAACTCTCTAAATTTGTCAACGTAATTCAGCTCTTCAGCATCATCATCGTCTTGGTTCTTTAAATAATCAGGCACCCTTTCATTGTTCTGCATGAGCACTTCGATTTTTTGTTGGCGACGTAAACTATCCCTGAATACTGTCAACGTTTCTTCGATTATGAGTGAAATCATACACAAGTAGATAGCCTTCAGTTTCAATTTAAAAAACAAGCCCGCGGACGAATTGTCGTTATTGCTTTTCAAAACTTCCTTATTGAGGCGTGCGTCATCGTTATCTCCTGGTACTACAAGATCAAGTAGCACATCTTTGTAGAAGATCATAATATCTTTCGTTTCGAGTTTCCTATTCTTACTATCGAAATAATAGTTCAATAAGAAGTGAACCCTTTCATAGTTCATTTTGATGTCCCTCAGAGAGCATATCGTTGCCCTCCAAAGAGCCTGAATCTGGTTTAGCACTTTTAAGCCCTTATCTGCCAAATCATGGTACTTCTGAGTCTCGGTATACTCTTCGTGAGTGGAAGGTTCTTGCTTAAAGGTTATATTGTTTGTGATGGGTAACGGTGAGTGCAGTGCTAATAGTGTGAGATCTATTTGCATTACAGGGCATCGTGGCGTGGAAGGGATGGCCGCTTGACCTTGAGACGGATCCGCTTGACCGTTGGATATTTTCTTCATCGAGTTCGACCGATGAAGCAGGTATATTTTCTGAAGATTGATGATCTTGAACCAAAGATTCGATAATTGCAAATCTACTTTTAGTAGGTTCAACCATGAATACACATCGATGAACTCTTTGTGCTGATTGCTAGTTACAGTATTCATTAGGTCGTCTTCGACAACTACTGATTGTTGCTTCGTGGGTGTTAGTCTTTGAAGTACCGTCATCGGTACTGAGGGCGGTTTGGAACTTGCACTTGGTGCTGTTAAGCGACTAGTGGAGTTGGCTTCCAGGGCACTTGATTTGGAGATGTCATCCTGGTTACTTTCCTGCTGCATCAATGCTAATCTTCGCCTTAAATCATCGATTTCCTTACGTTGTGCCTGGATTGTTTTGTTCCCCTGTTCACTAGTTTTGTGCACTAGAGTAACTTCTTGTTTGACTTCTTTAGACCAGTGTGGGTCTAGGTATCCGCAGAGATGAGGTACGCCATTCTTGACACAAACCCCACACACTGGTTTCACCTTATCACATTTCACTTTCCTTCTCTTGCACACAAGGCAGGATATAGGAACTCTTTGCCTCTTTCTTTGGTCGGCCAGCATTGGTGATATTGTACTAACGCATTAGTTTTTCCTTTCAAAAGTCTAAAAACTTTAAACCTCTTTAAATATTTCACAGATTACATAAACTAATGTACTTACACTATTTGGAATGATCGGATACTCGTGCAGCCATATTAGAAATTTTGTAGCAGTCGTGTGCCACCCGCAAAGTTTACTAAGGTAATATCTATGCAAGAAAATATTAATGAGACTGAGAAAGTCAAACTCTCCAAAAGCTCATTGAAACCGTTTACAACCAGCGCACTACATCCATACACATCTGTAACTACATGTCGTCTAGCATACCGGTGAAACTTCTCAATGAAGCCCAAGGACATGTGATTTCCTTGGAAATTGCAAATGGTGATACCTATCGTGGGAAGTTGCTCGATAACGAAGATAATATGAATTTGTCACTCTACGATGTCACTATAACGAAGGGAAGAACTGGCCAGACTTCGTTCATGAATCAGGTCTTCATAAGGGGCCTGATGATTCGATTTGTCATGGTGCCGGATATATTGAAAAACGCTCCAATGTTCTTCATGAAGCCTGGCGATAAGCCAAAGCCTCCAGTGAGAGGGCCCCCACCAAAAAGAATGAAGCAGTGAGTGTGCACGCTCGTTCCGAACCGAGATCATTAATTTTCCAGAAAAGAAGGAGTATCCACGGAACCATATAAACTCAACACATAACATACAAAGTGTTCCGCGGTTCGTCCCTTCTCCATACTTTGTATAATAGCTATGGTCTTTACATTACCTTGGAGGTAAGTAATGATATATTTTTAAGAATTTTCAATGCATGTATTTTTATAATCGTCACATAATTTATTTTTCCTTGCATTTCGTTAAAATCGTAGATCACTTACTCCACAATATTTATATAATCATTTTCATTTCTCTATCAGTCTTTCTACTTATTTCATGGTAACCAACTCTTCAGCAGAAGTAGGGTGGATGGCTACACAGTTGTCGAAATCCTTCTTGGTTGCACCCATCTTGATTGCGACACCGAACCCTTGTAAGATTTCTCCACTTGCTTCACCAACGATATGTAATCCAACAACCTTTTCGTCCTTGCCAGCTGTGATGATCTTGTAGGCAGTGGGGGATTTTAAGTGGTCATCTTCCAACATGGCGTTGTACATGGCAATGAATTTAGCAGTGTAGATCTTGAGGTTTTCTTCACCGTATTCGGCAATAGCTTCGCGGGTACTTAATCCAATGGAACCAGCTTCTGGATGTGAGAAAACAACAGATGGGATGTTTGTGTAGTCCAATTTGTCGTCTTTGAATTCTTCCTTGCCTGAGAATAATCTGTTGGATAATCTGCGGCCAGCAGCAATAGCAACTGGGGTTAATTCAACCTTACCAACAACGTCACCTAAGGAAAGAATCTTAGGGTTAGAAGTTTGTTGGTATTCATCAACGATGACTTGTTGGTGATCATTCACCTTGACGCCAACCTTCTCTAAGCCAATGTTCACTAATGACTTTCTTCCGATGGTCCAGACCAATTCATCAACTTCCAAAACTTCCCCATTTCCTAAGTAAACCTTCTTCTTACCGTCGGCGGTCTTTTCAACCTTAGTAACGCTTCCAGATTGCTTGACAACATTAACTCCTAATTTGTCAGTGTAGTAGTCAGTGACAGTGTTTTGAATGATATCGTCGAATGATCTTAAGACAGTATCACCTCTGATGACCAAGTGGGTTTCAGAACCTAAGGACTGGAAAACACCAGAGAGTTCAACTCCGATGTAACCTGCACCGACGACGGCAACAGACTTTGGTTGTTCCTCTAAAGCGAAGAAACCATCACTGGTAATACCGAATTCGCTACCTTCGACCTTTGGAGGGACAATTGGCTGACCACCAGTGGCAATTAAAACCTTATCGGCTGAGAAGGTCAATTGCTCGTCCTTGGCAAAAGTCTTACCTTCTTCTAAGAAGCCAATTTCTTGTGCAGCACTCAAGACAACTTCGACATCGGCATCAGCATTGGCGAACTTGGCGTAACCGAAAAGGTAGTCAACGCCTTCCTTTTCTAAGTTTCTGGCGTAGATACCGTTCAATCTGTGGACGTACGCGTCTCTCTTTTGCTTGAAGTATGGCCATTGGAAGTCTCCGTATTTAACTTCGTCTTCGGTAGATGATAATCCGTACTTTTGTAAGTGATGCTTCTTGTGAGCTAAATCAGCTGCGTACCACATCACTTTCTTTGGGACACAGCCGACATTGACACAAGTACCTCCTAACTTGTTGAATTTGGACTCAATTAACAAAACCTTCTTACCGTAGGATGCGGCACGACGGGCGGATGCAACACCACCAGATCCACCTCCGATAACGAGGTAGTCGTAGTGCTTAATTGGTTTACTTGCAGTTGTAGGGGCCATGTTGGGTGCGGTGCTTATATGTCTCTGGATGGATTTCAATCTTTGGATACTAGGTTGCTTCAATACAGAATTGAACATAATCTAGAAGAAGAAAAAGCAAGAGAAAAAAAAAAGTTACGATCTGAAAGGAATTGATGCTTCGTGTATAATTATATATGTGTTATCGACCGGCGTACTCGTTTCAGCAAAATGTTGTAAGCGGCTTGATTTCTAATGCAAGTAGAAAATATCGTTTGTGCACGACTAAATAAAGTGTGGTTCGCTTACTTGCTCCTAAGAAAATAGATTACCAGATGACAAACTGCCCACACACATTGCAATGGTCTCAAGGTCACTCGATCGGCGGCAAGCGTCCTTGAGCACAAGTTGGGCTATGGAGTTGTTCATTTATTGCATTATGTTTTCGAATGTTGTAATGGGTAATCCTCCTTCGTCAGTTGCTTATACATAGACGCAATGAAACATTCTAATACCGTTTTTCACATTATGGAATTAAAGCCGGGGAAGGGCTTATTGGCTTCTAGAAGCGAAAAAAATAAGTTCGACCCTGATAAATATTTTCAAATGCAGCAAAAGCTTATTTACTTCGGAGATGTTAATTTAGTCGGGCAAAGAATCAGGTTCTCAAGTGTCACATCTTTTTACATGACATCAACTCCTTCTGGAACATTCACTTGATGTGTTTCCTCCCGTATGCATCTCCTAAGATATGATAAGACGAAAGTTTGCAATTCCTCGTCTTCTTCATCTTGGTCATGATCGTCATTTTCGTTCTCGTTGTCTTCCGCCGTGTATCTGTCAGCGATGTCAATATCTCTCTGTTTCGTAGAATTGAACTCCACCTCCTCCTCTGTCGGGGCGTATTCGTCGTATGCATTCTCGCGAATCCTCTTCTCTTGTTTCTTATGGAATGCTTTGAGATATTCTTCATAGAGCTTATCCAATTGAGTAGACACCACGTTTTGGAACTTATCGTTATTGAAGTCTTCCAAATCGTCTCCAGAGATCCCCGATCCGATTTTCCTTCCGTTGTGCTTCCGTTTGTTATTGGTACTATTGTATAAGAATTGGCTCTTTGTGTTCATCATCAAGTTCATGGTGTGTTCGGAAACTTTTTGGAAAAACTCATGCTCTTCTAATATCTGAGATATTTCCTCCTTATCTTCCTGGAATGTCAATTGCGTGTTTGGCGAGTTGTCATTGAGTGAGTAGGAAGTGTTATTGGTGATGAAGTTTTGATTGAGGTTGTTGTTGTTCCCAAACACTCTTCTGAGTAACTCTTTCTTCTGAGCTACTTGGAGCTTTCTTTTATCTGCCATTGATATGTACTGGGCGAATATTCTCTCTTGTGCTAGCTGGTGTCTCTGCCTGAATTCCCATAACACCTTGCTTTCATCTTCTTCCAACTTATCGTAATCCATTTTGTTTCCAAGAGATATCTTTGTCGACCTTTGTCTATCGTTGTATCTTGATATTACCAAGTCCAACTCCTTATCAGAGTAGCCAGGAATAGACTTAATTATTTCGTTTTCTTTCACTTTGCCTCCTAAAAGATCGCTACTGATGCCCTCTTCATCTTCAGAATCAGAGGAATCATCAAATATTAGGTTTCTGGTCATATTTTCAGCTGACTCCCATGCCTTAATTTGCGATTCCTTGACTGGAGGGCTGAGCATGGTCTCCCCTGTAGAGGGGAATATCGGGGAGTTGGCTGGGTCATGACCCTGCCCAGTTGGACCTTCAGGCACTGGGAGGGCTGCTGATGAGAATGAATGCCTTTCCGAATTCGGTGAATCGATCTTCTTTATAAAGACTGAAAAGTCATAACTTTGACTCTTATCTTTCGTCTTGTTAAATGCTATGCTTTCGATAGTTTGGTTGATGTGATTACTCACCAAACTCTCTTGGAGGTTGGATGTGTCAGATGCAGTTTGTCTCTTTGAAGACTTCAGTAAGTTTAGTAACTTACTCTTGACGTTCTTATTTGTCGTCTTGTGGTTCATAAATCGTGACTTTGGGCCCTTTGGTCCGTTCTGTGAGATGTGGGGCGCATTGGTCTTAGGAAGTCGAATATTCGACTGCGATTGATTCTGCAGTTGCTGTTGCTGTTCTTGCTGAAGTTGCTGTTGTTGTTGCTGAATCCTTTGCTGTCTTTGCTCCTGTATCCTTCGTATATTGTTACTGGGAGTGCTCATCATCGAGGTGGTGGAAGATGATGACACGGTTCTCGCAGTCATGTTGGCATTGGAATGCAACGAATCATTGTGATCTGTGGATTGCAGTGAGGTTCTACGTCCATGGAAAGGTAGATTATACCTATTGATATTGTTGTTACTACTACTACTCATGGCTCCTTTGACCCAAAGTGATGGTCGTTGATGCTAGGAAGTGATGGCCTCTGTGTTTGTGTGCAATTGCTCCGAATCGTTATCGTGTTATTGTTGTTTGCGTATTTATGACTTTCGCGGCCTTGCATTTTTGTTTTTGATTTCGCAAATTTGCAACAATTTCCCAATGCGATAAACTAAGAGAACAAAATGGAGGACACATGTAGAAGTCAGCTCTCGGACTCAACCAGGAAAGTGGATGCATTCAGTGTAGTATAGCTGAGCTTCCTATGGCATCTCTGGCACCTTGTTACATAAAGTGTGGACATTGGGATGAGAGGTGTCGGGGATCAAAGCTGTTCCTGCTTTAGCTAACACCGCTACAAAATGATAATTTAACTACTGCAATTTAAAGAGAGAAAACGACTCAATCCTCAGAGTGATGAGAGGTGAATATTAAAAAGTCGAGGGTGTTGGATGGAGGAAACCATACTAAGTAAAGCAGCAGGTACAAGCGTTCTATCTATTATGTTAAGAGACATGTAGGATTATCTCATAGAAGAAGGCTCCCAGTAATCCCATACTTGCATTAGAGCGCTATTAGTGAATCAGGAAGGTGAATAGCTTGTATTCTGTAGTGTAGAACTGGAGACATACGAACACCTCTGTAAATGTTTGCATCGAAGCGCTTTAACTGCAGCCATATTTGTTATTTGTAAGTTTATCACATGACTTCTATCACATGCCTACGATAGGGCTATAGCCCCAAACGCACCAATTTGACTGCTTTACGCACATTTTACCTTTCAGGCACGACTTTCTAGTATTTTGTGCTACAATCCCTACTAAAAAAATTCTCGTGCACTGTATGCACACCCGCACTGCTCGTGCACTCAAACTTTCCCACCTACCACCTAGACTCTGAGACTGGATGCGCACGATGAATTTTCAGAAACTCCATATAGAAAAATTTTCAAGACTTCTTATAAGAGAATTTCTTCTACTTATAGCAACAAACCAAAGACAAGATGGCTACTGAATTAACCGTTCAATCTGAAAGAGCTTTCCAAAAGGTTCGTATTATAAGCTTATTATGGATAGGACGAGAAAGCGTCGTGGAATAGAATAAAACGAAGTGAAACAGGAAAAATTTCAACAACAAAGACAGAAACAAAGTAAATACAAGGCACTGGCCATGAACAATTTACTATAGCGAACAAGTGCTATACATTCAACTTAAATTCAAAAGCAAAGAAAAGGATCAGTGAACCATAATCAAAGTAATCACTCAAGCGGAGATCCAAACCTCAAAATTAGAGATGAAAGAATTTCAAATATTCACCATCCACTCCTTCATCTACAAGAAGTCGACCTGAGGGGAAATCATGAAGTCTCTATGTAAGACTAGCTACCACTGGATGATATGAAATGAATCAGTTTGATCGAAAATCATTATTACAATATTATCACTTCGTCTTTAATTTCACACGTTGAGCCGTCACCTATCCGACATTAAAAACAAGAATCATGTTTCTGACATGACCTTGTTTCAATAAAATATCAATTTGTAACAAAATACTAACAATTTTTTTAGCAACCTCACATCTTCACCAACCCAAAGGCTAAGGCTAACAGAAGAACCAAGAGATGGTATAAGGATGTTGGTTTAGGTTTCAAGACCCCAAAGGCCGCTATTGAAGGTACTTACATCGACAAGAAGTGTCCATTCGTTGGTGACATCTCTATCAGAGGTAAGATCTTGACCGGTACCGTCGTCTCTACCAAGATGCACAGAACCATTGTCATCAGAAGAGAATACTTACATTACGTTCCAAAATATAACAGATACGAAAAGAGACACAAGAACTTATCTGCTCACGTTTCTCCAGCTTTCAGAGTCTCTGAAGGTGATGTCGTTATTGTTGGTCAATGTAGACCAATCTCTAAGACCGTTAGATTCAACGTCTTAAAGGTTGCTGTTTCCAAGTCCAAGTCCAAGCAATTCACTAAGTTTTAAGTAACTCTATATTAAAATGTATTTAAAATAGTACTAGGGTTTTAATGTTACATTAGTTTTAGATTCGATCATTGTAGTGTAGAAAGGCAGCGAGAACCTTCATAGTAAAGATGCCTCTTACAATAAGCCAATAATACCGACATGATTCATTCATCAACGTATACCACTTCCAGAAATAGAGCAGACAGTGGATGCAATAGAGACAGAGGCTCTTCTAGATGCCTTGAGTGTGCTTACATGACATTCGATTCTTTAGGTAAACGATTAGTGAGGTATATATAATGAATACTAGGGAGTTTGGTACTTTTGTGGACGACTTAAGAACTACTCGTTTCGTGAAAACCCTGGACAATCACGCGCAGCCTTCGGTTCTGACCCAATATTATTCCACTGCTTGCTAATCAAACGATACATAAGACTCTTCTTTGTTAGAGTTGCAAGCAAAGTGTTCTTGCCCCTCCCTAGCTTGTTCATGATACGTATTACTTGTGGTTTGATGGAACTTCGACCTTTTTAACGTCTACGGAACTTCCTCCCCACTTTTTCAAGAGTTCAACTAACTCACCGTCTTCGTGAAACTTCGTAAAATCGTCACTGCCACCTCTACTTTTGGCGCTGGAGCCCACGAGAACGTTTGGCACGGTTCGTCTGTCAGTGACTTCACCCAAGTATGCCTGTAATTCGGCTCCATTTGCGTGTTTGTCCAATTCGACATACGTGGGCTCAGGAGTGATTTGATAATTCTCCTTCAAGAGGTGCTTTAATTTCTTTGAATATGGACAGAAAGTCTTTGAAAAGATGACAATAGGACTCAACAGTCTTATTGAAAGTAACTCCTTGGCTGGATCGAACGCTTCACCCTTTTCCGTTATAGCTTCCTGGTTTTTCTTTTTATCAGTTCCCTTCTTTGGATCTGCAGGTGCCTTCACCTTTCCATCTTGATCAACGATAGCATTTGTGCCGTCTTCCTTTCCAAGTTTCGAGATCTCGCTGTTAATTGCAGCGTCGAGCTTCTCGTCGTTGGTGGAATCAACCAAGTTGTTTGATGTTAATAATGTTTGGGCTTTGCCAGCGTTGGTACTACTGACATTTGAGTTATGAGTACGGAATAATAACACAATCAATAGTATTGAGAATGCTGCTAAACCAATAACTCTGAGCTTTCTAGGATTGATCATTTTGCCTTTGCTCAACAAATGTGCCTCCCTCCTAAGTTCGAAAGAGCTTTCAGCGCTATTGATGTATGAAAAGAAACTGATATATTATCAAAAGTATATCAAGAGTAATTCCAATAGCTTCGATTACTTGCTTCTAGCTTATTTGTATATCTGGACTAATGATGGTGATGTGTGCTTTACCTTTAATAAGCAAAATAAGTGATAACGTAGGAAAAAAAAAAAAAGCTGTTACACAAATCGCTAACAAAAAAAACTACCAGCAAAAAATAAAATGCCGATACGCGTTCGTGCTTGAAAGGCCGGAACCTACCTACAGGCGGCAGGCATAGGTCAAAATGAAAGTTGAGCTTCACTACAAAGCTAGTGAATGATTTTGGGTATGAACTTCCCATGTTACAATTACTTGGCTATAGCTACCGTTGAGGGATGCCAATGCATCTCTCGGCTTTGCATTGTTCACGGGCTACATACTAAGCAGGCACACAATGCATCACGCTGGACAACGACACTCGCGCAAGGACAATATAATTGCAACCAAATATGCAACTTCAGGAAAAAATGAGCATCGATAATTTTGTAGCTGTAAAATTATATAGTGGCAGCACAGAAATAGGTACCAGCGGGTACCTTTTAAAGTATGGGCTATTGCAACCTTCTATAATTTTCAAAGAACGAGAACCTGGGGAGTACGACTATTATTTCTTTTTGATTTTTCTTCTTATCCTTTTACACTTTTGGCCTCCCACTACATCTGCTAGACTATACTTTTCAAAATGCTTCTTTTCATTTCATAACAATAAATACATTCAAATTATAAACCTACTTACAATTTCTCAGCAGCAACTGGTCTACCGATGGTAGTAACATCGTCGTAAAGCAAAGTAGTGACGAAGTCGGAGTACTTTTCACCCAAACTTTCAGGTCTGAAGTATTCCAAAGCTTGCTTGAACTTGTTACCTGGCTTGGCAGCCTTGCTCAACTTGGCAGCTTCTTCGTTTAACAATCTGGAGACGTAGTCCTTGGTGATGGTTTCACCCTTGTCGGTCTTAGAACCGTGGGTGACCCATTGCCAGATTTGAGTTCTGGAGACTTCAGCTGTGGCAGCATCTTCCATAAGGTAGTTGATTGGAACACAACCAATGTTTCTTAACCAAGCTTCAATGTAAGATAAACCAATGATGATGTTAGTTCTGATACCTTGTTCGGTGATCTTGGCATCTGGAACGTATGGACTCAACAAGTCTCTGGCAGTGATAGGCTTGTATGGAGTCTTTGGTGGAACATTTATTTGGTTTGGTCCCTTCATGTGTTCGTTGAAAACCTTCAAGACAACTGGGACTAATGCAGGGTGAGCAACCCAACAAGAGTCACATCCAGCCTTAACTTCTCTCAACTTGTCCTTGGCAACGTTTTCCAAGGCCTTTCTGTTTCTTTCAGCGTCGTCCTTGATTGGAATTTGAGCAGCCATACCACCTAAGGCGTGAACTTGTCTCTTGTGACAGGTGTGGACTAACAACTTGACGTAAGAAGCCATGAAAGGAGCAGACATAGTGATTTGACCTCTGTCTGGTAAGATGAATTCTGGGTGGTTTCTCAAGGACTTGATGTAGGAGAAAATGTAATCCCATCTACCACAGTTCAAACCACCAATGTGTTGTCTTAATTGGTAGATAATTTCATCCATTTGGAATGCAGCTGGTAAAGTTTCAATCAAAACGGAACCTCTGATGGTACCTCTTGGCAATCCAATGTAGTCTTGAGAGAAGTTGAAGATATCGTTCCATAACTTGGCTTCCAAGTGGTGTTCCATCTTTGGTAAGTAGAAGTATGGGCCGAAACCTTGAGCTAAGGACTCTCTGGCGTTGTTGTAGAAGTAAATAGCGAAATCAAAAATACCACCGGAAATTGGTTCGCCGTCAACTAAAACATGCTTTTCTTCCAAGTGCCATCCTCTTGGTCTGACAATTAAAGTTGGAATGTGTCTCTTTGGGTCAAGGTTCAACTTGTACTTCTTACCGTTGGTTTCAAATTCAAGGTTTCTTCTTACACCGTCGTATAAGTTGACTTGACCGTCAACCAAGTTAGCCCAAGCTGGGGTTAAGGAATCTTCAAAATCAGCCATGTAGGTAGCAACTTGAGAGTTTAAAGCGTTGATAACCATCTTTCTGTCAGTTGGACCAGTGATTTCAACTCTTCTGTCTTGTAAACCCTTAGCTAATGGTGGACCAGTCCAAGTTGGGTCTTCTCTGATGTATTTGGTTTCTGGCAAGAAATCTGGTAACTTACCAGAATCTCTGAGCTTTTGTTGCTCCTTTCTGTTGGCTAATAAAAGCTTTCTTTGAGCACCAAAAGCACGGTGTAATGTGGCAACCAAACCCAAGGCTTCAGCATTGAAAATGTGCTTAGCATTGGCTGGGATAGGAGCGAGAATTTGAACACCCTTTAATTTGTCGGCAACTTGAGGAAATGGAGTAGACATTTTTTAAATAATAGTGTTTAGTACTTTTTCTTTCTTTTTAAGATAATATATTCTTTTCTCTGATGTTACCTAGGAGTAGCCTGACTCTAAAATAACTTCGATAGTGAATACTAAATGATTTGATTATAAGAGAAGGAGAAAAAGAGAACTTCAGCAAAAAACCTTATTCGAAATTTCGAAGGAATACCAATTGGTTTTATACTCCTTGAAAATTTCGGCCTATCAATCCCTTTTTGGGTTCCTGGGTGCTGTTACCCCAGATTGCGATTTCGTTCCAGCGGAAGTTTGTTGAACGAGTCATTGCAGGGTTTGCATATAGCTCCGCATATGCTTCAATTCTCACCCACTTCGCACCAAACCGAAGGTTTTTTTTGACTCGCGCAGCGTGTTCCAAGGATCCGGGGTTTCTGATTTGCTGAGCGTTTCTTATCGGATAAAAGGATAGTTCGGTTCCGAGGAGTGGAAAAGGAATTTTTCGATATTTCATACCCAAAACACATGGTGGAACACTGGAGATAAAGACAAACCCAAACGAGTCCGGCAAAAAGAAATAAAAAGAAAAAAAAAATAAATTGCCCGTTACATCATTACACGCAATTGGGTTTCAACAAATAGATCGGATGATGCTTAGTCTGGAAAGGGGTAGGAACCTATATATATAGATATGTACGCGTACAGGGTCGGCGGTCAATTGAGGATGCACATATGTGAGAGGTCCTAAATCTAGACGCTACATAACGTTCGTCGTACTATCAAAAGATTATTTTTAGCTATACTTCAATTCTTTACAACTATTTATGAACATAGTTATCCATAACAGTAACTTAAGGTTGTATATATATAAGATATTTCTTTCCGGGGAATAATCTTGGGTCAAGAAGCTAAACTCAAAACCAATTGCATGCCAAATGCGTCAGTTATGCGTCGTCATAGTTGAAAAATATAGACAATAGGGTGCACTGCTCTAATTTTTCATCAACACAAATTGAACGGCCTAGACATCGCTTATTCCTCACTAGAGTTTTTTTGTGGGGGAATTTTTATTTCTTTTGTTTTTGCAATCAAGCTGGGTAGCCTGAGTGCTTTATTTGGCCCACTTGGTACCCTTTTCAACAATGCTGGTCAATCCCTTTTGTTGTGGAATATAGTTGACTCTGTGGTAACTGTTCAAGTTCTTTCTCAAAACAATTTGGTAACAGGTGGCGGAACCTTGTCTAGAGATAATGGTGGAAGAAGCTAAGAAGTATTCCCAAATTCTGTACCATCTGATACCATACTTGTTGACAACCTTTTCCTTGTTACCAATCCAGTTTCTGTACCATCTCCATAAGGTGGCGGAGTAGTGAACACCAATGTTATCTAAGGAAACAACTTCGAAACCAACACCTTCTAAAGCATTAACAACGAATGCCAATGGAGTAGAAGCATCAGCACCTGGGAAAATGTACTTGTTCATGAACAAACCCCAAATCAAATCTTCGTATTGCCACAGCTTTCTTAAACCAGCGTATTGTAAGTAGAAAAGACCATCATCTTCCAAAGAGTCGTAAACTTGTTGCAAGAAAGTTGAGAACTTTCTGATACCAACGTGTTCAGCCATTTCCAAACAGGTAATCTTGTCATATAATCCATTTTCCTTTAATGATGGTGGAGTGTCTCTATAGTCAACACAGCAGATTCTTGATTGGTCCTTTGGAACATCGTACTTGTTTAATAATTCAGTACCCCACTTAGTTTGGTTCTTGCCTAAGGTGACACCAGTAGCTCTGGCACCGTACTTGGAGGAGGCAATGGTTAACCAGGTACCCCAACCACAACCTAAATCTAACAAGTGGTCGCCCTTTTGCAAGTGGATCTTGTCAGCGACAATGTGTAACTTGTTGTCTTGCAATTCTTCTAAAGATTCTTCTCTAGTGATGTCTGAGATCACACCAGAAGTGTAGATCATTCTTGGACCAAGGAACCAGGTGTAGAAATCGTCACCTCTGTCGTAGTGATCTCTGACTTGTTCTTCATCTTGGGACTTGGAGTGTAAGATGACTTCTGGGATCATACCGAAAAGGAAGAATCTGAATAAAGATAAGGTGAATTGGAAGTTGGCCCAGTCGTGTCTGTATTCCAACACGTCCAAGCAGTCACCCTTGAAGGAAACCTTACCATCGAAGAATAATTCTTGGAAAGTTTCGATTGGGACCTTCTTACCTTGGCCGTTGTTTGAGGTTTCGTATTTAGCCTTTAATTCAGGAGTGTGGTATTCCAAGTAGTATGAGACAGGACGGTTAGGGTACTTGACCTTTTCGTTCAATCTTGGGGAGAATGATGATAAAATGGTCCAGTACACCACGATGATTGGCAAGAAGGACAATAAGGTGAAGAAGATCCATAACTTGAATCCTCCACCCAACTTAGTGGCAACATAGTATGGGATCAAAACTACAAACGCGCCCATGGCTAAGTTTGAGAAATGCTTGGATCCTGGACCATCGGCTGGGAGAGGAGCATTGTGGATAGCTGGCGAGGCAGTGGTTTTAATACCGCTTTCGTCAGAAACTGGGGCAATTGGTCCCTGTTCTGGGGTCTTGATGAAGTCAAAACCGTCAATCATAATCAATTGTTACTAAAGAAAACTTTGAACGAATGGAAAGAAAAGAGAAGTAAGAAAGAGAAAAAAATAGTCAATGGGTGGAAGCACACAGAGGGGCTGAAATTTGTGAAGATTAACATTCAACGATTTCAGCGTGTATTTCGCAAATTTAAATTTTATTTTTATTGTACTTTTTTTTTATTTTATTTTTTTTTTTGCGTGTTGATTCACCGAGTAATATGTACGTGTTATGAAAAATGGGTGTAAGAGGCAAAGTAGGCTATATACCTATTTGCGGCAATGAACGTTATACGAGTGAAAATTACACCTGGCCAGAAAAAATAGCTGCTAAATCGAATGCCAGAAAGCCGTGGGTGGCTTAGACTGCATGTGAGAATGTGAAGACAGCAACACTAAGGAGTCAATGCTCCTACAGACACCACCGTTGTAATCTTCAAGTAGACCCTCAGGTGGAGGAGCCCTATCGACATGAAAAAAAAAAAAATCAGAGGGGTATTGTAAGGTTGTAGCCTATTTACAGTAAAAACTATCAATGGAATCTTAAGCAGAGGTACAGCAAACAGAGAAAAAAAATATAGTCGAAACCAGTACAAATGGAGGATGCTCGAGGCGTGCAAAGCAGGGCACTCTGCGACCTTTCACGGTTCTCTGGGATATATTCTGATTCACGTGTGTACCCGTGGAACCTCTGATTGTTGTACAGCCTAAAGAGAGAAATAAGCTTTATTTTTTATTTTTACGTATTTGCTGAATTTGTGTCGTAGGCACTTTGGTAGCTTCACCGCAGAATTGTGCGATCTCCCACTAGGTCTGATCTACACGCATTAAATCTGTCGAGATGCCCTGGCGGTATAGCACTGGAGTGTTTTTTTAAGCTTTAGCGTGCAACCGTCTAGTGGTCCTGCAAAATATTAATCCGCACCAAATATTTTTCGGGATTGCATGCATATTATGGCTGGGAAAATGTTTCATGTTTTCTCACTCCCGAGCAAGCGCGTTCAGTACAAACATAGTGGCACAACAACACTAAACCTGAGGAGATAGCTTGCTGTGGCCAGAAGATTATGTCATCAACATCTAAGAAAAGAACAGACATCGTTCTTATTGACTCGGATGAAGATGAAGCTCCCGTAAAGCTACAGAGGATTGATGCCAGCATCAACCAGATAAAGAAGCCGTATATGAGTTCGGAGAATGATGAGGGAGAAGACGACGACGACGAGGATGAGGATGAGGACGAAGACGATTCGGAAGGAGCCAGGGGAGTTGTGAATGATGACCACCACGACGACGACGACGACGATGGTGAAGTGGACGAAGATGATGCAGACGAAGGTGAAGAAGGTGAAGATATACGCCATAGTGTGGAGAATAACGGATCCCACTATATACCCAACCCGTCTACGGCCATCTCCGCTTCAACTTCAGAGTTCGGATCTTCATCCTCAGCAGATTCTGATTCTGACTCAGACATATCAAGAAAGTCTCTTCTAGAGCCGATTTCTGTTGAGGAGTACAAAGCTGCGATCACCGAGGCTGCTGCAGAGGCAGCGGCCGCAGCAGCTACAGCTGCGGCAGAGGTTAATGGAGAAGCAGAAGTTGCAGAACCTGCAGCCATCGACGGCAGCGAAACCATTATTCCTCCCTTCGAAGATCCCACCAATGTAAAGCCTGAGCTCAGACTCGAGACCAGGAAGTATCTCAAGGCTAATGGAATCATGCAGTTTCTAGACAAGTACTTACCAACAACTGCCACTTCGGACGATATTTTGAACTTGATCTTACAGCTAGGATTCCTACCAAAAGATATTGGAGATTACGACGATGAAGATAACCTCATCAGGCTCATCAGAATATTGAATCTCGCCATGAAAAAGACCTTAACGATGAGAAATAGGCTTCCAGATTTCAACACAGTGGATCAGTTTCTAGAAAAATTGGAATCCAGCAACAAGATAATGGTGATCACTGGAGCTGGTATATCAACGTCTCTCGGGATACCTGATTTCCGTTCTTCTCAAGGTTTTTACAACCAATTACAGTACCTAGGATTGTCTGACCCTCAAGAAGTGTTTGACTTAGACTTCTTTCATCAAGACCCATCAATATTCTATCTGATCGCGCATATGATTTTACCGCCAGAGAACTCGTTCACCCCATTGCATGCCTTCCTTAAAGTATTACAAGATAAAGGCAAATTACTAAGAAACTACACGCAGAACATCGATAATTTGGAAGGAGTAGTTGGCATAGAAGAGGACAAGGTCATACAGTGCCACGGCTCGTTTGCAACGGCGCTGTGTGTAACTTGTGGATACAACGTTAAGGGAGAATTGATTTTTCCTGAAATTCGCAGAAAGGAAATCGCCTACTGTGTTAAGTGTGCGTCCAAGCGTAAGAAGCTTCTAGCCAAGGAAGATGATGGAGTTTACGTATCAGAAAGTTACGGTGTGATGAAGCCAGATATTACCTTTTTCGGTGAGCCATTGCCCTCGAGGTTCCATAGAATGATAAAACAGGATATCAATGATTGCGATTTGTTAATTTGCATTGGAACGTCGCTCAAAGTTGCTCCAGTATCGCATATACTTGACAGAGTACCGGAAGATATTCCGCAGATTCTCATTAATAAGGACCCCATTGACCATTTCAATCTTGACCTAAGTATCTTAGGATACTGTGACGAAGCTGCAAGCTATATTTGTCACAGATTGGGATGGCCCTTACCCCACAAGGACTACGATTCCATCAGGGGTGACAATGGAGAGAATCTAGAATTACTGATTATAGACGAGTCTAACGGCGTGTTCCAGGTGAACAAGAAAGATTCATGAATGGAAAATAAAACTCCTGCTTCTAATAATTCCCCTTACTGGTATGGCTACATGTTTTTACTATTTAATAACCATAGTGTCTAACATGTTCATCATTATCCTGCATACGACACCGCCGATATGATGCTACCAAATTTTCGCTAATAAGGTTTTTTTTTTTTTTTTTTCACTCTTGAATCTTTCAGATCTTTGCATTCAGTGTACTACTATAGCTTAAACTTATTTATATTTATAGAGCAATAATAGAGTTCAAGACCATCAAGGTAGTAGTAGAAGACTGTTGACTGCAAGTATACGATGTACCGAGTGGCTGCCAGGTGTTCAAATGGTGTTCGAGTAGCTAGAGCTGCAAACGTGACGGCGGCACAGAGCCATTATTTCTCAACCCATTCATCAGTGAGATTCCACTATAACAGACAACTCAGTCAGTCACAAAAGGATAACAATACCATCGGAGATGTGAAAACCAAAGAGTCTATTCCCAATGCTAGTGGTGACGATCACGCTGATATTTTGAATGACTTTCTCCAAAGTGATGCGGAGGCAAACAAAGACCGAGATTTGGAAGACTACTTTGCAAACTTCAACCTTGGTACAAAAAGTGGAAGTGCCAGCGATATCCTACTTGAGACAATAAGCGGCGAATCCAAAGGAATCCCTAACCTCGACTTGTTCAATACCGACGAGAAAAATGGAGATCACCAGAATGAGGTGAGCGTGGAAGACCTTGACTCGTCTTATATCCATGAAGAAAGAGAGACTATGCTCAATATTTTCAACAAATACTTAGGAGGAGAATCTCAAAACAACAATATTGCATCAGAGCTGAATGATCTTGATAAAATCAGTCTTGCGTCTAGTCTTTCGTCTTCCCAAATCAGAAAGGATGACGCATCAAAGTCCAAGACAGATATAATCAACGATATAATTCAATCGTACTTCGAAGATGACGGGAAACAAAGTACGAGCCAAAACAAGCATTCCCAACAAAAATTGCATCCTTTCCAAAGCGAGACCAAAGATACCTTTAGAAGGAAAGAAGCTACTTCTTTTACTGCAGGTCTAGGCTCGTATACTCAAACCATGAAGCCCTCTGACTTTTCAAAAGAGCTAGAAGAACGTCTCTCCAGGTCCCTTGCTCCATCCATTGACTACATTGACAATAAGTTATCATTGTACGAACTGTACAACTTCTTTGAGACCTTAAAGAAACGCTGGCTCGAAATAGAGCAATCCGAAAACAAAGATGACTTTTACTTGAGGGACATTTTGAGTAACTCGGACGAGTCGAATGATCTTCGTGATGCAACAGTCAAAAAGGTGCATCAGAAATCCACGGACGATCCTAAGAACCCAGAGCTAAACATCATCACATTGCCCATTATCTTTAACAAACTCTTGAGAAACATTGCCGTAAAGTACCAAGACCCACAGTTATCACTCACCTTGTTCAACTTGTTGAAGGATGATCTTAACTTCTACACCATATGCTGCAACCAACAGACCTATAACGAAGTAATAAGAATCAACTGGATCTTCTACGGCAAGTCCAGTTTATATGCCGTTGAGATGATCATACTTGAGATGATCAACAATGGGTTTAACGGAGACTTGGTCACCTTCAACTTGCTAGAGAAAATAATCATCGACTATCACAATATGAAGATGGGCATTGACTTGAACAATGAATTGCAAAGAACCACCTCCATATGGAACAAAGAGGACGACAAGAGAGTGGAATTGCTCGAGAGAAAGTTGTACGAAATGGGAAATAGATTGAGATGAACGCCAAGGGGACTACGTGAACATATTTGAAACGGAAGGTTTCCTACTTTCTGTAATCTGGTAGACTCACTTTAGGCTACACAAACAAACGTACCTTGTACGTACATATATATATATCCCTTTTTATCTGGCCATTTTTTGCCATTTTTTCTTCTTTTTATTTTTTATTCTTTGATCTTCACATTTCTTGGAGTATTTAGTGGTGCTAGAGCCACTGGATGGTGTATATAGTCAAATACAAGATTGTGTGGTAAACAGCATAAAGTGAAACTTGATATAGATGGCTCGGTATTTTCCTGCATAGATGTTACAACTTCATAATTCTTTTTTTGGATAGGCCAAGTTGACCCCGTTTTTTCGATTAAGGTTTGTTTTTGCTTTTCCACAGCTACTATATACTTAACAACTACAATTGTTTCTTATTATCAAGTTGACACTTGCTTCAATTCATACCCGCTGATTACTTTTAGATAGAAGGGGATCTCAAGCCTGACATTATTCACGTAGTGGACTCCATCCGATATCGTTTGTTTCCCTCCACAATATTATCAAAATGTCAGACTTTTTAGGATTCAAGGATTCTTACATCAAGTCCGACCCACAATCCAGTGGCCCAAATTCTGGCTCCATTTCGGGGGCCGAGCTGAGCTCACCTCCTCCAACGAACTCAATGCTCTCGAAACAACAGTCCTTGAACATCCCGAATATGAATATGAAAGGGGACTCTGATCTTATCTTACTGAGGTCATTAGACATAAAGAAGCAACTCTCGCTGTCGTTCCAAGGTGCCTCTCTGCACGGGAACAGCGGGGGAATACATAAGCCTCAAACGAGAAAGAATTCATCGATAACGATAAAATCCAATGACGCAAGTGAAGATGAATATGAGTACGACGATGACAACGACAACAAACATAATAGTAAGGGGAACACTCAGAGGAGAAATAATAACAACGACGATGGCGGAGGCAACGGCGGTGACGACGACGAGGATGATCTGGGCCATGAAAGGAAGAGAAGGGACAACATAAACGAAAAGATACAGGAGCTCTTGACCTTAGTTCCACCTGAATTCTTCCAAGAAAACGCACCCACAAACGGGCAAGCTTCTTCCCAGAGCGGTAACAATGAGCTGGAGCATGATGCTGCCATTGCTGCTGCTGTCAAAAACTCAGGAACCAAAGATGGAAAGCCTAACAAGGGTCAAATTTTGACAAAGTCTGTGGAATACATTCAATATCTTCAAAAGGTTATCGATGACAACAATCGTAAAGAAGTTGAGTTGATAATGAAGTTAAAGACTTTAGAGTTGAGAAGAGAGAATAGACAGCTGAACGTTCCAATCAATGTTGGCCACACAAGTGCTGAGGTAGCGTTGGGCGAAATAGGTGTGGGTCCATTATCCGATGATTACTTCAAGCAAGTATTACAGAATAGCTCAAGAAGGGGCGGAAATTCAAGTCCATGAGTACATGGATGTGTAACAGTTAGCCTTAAGAGAAATATTATATAGGTACATGATAGGATGTTGGAATATAGATGACAAATTATATATTTATTAATGAATCGTAAATTTATGAAGGAATATCAAAACTAGTCTTCTATATCAGTTCCTTCTTCATATCTTCCTTTGCCAATCCATATATGCTCTATATCGGATAAATATCGAAGGGTATCTTTCTTTTTCCTCTCTAGTTACTTGCGTCCTTATACTTACCGTTTGCTCCATTCGTTTGGTTCTGTGGGTCCTTCTTCTTATTTCTGCCCAACCGTTCCCGATTGTCAGCATCCTCACGTAACATATAGGCGGGGAAATAAGCTCCTTCATCCTGCGGGTCCATTAAATAAGGGTTCGGTAATGTGTTGTTGATCCCTCCAAGACTAGTGTACCCCCAGTCATACATGGCACAATACTCCACGTCGCAGCCAATTAAAAAGTCCCATATGTGAACATAGTCCCAATGGAGAATTGGGTGAATTCTTAAGAACCTGGGCCAATCTCCGTCTGTGACCTGTTCGTACTGTAGATCAGAGCCGTACGGGTCTGAATGACGTATACCGACCACAATGGACTTAATTTGCGGGTTTTCCTTCAAGTATGATTCGAACCCTTCCTTCATTGAGGATTTTATGACGACTGGATGCAAATTATACTCGATAGTAGACCTATTTATGAAATCTGTTAACACGGGAAAAGGCGTCTCAGAGTTAACATAAATAGCATCTAGTTTATAGTCTTCCCTCAAAAGAGTAGGTCCAACCAGTGAAGCCCCTTCTTTATACTTTTTATAAATAGTTGCCAATACCAAAATCAACATCACGAGACAGTCCTTCCCCCCGTTGTATGAGATGGCAAATTCCTCGAGGCCGTGCCTATCTATAGCTGTGTCGAGAACCTTGAGACTCTTAGATACCTTTTCCTTCACCTCTTGCCGTAATTTGGGATCGTAGACGTATCCAGGTTTGTTAGAAGGATTCGATACTGAACCCCACAGTGGGGTGTCCGTTTGGAATCTGTGGACTAATTGGAAAGCTCGTCTACATGTGTCATATAGAGACGAGGTGGGGCTTTGCCTGAGTAACTCTAACTCGCTGAAAAGACTCATGTCACCGTTCTTAGCACCTGTTACTGCTTGGCTGTGTCTTTCCCAGATACACTAACGGGCTGAATCAAGGTGCTGATAATTTTTCGAATACGAATAGTGGAATCATTATTCATATCCGACCTTGGCCCGAGGTGGTACTGCAGGTAATATGAGATCACGTGAATATCGGCAAAACTGCCCCACACTATCTTTGACATTAAGAGCCGCGCTAAGGCTAAGGTCTTCTCATGTTACACATACAAAGTACCACAGCTTTTTGGTTTAGCGATGGATGTGCTACGAGCTACTTCACTCAAAGGAATTTTATATTATCTATATCTCTTTACCCACTTAGCTCCGTAGAAGTCCACCTATTTGTAGATACAGGTGCTCTTTTGGTCCCCGCTTCTCGCCCTAAGCTCACTTTCTTAATCGACGAAGCAATTCCAATCCCTCCACTAATTCTTTCTCAGCAGTCGCCATGTCTTCGTAGTTCAACGCTGAAATGGCAAATTTGGCATGCTTTTGAATTTTCGTTATGGCTTCGGTTGTATCGATGATTTCGTTTATATCCGAAGGCTTTGCATACGTTGATTCAACATTCTTCGAGATCGAAGATACTCTTTTCGTTTTCTTTGGTGGAGCATCACTCGAAGGAGTGAACACTTTGATGGAAGAATCCTTATTGATGTGAGATATGTCATCATCTGGCAAGAATTTTGGCGCACCAGGAAGTCTTACTTCGTCATTTACAGAATCATCCAGGGGTGAATAATGTGGCGCACCAGGTAAGCTTAGACCATTGTCCTGCGATATGCCATGGGAGCCCACATCTAGATCTTTATCAAGATATGAGCCATTATCATTGTCGTCATCGTCACCATCGTCGTCAATAAACTTGGGAGCAGAAGGAAGAAATGGCTCATCATCTCTTGGTGCAGATGGAAGGAATGTGTCGTTATCTTTTGGGGCTGAAGGAAGGAATACATCATCGTCCTTTGGAGCAGATGGAAGTGAAGGCTGATCGTCTTTGGGGGCAGAGGGAAGGAATGGAACTTCCGAATTGTCACCTTGAGTAGTCAGATTTAAACCAAGACCGTTCCCGAAATCTTTCAACTCCTTACCTTCGTCGTGAATATCCTTTGGCGCAGAAGGAAGAAATGGTTGCTCGGGTTCGAAGTCTGGTTGTTCATTGTGTTCTAGACCACCATCTTGTTGGCCCTCTATTTCAATTTTTTTCAATTCTTTCTCCAATTCATCTTCGAGCTCCTTGTCATCAGAAGCGCTCTTGATTGGAACTTGATCCTTGATTAATTGGGACAAGTGATACTTTATGATTTTCAATTTTTCTTTATTCAAAGCAGCAAACTCTTCATTTGTCTTTGCCTTACCACCGGAGTATTTTTCCCAGTTGATGCTCTCATCGGGCTTGTTGTAAAAAATCGATAACAAATTCAAGAAATTCAAACATGCTCTAAACTTACTTATCAATTGCAACCTGGTTGTGCCATCGTATTGATTGAGTTCCTGCAAGCAATTATTGAATATATTGTATGAAAATTCCATAACGACGCTGAGGGAGATGTTCTTGTCGTTGAGAACTTTGTACAATCCTTCATTTTCAGGATCTTGGGTGCCCTTGATAGCTTCAGTTTCATCTAAGAGACCGATTGTATAAGTCTCAATATCCTTATCCGTTGCGTGGAGTTTGCTGGATAAGATGAACTCTAAAACGTACAACTTACAGTAGTAACTAATGACTGGATTGATGGACTCCAATTCGACGGAGCGTGCAATATACGGAGCAATTGCTTTGTTGGCTTTTAATGATGCAGGGACCTCCATTGTTGATGTTGTAGTAACTTTATTGTACGAATGGTGTCGAGCTTTCTGGCTTGCAAGTACTTGGGAAGTGATGTCTTACAAGATAAGGAAGGCAACTGCGCAAAACACTCAATGTGTGAATGATCTCTAATAGATAGATGATATGCAGGAGCTGGAGACTAGACAATAGTGAGCGTTTAAGGCTGCGAATTTTGAGAAAGCTATGGTATCTAAAGAGGCAATGAGAGACCCATACTGTTCGTTCCATTACCGGTTGACTTTGGTTGTGAGTGGCAGTGGCAGGGCTACTTTTATCATTTTTGAACGGATCTGAACGCAATGTAAGTGTGCTGCCATGGCTTCATTTTTTTTTTTTTTTGTTTAATCCGAAACTTATACCACTGCATGACTTGCGTCTTTTGCTTACATTTAGCTTCTCATCTTAAATATCATATACTAAAGATCTTACTATATAGATCTTATTGGGTTTTTACTGGTGTTAATGTTAGATTCTAATGTACCTTTGGCACTAGACACAAACATTTAAAGATATATACAGCCTTCGAATTTTCAGCAGCCCAAAATGCGAAGGAAACGGGGAAAAATTGTCAACCCGTGTAGCGGCCTACTAAGGCTAGGTAGATACGGACTTTTTACAACTCAGGCATTCTCAAGATCTCCTTCTCGTTATTTTTGGCGTCTTCCTGAAGCAACTTCAAGATCTTGGATTCCTTCCATTTGTCAGGTAATGGGGTAACATCGTAGTTCTTAGTTGCCCAATAGTAGATGTCCCAATCCGGCTCATCCAAGAGGGTATCATACTCGTCCAATTCTTCGGCCGTGAAAGTTTGCAAGTACTTCTTAGCAAATCTGGACAACAACAAGTCACTTTCCAAGATACCTCTTTTTCTTGACTGGTAAACGAGTCTTGCTCTCTTTATTTCAATAGTCTCCCCGGTTCTCTTGATCGGTTCAATTTTCATGGTTAACTCCATGTTGTGAGCAGGATTTTGTGGTTTGCCGTAGTTGAGCTGTTTTCTCAACGTAGAGCTGAAGGTTCTTCTATTGATTTTAAACATTTGCGCTTATGATGTAAGGGGTGAGTTGAAGTTGTAAAGAAACACAAGCTATACTTCTCCACTTTTTTTTTTGCAGAGATCGATCTCTTTTTTCTTTTCTGGTTTAGTGAGTCTGTCACTCGGAATTTTCACGAGTTCTCGCACCCCATAGTATATTTTCCTGTGTACGTGCTTTGTGTCACCTACTACTCAAAAGGCATACATGTATACAAAGCACGAAATATGCTCCCAAAGCAATCGTCAGGTCTATAATAGGAACACCGAACTACACGTTACGCAATTGAAGACGGATACATAACTATACCTAGGTTTCATTCGCAATTCTTGAAATTTAAATATCACGTATATGCCCATATATACTGTTTGATTTTAATTTAATTTGATTTCATTTCTCAATCTTTTTTGTTTCCATTCATTTTTTTTATCAATACCACTTGAATTCGTTGTTCATATTGCATAATGGGTAAAACAGTTTCCAAATTATCGAAGGATGACTTGAAATCCCTTCGACTGGCTACTTACTTTGATAGAAGAGAGCTTCAGCAGTGGTATAAGGGCTTCTTGAGGGACTGTCCATCGGGCCAATTGTCTGAAGAAGAATTTGCCAAAGTGTTCAAACAATTTTTCCCCTTTGGCGACCCTACAGATTACTGTCACTATCTTTTCAGAGTCTTCGATGTGGACAACTCCAAGTATATCGATTTCAAAGAATTCATTATTGCATTATCCATAACAAGTCGTGGCTCCTTGGACCAAAAGCTCAACTGGAGTTTCAGATTATACGATGCAAAGAAAACAGGTAAACTAGCATACAAGGACATACTACCAGTCATAACTGCCATATATAAGATGATAGGGTCAA
The DNA here is from genome assembly GCA_029581775.1 of Dujonia boleticola. Taxonomy (NCBI): domain Eukaryota; kingdom Fungi; phylum Ascomycota; class Pichiomycetes; order Serinales; family Debaryomycetaceae; genus Dujonia; species Dujonia boleticola. The sequence continues at coordinate 441,807 of JARGRU010000014.1, read as the reverse complement.
TGGTGAGTTTACCAGAGGATGAAAAGACACCAGAGGCTAGATCTGCTAAGTTTTTCACCTTGTTGGACAAAGATAAGAATGTAGACACGATTAATTTGGATGACTTCAAGAGGTTACTGAAGCTTGATCCGACGATAGCAAACGCATTGAATTCATACGAAGGGTTAGTATGAAGTGTGGTTCTGGCTAGCTGATCTATAGCATTTAACAAATCATTCTCTTTTGTGTACACTACTTAAAATAAATAGAATATTACGCAGGAGTTCGAAGTTTTCCACTTGTTGTAGACATTGTCCTTGTGAGCTAATACATCGCGCAGGCAAACTCATATCTGGTTTGTATTATTACTGTTGCGTATATTAATGAGGTTTGTACCTCCTTGATAAAAGATTATAAAAGTATTGAGCATATCAGCTCTGGCAATTAATTGTTTAATTTCACCTAGCAGTAGATTTGCCTTCTTGCGGCATTAAAACTTGGTGCATATTGTCCAGGTCGGAGACGTGACTTAGGTATACTTCCTTGTGGTAACTACTGCTGACCTTCCACAGCTTCTAACAAACCATCCAATAAGTCATCTACTTCATTGATATCGACTCCTGTGCAGAAGCTCACAACCTTCTTAAACTTTGATGTCAACTCGGAATAATCTGAGAGACCGGCCAACTCAGTTTCGATTTTGTTGTTGATCTCCTCGTATGCTTTCACTCTTGCTTGAAGGACCGCTAACGAGGGCAATTCACTTAGTTGCACTTCATCGACTTCAATCTTATCTATTTCTCCACTTTGCATTTGATTGTAAAGAGAAGGTATTCTGAATGGCTCATCTGCATCGTAATTTGTGTTTATATCTTCATCTTGACCGTTACCTGCCATTTGCTCAACCAACTCCTCTGGGATCTCCCTTTTGGATAATTCAAGCTTATCTGTTATATTGCCCATTTGCAATTTAATGTTATCCAAGAAGATCAACTTTTCATTGATTTTCTTAGATATGAAACGATTGTTTGCAGTTATGATACTGGCGTCGTGGAGTTTTTCGTTCAAGCTAATGAGATGATCTTTCTTATACTTAATAAGGGTTTCATACTCTTTGTTTGTGTTTGCAAGGAGGTGTTGAATAGATTGAAAGATTTTACTACTGCTGCTAGTTCCATCCTGGCTGTTAACCCCGTTGCTGCTTGCGTCAACGACTGCTTTTTCATTAGTGGACTTTGAACTTTCGGTATTGCCAATGACATCGTCTGTGGCACCCAATTCCTCTTTCTTTCTGAGAAGATCAACATTCACTCTAATTAATTCTATAATAGAGCCTTCCTGTTCGTTCTCCAACTTGATGGCGTCATTTTCTTTCTCCTCTAACACTTCCTTAACGATATCATAGTCGATGGGCTTCAATCCTGTCTTGTTGGCTAAGTTCACATTAGCATTTAATTCAAGTAAAATATTGATTAACCATTTGCTCTCATTTTCTGCAGCTATATGTAAGCAAGTATTTTCATTGTCGAGGTCCTGCAAGTTTATTATTTGCGTGCTTAATCTTTTGAAAGTGGAGTCACTTTGATCCATTATCCACACCAAGATTTGCAAGAGATAGTATCTCGAGGATTCGTCCTTTTTCGCAGACTGCAGAGCCAAGTAGTGCAAGAATGACCATTTCTTTTTGTCAAAGAGCCAGAGAGATGGGTATAACCAATCACTAAGCAACTCATGGAAGTTCCCTTTCTCCATGGAATTTGTTACTGAAATAGTCGAGATCAATGGCGATTCACCACTTATGGTACCTCTAATTGGCGAGCATAAGCCCAACTTAATGAATGACGAGACCAACTTAACTGAAGCCAACGTGGATGCAAAATGCAAGGCAGTCTTTCCCTGTTGATCCAATGGCAAATCAGTCAAATAGTACTGGTGATTGGCTGACGTGTGGTGCTTTTTCACTATTGGCTCAAACAATTCTTTGATGTCCTCGAATGTTAAAGATGAGGTATCATCATCCTTCTTGAAGACTTCAGAGTATTTCATCTTGATATCTGAGACAAGCGACTGATGCTCCTTTATGTTTTGAGGTGGTAAGGTGTATGGAGCATTTGGATTCTCCAAATCGAGAGAGAATGCAGCATCATCTTTGCTGTCTTGCACTTTGGCGGACGCATTAGCCTGTTGAGGTCTTTTTTGCTTCTTAGATGGACTGCCCATCAAGCTTGCATCCTGCCCATCAAAGCTTGATTCATATAAGCTCCGCTTGCCAGTGCCATTGTTACCCTTAGGTAAGGATTCATAATCGTGCACGTCCACAAGAAAAAGCTTTTTACAAAATTCATAAATATCAAATTTCAATGCTAATGTAACAGCCTTATCGTATGGAATCCATAAACCTCTCAAATGAGTATTGTCGTGCTTCCGGAAATCTTCGTATCCTCTTGGCGGAACATATTGCGGGTTATTCAAGATTTCATTCCGCAAGAATTTTTCGATTTGAATCTCGGTGAACAATTCCAACTTGATGAGTATTTGGAATACCTGGGTGATATTTACATACGAGTCCTGAACTCGTCTGAGGATGTGAACGTCGTTGATTGACTTTTCGTCGTCGCTGAGAATCGATCCATTTTCGTCCTCTCGCTTAGTGTGTTTACTATGGCCCTTGTCCTTGAATGAAATGGTCAATTCTATGACCTGCTGGCCGGAGTAGGAATTTGACGAAATAGAAACTGAGGCTATGGAATTGATGTGTGTGTCTTGAAGTCGATTCACAATAGAATTTGTGGTCGTGTCACCAATGTGGATAGGAGAGTCCATGCTTACCTTGAAGTGTACGAGTTGAGGTTATGCGTGGAGGTTGGATTTTGAAGCGGAAGATATAACCAAGTAAAGTATCTGGCTTGAATTTTTTGAAAGTCTAAGGGTGTATTAATGTTACAAGTTTTGCCGGATATAGTTATAACTCCACTCCCTTCAAACACTGTCTTGTTGGTACAAATTCTCAGCCACGTGAACTCTTCGAGGAAATGGGGATTAAAAATCAAGTAGTAGTATTTGAACTTCAAGCTACTTCGATTGAAATATAGCTTTTCAGTGTGAAATATTAGACTTGGAATGGCTTAAAGAAATTGAGTAACCGAGTATCAATAATGTGTATCTACACCTTTAAAAAGTTTGGCTAACGTATTTTTCCAAATTCGAATTTTTAGGCTTAGTATTCCTATTACGGCATATAATATTGTATGGAAGGGAAAAAATGAGAGCCCACTGGACTGGACGTGTTTTCTGGAGACTGTACAGGAACGTCTATTAATTCTCGTAAAAGGTAAACAAACCAGTAAATAGAGGGAAAAATGTGATAGAAATCCCACCATGTTCCATGAAAAATTTATACACTACAATATAAAACTTCACTGGCTTAGTGACAATAACAATGGCGATGGAAAAAAATCTAACAAGCAATATGACAAAGAGAAATCCTATCTTAGATTTTCGTTAAGAAGGAAGCGTTTGTTACGTCATTAAATAAAGAATTCAATTCGTGCTGGCAAATATTAGTCTAGATGAAAACTGAAGTGCAAGATGATGACGAGGTTCCTGAAATAGACGTTTGCCAACTTGGTAGCTCGTATTTCTTGCTACTCCGACATGAACTTTAGTCTACGTTTATGTGTAGTCTGTCGTATTCCTACATAATTATTTTCCACTTTGAAAACATAGTTGAAAAGCAGAGGGTGTGTGAGAAAGGCTAGGTAAGTGTCACGTGATCCGATATGAAATGGCCAAAAAAAATCGCTAAGACATCTCACACAATATCTGGCAAAGGATGGCAAGGCAGGAGCTGAATGCATATCTTAACCCACTGCGATCAACTCCTGTTACCTCATTGCAGATTGATACATTATAGAATTTTCGCAGTATGGACTACTCAAATAGGGTGAACTCCAAAAAAGGAGCTGGTGGTGTTGCAGACTCACACGAAACTAATGTCCACACAAAACGTAGATTGAAGGAACTTTTGACCACCCAGGTACTTGATCTCGACAACGACCCATATGTGTTTAGAAATCATCTTGGATTACTCGAATGCAGACTTTGTCTAACCACCCATATAAGCGAATCGTCGTACATATCGCATCTTGGCGGAAAGAAACATCAATTGAATTTAGAGAAGAGAAGAATTCTCGATGCTAATTTCAGCGGTAAGAACCAGCAAAACAAACATCACAATAATAACAACAACGTAGTGTCCATAAGTAATACACCTAAGCGATCATGGGCAAAGATAGGGAGACCAGCATTCAAAGTCACAAAAATACGAGATCCAGATACCTTGAAAACCGGTATTTTAATAAACATAAAGTTTCCCAAAATCATAATAGGGAAGGAGCCACTATTTAGGTTCATGTCATACTACGAACTCACGTCCAAAAATCAGAACATTGCAATTTCATACCTAGACCAACAGAAAAAGGGAGAGGATCCGAATGGATTCCAATATTTGATAGTAAGCGCAGAGCCATACGAAAACATTTGTTTTGCATTGCCCAATAAAGAAATCGATAAGCCGAAAGATGACTACGAGATGTCTGAAACTTTTTGGAACTACTTCGATCAAGACACTAAGGAATTTTTCTTGCAGTTTCTATTTAAATAGCATTCAAGTATCTGAACACTGAAATTTGGGTTTAAATTTGCCATTTGCAGTCAAAGGAAAAATCAGGTGACGGTGTTCAAAATAGAAGAAATTTACTTGCTTCACTATTAATTCATGTACATCTCTTTCTTCTCACGGACTTATCCTGTGCATTGTTATGGTCCTGATATCTACAGCACATCCATTTATTTTGTAGCTCTCTCGTGGTGATGTGGTAGTATTTAATGCTGAGGCTGTGGATTATATTTTATTCTGGACATGCACGAATTCCCACGCTCACATTAAATTTCACTGAATTGACACATCTTAGCATGATTTACGAGCTTTACGCCTCACTCGTGTATTGACAGCAGAGGGAAGGTTGGACTTTCATATTGAAATCCACCAGTTACGTTTCAATGCCCTTGTGTCCGTTCGATGTGTGTGTGAGATTATCAGCAGGAATTCTTAAATAAACTTTGAATCTCTTTAAGCTTTAATAAGACGTCATTGTGAAAGAGGTAAAAGTGCTTCAATAATTTCTTTGACAACGAAAAAAAAAAAAATAGTAAAAAAAATAAAGGAGAATTCGGAGCCACTCCTAACAGTCACTACACAGAAGTGCAGCCAATACTTTATTTCTTCACGCTGTGGAAAACATGTAATGTCTTGGCAGCCCTGAGACACCTTATCCAAGAAGGAGCCTGGACCATGTACTTTGACTGGGTGCCATCACGGTAACTTAGCTCTATCCTGTTCCTGTTCCAGAGCATGCTTCATTAAGCAGACAGTAGGGCATATTTCTTATGCTCAAAGCAGCCTTCATTCCCGTACCTGTTCCGGTGCTTTTCCAAGAGCAGCCAAATTCGAAGGCAGCTAAAGTTTTATTTTTTTTTTTTTTCTTCAGTGGTTTTGAGTCAAAATCAATCTTCGCCAAAGATACAGAATATTATTTTCGTACATACTAGACTTTTAATTATTATTTAGTCCAACATAAAAATAATAAGTAGAGAAATCAACTGGCGTTTCATTTTTCTGCGTCACTTTCATAACAAAACAACTGTCGCGGTGAGTGAAAGCCTTGTGAGGAAATAGGGGGATGAAGAATTGTGTCTGAAATGTCCATACATACAAAGCAATTAAGCGGATAAACAAGCGTGTTCGGGCTCTTAGTTCAATTGTGAAGGCATCCAACAGCAAGAAAGACAATCGCAGCTGAATACGGCAAAAAAAAAAAAAAAATAAGCGTACTACGCATTGAATAAAAAAAAAAAAAAATTCATGCTCATGAAGAAAAATTGGTAGAGAACATTGGCTAATGGTCACTATACATACTCTAAACCTTATTGAGACACAATAACGTGATCTCCACCTACTAGATTGTATACCGCCTTCTAGTAGAAAGGCAGTGCCAATTACTGTGACAGCCGTCGGTACTGTCATATTACCTTACGGAACCTTAACAGCATTTCCTTAGTCTATTGAATACGGGGAATCTTTACGATATGAATCCAAAAAATTTTCCACGCAAAATCAAAATCTTATAAAAATTAGCGACTAAGAATCATAAAAAAATAAAGCTTAAACTTCCAGCTTGTGCTGATGCTTAAAGGGTTTACGGTACAACACATAAAAAAACATAACAATAGGTGAATTTTACAAAAAAATATTCACAAATTCATAGTATATCATGCAATGTGAGGAGATTAATAACAACAAACGCTAGCCGCAACTATCTCTGTGTCTCTGTTGTAGCCAGGGATATTTTTGTAGTTGAAGATATAGGATATTCATCAACAGAGGCTATGTTTCCTGACTGGGACGCTGCATTTCCCAGTTTCTTTCCAACGTTATTTTTTGCTCGCTTTCTCTGGATAACGTTTATTGTGAATGCACATCGCTACAAGTACGTGACATCAAAACTGATCTTCCGGTACAGAAAACCCCAAGTTTTGTACTGCGAATATTTATTTTTTGGCAGTATGTGGAAATACTCGCTTTCCCTTTTCTGAGTGCGACTGGTCCTCTTGGACAAAAAAAAAAAAAAAAAATGAAGACAAAGTGCTTGTGCACAAGAAAAGCAAGAGAATCGAAAGTGAAAGACACCTTTTTTGGCTTTTGTTTTTTTTTTAAAACTACTCGATATCTTCTGTATATACTTTGATACAGATAATATCTACCTATTTGCCAGCCTAAGTCTATTTATCCTCCTTCACTGTGTCTATCCTTTTATAACCATATTATTAAATATTACGACTGGCCACAAAGCTTACCCTCAAATATTTCGTTGATCTCCCTCCCAATTTACCAACAACCAACTTACCCACAACGGATCGGCCCCTAAAAAATAATGAACACGGTAAAGAAAAGATTCGGGTCTAATAACTCAGTCAATACGTCCCCCAAAAAGCGAAATGAACCGTTTTCAAAGGGCTCAGGCTTCGATACTCCAGGTTTGGACGAACTTTCCCCAGAATTGGTCCCCATAGTGACTTTATTGTCTTCACAATCTCACAGACGTTACCACGAAGGTATATTTATGTTGTACTACGACTTGAATGGGGACGGGAAACCTGCCGATAGAGAGTGGAAAGAGGTATACGGGATCTTAACTGGTAACCAGTTGGCATACTGGGACGCGGCTAACTTGGCCGAATTCAGAAACAACCCCAGCGCTCTTTTGGAAGCTTCCTCCAAACCAAACTACATCAACTTCACCGATTCGGTGTATAATGCAATGAAAGTGTTACCCGCTGCAAAGCAAAACTTGGAAAATGTGATTATTGTGTCAACCACGTTGAAAAATAGATACATTATCCAATTCAAAACATACAAAGACTTGAGCCAATGGTATATCGCCCTCAGATTGGCAAACTATGAATATTCCTCTTTGCAACAAGCTTACACAGGGGCCTTGTTGTCTGCCAGAGGCTCAAGATTGTCAGATATTAAAACAGTATTGGCGGAGAAGAGATTTGACCATGAAGATTGGGTTAGTATCAGATACGGATCGGGAATGGCGTGGAAGAGATGTTACGCGGTCGTTGAACCATCGCAAAATAAGAAGAAAAACTTCACTCCCGGTAGAATCTTGCTTTATGAAAGTGAGCACAAGAAGAAGAAACAGTTAATGGCTGTTGTAACTAATGCCTCATCCGTCACTGCAATCTACCCTCAATCGCCCATTTTGATCGACAATAGTACCATGCTTAAGTTGGAAGGATATATCAACTTCAAGTCTCCTTCCATTTCCCCCAAGGTTTCTAAGAAGTCATTGGATGACTTCAAGAATACCTATATTTTCTTGATGCCGGAGGAGCATTCTGCAGTTCCTGGATTCGATACCTTAATCAGATTCTTGATTCCATTATTGGATTCTTTCGGTTTATACGGCAGACCTACTAGGTTAAAGGCCGATCGTATTGATCCAGAGTCTTTGCTTTTCGGTTTACCAACTCTTCCAAGAGTTCATTTCTTGGAAGTTGATGACTTGCTGCCTTTAACTACAAGAGGTGACTTTTTGTCGTGGGATGTGAAACAGTGGACAGATGAATTGAAGGCAATCATGAAGGGGAAGTTAGAGAGAGGTTACGAAGGCTGTGGAAGCTCTAGGGGCTTCATGGGCGCAGTCACTTCTTTGAACAGCCCTTCGGGAAGCTCTGGCAGCTTCAAGCGTCCTAGCGTGCCGACTCTGTCTTTGTCAAGTCCAAAGCAATCACAGTTTTCAATCAACGAAGGCTCGCCTCGTGTGCAGCCTCCTCAAAGAGTACCGCCTCCTCTGCAACAACAATCTCAACAGCCACAGCTGCAACCACAAAGAACTCAACGTGCGTATGATGCAAACCCTAAACCAACTGAAGGTCATAGGGGAGCTGGTTACGAAGCTGAGAGTAGTCCCCCATATCCAAACGGTGATAGCCCAAATCTTGGCCTTTACCCCGGTGCAGCTGGTAGTAATGGGGCTTATCCTGGCTCTCATGGAAGTGCTGCCGCTGGTATTGCTGCAGGAGCGGCAGGAGCTGCCGCTGTCACTGGTCTTGCTATCTCAGCAGGTGCCAACAAGAGTGACCCTTACAGTAGAACAGACGCTCATAAATCGGTGCAATTGGCAGATATTTATCAGAAGTATTCTGACATAAAGTCACCCTCAGACCAGTTCCACACTGATAGAAATCAACTCTTGAATGGATCTCATGAGAAATTGATAGAAGACGAATTACCTGAAGGTATAAGACATATGAATCTCAATGCAGACGTTGGCTCTTACCCAAGAAACGACGACGAATTATTCAGCGAAGATGATGACGATGAAGAAAAATTGGATGCTCGTCAAATCGGCATGTTAGGTCTTACAGGAAATGGTAGTTCATCCGGTAGTGGTTTGATTGTTCCACCCTATAATAATAGGAACAGCAGTTATGCGTCTGTGAAATCGCCAATGACACAATACAATGAATTCAATGAGCAGTTCAGTAAGGTTGTCGATCATAAGCAACTGTACTTGCCACACAGAGTCCATTCCAATACATCAGATGATGATCCACCAAGAAGTCCCCCTACACCACCACCACATCAGTATCTTGATAAGAATACTCTGCCCTTAAACTTGCCAAGAAGTAGACCTGCTTTCAATAGTGTGCCACAAGGAACAACCACTCCGAGGGCAACCGATTCATCGGCAGCTGATTATTTGTCCATTCACTCTGAAGCAGGTAATGTTCAGAGTGTGCACTCATCACCATACTCTGATAATTCAAGTGATAGCAGATACTATGACAAAGTTCCTCAAAGTTATCAACAGCAAGACAGCGCAAGCAGAAAGCCTGAAACGAAACAGCCACACGCTGGACACTTCATAACGTCGCCAAATTCGTCACAGAATCATGCTTCTGGATCTAGCTATTCACAATACCCGCAACTGCAACAAACAAAGCAGATACAACCAACCAAGGTGAATAGTCCGCAAATCGTGGTTGCACCACCTTCTTCAAAGTCATCTGCCGCTGGATCTTTCAACCAACAAGGACAGCAGCAAACTCAACAACCTGCACGTAATTATCAGAGCCAGCCTAGACCTTATTCGCCAGTTCAACAACAAGGACCGCCACCCCCACAACATCAACAACAAAATGCTTATCAACAAGGTAGAAACTCTCCTCAAATTAGACAATATGAAACTGCATTACCACTGTTACCACCTCAGAAGCAAACGTATCCTCAATCTTCACAATTTGGTTACCAAGCTCCACCACCTCAGCAATCACAGTCGCCACAGCCACAACAGGCAAAACATCGTCAACAACCACCTCAGCAGTATCAACAAGGTCCTCCACCACAACAGCAGTACCAGCAGGCTCCTACTCAACAACAACAACAACAAAAACTGCAACAATATTACAACCAACAGGCTCCTCCTGCGTCTCAACAGTATCAACTGAACCCGCAGTATCGTCAAGCCCCTCAACAATCTGGTGTTCCACCCGCCGTGAATTACCAAAGACAACCACCTCTGCAGTACCGTCAACAGCCACAATCTGGAATTCCTCCATCTGTTGCCATGAAACAACAGCCAAGGCCTGCACAGGTTCCTCGTACAAAGTCACAAACTGCTGCCAACATGCGAGGCTACACAGATGGTTCGCAACAGCAATACCAATACCTGTACCAAGTTAACTCAAACCCTCCTCCTGGGGGTCAGCAACCTGAGAGAAAGCCTCCACCAGGTCCGCAACCACTTCCTAGGGGAAACCCATATGCCAATAACAACTCAAGATACTGATCACTTGAAACTATTGGACTAACCTTTGAAGAAATGATGTATTATTAGTTATGTATTAAAATGTAAGTATATATTTTATGAATATTATTTAACGACCTAACACATCGATGAGTAAACGTAGCTTACGAGTTTACTTGTTTGCAACAGCTTTGCTAGAACTTTTGTACATCAAACATAATTTGGGAACCATACCCTTAGAACCACTTTCTTTGGTAACTAAACACCATCCATCCGAATGTGATTTCAAAATGCAAACTCTTTCTCCGACAGCAAGCGAAATTTCGTCATCGAGCTGTTTCTCGTACGCTCTAATTACAACGCAAGCTTGGCTGTCGAGGCTCTGCACCCTGTCTGAGAATGGGTTCGTTTCAACAACATTTTCCATCTTGGATAAAGATGTGGAAGTCTTTTCAGAGCTTATTACTGGAGGAAAGGGCAATGGTTTCTTTGTCAAAGAGGGTAAAGGAGGGGTCGAGCCATGCACTCTTTCGACGCTCCCAGCCGACGAATTTGGTGTTGAAGCCATTCGAGGTGGAGTTCTTACCTCCATTAGATTGCTGAGATTGAATTTCTTCAACAACATGGGTGAGAAAAAACCGGATACCCTTTCATAGGCCCCACGTTTGCTCAATTCATCCGCATCACCCCTTGCCGTGATGGGGGTATCTCTCATTGTCTTTGCTTCTTTTTGAGCGCTCTCTCGAAAGAAGTTTGATTGCACGTTTGGCTGACGTTGTGGTCCTGCCTTGTAAATCAAAGCTTCATCTTTACCTTTATCCCACTTGAAAAAGCTTAGAGTACTCTTTGGTCTTGACAAAGAATTTTTTGTTTTGAATGTCTCGTAAGGGTTTGATGACGTCCCTTCGTTACTTTTGAATTGCAGATTCTTTGCCAATGCTGCTGCAAACTTCCGCTTCTTGAGAAAGAACCAAATGAGGACAATGACCGTGCATACACCCAACACAGCCATAGGAATTCCGACAGCTAAGCCAATTGCTGATGAAGAACTAGATATTTTCAATGGTGATATTTCGCTTTCTGAAGGGCGCGAGGTGGGTGTTATAGTAGTACGAGAGGTGGTGCTTGTCAGAGATGTGCTTGCTGAGGAAGATTTGGCCAAAGCATTTCCTGAAAATGTGGAATCTAATGTGACTGTTGAAGTTGACAAAATGGTGCTAGTTGTGGTCAATCTTGGAGACACCGGCTTGAGCGATGTAAGCACTAGAGTGCTAGTCATCACATTGACTATAGTAAATAAATCATCGATGGATTGGGACATGATTTTTTTCTTCTTTCTTTTTGCAGCAATTTGAAGATTTTTTGTTTAGGAAGACATTGAATCAGTACTAGGCAGCGCCTATTTATACAATATGAAGATGTTCTAGAAGGAGCTTTAGATGGTAGTACAGTATGGAGTACTTCGAGCTAATTGTTTCATATTTCAAACAGCGTTTCAAAACGGTTGCAAAGATTCACACTTTGAGTGTTTCAAATATTTGTGTGGCAGAAAAAAATACGAGTAACAAATTTACGAGTTTTTGGAGCGGATCTATGTTTGTATTGTAAACTATACCGTTTCTACCTGGGGTCTATTGTACATTGGAATTATCATGTCAAGGTCGTCAAAGATGAGCGGCTTGTGAGGATTGTCTGAGAATACGCTGGGGAAGTATTTGTGGTAAATTCCGAGAGCAATCGAAATACCCAAGGTACCTCCAATAACAATGTCACTGAAATGATGTCTGTAATCTTGGGTTCTGCTAAGGGAAATATAAATAGCACCCAAAACAGGTAAGACGACAAGAATTAACTTGTAAACTGGGGTGCTTCTTTGGGTGACCTTGAATTGCCCTGATAACCATAATGTTAAGTACAAGAGTCCTGAGAATGAAATGGATGCGTGTCCAGATGGAGTGGAGCGCATCCCATCAGTTAATAATCTATCTCCCAATGGGGCAGTGCAAACGTCAACGCCAACTAACGCGACCGGATCTGTACCTTTCACTGGACCGCATCTTGCTAAGAAGTCTGGTCTCGGTCTTGCAATCCAATTCTTGAGGATATCGGTGAACACTCCATCAATCGTTATTGCCAACGCCAAACCTAAGATGGAAATCTGTAAAAATTGCAAATGTTCCACGTAAGATTTCTTCAACTTGTTTTGTAAATAGAATGAGGTGATGGTGATTACAGTTAAGGGTCCAAAAAATGCAATAAAAAGACATTGCACTCCTGAAACTCTCTCAATATCTGCAAACGGATGTTGGATGTTTGGGTCCGATAATGAGAACTGTCTATTGAATGGCTTTATGTGTTCAGCCACACCAAAGAAGAAGATGAAGAGCCCAAATGCAAGAACCCAATCGGATACATTCCTCTTGATTGCATCATTCTTAATAAACTGAAGGTTCATATTGTTGACTCTTTTGGTACTATTGTTGGGTGACAGCTTACCTTTTTAGCAAGCGAAAGAATTTTTTATATGTGTTGCTCGGAACATTAAAAAAAATCGCAGGATCGTTTCAGCCTACTGACAACAGTAAGGGTTCTTTTACCTGCAAGTGAAACACCGGGTTTAGCTTAATTTTATTTCTTTTTTTTTTTTTTGATTTGCTAATAGATTAATTAATTAATTTTTACTACGATTTCACATGGTCCTGTAACATGTTCTTTTTCATAATCTATATATTAAGCTCAAATAATAATAAGGTAAAGTGCTAACAAAAGTATGCAAACCGATTAGGAAGTAGGTGTGGAGACCTCGTTTCTGTTTTCAGTTTCCCCACACTAACAACAAAGTTTCGCGCAACGGATCCTGAAAACACATTATTGAAATTCAAATCTAAAAGGATTTATCAATATAATGTCTATTATAGGTTCCAAGAGCACAGATTGAATCTGCTCTTTAGTCTCTTCGTCAGAATCAATTCTTTTGTAGTTTTTCTATTAGAATAGAATTGAAAGTTAACTTTTGTATTTTACTCTTTTTTCGTTCTCAACTTCTCTGCCTGTTTTATCTCTTCTCCAAAGATATCCAATTGTTCCTTCGTTTATGAATTATCGCCGAATGGGTTGAAATTGGGCAAAATTGACTGTTGTGAGATCAGCCCCAGTCTACTGGATTGGCCCACTTCTTTGGGAATTTGTTGATGATGTTGAGGCTGCTGCTTTGGGAGTGTTTGATCGCCGGTTTGGCTCTGCGGCCGAGCATCAGCATTCGCCTTGCCTTGATTTCCCTTGGGGATAAACGATAATACTGTCAGTGGTGAACTAGGCACAGGGTTATTGTTATTGAATCCATAAAATTTCCCCTTGATTTCGTTGTTCAAATGTAAGATCAAATTTTGCAAGTTTGCCGAATGGAAGTAGTTAGGTGTTGATAAGTTTTGGAATTCATTGATGGAGAATTTCAAAATCTGTTCATTGGAAAGTTCGTATTCGCTTGGAGTACGTTCAGTTATGATCACGTCCCCATCATAGCTAGTGCTTCCATTCTCTTGAGTAATGTAAAGGCCAGGTTTATCAAATGGCAAAACAGCACATAACCAGATTCTGGTCTTGTAAATTTTAAACAATTCCTTAATTAAACCTCTGAAATCAATTCTTTTGAATCCAGCAAAGTAGTAGAAAATCAACTTTTTGAAATCTGATTGATATTCAACGTTGATCAACTCTAAATCGTGCTGTAAGTTTAATTCCCTGATCTTGTTTAAACAAGTAATGAAGGCTTTTTTCTCCTCCAAGAATTTCCCGCTGAGTTTGTGAACCTCCTTAGGCGTAGCAAATCTCAATACTTGCTTAGTAGGTAACGTAATGATGAATTCGTTGTCTTCGTTCGAATGCGTGTTTATGATTTGAGATGCATTGAGAGACGTAGAATGGGTTCCACCTGAGATCTTCTTACCACGTGTATTTCCACCAGTAGCCTGTGCATTGCCATCCATAATTGTCAAGGACTTCAAGTGTTCCAATTTCTTCAAGAAATTGAACAAGATTGCAGTATTCAAATCTATCAACGGTTCAAGTATCATTACAAGATCTTTACCTCTATCACCATCAACTATAACTAAGTCAGATTTTTGTAAAAATATGTTTGAGTTGTTAGGGTAGGATAACAAGTCAAACTTCCCGTTTTTGTTAATAACTAAGCATAAAGTCTTGTGGTTAAAGGTTAGATTGTTCAAGTTTTTGATGAAGGTTATCAATTTTATAATGGTTGGTTGTTGAAGCAATAGGTAGAGGTCTTTCAACATTTGGTCCGTTTGCTGAGGATTTTGGAAATACTTAATCGCCTTCATGTAAAGAAACTTAAGATCTGGAGAAGCAATTATGTAATGATCCTGAAGTATAAGACCATTTTCTAACTTTATTGGGATTGAAGCGTTTTGTTGTTGATATGGATTATTAGCAGACGGATTGTTCAAGGTGTTTCCCGGAAGCTGAGAGGCGTTTAAAGCTGACTTTGGATTTTGTTGCTGAGTGTGCTGGGAAGCTTGAGGAAGGTGGGAGCCAGGGTTTGCTGCATTGACAGAATGTGGACCTCCAGCCTGTGTTGGAAGTGGTTGTGGTGGTTGTTCTTGTGCATGGGGCTGCAGAAGATGGGCAGGGGTTGGATTTTGGTTTTGATTCTGAGGTGGGAGGTGTTGTTGATGTTGGTTTGGGTTTTGTTGAAGGTGCTGCTGGTACACAAACTGGGGCAAGAATTGATTTGTTTGGAAATCTGCTAATTGTGACGGTCTTCTGGCCTGGAAATCGTTAAAGTTTGCATTAAGGTTAAAGTTGCCAAAGGAATCGTTGAGTGATTCAATGTTCAAGTTATAGTTGTTCATGGCAGCAAAGGCAGCCAAATTGTTCGAGGGCTTATTAGTGTTTTTGGAAGCGTTCAGGTGCATACCTGCGTGCTGACTTGAGGCGTTGTGGTTACCAGAGTTGCCTGGGAGGTTTGGATTCTCGTCGGTAGCTCTGGTGAATGACTCCGCTGCGTACGACGGCCTACGGGAAGAGATAGTTCCGATACCTCCTTGGAGTTCCGATGGAAGCACAAACAGGTTCTCTTGCGCAAATGGATGGTGGAACCTACTGGTTTGCTGGTTGGATAAGATAGAGCCGTCAATTGGGCCAGAATGAGGGGACTGACCAGCACTTGGGGATACTTGAGTTTGCTGCTGTTGTTGTTGCTGATGTTGGTGTTGGGTGTGGTGCTGTGGCTGCTGCAGTTGTTGATGTGATTGTGAAGGAGGCTGCCCGTCGACTGTTTGATTGAACAAAATGTCCTTGAACTGGCTCTTTGAATCCATCAAAGGGAAGTTGTAAGACATCTTTGATTATCTTTTTGCGTCGACTATGTCAAAAATGGGGTTTGCTAAAAATGATCAAATATAGCCTCGAGTGACAATATACTAAGCAATATTAAAAGAATAAATAGTTGGTATTCGGTATTTCTATAATCTATCAAAGTCCCCTGAAGTAATACTAAATATTGTGAAATTATAATTGAAGAAAAATAATAAAAGTATTCAAAAGAAAACGAACTCTAAAAAATGGGGTGGTCAACTTTTTTTTTTTTTTAACGCAATTAAATACGTATATACTTCTTTCCTTTATTTATTTATATAGATATTTTTTCTCGTTGTCTCACGTTTTTTGTGTTCGTTTCTCGTTCAAATCAATTTCTATGTAGTGTAGCGAGGCCACTGGAAACCGCAATGAGGCTATTCGCTTGCTGTGAGAATGAAAAGGAGGTCTCTAACTTTCGAATTGAAGAAGAAAACGTTATACGATGATGATTTGAAGCAGGAACAATTGTTACAAAGAATTTAGTAAGGAATTTCCAAGAAAGAATCGACCTCCTCCCTCTGAAAAATTACCGTTCCTTGAGATTCAGTCTATTTTTTTTTTTAGCTTTGCGCCTTTTTGCGAATATGGGGAATAAAGAGAAGACGACCAAATATGCATAAACCTCCATATAAAAAAAAAAAAAGTATAAAAATAAAATCTCCGCGACTAGCAGTGCAAAATATGGAGAGAAATGCACATGTTTGCAACGTCAGGATTAAGCTTCTGGGGTAGGTAGTGCAGTAAGAAATACCGAGTTTATTTTACTACTTTGAGGTACAATTAAGGTACCTGTACAGGAACCTTCACATTAGACAGAGAAGCATACAAGGGATGCGCTGAGTTGAATGAAGAAGTCAATGCTTGGTAAAATATTAGACGTTGTGTGCTTGGCTTCACCAAGACTCACTAATTAGCTGAGAAACGTTGAGAAAATTCGATCACGTGAATTCGATACTGGGTTCAAAATCGATATTCGGTGTATAACCCGAACAAGGAAAGAGCAATATGGGCCAAGATGAAAATAGCTCGGTCAATTCAGGGTACTACAACTAGAGTGAAAAATAGAATATCTGTATGTGCAAAAGCACCTCCCAAAATCTTTACACAGAATTGAAATGAATGATCATGAACCTACAACTAATTTAAGGTTACCAGAACACTACTAAAAAAAAAAGAAAAGAAAATCAAAAATTGGACAATATGACAAGAGATGATACTTGACAATATACCTCCAACTTTTAATTACAAAAGCGTAGGGAATTGGAGCAATTCGTACCACCCCTGAGTGGGAATTGTATGTGATATTCTCAATTTCCCCACATTTCTTATTCTCAATGATTTTTTTTTTTTTTTTCGTTCATCAGCGCTAAATTTTCTAGCAGCAGTTCGGATTTCTTTATGAATATTTTTTATCTAGCCCTCCCTCAGTTCTGTGTAACGATAAGAGATATGATTAGAAAAATAAACACGAATTCCCCTCAAAACCAATTACAGATTCTCCAGTTCCCAGCAAAAAAACACCACACACGATAAGGAGCGATGAGGATGCTTCCAATGGTTATTACAACTAATTTCTTTCAAAACTTTTATTTATTTACGTATTGAACTAGTTACTGGCTAACTCCTTTGTACAACATTCTCCTGAGAAAACAAAATGCTTTTTCCACTCTCATTCTGAGATAGAGGGAAAAGTGAATAAATCTTAATTGAGTAACACTTCTTATGGCGTAGACTTTCTGGCAAAACCAGTGCTTGCCTTTGGTGGGTAAGGACTGTTTGGGTCTTCAACAGACTCACAAGTGCACCAATTTTCCTTTGGTGTGCTATCCATCACGCTGGCTATGTGACTACCGCAGCCGGTCCATGACTTGTGGTCTAAAAGTTTAGTTAGTTAGTAACGATACTCCAAAAATATGTCAAATTCGAAAATAGGCTTACTGATAGCCGATCGCTCTTTCTCTGATACTTACGGCAAATTGAACAGATTTCTCCTCTACACATTTTGTAATTGTTGATTTGTTATAAGGCTTATAGTAAAAGTGGATTGGTTTTCAATTGAAACTTTTATTTGTTGAAAAACTCACACGATGAAAAGAAAAGAATTCAAAAATTTGACAGAAGTGGTGATTTAAATATGAATTCCATTTAGCCGAACTCTTTCGGAATCTCGATTGCAGCGCTCAAAAAAATCTTGAATCATCAAACCTGATAGCTTAACAAAAAAAAAAATAAATCGGATAAAATAAGGTCATTCGAATGGTTCATACACGCTACTTGACCCTGACCATCAATAACACCGTACACCTATTAGGAGAGCAAACAACGTCATAATTGTAGACCGATAATACTATTGTTCGCAGCGAGTTTGGCAATTTCTTAACGAAGCCAAAAAAAAAAGGAAAAAAAAAAAAAAAATAGGGAGCCTTGGTGCTATCGCATAATAAAAATAGAATATCGCAATAGAAGTACCCTTCACATTCACTTTAGGCAAGCACGCATTGTTGTTCTTGACCAAAGAACATACTTGTTGCCATTATGGCAACATAATCTTACGTGGGGTGTTTCGGCTATCTTCATCCGAGAGTAACTTTAAGGTTGCTTTGTGCCGCAATATATCAACTAAGAAAAATGACAGAGTTAACCCGAAAAAGAAACACTAAAAAAAAAGTGTGTTTATATGTTATGAAAATTGTTCCAGATGAAAAGCTCGGTTCTACAACTGGATTGATCAGCTAACGTACACATTTTCAGTTAAATTTTGTCTTATTATCATTATATTAATACTTTAGACGAATGCTTCTACTTACTACTTTAACAGTGACAAATAGAGGTAAAGCTCCCAATAACGCTTTTGATCTTTACCCCCACTTGCCATTCTTTACTTCCTCTCACACCGAGCAAAATAATGAGTCTTAACAACCTCCTATTTGTTCACGATGAGCTTCAATAACATCACCGTCTTCTAATTCCAATTCTTCAGCAGTACTGTCAGGGGAAACTCTGGTACCATCGATTAAGAATCTCAAGGTATCCATAGTCTTACCTTGTCTCTTACAGAAGGTTTCCATTAATCTTCTCATAGGAGTAGATCTCTTAATCTTGAAGAAGATTTCAGCGGATCCATCAGAAACCTTCAAGTTAATATGAGTCTCGGACTTTTCTTCCTTAGGCTGTTGGCTTTCGTTATCTGACATTGTTGTGTTTGTTGATGTGATTTGATGTAATTATTGAAAATGGAGAGGAGGCCCTTCTTATACCTTTTCGTATTTGTATTCAATTTTCTGTTTGTATCTCTTGTTTTCCTTAAAAAACAGTTCGTGCACGACAAATTTTTGGCCCAGAATGGCAATTGCGGTCCGTTTTCTAGCGAATTTAACGTTTTTCATTCATATTGCACTGTTTCGGGGGCAAATTTTGTGTCCGTGCTTCTTGCCACCGTGCGAAAAATATATTCTGGGCCAATCAGGCTCGAGTATTTGTGGCAAAACAAACAATTTCCTCTTTGAAATAGTTCTCCGACGCTGAACTTTTTTTTGCTGCAAGAGAGCAAGGGGAAAATACTTTTTCGCTAGTGCCGCGCGTCATGTTGTTGCAAAATTGTTTCAAATCTCATCCAGATGTTTCAACTTGATTTCTTTTGGGCTAGTGTTATCGACAGTAAATTGGAACCTAGCTTGAAATGTAGATGTGTTATTATTCTATTTAAACTGACCTGTATCTTTGGACGTAACCTTTTCCTTTTCTACGTCGTTTTAGTTTTAGCACAAAAGTCCCAAGCGTTTTCTTTTGCTACCCAAAATGTTTCGGAGTTATCTCAATCTCGGCGAGATACTCTCGCAATTGTGGGTTAATCAATGGACACTCTTGTTCATTCTCATTGCTCTAAAACTTTACCTATTCAAGATTTCTTTGATTAAGGGGCTCGATGAGGCTTCTTACAAGATAGGGCTAATTTGCAGTGAAGTAACTGAATACAGCTCGCGGATTTCAACATTGCCGACAGCTCTCTCCTCGCTTGCAAATGAAATGGTTGCAATTTCATTGAGTGAGTTATACAAGGAAAGGGTGCATATATGTATTCTCTTGATAGACATTGTAGAATATATGATTATATTTTTTATCGAAATATTCTACGGTACTTTCACCTGCTTACTAACTGCGGTGATGAGCGGAACTGTGGATTTGGCTTTGGACTCTACTACCTCGGTGCTAACTTCAGTCAACCTGACCATTGTTGATCTTACAGGTGAGATACAACTGAGCCTAAGTGGCCTCTCAGCAACTATCAATGCGTTAATGCTGGTCTATGAAAAAGTTAAATTGTACTTCACAGGCACACGTATTTCAGGGAGTGATTCTGATCAATACTTGAATCACATCAACTTGACAATTTCGCTGCTTCAAAACATCCATATTCCAGGAACAGTAACTGATTCAATTAATCGTGTAAAATCTGAAGTCCCAACGTTCTCAACAAACTCAACTACTGCATTCATTGAACGAGAATTTGACCTGATTAAACTCAAAATATCTCAACTTGATTCAGGAAATATAACCTCACCTGAAATGCTCACTATGTTTAATCAAAATCTTCAATTCCAGGCGCCATCACAGCAATTTGAGAAATCGATTCAGAAATTTGCAAATACGCTAAACAAGTGTTCCAACTGGATCTTAATTACCTTGTTAGTCTTGGCTATGTTGGGAATACTTCCAGTTGTCTTTGTGGAATGGCGGAAATGGATAAACTTGAACCGTTTGTCCAGGGAGCTTCATGAGTGTCAGCAATTGAAAGATGATGACTACTTTATTGGAGTAATGATAACTCTCAACAACTACAAGCACCATTTGCTTTTTTCTTTCTTCAGCTGCATAAATCTTTCTCCTTCACTTCAGTGGTTATTCTCTTACATTTTTTCAGGAAGGGCCACAATCATTTTGTTGCTTGGACTCGGGGCATTCATATCTGTGGCTGCACAATACTTGCTATTGCATATTCTCTCATTAGAAGTAGAGCATTTGAAGCACAACTTTCCAAACACGGTGATGCCAGATATTGACACGGAAATCAAAGCAATGGCATCCAATTGGACAAATAGGATGAATGATTTATTAGCCATGGAAGAAAAGAATTTGAATAATGAGCTCTTCGGGTGGGTTCAGAAAACTAGTCTGTCACTTAATGGTACTGTGAATTCGGTTTTGACAGACTTGTCCGCTGGCTTGTCAATATTCAACAACACTTTCTTCTATGCCCCGATGCAGACTGTGGTTTACTGTACAGTTGGAAGGAAACTCGAAAGGATTCAAAGTGGCATAAACTTTGTACATAAGGCTGCAGAAATATCACTACCCAGAGTGAATGAGACTTTGATTTTGAGTAACATGAATACATTCTGGAACCGTTCAGCAGATCCGTCAACTATGAATTCGCTTTCTTTAAAAAGCGAAATAGGAACTGCCCTAGATCTGGTCACTTCTGGATATGAAAAATCTCTAAAAATCGAACTCTACATAGCTAGTGGTATACTTGTGTTATGGGCCATTTTGGTCATAACAGGAGTGCTAATTATGTGCATTAGGAATGGTGTATTTCCAAATCGGGAAAGTGAGAAAGTGCTGCAACATTTTGATTTTTCTGCGAAAGGCGAAAAATGCAACCAAAATATTATTTTGCACCCAAATATCAAAGATATTAGTAGTCCGCGACCACTAACGAATGAAGAGAAAAAAGCTTATGGATATCCACACATTGATCCGTATAAGAAGTATGACTGCAACGGTAATGATTATAATGAGGCCGCACTTTCCTCAAGTAGTCTCTACAGCCACGGAAGCACATTAAGAATGCCCTTAGATTCAAGTGAGAATCTGCAGTACTGACTAAAGTTATATCTATTTAATTAAACAACTGTTTAGTCTATATCAATCTAAAAATACACGCATGGAATATACCTTAACAACTATCATAGCAAAGGCTACTTCATGTAACTACTCCTGAACACTTAGTTATTTCTTCTTTGGAGCTGGCTTCTTCCAGTAGTATTGCTTATGTGTTCTTCTACAGGATCTCAACCCTCCGTGACCCTTAATGCTAGCGACCAATTTTGGTCTCTCGTTATCATCATCTTCCTCTGGTTGGTAGTAATATTCTTCCTCTAATGGCTTACCAGCAGCATCTTTCCCCTCTCTGTAAATGACACCTACTGGTTTTAAGTTGTGTAATATCACTCTCATTTGTTCTAATGTCAAATGTGAAGTTAATGCACTGATGGTGTTTAAAAATGATGCTGGAGTGGAAGACAATCTTGAAAATGCCAAGTGATTAAGCAAGACGTTATTGATTTCTGAGATATTTGTCAATGATTCAATGCAAGACTGATCAAAAACCTCAGGTTCTGGCAGTGGGTGAAGCTTCCTCTTCTTCATAGTCTTGTGTGGTTCATTGGAAGCATGCTTTTTGAGTTGAGCCTCTATAACGTTGAGCGAGTTTGTGACGTCTCTCAATGGAGTGACCAAAGGTCTCATTGGTGATTCGTTGACGTCCTTGTCATTATCATTATCATTATCGTGCTCATTTTCGGAGTATATTTCAAACTTCAAATCAGACTTATCGATAAACGAATAAGAAGGTGTAGGCTCCTCTGAAGTAGCTCTAACATTAAGTTTGGCAGGCGTGAGTGGGGTTGGAGCAAGAGTTGAATTAGGTTTGATCGGTGTCGAAAGGAGGCTAGTGGCACCTGATTTAATAGGCGTTGAATGAAGGTTGAAGTCGGTTACCTCTGGCGATTTTTGCTTGAATGGTAAGGTTGTGGCGTTCTTTTTCTTTGCAAGATTGTCGTCCTGTACCTTTGTTTCTTGGGTGGCTATCTTAGGCTCCTCGTTATGTTGGGCACTTGGGGCCTCAACCTTATCCAAAACTACTCTTGGTTTCAAAACAGGAAGCTCGTCATCAGTCACATCTTCCTCGTCTTCCTTAGGGTTCAAAAGCATAACATTGTCTCTGACTTGGATCAAAATATTGTCAAGCTTTGGCAAAGTTACTCTCTCATTCCTGTTAACAAAAAATTCTGTATGGTTTGCATCCAAACGAATAGTGCGAGGTGTGACCTTTAAACCCAACTCTTTTAAATCTTTGAAAGATAGAGATTGATTAGCGCTCTTTGCCTCCATCAACATGTAATCATTGGATTTGTCTGTTCCATATACCAAACAAGCTTTAGGTATTCTCATTCCGAACCCACTAAAACCTAAACATTCTATAGCGATGTTATCACCTTCAGCGCTAATGCCAAGGTGGGTTCTAGACACTGTTCTATCAGAAGTCTTGAAGTGGTAGTCACAAGATTTCGAAGATCTTCCGACTAAAATAGTACTGCCAGTCTTTTCAAAGTTCAAGGGGACTCGTAAGACATTAGCATCAGGATCCAAAACATTAAAGTCTCTGTTAATTCTAACTCTATTTGTGCTTTTATTGGTGCTATTTCTGTCGTTAACAAGCTTGTTACTCTTAGACAGCGCCACTGAATCTAACTGAAATGAAACATTCTTCTTGCTTGGTATTGGCTTGTGGGCAAGGTCAACAGCCGATGATTCACCTCTGATTGGGGAGGATGATCTTCCTGTGGTTGAAGAAGGGTTGGGGGTTGGAAAGTGTCTACTCTTTAGTTGTCTGTCCAAAACGGATGCCTTGTCAAGTTTTTGTACTGCAAATGGATCCGAATCTATGTTGTGCTCATTGCCACCCAATAATGGGGACGAAGGAGGGAATTGGTAGTTTGACATAAGCGTTTACTGTGTACACTTTGATTTAACCAGAACAAGAAAATTCACAGTAAAAATCAGAAGTGCTAGTAGTAGTATTAATTAACTTCCAGCCTTTGAAACTTGTTGTTATTTTATTTTGAGCTTGTTGTATTATTTTGCCATTCCCTTTAATTTTTAGCATCACGCATATCACGCTCTTAAAAATGCTCTCCGTCACTACTTGCTTTGTTTATCGCGGCTTGTTTATGTTATTTGTTTATATTTTGTTGCGCAATACGCGTAATGTGAGCGTCAAGGTTAGATCCATAAAGTACTCCACGAACGATCGTCAGAAAATTATATGCAAACTTTCTTTCCTGAGGGCTTCCAGCCCTACTCTCTCACGTTTTTTATTTTTCGTGGACTGTTCATTAGCAAACACTTGGTTCGCGCACTCCATACTAATTTGACCACTCTCACAATAGCGAAAAAGGAAAATTTTTAGTACGGTGAGAGCTTTCCCCAGTGCTCATACCATTCCACAAAACCTCTCCCTGTACCGAATTCTTTCAAACTTTCGCACAGTCAGAAGAAAAGTGAAAATTTTTAGATATTTGTTTAAAGTACTATTTCTGTTACTATCATAGCAATTAAACAATGTCCAGTATGTAATAACAGGGTATAATATTGTAATAAGGGAACAGATTATGGAAGACCACATATATGACCATCACGAAGAGGCGTTAGCTTGAACCACCAATGGCGATATCAACCACACACTGAAAACTACATGGATAGTGATCATCGGAAGAAAAAAAAGTAGCCATCCATAGAATTCATTCATTGACCAGCAAGTTATCCTTATTGGATAAGAATAGATCAGAATACAATACTAGAAGCGTACATCTCAACAAAACAGAAAGAACAAAAGATTTCACTACATTTATTGGAAGATCAATTTGATGGGAGCTACTCATCTACAAAACCCAAGTGGCCTTGTTTGAAATAGAGGGGGAGATACTGAAAGCAAAGCAGTATGAAACTCATCGAACCTTCATCTTTATCTCAAAGACCAATCTTCAATTAAAAAACATATCTGTCCCCATACAATATTATTTTCGATTTTTAGATGAGCAAGAGGGGTAACTCGCTTCCAATGAGAATACTTAAAAACTGAATGTGTACCTTCAATCATGTTCATCTATTCTTCCTATTCACGATTTTCTTTACTAACAAACTTTTATTTTAGAGGGTACTCCATCTTTAGGTAAACGTCACAACAAGTCCCACACCTTGTGTAACAGATGTGGTAAGCGTTCATTCCACATCCAAAAGAAGACCTGTGCTTCATGTGGTTACCCAGCTGCTAAGTTGAGATCTCACAACTGGGCTCTCAAGGCTAAGAGAAGAAGAACTACCGGTACCGGTCGTATGTCTTACCTCAAGCACGTTTCTAGAAGATTCAAGAACGGTTTCCAATCCGGTGAAGCTAAGCCTCAATCTGCTTAAATTAGTTAATAATATAGTAAAATAAAAGGTCATATTATATAAAACACTTGCCTACGAAAGTAGAGCTTTTGAGCCAGCTTGCTAAGCACTACTTAACATACTACGCTGTAATAGAAACCTCATTGGCGTTCATGTTTTTAGTGGGATTGAGGGTATATTCATTTTCTATTGTACCAAATCCATCTCATCGAAATTAGTTTCCTCTTCAGAATGTGGATCTTCAAAATTCATGTTGAAGAACAAGTTGTCCGCCTCTTCATGCGTAACACAGAGATCTAGTATCTCTCTAGCTAACTCAATAGTTTCTTCTTCATATGGAAATTCTAACCCATTGGCATACTGACTTTCAATATCCGCAATAAATCTTCCGTCTTCCTTTCCAGCACTGCTGTTCTGGTCCATTTGATCTATATGGTTCAATTGTTTTGCTCTTATCTCACACCACCTATTAAATATAGTTAAATTGAAGTTCTTATCATTGTTACGGATTCCAACCAAAATCTCGTGGGCATCTTTCGATAAAGAGTTTGAACCAAACGCAATCCTCAGTAAAGTGACAAAGATTTCGTAAATCGTTTCCGGATAGACTAAGGAGCTGATCCCGCCCTTGTTCTCGGAGGAAATATAATGCAAAATTCTAACCATAATTGCAATGATCTGAGTTCTGAAATGAACATTTTTGGATCTAGGCGACTTTAAGATGTTCGATTGTTCATACCCGATGGTTCTGACTATAGACTTGATATGGTCTTTTAGCTGCAATGACGCTATATTCGAGGTTGTAACTATGAAATGATCTAGCAAAGTAGCAACTCTGATCCTTAACGCCAACAAATGAGTCTGGTGGTGCGAATGAAGCTCATAACTGAGCTTGTTCACGACACCTTGACCACCTTCTTCAAATATATCCTCTTTCTGCACTCTTTCACTTACCAAATCAAATGGTATGGGACAGGGTACTGATATCATTGCTAACCCAATGGGAGTTTCCTTAACCGGAACCACAGATTCAACCTTTTTCATGTCGATGTTATTCCCTAGAATTCTATTTAAACCAAAGAACATAAAGTCATCTTTCAAAGGGATATCAATTAAAAGAACTTTGAGTAATGAGTTGAATATTGAGTTCAACCGAGAGGAGTCAATCTTGTAGAACGCAAACGATTCTTCGGTGATGGAAGACATCAAAATTTCAACCATGTTGTATACTAAATTTATTTGACTCGTATTCTTGTACCGCTCAGTATTTTCAGGTAAACATCGCTTGATTAACTCAGGCGATATAATATCATCTCGATAATTATTAGAAAGGCTAGGTGTCCAGAGTTCCTCAATAAAAGCGTGCCCATGCAAGGTACTTATGGTGGCCAATTTCTCCACAATATCTACCGAACAAAGTAAAGTGAACTTCTCTAGAATCAATACTTGATCAGGTACGTCATGGTAAACATTGATGTAGTCTTCTTGATTCTGAGCTTCTTCTAGAATGAAGAGGAAGTCTATCGATACGTTACAGATTGATCTCAATAACGTATGTATCGTCTCTTTCACAACTGCAGCGGGCCTGAAAACTATTGCAGCGTATATCATCGACAACAAAAAGGGCACCGAAACTATAAATTTTTCTTTTATCAAAATTTCAACTAGTTTCACCAACGTCAACGAGAATTCAGTGACAAGGTCATCTAATCTCAAATTCTTCTTTGCCATGAGGAAAGAAACTATCGAGTTGGATATCGAGTTCTTTCTTTCGATTTTCAAAGAATTGATGACAATGTTTGACTCAGCGTAGATTTTGCTCAAGATCGATAGCGACGTTCTTTGAGCGCCGTTTATGCAATAATTCCAGATATGTTCAATGAAAAGAGACGAATCGTTTGGAATTCGTATGAGCTTCTGCCCTGTTTTAGGAGCAGAAGCAGCTAATGTAGGTGGGAAAGTACCAATATGGATGCCGGAAGGCGTACTTTTTGCAAAATACTCACTTGATGACGCCGATGAAGACGTCGGAGTTGAATTGGAATACTTCTTAATACCATGAGCATCCACCTCCTCTAGCTCTCTGACTTTTCTTCTTTTGTGTGACGTACCCTTCAATTCATTATTAAGGAATTTCTTCTCGTCTTCCAATTTCTCGACAGCATTCTGCAATGCCTTTATCTGCTCTTCATTCTGCCTTTGTAAAGAAAGCTGAGAGTCTTTCAATTTTGTCAACTCTTGTTGTCGTATGTTTTGGAGGTTCTGGTACTTCTCTCTCAATATTGCGATTTCTCCGTCTGCCCTATATAACTGAGCCTGTATGTTTTTATCTATACCAATGCTACTGCCAGCAGGAGCAGGGGTAGCCGATCCTACAGCAGGGGCAAGAGCGTTATTAGGTGCATTGTTAGTGATTGATCGACCAGTGCTTGCCGTTGATGGGGCCTGAGGAGTAGTCAAGTTTACTCTCAAGGACTGAGACTTGTTTGTACTCAAAGCAAGCAAGAAATCGTCGTCGTCATCGTCAAAATCATTATCTGAAGACAGCATTTTCTATGCATTATATATCATAATATTCTATTCAATTCTAAGCTAAAGTATCCACAGCCAGATGATAGCGTTAAATCCGTTGCAACAGTATTTAATCATAATAATAACGATACGCGGTATGCAGGAACACAGATTTTTCCTCAGCTGAAAAAAAAAAAATTCAATGAGCTTAAAAAAATGCTACATTGAGCCATCTTGATATTTTCTAAGGCCATTGAATACATACAACTTCACCTTTTCGTTGTCTTTCTATTGCTATTAGTATAATAGATATCAGTAGAACGTTTTAGGGAGTGTTTTCTTTCAGCTGTAAATATAATAATAATAATAGACCTAGATGTCAGGAATAGAAGAAACTGCTAAGAAGCCAGCTGCTTCTACTCCAGCAACTGCAGCTGCTTCAGCCAAGACCACAGCTACCCTCGTTCCAGTTCAGCCAACAGCAATCTCATCCAAGGACAAAGACACTAAGAGATTGGTTGTAGTATTATCCCAAGCATGTCTTGAAACACATAAGATGAGCTCCAGTGGTGGACCAGGTGGAGATAAATATGCATTATTAAACTGTGACGACCATCAAGGTTTATTGAGGAAGATGGGAAGAGATATCGCAGAGGCAAGACCAGACATCACACATCAATGTCTCTTGACCTTATTGGACTCTCCGATCAACAAAGCAGGTAAGCTTCAAGTTTATATCCAAACCGCAAGAGGTGTATTGATAGAAGTCAACCCTAGTGTAAGAATCCCAAGAACATTCAAGAGATTTTCTGGCCTTATGGTTCAGCTCTTGCACAAGTTGAGTATCCGCTCAGTAAATTCCGAAGAGAAATTATTGAAAGTCATCAAGAATCCAATCACTGACCACTTGCCTACTAAATGTAGAAAGATTACACTTTCATTTGATGCTGAAGTTAGAAGAGTACAGGATTATGTTTCTACTTTAGACGACGATGAAAGCATATGTGTTTTCGTTGGTGCCATGGCAAGAGGTAAGGACAACTTTGCTGATGAATACGTGGATGAAAAGATCGGTCTCTCCGACTACCCATTATCAGCATCTGTTGCATGCTCTAAGTTTTGCCATGGCTGTGAAGATGTTTGGGGAATTTATTAGCATTTATTGTAAGAATATAGTATGATTAATTAGTGAACAAATAGACAATTTAAATAATCTTTGCTAGTGTATTCCGTATTCAATATTTTGCTCTGAGGTGGTGTATTATGGTCGTTTTTCGATGCAGCGCATTTACTGAAAAAATTGGATTTCGCTTTTGCACCCATACTGCGATATTTGTGTTTCTTCACAGCTGCAGAATGCACCCACTTGAAGAGTTTCTGCTGTTGATCTCTTCTAAAGTTCTCTTTCTTTCCGTCTCTTAAATCTTTTCATTTCTGGATTTCTTGGTGATTAGCTAAGTCTCTTGTTGCTGAAAATAGCTGTCCATCTCGCTCTTTCGTTCTTTTTTGCAGCAATTCAGTAGTACCAATGTCTCACATTTTTCAAGCCGGCGCTGTTCGTGGGTTAACAAATGCTCTTACTGCTGGTACTTTTGTCTTAGAACACTTGGGTGCTAAAGATTTACTTGACTTGCATATTTCGGCTGCTACAGTTGCTCCACTTTCGGCTTATCCAACTGCTTTCTACGTACGTCAAGATAGACATGACAGAAACAAAAAAGTCAAAATCTTTGGCAGCAAAGGAATCCAGCTTTACACTATTGAAAGACTTTCTGCCTTCCATCCGGTCTGGACTATGTTAACTTTCCCACAAAGAAAGGAGGTAGCTACCATTAATGTTGGTTGGACCAATAGATCTGTTGACTTTCACAATAAGCCAGGAATGAGCCATCGTGACATCTCTGTTGACTTTGGTTTCAATGGTCGCTATAGAAGCTTCTACACCACAGATGGCTGCAAGTATTCTTGGGCAAGAGGTTCGAAGTTCTTGGAAAAAGTCTCTAATCCCAACGGTGGCGTTGAAGAAGTTAGACAGAGAGTAGCCAAAGTCAAACTTATGAGGCAGTTCAAACTAGACTTTGAAGTGTTAGTTGACGAAGAGCTGATTGATAGAGAGGTTGCATTGTCAACTGCGTTTGTCTCTATGTTGACGCAATGGGGTATTGGCGATGTTACAGACTCTGTTGGTCCTACTTTCATTCCAGAGAAACCTGAATCCACAGAAACAGAAGTCGAAAATAAAGTTGTTTTAGTAATTAAAGGTGATGAAGACAGCGAAATTACAATTGAGACCTGAAAAACACCATGGGACTATAAATTGTATATACATATTTGCGTTCAATTATGTCAATTTAAGGAAGAAAAAAATGTTTAGTAAACGTATTTAGGTGCAAATTTCTACGACGGGTGTTACACGTTAGCGTTCGTCTTTCTTGGCTCTGGACCTTTACTAATGAATTAAATTAGGTGTACATCAATTGTTTATAATAATATACAAAAATCTATAAAGTCCATTATTGATCCATAACTCCTTCCTTTCTCAACACTTTCTCAATTTCTTTAAATAAGGTATCAGTTGTGACCTTAGAACCCTTAACACGAGCACAAACAATCTCAGACTTTTGGTTGAAGTCAGTAGAATTGATCTTTATTCTAAACTTACAGCTCTTCAAATTGAATGCGTTATTAGACGAAATCCCTCCAGTGATGTTGTAGCCAACAGTATCATTCTTGAGTCCCTTCAAACCAAAATTTGACCAAGAATTTAACAACGCAAATAAGGCAGTGTCCATTTCTTGCTTTGGCAAGATAGTCTTGAATTTACGAACCTCTGATTCGATACTAGCTTCTTCGTGATTTCCTGATAGCCACCTGAAAAAGGAATTACTTGGCTTTCTAGCTGTGTCCGCAGAAGGAGCTCTAGAATTAACCGGAGACGGTAACTGATTGTTTTCATCCATGGTTTTCTTGGTTCCCCAAGATAACTTTCTGAAGATAGAACCTCCCTTCTTTCTGTTGTTCGTATCTTGAATTGAACTTCCGACAGAGGGCTTATTAGTAGTATCTACCAATGGTTTCTTGCCGTATGGTGCAGTTGGAGGGATGGTTTCATTTGGTTGACCAGTCTTAGGTTTGCGAACCTTTGGATAGAGATCAGACTTAGGCTGGTTGGTGGCCGGTGCTTTTCTGTCATTAGTTTGCTCGTCCTTTTCAGGTCCAAGGTTTGGTATTAACATCGAGGCAGCATTTGGTTGCATTGACTTGATCTTGCTCCTTTCATTCTCATTTGCAATTGCTTTGGCCGATTTCTTGACAGAGCTTGTATGTTCAGGAAGCTTGATATTGTCAAATAAGTCCTCCTCTGAGTCTTCATCATCGTACACACCGCCATGTGGGTCGTCATTATCTGATGCAAATGTGTCATCTGCATCATTATTGAATTCATCGGAGTGTACGCCATCCTTTTTGCCATTGTCTTTATTAGGTCTTGAATTACCCTTTGGTAAGCTAGGTAATTCAGAAACTGGTCTATTCTTTGTGTTTCCATTTCCATTGTTGAATTTGGAATACCTTCTACTGTTAGCATAATATGATGCACGTTTTGTTGCAAGATCGTCGAAGTCCATGACATCTTCACCCGTAGGTTGTTCATTATTTTCCTCAGCTTCTGATAAGCCAGCCCTATCTAAACGATCAGCAAAACTTGTTCTTAAGCCAAGTTTTTGATTCTTCTTTTCATCCTTCAAGATGGAATTAAGGTCTTGGTAGGATTCTTTGGTAGAGTACATAGTTAAAACAGAAAGACGTTTGTTCGAATTGGTGAAATTTCTCGATTTCCTAGTGACATTTGGTATCTTCACATTGCCAATTAAGGTTGAAGGTTCTCTAGGGGCAGCTTCTACAGCCTTGCCGTTCTCACCATTCTCCAACATACTATGAATGTTGAGTTGAGAGTTAAGAAGCTTCGACTTTCTGATTTCAGTCATGTATTCAGCACTTAAATCACCTTGATCCACGTCAGGCTCGGGTAACTCATAATTTGCTTCCTTGCTGTAGTATTCATCCTTTGAATAACGTCTCTTGTCGAAGTCAACAGAAACCATAGACTGCCTGTTGTTGTATTGTTGACGTTGCTGTTGTTGGCGTTGCAGCTCACGTTGATGTTCACGCTGTTCACGCTGTTCACGCTGTTCCTGAAGTTGCTGACTCTTTCTTGCTTGTTGTTGTTGTCTCTTACTAGCTTCTTTGGCATCCCTGTACTCTGCGTCTAAAGCATCCTTAGCTCTGTTAAGTTCATCATTTTCGTAGGCTGTCCACAAGGGATCAAGACGAGAAACTGGCCTTCTTGTCAAAACTGGCGTAGTTCTTCTGGTGGGTATTGGTTGAGTTGCAGATCTCTTCTTTAATCTTTCAACATCTTCGGCAGTCAAGTTTTCGTTGTCTTCTTGAATGTTAGCTCCTCCTTCGGAAATAGCTCTCAAACCATGAAGTTTTGAGCCTCTCTTTGGTTGAGAAATCGGTTCTGGCTCAACTGTGATATCTTTCTCTGTATTGTTCTCATCTTTGATGAAAATTGACAACTTTTTGGAAGATAAAAGTGATTTTCTCTTTTGTCTCTTCCTTTGCTTTGCCAATTCCTTTCTTGCCTTGATCTCTGCTTCGTGCTTTTTCCTTTCCAATTCCATAATCTTTTCATATTCTCTTGCTTGTCTCTCTTCTTCATCAATCAACTTTTCGTCATCTTCAGTGTAGGTTTCTTGGTTGAAAATCTTATCACATAATGTGGCAAATGTTGCAGAAGTTCTTTTGGTTTGCTTATCCATGTATTCCCAGTCTGTTTCACCTGCCAACTTTGCGTAAGTTGACAATAACTTCATTGTTATGGAATTTCTCTTCAAACCAGTTGTCATAGAAGCTCTAACAGACTTTCTCTTAGAAAGTCTGTTTCTAGAGGCGCTTTCTGTCAAGACAGAATTTCTTTTGTTGCCCTTTTTACTTGGTGAAATATTTGCAGATGCTCCCAATTCCAGGCTGATTTCGTCGACAATAGGATTAGGTTCTCCACTGTTGCCTCCACTTGCTTGAATATTGTTGGCCATATTGAATTTTTGAAGTTCATCTTTAGAAGGTAAAGAAGGTGGGATCGATCCGAGTGAACCATTTTTCTGTGCATTGACAATCTCGTTGTAGATATTTCTTGGGATTGCTGGAGCATTGATACCATCTTCATAAGGGGTAGCTGGATTGAATTTCTTTGGCGAAGTCTTTTTAGGAGACTTTCTGTTTGGTGATCTTCCAGGAGATTGGCTATAAGAAAATCTTTTAGGAGATCTACGTTGTGGTGAAGTTGAATTCTGTTTGAAAGGAGAGTTATGGATACTGGAAGAAGCAGATAATCTACCTGCCCCTGTACCAATTGGGCCATTATTCACGACAGTACTGGTTTTCACACCATTCTTGTACTGGTACAGGATTCTATTTCTTGAGTTAGAAACGCTAATTTGACTTTGTCTCTTTCTTGGTGTACCGGTAGAGCCACTTCTTGGGATATTTCTTCTGCTACCACTCCTCTTCATTGGTGAGTCATTGTTTTGTTGATCATTGAAAGCCATGTCTTCCTGATTGTGTCTGTATCTCATAAGTAACGCATAGAAGGTCTTTTCTGGGTTTGGACCATTTCTTAAAAGACAATTTATGATGTCATCCTGAGATCTATCGTGCCACAATATAGTTAAATTTTGCAAAATTTGCTTATCGATATTCTTGATTGATCCTAATGACTTATAGGCAGTTTCTGGATGTGGCAAGGACTTCACACTGATCAAATCTTCGTTTGGAATAGGGTATTTTGTCAATAACGGATGGTTCAAGATCTTTTCTGTTTGAATTCTCTTCATTGGATCCACCGTCAACATTCTGTTGATCAAGTCCTTTGCTTCTGGTGATAATTCTTCCGCCATTTCAAATGTACCAGCTTGAACTTTCAATAACAAGTTCCTGATATGCTCATCGTCGAATGGTAATCTACCAGTCAATAATGCAAATAATATAACACCACAGGACCAAACATCGGATGCAGCACCATGATACTTTAATCCACTGACAATTTCTGGAGCAGCATAGTGCGGAGAACCGCAAGAAGTTTCCAAGAGCTTACCGTTGCTTTCTAAGGCAGCCATCCCAAAATCAGCCAACTTCACATTTAGGGATGCGTCCAAAAGTAAATTCTCTGGTTTTAAATCTCTATGGCATATACCTAAGGCATGACAATATGCTGTACCCAATACGATTTGTCTGAAGTACTTTATGGCTTCCACTTCTTGTAAAGGTCCTCTTTCGACCAATAAATCGAACAATTCACCGCCTTCGACGTACTCCAAGACCAAGTACAATGCCTTCGAGGTTTCCCAAACATCGTATAATCTCAATACATTTGGGTGGGTTAAGAGTTTCATAATGATAATTTCCCTTTCAATTCCGTAAGGCAAGCCTTGAGCTTCAGCTGCGCCGTTGGCCAGTTTTCTAGGAGGCTCACCTTCATCGGCAAGCTCCAGCTTAGAGACAACCTTGACAGCGGCCTTCTGACCAGTTATGTGATGCGTAGCGAGTAAGACACGTCCGGTGGCACCACGGCCCAATGTCTTTCCCAATTTCCATGGCCCTATTCTCTGTGGATGCGTGTGATATGTGGATGTGGAAAGTAATGACGAGGCCACGGATGGCTGTCTTGAATGATATGACATGATTAATATGGGGATATAGCTAGAATATTATTACCGTCCTTGTAATTGTAACGAAAGAATAGAACGAAATATATAATCAATGATTGTCTATTGAGGGGTTGTGCTGTCTACCTTATTAGAATCTCTCCCTTTTTCTTTATAAAAAAAAAAAAGTAAAGGAAAATTCGACTGATATATTAGTTTGGTATGGAAATAGGTGGCCTATTTCACGGTAGTACTATGACAGGCAGGCGCAGTTACTTCAAAACTGGTGATTTGATGTACGAGATGTACCTAGTAATATAAGTCAGTTACTACCAAGCAGGTCAGTTCAACAGGAAGAAATCAAGTAGTATTGAAAAATTAATGTCACAATTCAAGTTAACAAAAAAAAAAACGTTTTGTATATCAATTTGGAGAAGAAATCTTGAACTACTTTTTTTTTTAACTCTCTCACGTACTTTTTAGGCGACGAACAAACCGTTTTGGGTATAAATTCAATTTATTTTCAAGGCCTTTACGCGTCGCGTTTGCGTTTGTTTCCTAGTCAACACAGGGGTGTACGGGTTTATCCTCACGGTACCTGCCAAAAATTTTTTCGTTTCTTCTTTTTTTAGAGATTCGAGGAGCTCCAATTGAAAGTAGATTTACAAAACGGATGCAGGAGATACTGTGTATTTTGAAAGGAGTCGCTGTTATTATTATTTTTTTTTGTTGTTATTATTGTTTACTGTTGAAGTTGATTCGCTTATAAAACAAAACAGGTGTATTGTTATTGTGTGCCTTACATTAAGAGTGCAAGGTTGGGAGAGAAGAAAAGACACAGACGGCGAAGTAGAGTTCAGTTCCAAAATTGCCAACTCTACATTGGCTGTGCAATTGGTTGTTCCAGATTTTTGACGATACCAAGTAACATGGTCATCACCGACTGAAACACATTAGGATGCCAAATTGGTGGTAACCATAGGCAAAAAAAAAAAAAAAAGAGCACTGGAAAATTTATTTTAACTCATTTAGGTGTGTTAATGTACTACATTTTGACTTTTGACATTCTCGACTAAAATTTTAATTGTCATGTTACGAGCATAATATACTCCGGCTAGGCTAATCGGTGGACACTTGGAAGCACGGCATTAAAATCAATAGTACAATACGGTTTGCTTCGGCCAAGTTGAAAAATGATGTACACCGTACGTTTGAACCGTATTATATGAATTCGCTTAAACTTTGTTCTATTGACTGTCGTTCTATATCTGTCAGGTACTGGAAATGTAGTGTGACAATTTCCAAACGGTCGTACGGTACTCCAAATAATCGCGGTGACGACATATTGTGGGGGATGTTAACACCTATGGACAATATTTGGATATCATCTTTGTATCGACCCCTATAGAAGGCAAATTATCCAATACTCAGTGTCAAATCCCAAGTCTTGAATCCCACCTGGGGCTCGGTATGGCAACCGAGGCAGCTCATTAGAGGTCTCGTTTTGTAGTCCATTCCCCAGCCCTTATACTATGCATTATCTCAAGATTTCTTGAGCTTCTCTATTAATCCTCTATCGTTTCTTTTACTTACAAGCCCATATTTGAGATCAAATCAAGCTGCTTGGTAAGTTCCTGTTCAGCCTTTTTGTTTAGCTCCTTGTTGATAGTATCCCTTTTGAAGTCTGACTTCAACTCTTTCGCATCCAATGCCTTTATCTCTCGCACTGGCTTAATAGTAGACAAAGATGTTCTTATTTCATC
Source organism: Dujonia boleticola (assembly GCA_029581775.1). Taxonomy (NCBI): domain Eukaryota; kingdom Fungi; phylum Ascomycota; class Pichiomycetes; order Serinales; family Debaryomycetaceae; genus Dujonia; species Dujonia boleticola. The sequence continues at coordinate 405,855 of JARGRU010000014.1, read as the reverse complement.
AATCTCATTTATATTGGCATTAAGTTTTTCTATTTTGCTCTTTGTCGATCTAGATTGTGACTTGAGCTTGCTTTTGGAGAGCGATGGTGCCTTACTGTTTTTCTGTATTCCCTTAGCTGAAGTTGATTTGCCTTTAGATGCAGATATGGCTCTAGCACCTGAGTTCTTTTTCGTGGCCATGTTGAGTGGGTTACTATGATTTGTGTGTGTTATTATATTTCTGATTTTGAAAGTGTTACTATAAACCCTTATATTTGCATAATGTTTCTCGTCCAGACCTGCTTGTTGATGGTTGAACGTGTGTGCTGCTAGTAAGCAGCTCACGAAACGATGCTCATCTCAACAGTTGAAGTAACATCAAGATACCGCCTTTGTGTCACTTTTCACCACACAGAAAAAAAAAATTGATGCGATGCCTGAAACCTAAATGTGAATCTTGCGATAGCATAAACCCACACCAAGACATCAGCTAGAGAATATCGGTTATTCTGTTCTGTTCTGTTTGTTCCCATCATCACTAACACCGTGATACCATATTACTGCATTAATACATAAAATAAACCTACATACATAAACAAAATGGTTTCCACTCATAATCGTGACAAACCTTGGGATACTCCAGACATCGACAAATGGAAGCTTGATGAATTCAAACCAGAAGACAACGCTTCCGGGCAATCATTCACAGAGGAATCTTCCTTCATGACCCTATTCCCAAAATACAGAGAACAGTACTTGAAGAGTATATGGAGCGATGTGACGCGAGCATTGGATAAGCATTTCATAAGCTGTCAGCTTGACTTGGTTGAAGGTTCGATGACCGTGAAAACCACAAGAAAGACGTTCGATCCAGCTATGATTTTGAAGGCCAGAGACTTGATCAAATTGTTGGCAAGATCCGTCCCATTCCCTCAAGCTGTTAAGATTTTACAGGACGATATTGCATGTGATGTGATTAAGATCGGGAACTTTGTTACCAACAAGGACAGATTTGTCAAGAGAAGACAGAGATTGGTTGGACCAAACGGGAACACCTTGAAGGCTTTAGAATTATTAACCAAGTGTTATATTTTAGTTCAAGGTAACACTGTGAGTGCTATGGGCCCATTCAAGGGATTGAAGGAAGTAAGAAGAGTGGTTGAAGATTGTATGAGAAACATCCATCCTATTTATTACATCAAGGAGTTAATGATCAAGCAAGAATTGGCCAAGAAGCCTGAGTTAGCAGAGGAAGATTGGTCCAGATTCTTACCAATGTTCAAGAAGAGAAATGTTGCTCGTAAGAAGCCTAAGCAAGAAAAGAAAGAGAAGAAGGTGTACACTCCATTCCCACCACTGCAATTACCACGTAAGATTGATTTACAAATTGAAAGTGGTGAGTATTTCTTGGGTAAAAAGCAAAAGGAGACCAAGAAGTTGGAAGAAAAGCGTGAAAAGCAAGAAGAAACCACAGCAGCTAGAAAGGTTGAGAGAGAGAAGGACTTTGAAGCTCCCGAGGAAGAAGTATACGAGAACAAATTGAAGAAGGAGAAGAAAGATAAGAAGGATAAGAAGGAAAAGAAAGAGAAGAAGGACAAGAAGGAGAAGAAAGAAAAGAAGGAGAAGAAAGATAAAAAGAGATCACGTGATGCAGATGAAGATGATGATGGCTCCAAAAAGAGAGAGAAGAAAAACTAGACGCAGGAAAAACGAGCAGACAATAGAAACAAAGCAAAGCATAGAAATTGAATAAATGAGTATAGGTTTAGCCATAAAATGATATAACAAGACAGGCTTTCTGTAAGTATTGCTAATAAAAGCAAACTTAGATTCGAGTAAGCATCCGCGAGAGTGGTTTTTAGTCCCCTTTCTGTCATTTATGTATACAGTATGTGGTTTAGTTACTCTAGATTCTAGTGTAGCTAAGCAGATTTAGAGTTCCGGCTTCATGTAATGCACATAATTATTTCGCAAAAAAAATTAGCATTTCATGTATTTCTTATTCTTTTTTGAAGCTTGTGCATATTTCAGTTTTAGTAATACAGTCTACTAATCAGCCAGCATGAACTAAGCTAGTAAATTATCATGGCTTTCATGCTCTTTAGTAGATAGCAAGGTGTAACGTCAAGCAAGGTATTCTCCCTTCCCCCCTGGAGCCACTTGGAATCAGGGTTTGTCTACCCTGTTTGATGCCCCCACCACATTGGTAACAGTGAGAGGTGGATGCATCATATTTTATTCGTAAATGCTGCATACTGTTTACACTATTTACTCAAATCAAAATACTGCACCTGTATAGTGGATGTCGAGGACGCTTGGTGGAAAAAAAATATAAACAAGAAGCCGATGTGACTGATGAGGTCTCTCCATTGGGTACACAATTATGGAAATCACGAAGGAGCTCTACTTGCCTATCTAATCTTATCCCAAGCAAAAAGTGTTTATGTTTCCATTCCTAGATATTGTTTCGAAATTGACGGCTAAAAGCATGAATGAATAAAATTAAAAATAAAAGTTAAAATAATAAAGTATTGCGGAATTACCATAACGCACATAATCAAACACAAGGGAAAATTATTTTTTCGGCTGTTTTTCTCATCACATCAATACTGCTTTAAACTTTCGAGCTTTCATCGTTATAGACTATATACTAAGTGCTAGGGGGGTGAATTATCAATACATACAAATACGCACCTATTTGTCAAAGCAGCTGTTATCATCACCTATCGACAAGCAAGTATGTCGCGTCTTGACCTGTTGATATCGTTCATGGACCGATTAGAGTCCAAGTCTTCCTCACTTCTAGATGCATCTCAAAAGACCTCCTTACTCATAAAGCAAGTCAGCAGCTTACACACAAGTATCGAAATAGCAGACTCGACCATCAGTGCATTAAACGAGACCATAGCTTTGAACTACGGGCACCTTCATAAGTTCAACCAGCTACATGAGAGATCCTTCTACTTGGAGTCTTCCATAAGCACCAATGATGTAATAACGAATCAAACAACCTGGTCAAACCTCCACAATGAATACCAACACATAATAGAACAGTTCCAGGATACCGAGCCAGTTCCCAAACCAGTAACGTCAAAGCCGCGACCCCGGTCTTCCCTCAAGAGCTTTACACTCTCCAACACAGCCGACTTTGATGCAGCAAACGACCCAATGGATTTGGATAAGGAAACCGTTCTTGCAGAAACGGAACACAGGCTCACCAATTCCTACTCGGTATCAGACATACGATTGAAGCCAATACGATGTAGAGAAAAGAAAACGTATAAAAAGAAGTCCAAGTACAGATTGTCGCAGATTTACAACATCAACCCACTTGCAAATAGCCCCATATTGGAAGCCCCGTATAGTGACCTAGAGTCAGACCACAGTCCCATGCCAGTTCAAAACATGACCTTCGATACAACTACGAATGAAGATAGAGACCCCATAGCTCGGAGAACGAGCGGATCTGCGATGGATAAGGATGTGCTGACGTTGTGTACTTCACCCGAAGCATCCTACGTACCACCCTCTTTGACGTCGGTGCGGATCAGATCGAATTCAGTGCCAGAATTGACCAAAAACAACGCAGGTGGCTTGAATATATTCAACAGTGACGGAATAATGAAAGCTTCCAATATTCTCAATGAATATACAAGAGGAAATGAAAATAGCGATTCGGATGAAACCCTAAGGATAAATAGATTGAAACATTTCGTATCAATGCATCACGGATTCTTGGATAGAGGAAGTGAATCAACTATCAATGTCGCACAAGATTCCCTGAAAGAAGATAAGCAAGCTGAGGCACAAACCAGTCCTTTCATAGTGAACTTCAACAAGACTCCAACTTTCACACCCATTGCGAATGACAACACGGATCTTGACATGCTAGACATTGACGCATGCTCAGACTATTCATATTATTCTCCTGAGAAGCTCGAAGAAGATGACTTTGAAAAGTATTTGAGGCGATCCAGAGTTGACCTTAATGATGCATTCCCCAATATCATCAAACGATCAACATCTCACGACAGTGTGTTCTCAAATCAGTTGAATATTCCAATGTGGAAATTCCATAATCCAATAGACAACACTGCATCCAATCAACTTACGGCTCCTACAATCAAAATCAGTGAAGACTATATTTACTATCAAGGCGCTGAGAAAGGTAAGGAACATATAACAACAAATTTGCTCAACGAGGTGATAATGAAAACGTCGGAAAAGACAGAGTCCAAGACTTCTTCTGCTTCTTCCACTCAAGATCCGGAAACACCCTCTAAAAAAGCCAACTTTTCATTGTTCTCCCCTTTCAACACCTCAACCTCAACGGAGAATAGCTTTGGCAAATCCTTCTCCGAGAGCTTAATGAGTCTTGTCCAATCTACAGCAGAATCTAAGAAGGCGGCGTCTACGACTGCAGCTACCACAACAGAGATACCATCCACACCCAATCCAACCCAACCATTTGTCAAGAGTAAGCCAATAATGATAAACAATCCGAGTCAATTGAAGCGAATGCCCCTACCTAGGGAGAGAACAGACGGCTCACATTCCAAATTAATCATTGGACCTAACAGGACAAAAATATTGAACCATGGCGAATCCTCGTACTTCAAGAAACCATTGCGAAGCAAAGTCAGTCACAATTCATTGCATGAAGCTCTTAACTTTAGCATGCTTTGATCAAAAAACTGCTACACATTTTCTTTTTCTTTTTCTTTTTTTTTTAGCATTTTTTTTCTTTTTATTATTTACTAGATTCCAGCTAATATACAACTATAGATTTTAAACCATATTATTGGTTATCAAAACCATTGTTTTGGAAAAGACCACCATTTCTAGATCTATGAATTAATTTTGTTATCTTTTTATCCTTCAAACTAGTTGTCACTGATGCAGACTTGTTTAAGGTCGTAGACATACCAGAGATTGATGCTTTTGCCCCAGTTGCAACCTTATATTGCTTCCTAATTGTAACTCCAGAGAATGAATTTGTTTCAATTTCGTTACTGGATCTAAACGAATGAACCAACGATGGTCTATTGAAGCTTGGGAAGTACTCAGAATCGTCATCTGCGTCTGAATTGTCTGCATCTGTCTCTACTGCATCTGGATTTGAGTCAGCTCTGACTGTACTTTGATTTTGACTTCCTTGAGCTAGATTACTTAAGCACCTTCTTTTCAAGGCTTGAATATCTTCGAACTCTTGCTCATCGGATTCATAGCCATGTTGTCTGTTTGATATCTTCTGTTGCATCAAGTATTCAGCTTGTTCCTGGTCGTCACCAAAGTTTCTCAAAAACGATAATTGCTTTTGAACAAAGGATTCTTGGACCTTTATTGTTCTCTTTTTCTTCGTGCTGGCTTCTAACTCAGCTTCCAAATCCTTTTCAGAATCTTCATCGTCACCGGCCACTTTCACATTTTCCTTATCTGAATCAGTAAGCTCCTCCTCTTCTTCTTCATCTATCCTAACCACTGAAGCATGATCCTGAATGGAAGTGAAAAATGCTCTTGATTTCTCATTTTTGGCGAGTTCTTGAATCTTTTTACTCTCTAACAATCTTGCACGCTGTTCAGCAAGTCTCTGTTTTCTGTAAGCAGTGAGTAATTCGTCTTCTTCATCACTTAATTCAATATCAAATCCGTTCTTAGAACCAATTCTTTTAGTAAGTCTATGATGTTTTATATCATCGAGCAATTTCTCCAATTCTTTCTTATCCTTGATTTGATACTGCTCCATGAATTTCCTCTTTACTTCTTCATCATTCAAGTCAATGTTGAAGTTATTATCTATCATCTTTTCGTCTTCAGAATTGGCTTGCTCATCAGAAAGTTCAGCATCGATACCACCTAATCCATGCCATTCATCCTCAGATTCCTCTGCTTCTCCTTCAATGATGTTTTTCAAACCTCTTCTCTCCATTTCTTTTCTCTTTTTTCTAGTCTTAAACTCTTGACGCCTTATCTTTTGTTCATAGTCTTTGATCTGCTTCTTAGTTTCTTCTTCATTTAATTCCTCGCTTTCTGAAACTTCTTCCTCAATGTCGGAAATGTTCTTCTTAATCTGGTTTCTACCTCTTCTTACGTTGACAGGATTGATTTCATCGTCATCGTCATCGTCATCAGGATGTTGAGTATTGGATATCTTTTGCGTTGCGAAGTCCAATTGTGAATCATCTATCTGAGTTGCTATAGTAATATCAGCTTGTGTACTTATAGGTGTTTCTGAATGGGCGATATCGTTGAAAGAAGGAACTTTCAAATGACTGAAATCATCAGCGTCATCCGCTTCTAGATTCTGGGTATCGGTAAAGGAATCAGCTTTTTTGACTTTTAAGTTTTGGAACAATTCGTATTTCTGTGTTGGAGGAGCTATGTTGTTGATACTGTTGGCATCAGGAGTGCGTTCCACCTCACCAGAAGCAGTTTTTATGAAAATCTCATGATTGGCGTTATTGCTATCCTCGTTATCCATGCTTGCAGCTCCAAACATATAGCTATCGTCTTTTCTGAATTCATCATCCTCATCATCAGAGATAAGTAACCTTTTGGATTTTCTCTCTGTTCTTGAGGTGTGATCAGCCGCCTCTCTTTCTCCTTCAGAGGAGCTAAAAGTGACATCTTCATCTTCAGACGATAAGCCTACATCTTCGTTTTCTGAACCGTCAAAGTCACTATCAGGAACTTCGCCTTCGTCTTCGATTACAGCGCCTGCCTCAGTGTATTCTTCGTCTTCGTTCAACAATGCAATCTTAGCTCTTTCAAGCAATTTTTCTTTCTTTCTTATGTTTCTAGCTCTCTCCAATTCTCTTTCGAGCAAGGAGCCCATTACCTCTTCATCCTTTTCCAATTCAATAATTTCTTCATTCAATGGATTGGCTTGTTTGATTATTTGTAACTGATGGATGTTTGCCTTCTGTAATCGATTTATTAAAGATTTGGATTCACGGTGGATCTCTTGATTGTTGATAGAATTTCTGATATTCTTTGGAAGATTAATCAAAGTCGACTTTGGGTTAGAGCTTAGCTTTTTCTTCAAGAACTTTTGTTTTATGTTCAACATTTCAACTTTAGATAAACTTGGAATCTCTTCTTCCTGCTTTTTCGAATTGAATTCCAAATCGTCGTCGGCATCATCTTCATCCAAGTCGATCATTTTGGGTTCGTGGACCTCCATCGAAGGAGATGATAGTAACTGCGTCTTCAAGTTGTGCGCGTATTCAGAGATTGGATCAGTGGGGATATGATCATCTGCTTCATCCAGGCCAGCTTCATTATCTTCAACATGGTCTTTCGCCAAGGCTATGGTTTTCAATGGAGATGTGATGGGGCTAGTATTAGATTTCCTGTTACTACTGAATCCAATGCTCGATTCATCGTCACTTTCATCATCATTAAATTCATTTAACAAGTTTTCAGTTGTAAATACGTTTTTTTTCTTGAACTCAGGCTGGAGGTTCCTGGACCTCTTTTGAACTTGTAAGAATTCTTCGGCCTCTTTCAAGCTTTTTGTTGTTGGAAGCAAGTTAGATGCGACAACAGAACCAGAGTCTTGTAAATCTTGCTCCTCATCTGTTAATGTTGTGTGTGTGATATCGGCGAGAAGTTCCTCATTCTCGAGGTTTCTTCTTTGGGCCCTCTCTTTTTCTTCTTCTTCTCTTTCTTTTTCGAGTCTTTGATTCCTCTTTGCCATTGCAAGCTTGGAGATTCTGGCCAATCGCTCTTCTTTCGGATCTGCAGTAGTGGCTGCTAGCGAAGCTACAACCTGCGGAATTGCTTGGGTTTGAGTAGAATCGAGTCTTTGGGTTTGCTCTGGACTCTCAATATCAACATCTTCTATGTCCAATTGAGGAAGATGGTGGTCGTTAAGTGGGTTCCTCTCTATAACTTGTGTTTGACTGTCAGTATTCTGCTTTCCAAATATAGATGAGCTAAAGTCAAACTTATCCCACTTTGGTTCGATAACTTGTGTCTCAGTACCATCAACTTCAGATACATCATCGGCTTTTCCAGTATCAAATTGTGCTAACCTACGTTTCACTTTGTCTAAGACACTGGGTGATCCAAGTTCGGAATCAATGGCAAAGTTGTTGTCTTCAGCTCCCAGCTCAATTTCATCCTGTATTATTTGTGTATCATATTGGAGCTTGAACGTGCTACCTTCTCGGTCCTCAAGGTTATCTAAAAGATCCATAGTGGTGAAGAGAAGTGCAGTAATAAGGTGAATGAAGGATGGTCTCTCTAATCGTTTTTATTAAGCTGACTACTGTTTTTCTGTTTTGACAAACGCGTTTTTTGGCTGCAACTATTCTGAGATGAAGGACCCGAGTAGAAACCGTGTTTTTGTGTCACTTCCACTCGTACTACGCTACAAAAATTTACGATACAGTACACTAGGAGAGAAAGTCCGCATATGCAGTACACTTCAAGGGTGTATTCTTTAGACACCTTCCCTCAAATATATTCTTTTGTATGGGGCTGCCACAACTTGCCGTAGCAGCAATGAATGTGTCGCAAATCGGTTCATTGACATGTTCACGTACGCATTGAGTTTGTTCAGGATCTCAATTCAAGTAGCAGATTACTTCAACTTGTCTCTTGTAAGCCCTCGGATAATTCGTCATGGAAAATACTATGTTCCCGCTTCTCTGGTCTTCTCTCGCTTACTCTTCGTGAACGGCTCCTCGTACAAGGAATGCTGAAAAAAAAAAAAAAAAAAATCCAGCTCAGTATGTCAAACCCAGCCAGTGTGAGTGAAGTTTGGTCCCATTATCAACTTGATGTCATTGGAACCTTAATTGGCACGTCTCCACGTTTATCGTCGTCTTGCGATCTCTAACTGACTCACAACTTCAATAATTCCGACCCCCCGATTTGGGGCCATGAAATTCAGTTATCTCTCGTGTCTTACAATATAGTGATTTGACTCACGTGTATTGCCAACGTTTTCCCATTTAAGATTCACATGCTAATCTCGCTTCTCGCACACAGAGTCAACGAGCTAAACGACTTACATGAAGACATCCAAACACCCGCACGTTTTATGCCACTTTGCCACACGTGATTTCACGAATCGACCGAAATAGATAAATTTTGGGAGTTTTAGATGCGACTTTGGAAACGGAAAATTTAGTTTGGCCATGATAATGTGTGGCTGTCGATGAAAAGAATAATAATAATATTAACAAAAAAAAAAAAAAAGAAAATACGGAAACCATCTCAAATGAAAAAATTTTATTAATATATAAGTAGACTCCGCGTGGTATTTAAAAATACATTTTTTTAAACTTGATTTCTAGTCTTTTCACCTTTTCTTTACTCGTTATCTTTGTCTCGTTTTTATTAACTACCCGAGGATATACAATTCACTCATTCTAATTGTAAAGAATACACACCAATTGCAATAAAACACATAATGTCTGCTGCTGCTGAAACTTTCTTTTTCACCTCCGAATCCGTCGGTGAAGGTCACCCAGACAAGATCTGTGATCAAGTCTCTGATGCCATCTTAGATGCTTGTTTAGCTGCTGACCCTCTCTCCAAGGTTGCTTGTGAAACCGCTGCCAAGACCGGTATGATCATGGTTTTCGGTGAAATCACCACCAAGGCCACCTTGGACTACCAAAAGATTGTCAGAGACACCATCAAGCACATCGGTTACGACCACTCCGACAAGGGTTTCGACTACAAGACCTGTAACGTTTTAGTTGCCATTGAACAACAATCCCCAGATATCGCTCAAGGTTTACACTACGAGAAGGCCCTCGAAGAATTAGGTGCTGGTGATCAAGGTATTATGTTTGGTTACGCTACCGACGAAACCGATGAAAAGTTACCATTAACTTTATTGTTAGCTCACAAGTTGAACGCTGAATTAGCTTCTGCCAGAAGATCTGGTGCCTTAGCTTGGTTAAGACCAGACACCAAGACTCAAGTTACCATTGAATACAAGAAGGACGGTGGTGCTGTTATCCCAGTCAGAGTTGACACTGTTGTTATCTCCACTCAACACGCTGACGAAATCTCCACCGAAGACTTGAGAAAGGAAATCATCTCCCACATTGTCAAGAAGGTTATCCCATCCCACTTATTAGACGACAAGACCAAGTACCACATTCAACCATCTGGTAGATTCGTTATTGGTGGTCCTCAAGGTGATGCCGGTTTGACTGGTAGAAAGATCATTGTTGACACTTACGGTGGTTGGGGTGCTCACGGTGGTGGTGCTTTCTCCGGTAAGGATTTCTCCAAGGTTGACAGATCTGCTGCTTACGCTGCCAGATGGGTCGCCAAGTCCTTGGTTAACGCTGGTTTAGCCAGAAGAGCTTTAGTGCAATTCTCTTACGCTATTGGTGTTGCTGAACCATTATCCATCTACGTTGACACCTACGGTACCTCCAAGCACTCTTCCGACGAATTGGTTGCCATCATCAACAAGAACTTCGACTTGAGACCAGGTTGTATTGTCAAGGAATTAGACTTGGCCAGACCAATCTACTTCAAGACTGCTTCTTACGGTCACTTCACCAACCAAGACAACCCATGGGAACAACCAAAGAAGTTGAACCTTTAAATTCAATAACGTATTAGCAAGGCGTTATCGATTTACAGGGTGTGAAGAGGAATAAGAAGTCAAAAAAAAAGAAAATTAATTTGCTACTTAATGATTAATGTATTGACTCCATTATATTATTAAGTTAACGCTCAACTCGTTAACTATATCAACTACTCGATTGTGAATGATTGAGTAGGGGAGTAGAGATTTGTTCTACTCTTTTATGCCATTTTTTTATTATTATTTACGTTTCTAGTTGGTTCTCTATACCACTAGGAGTTCTTTCTATATATTTTTGTTGAAAAGTTTTTAAGAAGGGTTTATTTCCAAAGTTTATGAAGCTTTTTTGTTTCTTATGGTCCCATAAGAACATTAATTATCATACATATATATACTATTTTTTTATTGTTAGATTATTTTTTATCAGGATAGAGTTTTTGCATTAATTGGGTGTCCTCAACGGACGATTAAGTTAATAAAGGTTTTTATAAAAAGAAGTTACTAGGATAATAATTTGTAGTTTTGGGCTAGAAGACAAGAAGACCAAAGATTTTTTTGTACGAAGCGAAGCCCTTTCCTTAATGCAGGGAAGATAAGGTAGAGAGTGAAAAATTCTTGTCAGTACGTATGCAGGACAAAAATGCAATTAGAAAGAGTTACACACCATAAGCTAAGTACATTGTAATCGTAACGTGTATGATAATATAGTGTCATTTAAGTTATTTAATCATGAAGGTAAAAGAGTCGATTTTTCTTGAGTTTTTGCCTGGTCCAGGTTTTGTCCATCAAGTTGGGGGAAAAGTTTGAAGTAGTTCCACCATGCTATGGTAATACCTATGGCCCCTCCAAATACTATATCGAAGAAGTGGTGTCTGTAGTCTTGCGTTCTTGATAATGCGATGTAGATGGCCAATACTATTGGCAAGGAAGGAATGAAGTAACTTGAGATAAGTGCCCTTGGACTGGAAGTTATCCTGAATTGTCCTACCAACCATAAAGATAAGTAGAGAAGGCCGGCAAAGGAAATAGAGGCGTGTCCAGATGGGGTGGATTTCATACCATCGTAGAGATACATTTCACCAATTGGTGAAGTGCACACCTCGAATCCCACCAACTTTTGTGGGTCGGTGCCCTTTCTGGGCCCACACCTAGCTAGGAAGTCTGGCCTAGGTCTGGCAATCCAAACCTTCAATACGTCTGTAATTGTCCCAGTGATTGTGAATGATAAGAACAATCCTAGAATTGAGATTGTCAATAAGTTTAAGAAGTCATACTGAGCGAGTGATTGTCTCCGCTTTTGATACAAAGTGACCCCTATGATGACGACTGCAGGCAACACTACTGCCAATAAGTATAGCTGATTATCAGTTACTCTTTCTGTAGTTGCAAATGGATACTGCAAGTTAGGATTTTCAATTGAGAATTTCCTTGGGAAGGGTTTTGCAGTTTCTGCAATCAAGAAGAAGTAACCAAGAAGTGCAATTCCAAAGATCCAGTCTGGTAAGAAATACCGAAAGGTGGAGGAAGTGAGAAAGTAGTTTTTGATCATTTATGCTAGCACGGTAATCAGAAACCAGTGCAATAGACAAAGGAATTGAAAAAGAAAAAGAAAAAGAAAAGATGGAAGTGAAGAAAAAAAAGAAAACTGACAAAGGAAACGAAAATATGATTGACTTAATCAGAATGAATACGAAATTATTCAGGCAGATAATCTCATTGAGTTACCTGTCACCTATTATTATTATTTATTATTTCATACGTGCGTGTTCTAGGTGCGAAAACCCCGTAAACTCACTTGATATTTTTTTTCTTTTTATTTTCTCTCTTTTTTATTTTGTTAGATTGCAAGTTTTAATCGCACTGACAGTTAATAATACTCTTTCTTTCTTTCTCAATCTACCCATTTCGCTTTTTGATCTTCTACTTACTTTGCATCATGGCTCTGCTTTTCTTATGCTGATTGTTCGAGCCATTAGAGCCAGTACTGAGTGCGATAAGCAGTACAATAGAACACGTGTTGTGAGTAAAAAGTTAGCATTAGGCTTACATGCATCTAGATACACTTTTGCGGATAGAATGTGTATAGCCAGAACATATCGTGAGGGAGTAATATTATTACAGTGTGAGAGACACCTCGCAAGAGGCAGTAGAGGAACCATATTTTCGCCATGGATTTTTTCTGTTTGTGTTCCTTTTGTTAGTATCTCACACATTCATCTGATTTAGCGTCACCGTGATTTAACCTTTTGAATTAAGGTTAAGATATACGAAATTCGCATTTGCGACAGGAGTAAATCTTAAGGTATTACGAGCTAAATCAATAACTGAAAAAATCTTGATATGACTGCCCCTCATAAACTGGCAAGGCATCGAGCCATGTTTTTCCCCACCAAAGTTGTAGCATCAAGTTGCAATGTCATACACGAGTAGGCGGATTCTTAGAAGAGTTCTTTGCTTTTACGTTCGAATGCAACATTAACCTCATTCGCGTGTTAGGGTTGCACTTTGTTAACAGTGCTACATTTCACCTCTTCAATTATCTACTTCACGAAATTTAAATAAGGTATTGGGTATTTTAAATTGTATTGTACTTATTATATATGAAAAGTTTCATAGAATGTAAAAAGAAAGAAACTATAATTAATAGAAAAGGGAGACGAAAGTGAAAAGAAAAAAAAAACAGAAAAGGAGGGATAGAAGTAGAAAGTGAAACGATTCAAAGCGTTAACTCTACTGCTTCAAATCAGATTCATACGATTCTTCTGCTTGGGTGGTGGCAGTGTATCTGTCCTTTCCAATCTTGGTTGCATCAACCTCGTCATGGTACTTTTCAGTAATTTCTTCTAAAGTCATTCTCTTGGTTTCTGGAATTAACAAACTGGTAAATATACCAATCAACATGAATAAGGCAAAGATTTCCATCACATGCGGTAAGAAACAATTCTTGTCCTTTGGAGCACAGTGGTGATTAACCAAGGTACCAATACAAGTTTGGGCAATAATAGCACCAACTTTACCTGCAGCTGCTGAAATACCATGGGCGGTCGATCTGTATCTAGTAGGGAAACATTCACCTGGAACTATGAAGGTGGTGGTATTTGGGCCAAAGTTTTGGAAAAATTGGGCAACAACATATAAACCGAATAAACCATGACCATTGTGTTTTCTTAATCTGTGGTAACCGAAACCAATAGCACAGAAGAGCACAGTAAGAATGAAGAAACCACCGATTTGAATTGGCTTTCTACCAATAGTGTCAACGGTAATGGCAGTAACCCAGTATCCAGGCAAAGAACCTGCACAAATTAAAATCAAGTTACCTGCAGCAGTGTTGTACAAGGACTTGTAAAGGTTCTTCAGCGAAGCGTACCCAATTGTACCTAAAATAAGAGAAGTGTTCAATCCTAAACCATAGAAAGCAACATCCAACATAAACCAAGAGCCTGCTGTTCCAAGTAAGATTTTTCCGTACTTCCATTGGCCAAAATGCTTCCAGAAGTCAGTGAAAGATGCCTTCGGTGGGGAAATTTCCTGTGCATGGACATCAATTGCAGCTTCAGCATCGGCAACCTTTTGAAGGTCATCGCTTTCATCAACGTCAAGAGAGTATCTAGGAGATTCAGCAATTGTTAATCTATAATACAACGCAATACAACCTGGAACACAGCCGAAACCAATTAAGACTCTCCACATTGTGTCGAGAGCATGGATACAGGCTTTATCGCACTCGGAAGGAGCATTTGCAACCTTTAATTCATTCTTGTATCCACGGACCAAAATCATGGCAACGATACCGGCCAACAACTGACCAAGACCCTGGTTTGAGAACACAGTTGCCATGATAGCACCTCTCCATTTAGTTGTTGAGAATTCTGAGGAGATGATGGATGATAATGGGTAATCACCACCAATACCAATACCCATTATAATTCTGAAGAACACGAAGATACCAACGAAATTGACCGCTGGAGAGTCTCCGAGAACACATTGAGAGATACATGCAAAGATCATGATAATCAATTCCAATCCATAAATCTTCTTACGTCCGAAGAAATCAGCTGACATACCGAAAGCCAATTGACCAATAACAGTACCAACGGATGTGGAAACCTTAATAAGAGTAGTAGTAGAAGAAGGAATGACCCCATTCTTCCAGAAAGCATAACCCAACATGTTGATTCCCAAATTGATAGCAAAGATATCGTAGGAATCGGTAAGGAAACCGACACCTGCAATCATGATCATCTTGACTTGCGTCCAACCAAATCCAGCTCTATCGATCTCTTCTAAGGCCAATCTTCTTCTTTCAAGAGGGTCTTCAATATGAGCATACTGGCCAATGTAATCTTTGAAAGCAGTCTTTCCACCGGCTTGACTAACGTCGTGTTTTGAATGGTCGTTAATTTCAGGCATCTCACTATAGACTAATAATTGCCTTTTGATGAAGATCTATCTTTCTGAAGTCGGTTAAAGTAAAATTTTTCAGATAAGGATGTATTTTGGATTCGAGGACTTGGACCCACATTTATATTACATGCATCGCTGGTGGAACCAAACAAAGACAAATTTAAACGGCGTATCTGTTTGGATACATTAGCCATTCTGCCTTCTGCAATTTTAATCATTTCTTTTTAGTTTCAACCTGTGGTTCATTAACTAGTCAATTACAAAATATGAGTATCGTGGGTTGGATAAATTAACTCAAATGCGGTAAAGTTATGCACGGTATACTGTCTTTTGTTTTTTTATTGAAACCACAACGGGGGGTTTATATAGCACCTTTAGCATTTAAAAAAGAAATGACGAATACGGCAGCTCAATAAGTATCGTTGCCGGGCGGCATTTCGAACAAAGTTTCTCATATGCTGGACAGACGGCTCATATGCTGGTTAGACGGTACGATCGATAGATAGATAGATAGCGTGATAAATTGTGAGCCATGAGCCAAAATAGTACCCGTTTCAAAATAAGTATCGTGGATAAATATGAAGCACTAATATGGGAGAGATCCAAACAGAAGCGTGGATAAAATTGAAGTCAATTTGCGTTTCATTCAGTCACATATATCCGATTTTTCATTGTGAACGCGGAGTTACTACTGGACGGCATCTCTGGGAAGTATACTTGAATTTGTTAAATGAAGCATTGTTATTTGCAATGGAATGTAGTTTTGAAATGAGAGTATTTCCGGACTATTACGATGCAAGTAAGTATTCCCGTATCTCTGAATCATTACTCTTACGTTTTGGCTCAATGATTGGCAATAGCCTGTCATTATTATTTTTTCTTGAGCTACGCTTTGGATCGTTCACTTGCAGAGAATTGACTACGTAGAATAGTTTCCCTGACTTAGATCTGTGCCCTAAAAAAAATAATTGTGAAGTGAAATCCATTCACTAACTCCAGATGGTACAACTAAATTTTTAAATAAGCGAGTATGCATATTTGGAGAAAGTAGGATTCTGTTTGAAACCACGTGGGTTTCACACGAGCGCTTATAGTTTTGATGCCTACTTCCAAAACCACGTTTATACTGGAAAGACGATCCAAAAGAACATAAAATACCACGTGCAACTCACACGATCAGCTTCCGCTTAAGTTTGATGCGATTGTCAAGATATGTACGGAGTGTTTCGAACTAAGTGGGGTGTCCATTCAAAAGTGACCGGTGATATAGAAGCCTTTTCTTCAACAATGTGCCATATGTGACATGGCGAGGGAAAATAATGCAAAAGTGCCACTAAATTACAAATTACGAAGATCGAATGTCATCTAGTGGGGATCTACGATTGTTGAACTATGCATTGAAAATGCCTTATTGTGCATTGTCATATCTTGTGACTGTTCGGATAGTCTATGACTTTTCAGCAGAGTGGTGATGGATGGCCGAGTATTTCAAAGTTGAATCAATTAGAGTGGATGCATTGCATGGATGATCACTATGGTTGAAACTTGGTACATTGAAACTTCAGTATGTGTTTGAAAATCGTGAAATCATCGAGACTCAACGCATCAAGACTCAACGTAATGTATTGCTCTCATTAATCTATGTAAATCGTTATGAGACTTACAATTCTTTCTATTTCAACCACATAGATGATTAATGGTCCCAGAGAACTAATAGAGAAGATTTTCGTTCTCTTCGCTAATGCATTAAGCTAATAACGAAGAACCGTAGCAACAAATATTGGGTGTCAGAAATGCATTTCAAGTTAACCTGGTTTTGCAAACTGTTGCACACGATGAAATTCCGAAAATGGCCGCAAATGGCCGTGCATTGCGCATCGCTAAAAAGGTACAGTATTCTAGCCTGCATTTAACTAGCTATATTACACAGATAGCGCATGAATCTTAACATTGGTAGTGATCACTTGGTGGTTTATGTTAACATATACGTATGCACGGTAATGAATCACCATAATCCCGATAATAGGATGAAGAGATGGGGTTGAATGGCTCATGTTGGGAAAGGTGTTAATATGCAGTATTTACGCTTCCGTATGCCCTAGCAATTGCTAAAAGCAAAGGTCAATAAGATTGATACAATGTATGAAAATTGGTGATAAGCCTCGCTTCTCTAGCTCTCTGTTGTAAACATAAGCTTTGGCGATTACATTACATGGCTTTTGGCTTATCTTAGGACTTAAGTTTGTGCCACACAATTCAGCGTAGCGTTCCTAAAGTCCTAAACCCTGTAGAACACTATTTAGACAGGAGAACAAAAAAACGAAGAATTATGTGCAGTGCTCACCCCTCCTCCATCTCCAACACAGGTGAAGGAGATAAGGTAACGGTAGGAAGAAAAGCAAAGCAATTTGAAACAACCAGATAAAAAAAGAATTGCATAGTGATAAGCCCGAACTGATATGACGTGACTCTTTCCCATCACCCGAAAATATTCATAACTATAGGTTTGCAGTATTTTGTGTTACAATTCCAGACTCGAAATATTCCATCCAGCCATTGGGAGTCATCTTCCATATGGCCGAACGGAACATCTTAATCGCCAAAAAAAAAATAAAAAAAAAATAACGGCGCCCTAAAAAGACTCATGTGGCATGTATTGTGTGCGTCAACAAATATCCAAAAGCTACAAAATCGAAGCCCTACGAGTACTTGTTTGCCTCTGACATACGCCTCTAATCTATAATTACTTTTGATAGAGAATATATTTCTGTTGGATTCAATTTCTTTTTGGCACCACTGAGGGGTGCAGCTCGCTGTTAGATGAAGAATGCCCCTCTGGTGTTAAGGACCTTAGAGAAGTGTTTGTATTTCTTTTTTCTGTCGTTTTTTTAGACCTAAAAATTTCTTTTCACAAAAAATAACCGTCAGGCGTACATCGCGGTCGAACGGACGGAAGAATATGTTCCATTCTTACTCATTTTTGCGGCATTAGCTACTCCGAAGTTGTACCGACTCGAAATACTATATAAGGGTGGCACAATCATTCTGTAATTCCAATCTTTTCTTTGATTCATCACTTCGAATTCAAGCTAGACTTTCTTAGTATCTATAACATATTTAAAACTATTACTAAAATGCAAATTACTCCATCCGCTCCAGTTAACAAGATGACTGCTCAAGAAAAGGAAGCTCAAATTATGAAGGAAATTAGAGCCTCAAACACCAAATTCGAACCAAAATTCGAGGGTTCTTTCTTAGGTAACATTTTCGGTATTGCCTTCAAGACTTCTGCTTAAGCTTACATTAATCATTGATGACTTTACGACTTACAACTGTTTTTATAGATAATAAAGAGGTGCTAATCGAGAAGAAAGAATTCTATCTCATTGACCTCGTAATAAACATAATTGAACTTACACACTTAGAATGTAGACGAATCTTTGTAGGGCTAATCGTTGTAAACCTCTGCTTCGGACTCGGACTAGTGTTCGACGAATATATTTTTTAGACGTTTTATGAGCTCGAGATGAGTCTACTGCAAAAAAAAAAAATAAAAAACAAAAAAAAAATTTATTATACGACAGTTTTGACAAGATGGTACAGCCCACTACGCACAAGTTATGAACAAATTCACGCTATTGACCAGCCTCGCGACGGGGCCCGCCTTGCGATTATGTACTTGTTAGGTGCGGGAAATTTATAAACCCTCCAGGAACGTACTCTATTGTTAATCAATATGTCCAGCGTGTGGTATATTGTTTTCGTTTCTTTTTTGAGCCTCAGGCGAACATTACGTGAACGAGCCAGATCTCTAGACAAGGATAGTACAACGCCCTAGAGTATTCTCATCGGTACAGAATGGCCTGTTTTATCACTTGTTTTTTTCTAATACACTTTGAAAGGGCCCTGACAATCGGGAAATATGGCCAAGCTATGAACTAAACGACATTCAGAGTGAGTAGGAGGAGTTGCAGCATGGTCACGTGAATTAGGCACATGACCACAGTAGTCTGCCCAGGGCATATGCAGCTTACATAGAAATATTCATTTTAACTTTGTTTATTCTAATTTTTAGTATTACATAGATATCATTTAATTTTCACGGAGGTAGGACCAATGTTCTTACCCAATAATGCAGCAATGTCAGCCAGAGCAACTTCTCCTAATCCCAGTAAACTTCCGGTATCGAATACATCACTAACTGTAGTTGATGTCTGACATGTCTTACTTACTGGTACTCCATTGAATCTATCTTTGATGAAGTTGAACGCGAGACCAGCTCCTGAAATTGCTGTGATGATATGCTCTGAGAATGTGTCCTTTCTGTATTCCACACTAAGGCCATGAGCACAATACATGTCGTACAATTTATCAGTATCACCAATAGGAATGATTTCATCATTCTCACTCGAATAAATAAAGAACGGACACTCGGGGAATAATCCGTTCGTAAGCATATTGTTACCCTCAGTAATGTTTTGAACAATAGGCTCGTATAAAACATTGGCACCTTCCTCAAAATAGTCAGTCCAGTTGTCGAACCAGTAGTATGGAAGCTCTTCGATAAGGCAAAGTTCATCTGACTTGATGAAAGTAGCATACTTTTCTGGCTTACACTTTTCCTTGACAAGATCATGTAATTCAGGGTATTCGTGACTGAGACCGTTGATTGCGGCAAAAATAAATCCTGCAAACAATTTGCCCATATTGTATTCGGCAACATGGGAGATGTTAGCTGGGATACCACCCATGGCAGAACCAATAAGGGGCAAGTCTGGATAGTAGGATGGCTGTAACTGAGCACCCCAAGCGGTAGCGAAAGAGCCTCCTGAGTATCCCCAAAATGCTACATCAGCATCAGGGTCAATACCAGTGGTGTTGGATGTGCTCAAAGCTGCTTTTACTGTGTTCAACACAGCGTAACCAGCCAGGTATCCAGCAACGAAGGTCAGCTTTGGGCCTTCATGATCTGGAACATTGACGTAGTAGCCTTGTTCCAAGGCAGCAAGAACCAAGAGTTGTTCAACTTGTGCAGTGATATAAGTTTCTGGGTTAGACCAAAGCTGCATAGCGTAGGATGGAGAACAGTTAATGTAAGAAGAGTCTTCAGCAATTTGGTAAGAAAGCAACTTCTTTGGGTCACCATTGAAAGGAACAAAGATAGTGGACATAACAGCAATGGGTTGGTGGTGGGTATCTTCAGAACGAACTAAAACTTGATAAATTGCTTGTACCTTTTCCTGGAAGACTACAATACCATATGCATTCTCCTTCTTTCTAATTCTCAAGATACTACCAAGTGGTTGGTCTTCAAAACCACTTGGAGGGGAATAGAATGGATCATCACTAGGTGGCACGGGTATGTCCCTAGCCTTCAAATTACCTGGAGGTGCAGCCAGAACAAGCAGGCATAAAAGACTTACTATGAAGAGAAGTGATAACCTCATACTATGGTTATGATTATTGTATGACACAAGAAAAAAAAGGCTTGATAGGATAAACAGCCAAGAGAAAGTACATGACGGGATTTCAACACCTTATATACTACGGTGTTTTGGTGACTTTGGTATGCAAGTTCAGGAGATTATCTATTTCTTTATTGTAAATCGGGGTAGAACATTTCCTAATGCATTGTTTTTTTTTTTTTTGATTTCGCCTAAAATGTATCAAAACGTAGATAGCGGAGTATTGGCGCAATGATGGCATTTGAATGATGTACGAAATAGCCTAAGAATAGGATATGTTGTTTTTACTTTTTCAGGAACAAGATGAAAAGGGACGGTGGTGAAGGGTAGGGTACCTTAAACCATTCTGAATTATGCACAAATCGGATTTCATCTCGAGTAACTGGGATAAAATAGGCAACTGTTGCATGAGCATTACCCCGAGAATACAATACTTTGCAATTCATCTTGTGACATCCGCATATCGAAAACATCACAAAATTACTGTTTTCTTACTTTTACTTCATAAACTCCGAACCGTGCCTTTCGTCCCCATAAATTGAATGTTTCTAAAGGTTGCAAATTTCCCTTTTAGGAATTTTTTTTAAGGTATCAAGGTCGCGATTTACGAATGTTCCGAGCGCAAATAACTTCTAAATCCTGCACCGTCAGGCAATATGAAACAAAATGCTCTAAGTTGGGAGTTAACGTGGATATAAGGGCGATCGATGGAATTCTACGAATTTCTTTTCGTTTTGAGAGTTTCATGTTACTTATTGTTATTATTTCGAAAAGATGGAGATTTTTTGATAGCGGGGTTATTGTTTTTACATTCCAGGAGAGACTTTTCATGCTGGATTTGTTGTGATTTTCATTTATTTTGAAATGCCATTGTGAGTGACACTTGTGATTCGTTAATGTAATATTTGTATGTAAGGTGTGAAGTCATATGGGTGTACAAATTCTAGGTGCAGTGTGTCATAATAAATTAAAAGTGGAGATCTATTGTGTTGTCCCGTTTCCACATTTTCTTGTTAAATGCGGTTGAAGATATCTCCGCGCATATGTCAATTCTGCTCAGTATTGTTCGTGAGATTGTACCAAGAGCACGACAGAACAAAAGACTAAAGCTTATTCTAACATGTAAACAGAGGACTAAAGTTAGGAATGCGAGAAAATACAACAACCCTCGCAAAGAGCGAAACAGGAAACTAGTTTTCCCTTCAAGCTCTCTTCTGTGGCCAAGTAAGGCAGTTCTTGACTATTGCCATAGGGGGCACGAATATGTGCAAGTCATTTGTAGTCACAATTATCTCTTCCCCTCTACTCATCAGTTCTTCGTGCTGTTTTTCGATAATTCTGTCTCTGGCGAGAACATACCCACGCATTGCCAAGACCGTAGTTGCAGTAGCGAAAAGGGCAACACCAGAGAAGATCGCCGTATTTTTGTATTGATCAGGACCAGTCCCCGAAGTTAACGAAGAGCCAATCATTTGGGAGAATAAGGCAGCAACCCCGCAAAAAACCCACAGCATACAAAAGGCAACGTTTAACTTTGCCATACCTACTAGTCTTGCTGTCAAGGGGGACGACGTCGAGAAAACAGTTCCAATGACTAAGCCCTCGAGTAACGCTAAGGCGATAACTGTTGCATAATTCTTTGCAGGAACCCACATAGCCAATGTGAAAATCGCAGACAAGTAATACGACGCGGAAGTCACTGTGAAGGGGCCCCAATAATCTGACGCATACCCTGCCAAAGGTCTGCCTATACAGAACCCTACTGGGAGCATAGCAGAGACGATCGAACCTTGATGAGCAGAGTATCCCAAGGAGACTGTGAAATCGTTCAAACTATACATAACCACGACATATCCAAACATGCAACAAACCAAGTAGAAGGAGAGCATCCAGAACCCAGCACACTTGGCTACGTCCATATCAATCAATGTAAACTCTACCTTATGTTGCTTGTGTCTCGTCTTGATAAGTAGAATGGCAATCGTGACAAGACCTGCACTTATAATAGCCTGCGCCCTGAGAGCCCAGTTAACACTTTCTACTTCAATGATTTTCTGCAATCCTAGGTTGAAAGCAATACCTCCGACCCCACTGCCTGCAGCTGTCAACAGGTTGGCTAACACCCTCTTCTTAACAAACCACTGCGGAGCCAAAGTGAAGGACGGTAAACTGATGAAAGCTAACCCAAATGATTGTAATAACCCTTGCGTAAGGTAGAGCTGCCACTTGTTGACGGCAAAACTGGCTAGCATCAGCGCACTGAATTGGAAACAGTTTCCAAGAAGAATAGTGGGTCGAGTGCCGATCCTGCCTTGTATGTAGTTGATTATGGGGGAGAACGCTATTCCCACACCAAAGGATATACCCCCGATTGCGGCGTAGTCAAATACCTTTGCTCCTTCAAAGTGATTCGTATTTATGTAGTATGTGAAGTATACCCCATACGCAGAGTTCATCCCCCATGTCGAGAAAGTCAACAAGAAAGCTGCGAATATGACTACCCATCCATAGCCTCCATCGATATCCTTATCATCTACGTCTGATGCAGTAGCTGCTATATTGGCGCCATCCTCGCTTGGAATATCACCTATTGCATTTTCCTCATCTTTGAACGCTTCTCGATGAAAAAGTACTGGATTCTCCTTTTCGTGTATATAACTATCTTCAGACTCCGCAGAATTCATCGCCATGCTAACTCCTTATGCAAATCAGTACTCGAGCTGGTATATTTCCAGCTATTGTATGTTTGAGGGTTATTTCAAAGAGAAGAGAAAAGGTTCATATTTGATCTGGATATAGACTTGCTTTTTAACACTAATGTGACTAATTTCCTATAAGCCGCTCTCTATGTGAAAGCTTACGGAAAAATCACCATCTAAGCCGTAATTTGTAAGCGCCGCAAGGCTATATACACTTCTTCATTATGTGGGTGCTTGTACGATCGGAATTATATTCCTAAAGAGGAACAATTCCCGAAAACTTTGACAAATTTTGCTGCATCACCATCAAAAATTGTAGCGCGCCGGGAATAAGCATATGCTATGAAATAAGCGGCGTGAAAGAGGAAAGAGCCATAGTCATGGTACGAGAGTATGTAAAGGAAGGCATTATGGCATGGAAGATAGAAAGGGTTCGGGCCAGTGGCTTATTACAGACCGATGGCCCTCAAAATCGAGCACGTTACAAGAAGTTCCAATTGCGTGGTGTTTTTTCTTAGTGCTTCTAAAGTCATATATTGAACTTATTGTCTTCGGTAATAAATAAAAATTCCGCTCTCACAGTAACAAGGCTCGGTATGCTGCATTGGCAACCGTTGTGCCCCAATCCCAGCTTTCATCAGTGACGATCTTCAACTCTCCTGATGGTGCAAAGTACCTATACTCGGTTTCAGCTGTAGTGCCCCAGTTCACGTGTTTGTTTTCGACGAAGCCAATGATCTCGTTGAATGGGTGAATGAAGGTCTCAATTTGTGCCTTTTCCGACTTGGTTACCGATGACTGTGGAAACCACACCTTGAGGTCCAACCCGTGGATAACTCCGAAAGCAGGTTCCAAAATCTCATCCACGTATTTGGGTCTAAATGCAGCTCTATATCTAAATAAATTTTCCTTGGGGAATCCGTGATCCACCAAATTCTTGATGTACCCTCTTGAAGATGCATAAACTTGGCCATCAGCTACGATTCTGCCAAAAAGTTCCTTGTACTTAGCATGTGCTTCTTCTTGCAGTAAATCGGAGGGCACCTGCGGGTAAACCTTGAGTAATTCTGAAACAGCCTTGTGTGGATAGTAATTCTCCAATTGGATGGCTAATTCTTCCTTGGTCTTAGGCGTATCTAAAACGGAATACAAGTATGGCTCATTGGGGACTTCTCCAATGACAATCCTCAAGTTTGGCTTTACGGATTTGATCAATTCAGAGAACTTCCCAGAAGTGAGGTCCTTGAGTAGAGTGCTAGATACGAAGGTTTCGTCCGTTGCAGCTCTGAATGTATGGAATTTCATCGTAGGCAAAGTTTCCATCAAGACTTTCGAATCTACTGCTTGTAATTTCTCTAGCTTCTCCTCTGTGCTCAACAGGTTGTCTATGTTTAGTTTCTCCAATAGCTCATGGTATTGCTCATCCACCTCCTCAATCAGTTTTGGCTGGACCAAAATAGCATTAGAGAAATGAACAACTTGCTTGATGATTTGCTTAACAGATCCACCATGATACAATTCGTACGCCAATTGAAAGAAGGTCGAATAGGACCCAGCGCTCAAGCCTCCCACCGTTATCTTTTCAGGGTTTCCACCAAAATGCTCGATGTTTTCGTAAGTCCATTCTATTGCCAATCTTTGGTCCCAGAACCCGAGGTTTGAGTTACCAGGGTTGAGTTTCAATAACTCCAAGCTGCTGAGAAAACCCAAGACGTTTAGTCTGTATCCGGGGGTGACTATGATGTACTTACGGAGTGCATTGCCATGTTGCAAGTTTCTAGGGTTCTCAAACTCGCTGGGGTTCCCGTACTGAAGCCATCCTCCGTGTATATACACCAAAACAGGGAACCCACCTTCTGGCTTTGGTTCCGTTGGCACCCAAATATTCAAATAGGTGATGTTTTCGTCGCCGTGGCCAGATTGTGGCATCAATCTTTTCAAGTTCTCGTTCAAAACGACCGGCTGTGGCGCCTCTTCACCTAACTCTGTATACAGTTGGGAGGAGTAGTCATAGTCCTTTGGCAAGGGCACTGGCTTGAGCCATCTATTCTTGCCATCAACTTTTTGAGAGTAAGGAATCTTTGCAAACCTTATATTTTGTGCTTCTTGGCTCACAGGGTCCAAGAATTGCAACCCAGTAAATTTCCCGATGGGAGTTGATATGGAATACTCGCGGTGATCTGGCATTGTGATGTGTGGGGTAACGTAAATGTCAAAAGAGAAGAAGACGGGAATAGAAGAAGGTAGGGAAGTGGAATTCCAATACTATATATACATATATATATATCTACATACAAACATACTCCACATTGATTACTTAATATGGCATTTCCCTAATGTGCTAAATTAAGCGGTGGAGTTGCGATGCTATACAATTTCGCGATCTCGATATTCCTTTGCATAATCACACAATCAATTGTAATTTTCGGGCCTACAGGCTAGAAAGCGGCTATTTTGTTTTTCAGATTGCAACGCGATAAGTAAAAGATAAGAACGGAGTTGCGATTAGAATTCCTACACGTGAATTTTTTCTACTTCCTTGGCTTTTACCTATGAAACATCAAGGCTGCGACCAAGTTGTCCGTATAGATACATGCTCTCTCAATGGTGTCGATTGTTGAAAATTCTACATCTACTGGTAAGCGTTTCGAGAGAGGCGCCTTTATTTTGTATATGCTGCGACTAGCTGAAAACTGTGGAAAAGCGATACCCTCAAACCCTCTGAAAAAAATGATGGAAACAGAAGCTTGAGCCGATGCGCAAATGGATCCGATCCGAGATTTTGAGGCCTGGTTTTTTTTTTTTTTTTTTTTTTGCTTTTATCAATATGATAACCAATTTATTCAATATCTGGATATACTAATCCGTTTTCCTTTCTCACGTTGTCCATTGTTCTCATGACTAATAAAGTTTCCTCCCAGGGCATTGTCAGGTTTTCCAATTTACCCTCTGAAATGTCTTTGGCGGCAGCGTTAGCTTCGTAGATGAACCCGTTGTAACCACTCTTGTCTTCATACTCGATGGGTGCCTTGTTTGCATCCTTGAAAGTGATCTTGAACTTCTTTGGGCATGCTGGGTTGTGCGACCACATTTGCAATTTAGCCTTGGTACCCTCCAATGTCAAGTATGGGCCGTCAACGTCAGACCAGTTGGAGCAGGTCAAGATGGCCTGCTTCCCATTCTCATAACGAATAAGCATTGAACTGACAAAGTCGACTCCGTCTTTAGCATCTAAAGTTTGGAAAGACTTTACTTCAAAGGGAGTTGCGTTCTTTCCAAGCTTACCATCCAACAAGATTCTGGTGTATGTAATATTGTAAACCCCAATATCCAATAATGCACCACCTGCTAGGTTTATATCTCTGACTCTTGAAGTGGCTGGAATGTTCTCTAAATCGGCGTCAAACGCAAAGTCCATCATCAATCTCTTTATGTCCCCTAATTCCTTCTTTTCGAAGATCAATTCCTTCAACATGTCGACGGAGGGGAAGAATCTTGTCCAGACAGCCTCCATGAAGAAAACGCCCTTCTTCTGGGCTGCATCGATTAGTTCCTTTGCGCTTTCTTCGGTTACCGTAACAGGCTTTTCGCACAATACATGTAATCCATTTGAGATGGCTTCTAAGGCTTGCTTTCTGTGAAATGAGTGTGGAGTTCCAATGTATACAATATCGATATCCTTGTTAGCGAAGAAATCTTTGTAGTGTTGAACTTGAGGGGCCACTCCGTCATTCTTTGAGGTTGATGGAACGTTCTTGTTAACGAACTCTTGTCCCTTTTCAATTGATGAGGTACCAATTGAGCGAACTATATGAGTAAACTCGCTACCTGATCTGGAGTTGTTCAAGATCAAATCGTGAACGAATTGTGCTGAGATGTTACCTGCACCAAGGATACCCCAATTGAGCTTAGACATTTTTCTTTTTGGATTATTTGGATTGGATGTGAATACTTTCTCTATGTGAGTACGTTACAAAAAGAACAGGAAATGGAGAATCTATCTGGCAAGAATTACAGCAAACTAAATACGGTGGTAAATGCAGTTGAAAAAAAAAAAAACTGTTCATAGAGAAAAAAAAAAAGATTGGGAGGAGTTCTCGGATTTCATGGAATGGGCGCACAAGGTTCTTGTTGGGCTTACAGTTTCAACTATTTAACCTTTAGTGGGTTCCGATGAAGCTGTGCTCATACCTCGTCTCCTCTCATTCAATATATTTGGTGTAGCCCTCATACATTGCGTTGTGCTCCATCAACGCTTACCCCATGTTTTTCAGTCCCTACTCAAGCTCAGGTTGCATTTTGCAAGGTTACATTTTTCGCGAAAAAACGGATATTTTCTCATAACCGTTGCATTTTGCGCATAAACGTAGTGGAATTCAGTGCTAATGCATCGTTTTCTATTCCTCCAAATCTACGAAGGGTATCCAAATTGCGGAGAGAATGGCTTCAGGGTCCCGTCGATTCACTTGTGTAGGACTTTAAGGTGTAAAGCTTAAATCTTGAGAGATTTTATATTTAAGGAAGTCGTTTCATCCTCGAATCTCATCTTGGTTGTGTGGATCAGTTTTGCATATACCACTCTTGCTTGTTATTCTCCTCCTGACACACTACAACTCTATAAAAATAACTAATATCTATGCCACATTCTCTCTCTCACTTCCACCACGATCAAATCGCCAAAGATGGTTTCACTATCGTTAGAAACTTTTTGACCCCAGACGAAGTAGCCCGCTACAGAAAGGCGTCTGAAGATCTCGTCGAGTATGCCAGAGCTGGAAACTGGCCACATGTCAGAACGAGAGGAAAGCAATTCCCTCCATGGCCCAAAAACTTCAGTCCGGATATCTGGGGCATTTCAGCATTGCTTCATCCTGACTTGAAGGAATTGTCTCTTCCATTCCATGAATGTTACTCGTCAGATAAGATCTTGAATATTGCCGGGGATATCTTACAAACGGAGAAGGAAGGGTTATCGATGGAATTATTCAACATGTTGATCAACCCCTTAACCGATTTCGACTTGGATTGGCACAGAGACTATATAAAACCAGAAGCTACTCCAGAAGAAGAAGCGGAACAATTGCTTTTGGATCCATACGCTGGTACTCAATTCAACTTGGCCCTCACTGATGATGCCTGCTTGATTGTGATTCCTGCATCTCATAATAGAATTAGGAACGCAGAAGAGCGTGAAAAGACTTCCAATGACAACAGAAAAGAATACATCGAAGGACAGATTTTCGTCGAGTTGAAGCCCGGTGACATTGTGTTCTACAACAGCAATATTTTACATAGAGGTACATACAACTCTAAGAATGTTAGACTAACTTTGCATGGATCCTATGGTCATGTGGATCATGGGAAGACCAGAGCCAAGGGTGTCTTGCAGCACGGTGTAGCCGAATGGTTGCCAAAATTTCATCCTACTGAGCCCAACTTGATCATGTTGAGATCAAAGCTAGAGAAATTAGCCAAAGAGTTCGAAGGTCAGGATCTTGGATTTTCCTTAGATGGCTAACAATGCATAGTTTGTTTGGAATGTCTCCCCCTATTTCAAATCACTTCCTTATCCAATTGTTAATATACGCACTTCATTTTTCGGTGGTGGGTTCAGCCTCGTCCTTCGTAAACGCACATCAGAAGATCATCTTGAAAATAAAACAATCACCCATTTCAAAAGCCTCGATCGATCCACGCAAAATATCCCAAAAGGAATCCAGTACCATTGAAACCCGCCAGTAGTGACCAAGGTATGCGTTTGCTGGATCGGAATACTGAATGAACTCCATGCAGCTCCAGGTTTAACCAAACACCGCAAACCCCGGACATTCGGCCTTATATCCTGCATAATGAGCCACTCATAAAATAACAGTAGTAGTGGCTTATAAAATGGAGTGAAAGGTACCCAATCTAAATAAAGGCTTAAAAGAGTTGATCCTTGGGTAAAAATCTCATTGAATACAAGAAGAGCTTGCTCCAGATTTTGATTTAATCCTGCAATTGCTGGAATAATAAATGTCTGAAGTAGAATCGAAGTTGGAAAAAGGTGACGTCCCACCAAAGCAGAAGAGGCTACTTTCGCGACTCTTCACGAACAAAGTTCCTCCGCTTCCCACAGAAACAGAGAGATTGCCGTACGGCTACGGGAATGCTAACATCTTCGAAAAGGTATTCTTTTGGTGGTTGAATCCAATCTTGAAAACAGGGTACATAAGAACCTTGCAAGATGTGGATCTTTTCAAGTTGAGCCCGCACTTGACTGCAGATGGAATGGCCGCAAAGTTTAATGATGCATTACGCAAGAGAAGAGGAAGCGGTGAGATAACTAGAAATATATTGTTGCTTGCGTTGGCAGATATCTTCTTCAAGCAATATGCATTTGCATGTGTTTGCTTGCTTTGTTCAAGTATTTGTCTTACGCTTAATCCTTTGCTTGTCAAGCACTTGATCATTTTTGTTGAAGATAGAACATTAAAACCTCAACAAAAGGTAGGCAAAGGGATCGGTATGGCTGTCGGCGTTGCCCTCATTCAGGCTGCTGCTGCACTTTTCAACAACCAATATATGTATCGGGCAACCACCACAGGAGCACAAGCTAGAGCTCTATTAACAAAAGTTGTCTTTGACAAGACGTGCATATTGAGCGCTAAGGCCCGTCATGACTACCCGATTGGTACAGTTACCGTCATTATTGGTAGTGAAGTTTCTAGAGTTGACTATGCGTTAGGTTACTTGCCATATTTTTTGACATTCATTGTTCCACTTGCAATTGCAATTGCACTACTTGTGGTTAATATTGGTGTATCTGCTCTCGTCGGTGTTGCAGTTTTGGTCACTTTCCTTTTCGGCCTCGCTTTTGCTGCCAAAAAACTATCGTCGCTCAGGAGAAATGTTGCAAAGTACACGGACAAGAGGATTAACTATATCAAAGAAGTTTTATACAATTTGAAAATCATTAAGCTTTATTCTTGGGAAGCCGCGTATGTTGAAACGATAACGAAAGTCAGAAATTTAGAGATGAATTTAGTCTTACGAGTTCAGGCTATAAGAAACTTCATGACAGCCCTCGCCATTTGCTTGAACTCGATTTCGTATATGACTACTTTCTTAGTTTTATATGCAATCGCTAGAGGTAGAGGAAATGCAGCCTCCATTTTCTCCTCGGTTTCCCTATTCAATACTTTAAATCAACAGATTGTGTATCTCCCGCTTGCCATGCCCGCCGCCACTGATATGTTACTTGCACTTGGTAAAATAGCAGACTTTCTAAATACCCCAGAGGATGCACTGGACAGCCAAGGCATTGAACTGATTGCTTCATCTGAAATCAACGAAAAATACGACCAAGAAGTACAACCTGCTGAAGTACAACCTGCTATCTCTGCTCAACATGCTTACTTCGAATGGGAAATTTTTGAAGAAGTGGAAAAAGTGGATGCTGAATCTAGTGAAAATATCACTGAAAGGACCACGTTTCAACTCAAGGATGTTGATTTCGAAATCAATTCAGGCGAATTCGTTGTCATCCTTGGATCCATCGGTTCAGGAAAATCATCTCTCTTACAAGCTATCGCGGGAAGCATGAAGAAATTGAAGGGCAATCTTGCGGTGAACGAGAGTTCATTAATATGTGCGCTGAATTGGGTTCAGAATTCGACTGTCAAAGACAACATCACCTTCGGATCTGAGTACGATGAGGACTTGTATCACGAAGTGATCAAGGTATGCTGCTTAGAGGATGATCTCACTCAACTTACAGCAGGAGACATGACAGAAGTAGGAGAAAGAGGAATTACCCTCTCTGGAGGTCAAAAGGCGAGAATAAATTTAGCAAGAGCAATCTATAAGCAAACTAGTATCATCTTGTTGGACGATGTCTTGAGTGCTGTCGATGCAAAAGTTGGTAAAAAGATTGTGGAAAATTGCTTGCTAGGATTTCTTAAGAATAAAACTAGAGTTTTGGCAACTCATCAATTGTCATTGATAGGAAATGCTTCGAAAATTATCTTCGTTGAAAAGGATAATACCCTTCGTGTAGGTACTTTCGATGAACTTTCAAACTATCCCGAATTTGTTGAATTCATGAAATACGACACAAGTAAGGCCAAAACGACAAATGAGGAAGAAGAAAATGAAGAAGTGAAGAAAGTGAAAGAAACAAAGGTAGGGACCAAAAAGGAAAGAATATTAGGTTCAGGTAAATTAGTTCAAGACGAAGAGCATGCTGTGAACGGAATAGAATACGAGGTTTACAAAAACTTCATCAAAGCAAGTTCTGGAGTTTTGACAAACGCAGGTGTTGTTCCTATCACATTATTTGTGATTGTAATCACAACATTTAGTGCTATTTTTACCACTACCTGGCTTTCATTTTGGGTTGAGAATCATTTCCCAAGCTTGAGTCAAGGGCAATATATTGGTATTTACGTTATGCTCACTTTTGTTACTGTACTCTTGTATGGTCTAGAGTTTGGTATTTTTGCGTACATCACCAACACGGCTTCCAAGGTTCTCAATATTTATGCAGTAAGAAGCATCACTCGTGTTCCGATGGCCTTCATGGATATAACTCCAATGGGAAGAGTTATGAATAGATTCACTAAGGACACTGATGTGCTAGACAATGAATTCGGTGCTCAAATGAGATTAGTCTTGTATTCTCTTGCAAATGTCATTGGTAACTTCATTCTCTGTATTATTTATTTACCATGGCTTGCAATATCTGTTCCATTTTTTGCAATCATTTTCTGCTCCATTGCCAGTTACTACCTAGGAGCTGCTAGAGAAATCAAAAGAATAGAAGCAGTTAAAAGATCCTTTATTTATAATAACTTCAACGAAACATTGCAAGGAATGGATGTCATAAAGGCGTACAAAGCAGAACCACGATTCATTGAGAGAAATAGTAGGTTTGTTGACGGGATGTCTGAAGCTTACTATATTACAATTGCTAGTCAAAGATGGCTTGGCTTGCACATGGATTTATTATCTGCTGCGTTTGTTTTGCTTATTGGCCTTTTGTGTGTGACGGGTGTGTTTTCGATTAGTCCTTCATCATCTGGTTTGATCATTACGTATGTTTTACAAATTTCTAACCTGATTTCTACCATGCTTCGAGGATACACGAATGTTGAGAATGAAATGAATTCGGTTGAGAGGTTATCGCATTATGCATTCAACTTGCCACAAGAAGCTGACTTGGAAACAAATTATGATGGTGAAGCTGATGCGACACACTGGCCAAATAGAGGTGCTATTGAATTTGACAATGTGTCATTTCGATATAGACCCGAGCTTCCATTAGTGATGGAAAATTTTAATGTGAAAATCACTGGTGGAGAAAAGATCGGAGTTTGTGGTAGAACCGGGGCAGGAAAGTCTTCGATCATCAATGCTCTTTTCAGGGTCGTTGAAGTAGAGGGTGGAAAAATATTGATTGACGGATTTGACGTTTCTAAATTGGGGTTAAAGAAACTCAGAAGCAATCTAGCTATCATTCCCCAAGATCCGGTCCTCTTTTATGGTTCAATAAGAAAGAACCTTGATCCATTTGGTTCTAGCAGTGACGACAAGCTTTGGGAAGCCTTACGTAGAGCTGGTCTTATTGATATATCGGAGATTGAAGTCCTCAAGAGGGGCGACTCTCTGGAGCCAGTATCTGCTTCCAAGTTTCATTTGGATCAAATGGTTGAGGATAATGGTACAAACTTTTCCCTTGGAGAGAAGCAACTTATTGCTCTTGCAAGAGCACTAATCCATGACAGCAAGATTCTCATTCTTGATGAAGCGACTTCTTCTGTGGACTACAAAACTGATACGGCAATTCAAACTACAATTGCCACAGAATTTCGTAGTAGTACTGTAATCAGTATCGCTCACAGATTGAAGACAATTCTTGACTATGACAGGATTATAGTTCTCGATAAGGGAAAGGTAGCAGAGTTCGATACACCGCTTGCGTTATTTAATCGACAAGGAGGTTTGTTCAGAGACATGTGTTTCAAATCAAACATACAGGAGAGTGACATTAAGAAAAGATTGTAAACTTTATGATTTTGCAATTTTTTTTTAAATATTTTTGATAAAAGTTACCTAATATTAATATACAAGTTTAGAACATGTCATTTTCGTATGGACAGTTGACACTATCGTGGCCATCTCTTTCACACAATCCGCACCACTTTTCTTTTCCACTACTGGGATCAGTTGGAAATTTCGGAGAGTATATTGGTAATCCCAAGTTAATTGAACTTTCAGTAGAGCTCAAAGTATAGTCCCTTGTTGTGTTTGATGTTGTATTTCCATTCACATGGTTGTTTACGACCTTCGAAGAACTTAATTCTGCTTTCAATTGCTTGAGCTCCTTTTTTGTTTCTTGCAATTCTCTCTCAATATCTTCTTTCAAATTGATAACTTCTCTGAGTTCACGCTCTTGTTTATCTGTTTCTGCTTTGTTTAACGCTTCTATTTCTTCAATTGATTTTTGAAGCTGAGTCAATTCTTCGAAAGTTGGTCTCATTTCAAGATCATGCTTAAGTTGTTCAATCATGCTTTCGAGTCCTGAACTTTCAACTAATTTCTGTTTAAGAGTCTCTATTTCACCTTGAAGCACATCTATTTCACCTTTAGGAACCATTCCATTTTTTGATGTTGCTGCAAGTACCTTCTGTTCGTCAAGTTGTTGCTGAAGTTCTGAGATGAAAGTATCCTTCGATCTTATAATGTTTTCAAATTCATTGAATTGTGACTGCGATGTGAACTTGAAAGCATCCAACTGTTTTACTGAGTCCTCTGACTTCTTCAATTTTTCAGAAATGTTTCCATTTTCCAATTTCAAAGACTGTAATGAAGTTTCTAACTCCAAAGTAATATTCGAATGATCAGCATTTATTGATTCAATCGTAGACTTGTGTGTCGCTTTGAGCGATTCAATTTTGGAATCGTATTCAGTCTTAACAGATTCTAATTTTGACCGTTGAACTGATTCAAGTTCTGAAATAGTCTGCTGGTGCGATGCTTTGAGTTGTTCTATTAACTTGGTGTGCTGTAAATTTATGCCATCAAAGTCTGCTTGAAATGTATCATGAAGAGTTGTTAGCTCGGTTTTATGTATGTTCTTCAAAGATGCTAATTCGTTCTGTTGTTGAATTTTTAAAGAGTCGAATTCTTTCGAGTTTGATTTATAGTTTTCCAACTCTTTCTCATGGTCAAGGCGAATTTGGTTTATTGAGATATCGTGTTCCTTCTTTAGTAACTCAAATTCTTCAACAGGTTTCAAATTTTCAATATGTATTGCATGTTTATCCTTGAGGCTCTTCATGGCAATTTCATGTTCTTTCTTGAGAGATTCGAAGTCATCAGATGGTTTACGTGCTTCCAACTCCTTTGAGTGATTTTCCTCCAAGATTCTTAATGTCTTTTCATGTTCGGTCTTGAGTGATTCAAAATCTGTGACAGGTCTAAATGATTCTAATTCCCTCTCGTGATCTGCTCGGAGCTTCATTAATGCACTTTCGTGTTCCTTCTTGAGTACCCCAATATCGCCTTTTGTGACAACCAAGGCTTCCATTTGCTTTGTGTGAGTATCCTGAATCTCCTCTAAAGTGATTGCATGCTTTTCCTTAAGCGAGTTGTATGATTCTAACATTTCGTGATATTCTTTTTGCGACTTCTGCATGTTATTGTCATACTCTTCCTTCATTGAACTCATTTCACCAACGGGGATGAACGATTTCAATTCTCGTTTATGATCATCTATAAGCTTTGTGACAGCTTGAGTATGCTCGTCTTTGAGAGAATCTAAATTGGTCGCATTCTCTGACTCTAGGGATTGTAAGTACTTCTTGTGATCCTTTTCAAGGGAGTCTATGTAGGCTTGGTGCTCAGATTTTAGTGAAGTGATTTTTCCTTCATGCGAGTCCTTTAGTTTCTGATACGATTCTCCATGTGCTTCTTTTGCAGCCTCGATTTCATCTTTCAATTTTTGTTGTATAGCCTTATGTTCTTTCGTGAGTTCTTCTTTTGCTTCTTGAATATCAATGGGATTGCCTCCCTCAAGTTTTTCTTTCAATGCCAGGTTATCAAGAGTCAAATTTGCAATCTCTTCCTTTAAGTTTTTGGCCTCTGAGGTAAAGCTGGCAATTTGCTCCGACTTTTCTGCAAGTAGCTTATGGAGTTGTTCATTCTCATATTTTAGGTTAGTGACTTTCTCTTTCAAGGCGGCAAGTTCAATGCTAAATTGTTTGTTCTTATCTTCGGTATTTGAAAAGCTGTCAGAAATCAATTTGTGGCTCTCTTGGCTTTTGGCAAGTGATTCGTTTACAGATTTTTGCTTTTCTTGACTTTGAGCTAGTGATTCCTTGATCCTACTATGTTCTTCCTCTTTCGCTTTCAATTCATCGGAAATAGATAGGCGTTGTGTTTCACTATGTTTTACTTCCATTTCAAGCTTTTCTTTCTCGCCTTTCAATCTTTCAATTTCCAAGCCTAGCTCTCCTGATGTGTTTGTGAGTGATTGATTCTCTTTCAGAATCGATTTGAGGACAGATTCATTATTAGAAAGCTTTTCGGTCAATGCAGCTATGGATATTTCGCTCGCCGTTAAATCATCTCTCAATTGTCGTATTATGTCCTCGTTCGATTTATCGTGAACGGTAATTTGGTCGTTTAGCTGTTTGTTTTCCACATTCAACTCGTCTATCGTATTTTGCAAGGCGGTGACCATGAATTTGTCCACCTTCTCATTGGATTCATTTTTTATGCTTTCAAGCTCGGTTTTCAAATCCAGAATTGTTTTCTGAAATTCTTGCAATTCCGATTGCAGGTTCAGTTTGTAATCATCGTGGGTTTTCGTTAACTTGGAATGTGATTCCTTCAAATTCTCTAAGTCGTCAAGTAATTCAGAATGCGACTGCTTTAGTTGTAAATGATTTAATGTCACTTGTTCAAAATCAGCTTGGCGAGCCTCAAGTTCGTCTTTCAATTTTGAGTGATCGTTTTCTAGACCTGACTGCTTGCTTGAATCAAGTAATTTAGTGGATTCTATATTTTTCAACTGTTGATTCAAGTCTTCTATTTGAGCTTGAAGTACGTAAATCTCTTCTTTCAACTTTGGAACTTCCTGATGTTGATCTATAACTTCTTTGTTGTCATTGGCTTTTCCACTGGACTTGGTCTCTCGCAATTCTATTTCTAATGCAGATATTTTGGCATTCAAGCTCTTTTCGAGTTGAAGTTTCTCCATAGTGAGATCATCAATGGTTCTTTGAAGCGAGTTTAACTCCTCCGTTGCCTCTTCGCCTGTAGGAGTCTGCTTCTCTACAGACTCACTTATTTTGCCGCTTTTGGTCAAGTCCTCGACTTTTTTGATTAATTTGTCAATTTCCGTTTCATAGTATAATTCTGCTTCTTGTTGTGTATTCGCTAATACATCTAGACTCTCTCTCCACTCTTCCCTTGCTTTTTCAAACTCCGTTCTTTGCTTTAAAATCTTCGAGTCCTTTTCTGAAAGCTCCTTTTCGTAATTTTCTAGTATTGGATGTAGGGACTCTACCGTTCCCTGTAGTTCATTCAAAATTGTTATCTTGTCTTCCATTTCATCCAAATTTTGTCTGTGTTCTTCCCTCAATTGCTCCAATTCTTTTTCAAGTGATTCTTTTGTTGTGGAGAGGGTCTTGAGTTGATTTTCCAATTCCTTGTTAGAATTATCATTTGATGTATTTTCTATAGCGCTTTTATTTCTGGAAGGAGGTCTGTCAAATGAAGATAGCCGACTTCCAGGTCGGCTAATCCTACTAATACCATTGCTGTCACCATTGCCGTTGTTGTTGCTGCCGCTTAAGGAACGTCCATACGTATTGGTTGGAGATGTTACAGAAGTAGAGCTTGTTCTTCGTCCTGCAATAGGGCTCAATGAAACTTCAGAGACGCCAAATTGGCCACTACTCTTTCTGCTCAGGGGACGCGAGAGTTGCGGGTTTGCTGTCTTTAATCTTTCCAAGGGTATGAACAAACCTGTCATAGCATTCTTTACTTCGAAATATTGTACGCCATCCACTCCTCCTGAATTTTTACCCTTTAATGTAGCCATTGGTCCTATAAGTTCTAGACCGCCGAACACGCCAGCCTTTCCGTTGATTTCTCCAACGAATCTTAGTATCCCCTGTCCTGGAGCTCCAGGAAGGAACACCTTCAGACCTATATGTTGTTCTATCATACTTAAAGGCGTAGAAGATGTCATATTGGCAAAGAGACTTTGTGTTTCACTACAAGTCAACTTTTGCTGGTTCCTCTTGGTTTCGAATGTAAAATCGAAGAATTGATATCATATTTTTTTCTTTTTTTTTTTTTTCCTTCTTTTCCTAGCTCTTTACGAAACGTTTCGTCTATTTGTTTTGATTTCCAGGCATGAATTCGCGAATTTCACTATCTGAGCTCTAGAAATCTATGCTTGGAATAATTTGAAATTCTCTTACATTCCGAAACATTCTCGATTAAGAAAAAATAAATTTAGCGGTTGAAGATGACGCAGGGGTAATTTACAGTAAGAGGTAAAAGGTAGCACAATTGTTGCAATATATATTTCTTGTACATTTAATGAGCTCTGAGTGTGAAAAGATGCTTGGAAAAAGGAGCAAAATAATCTAAATCGGCTAACAACTAGAATTCAAAAGTGTGTACACCATGAAAGTGACATGGAGCTTCGTTTGGAAGCTGGTCCTTGAATCAAAAGGACAAATAAAATTAAGTGTGGAAAAAGGTCTCCTGAGATATTCAATTATAAATCTCTATTAGAATGGAATTGAAGATCCCGCTAGCAACATCGAAAACTATGGGAAGTGTCCGATTCTTGGACCAAAGTAACCGTCTGGAGCATCATCTGCAGCGAATATACGAGGAACTGGCCCACCATCAATCCCTGCGTATGGGACATTGTTTCCCCACCAGGAAATAGACTTATCGTGGTACTGAACTGCAAAGAAAATGATAATAGCACTGAAAGCAAGACCTGCATTCAAACCACTGTACAAGATGAAGTTATACTTCTCCCACCATGCTAAATATTTCCTCTTCACGTAACTCATAAATGCATATCCAGCATATAAACTTCCAGTATAGTAGGTCAAGTTATATGGAGCAAAATTGATCATTCCACCAATGAAGATGGTAGGCTGGAAATTTCTGGTCCATTTCTTTGGTCCATACCATTTGAATGCAAGGGCTGGAAAGACCATAACAAAACCAATCAAAAAGCAATATTGCAATGCAGGATACAATCCTCCAAAAACCTTTTTTGGTCCAATTGTTCCCCAAATGACTGAAGCAGAGAAGTAGGTGGTTGCTCCTGGACAAAGGAATTTTTGCCTGTTCGTTACCTGACAAATATCTTTCATACTATCAATCTGCCAGTTCATGACTGCTAAACCAACAAACCCACTGATCAATACAGCAAGAATCTGTCCTCTGAAGAGTGCCCGTGGTGGAATCTTAGCATAATGTCCCATCTTTTGATCACTGACGTATGACTCTGCTTGTCCGTCGATGTTGTATCCCAAAGCTTTAATGATCATCAAAGCCTGTGAATTTCCCTCAAGAGCGTATCCGATGATCAATTCAACCAAGACATTTAAACCAAGACCGAATCCAGTTGTACTAGAAATCGCAGTAAAAGGAATCATGAAAACAAAGTTGATACCAATAGCGAAGAAAATGGTCCACACCGGCGTTTCCGTTGGGAATAACTCCACGCATAAAATAGCCAAGACAATAGAGATAACCAACACGATCGTATAACACCATTCTGGAACTTCTGGGTAACGCGACATCATTTTGCAATGAGGGTCATTGTAAGTTTCTAGAATAGGTTTCCTATAATTCACTAACGAATTGTATGCTCCGATAAACGTATCCCTGAGCGACCTCCATCTAATAATTGTTTCATAGAAAAACAGAAAGGGATATATAGCAAAAAATGTACCGTACGTCACGAGGTTTGCTGCTGAATAGAATGGAGGACCATATTTCTGGTACTTTTCATTGTCAAGTAACCCTTTTTCGTTCAAGACTTCCGAGACGATGTATCTTTTACCTTTGTTGTTGAATAATTTGTTCGAATTGATTGGAAGATATCCTGTCCATTTACTATTTGTCCAGAAAATTGCACATATAATGGGGAATGCAAGCATCATGCCAGCATAAGTGTTTGCTTGGTTATAAAATGGAACAGCTAAGGGAGAATTCATTGATATCATATTCCAATCAAAAGTTGGGATAGGGTTCAAGCCAAGGCCAAAATTTGACCCTGTAATCATAGCCAAGTTGAAATTATCAGGCTTTATCCATGTCATCCAATTGAAAGTTGAAATTGCGGCAAATAAATAATTGGGAATCCAGAAGTATAAGAATGATGCTGCAAAACTAAAAAAGAAGAAATAATAACGTGAAATGGTCCATCCATTGATATTCTCCTTTCTTTCCGGCTTAAGCAAAGCTCTGTTCAAGGCCAATGTAGGCAACGCGGTCGGCCAAATTGCTTTCACTGGATAACATGCAAATCTTCTCAACACTCCTGCTAATCCAAAGCCCATGAAGTTTGTTGACAACGATAACAAAATTTGAAATCCCCAAGTAGCCCATGTATTTCCGTAGAAGAGCGGGAGCCTTTGAACATATACATTATACGAAATATATTGGGTCCCTTGTCCTGCTGAGACTGAATACATAATTGTTGCAAACATTTGCTCTTTGTAGGTCCAGGGACCGGGATTCAATCTGAATGAGAATTTACCGAGTGGAATAGTAATATCGGGGAAAATATAGTACCATAACAATCCAGAAGGATAGAGGAAAATTTGGGCAACCGATGTTGACATTGAAATACCGGGCATTCTTTGACTGAAGAACTGGTTCACAAAAGTACCGATACCTAACCAGATGATACCAATAACATATGCTCTAATCGATTCGCAAGGAATACTGGGATCATCAAAAGGTTCTGCCACTGATCTAACTTCAGGGTATGGAGAGTGATAAGCCAAAATAGTAGCCTCTAATCTTACCTGCAAATCCCAATCGACTATCTCATGATAATCTTTTGAATCTTTTTCGAGTGACTGATCACTAATCGAAGGCAGATGAGATACAGAGTTGTTCGATTCTTTCTCATTCTTCGATAAAGCAAAGCTCTTTCCCAACTTGGATTTAACTGCCAATTCGTTTTCTGATGGTGCGGTTGCAATTAACCGTTTAAGTAAATCTAAATCCTCCTCTGGGTAGTTAAAATCATCCTGAAACTCCACGATGGTTTCCTGTAATATTTGCAAAGCGTCAGGTATTTGCATGCTTTCGGTTTTCTCTATCATGAAGCTAGCAGACAAAGGTAAATCTTCTAAAGATAATAAATGGTTGTAATTCAACCTTTGCAAAATAATGAACTTTTGGTCACTAGTTAAGGTTGCACCAACTTCGCCAATAGAAATTGCCTTGGAGGCAACGGCTGCTAAGTTGACTTCATGGTCTTCGACATCTTTTGGATGCCCTGTACTTTTGATGCTGACGACTGCGGCTAAAGCGTCCTTCTCGTTTGACATGATTGTCGTGCCTTTTAAATACTATAAGATAAATTGCAAAGCCCGCAATATCAACTAGAGAATCTGCTGTTTGCAATTCAATTTTGCAGTACCAAGTGTGGGAACATGATTTGATTTATATAGATCTAAAAGTATGGCTATTACATGAATTATTGTGTACAAAGTCAGATAAATTTTAACCGCAATACAGTAGGTCGTACCTATTGTGGAGCCGTCTGAGATAAGCAAATGGTGTATTGTCTTGGAAGTGGTGAACATTTCTTCGTAAGACTTTGCTTCCCGCAGGCACCCGAGTATTCCATTAAAGATGCTTGGCTGCAAATTTTCAAATGCGCGCGAAAGTTCCAGACAAGAGATGCGTAAGCACAGGGATCATATGGGCTGAGTTTTATCTTCTTACAACATATCCTTCAGTAAAACTGAAATGGATTCATGAATGTATCTTGTCGATAAGATAGCACTGCACTCCCTTATCCGATACCGTGGATTATTCCCGGCCATGCACCAACTCTTATCGATCCGAATCTGCCAGCGATTCGAGTGG
This sequence comes from Dujonia boleticola, assembly GCA_029581775.1. Classification (NCBI taxonomy): domain Eukaryota; kingdom Fungi; phylum Ascomycota; class Pichiomycetes; order Serinales; family Debaryomycetaceae; genus Dujonia; species Dujonia boleticola. The sequence goes on along the minus strand of JARGRU010000014.1, from coordinate 364,612 downwards.
TTAAGTCTCGCTGCATGAGAAAAAAACCTGTAGTTAGAAGTAATGTACTCAGCGTTCGTGGCGTTCAATGTACGGCTCGATTGTGTTCTGTTATTGTGTCATAGTCGGCAAAAGTACTCTCTACCGAGATACATCTTGGAGAGCTGTCCATTGTGAAGCCAAGGGCCGTTTGAATCGCACTCTTAGTAACAAAATACATGATACTGAATTGCGACACAAGATTTTAGGAGCCGGCTTGTGTCTCCCGTCCCCGTCTCGTCCCGAATAGGCATTTTGATGATACGCATAGGTAAACTGACGAACATGAGGCAGACGCAAGTGCAGTGGACTTATTTTCACTTCAAGCTTTGCAGCCTGAGCAGCAAACCTTCGAAAACAGCCACATTTTAGACTCTAAAAATTGCAAATTTTGCGTTCTTTATTAGGTGTTGAGCTATAATTACATAGATATTATTAAATTGATTGGCTTTCACTATTTAAGAAAGTGGTCCTTTCGGCTCAAAAAAGAAACATTCAAGGTCTCTTCAGCTCAAAAATCAACATTCTGAAGAAACGAAACTCTAGCTTAGTACAGCTGAAGTAGTACTTATCAGTTTTCTGCTTAATTGTTCTCCAATTTCCCACTTCTTTATGATGCTGAAATCTGTTGATGGTTTTGGTTTGTCTTCTTTTGGTGTATCATCCCCGAGGCCATCTTTCAGCACACCGCTAATTTTCAATACTTTGAAAGAGTCCCCCAATCTGTCAATGGTATTTAGGTGATCCAATATTTCCTCATTTATAGTGAAGATACACTTTTCAACGTTCTTGAGGATATTATCACTGGACAGGGTCTTTGCCTTTAGGGGCAACATTTTCGATTTCAACTCTTGTAACTTCTTTTCAATATCTGCAAGCTTTACACGTATTCTTCTCTGTAGGTTTTCATTCTGGAAGTCAAGGGGCCTACTTCTGAGAATTTTGTATGAAGAAGAGCCACTACTCAAAGTTGCTAATTGAGATAAAATCCTTCCAACTTTAATCCTTTCCACGTTGCTCTCTTCAATTTGTCGAGTCAAACTGCTCAATTTTGAATTCTGTGAATTTTGAGATTCAATAAAGACGCCTATCTCATCCGCAAACTCTTCTGTAATAGTCGGAATACTGTCATTTACTGTCGTGATTCCCCAAACTTCGGGAAGATCTAACGCTTCTTCATTAAGATACGAGTCTGATTTACGATTCTCTAACTCATCGATGTGCCTAACGAGAATTTGCACATTATTCTCTAGAACTTTCAAGACACCACTAGTGTTATGGTAAATATCAGACAATTTTTGCAGTATTGGATTGTTTGCGTTTGGTGCTGGTGCGTTTGGAGAAATCCCGCTAAATCTCTGAAAATTTTCACAAGGTGTAACTGCTTCCAACTCATACTCTTCATCTGATATGACACTCTCATCTGGAATTTTAGTAGATGCATGGTCCGTCAGCGAGGAAGATGCTAAAAATTCATTCTTGTTAACTATTTCAAACAGTGGCAGCTTCATCTTTGCTTCTTCATGATTTATTTCCGTAAATTGTTCATCTTCGCTTGATTCATTTGACAGACCATCAAGGCTCGAATTTTCGCTCTCTATGTTTGGAGTTCCAAGCGGTGATGTAGTCGCGTAGGTGTCAAGCTCGGTGTTTTTTTCGAGCTTCGAATCTGCACGACTCAGAGGCGGATTCAATGATGTCGTTCCAAGGGAGCTAAATGAATTAGCCATACTAAAGACAGGTTCATTAACTCCGACCTTGCCTTCCAAAGGTGCATTCTTTTCGTTTTCAGAAACAACATGATTGGATGTTTTCTCTAGTTTGCTCGTTGTTGGTACTTCAATCGACTTGTGCTGTGTATTTGTTGAATCTTGTTTATCTAACTGCTTAGACACTGAATCAGTTGATTCATTCGCGGAAGTATCTAATGGGCTGTCCTTCATTGGCGCGGACGAGATTGTACTAGGATTTCCAAAGGAACCGAACGGGCTTGCCTTGTTCGAGCTAACGTGCAAAGATCCAGTGTTTCCGAACGGGCTCAGTACATCAGAGTGAGATCCAAGGGCAGGTTTTTCCACAGAAGAACCGAATGGACTTGGTTTTTCTGATAAGGATGCGAATGGACTTGTCTTGTTTGCTGTTACCTCAGCTGGACTTGATTTTTCAGCTGTAGATATAAGTGGATTGGAATTGGAAAGAGCAGATCCAAAGGGGCTTGCTTTGTTCGCAGAAGAGCCAAAAGGATTGGGTTTTTCAGCTTCACCACTGATCAAACTCAGTTTATCAGACGAAGTTCCAAGATATCCAAAAAGACTTGACTTGTTCGAAGAGGAGCCAAATGCACTGGGTTTACCTGGTACAGATCCAAAAGGAACTGCATTGTTTGTCGCGGTCTCGAAAGGGTTCTTCTTATCTGACAATGATGCAAATGGACTTGACTTGTTCGTTGAAGCCTCGAAAGGGCTCTTTTTATCTGACAATGATGCAAACGGACTTGGCTTGTTCGTTGAAGCCTCGAAAGGGCTCTTCTTATCTGACAATGATGCAAATGGACTTGACTTGTCTGGTGAACTCTCGAAAGGGCTCTTCTTATCTGATATTGATGCAAATGGACTTGGCTTGTTTGTTGAACTCTCGAAAGGAATCTTTTTATCTGATATCGATGCAAATGGACTTGGCTTGTTCTTAGATGTACCAAATGGACTCAGCTGCTCCGTTCCACTTCCGAAAGGACTTGCCTTGTTTGTTGAAGGAGCAAATGGATTCAGCTTATCAGACAGTCCAAATGGACCTCCCTTATTTTCTGATGATCCAAAGGGGTTAGGCTTTTCAGAAGTTGATCCAAACGGGCTGGCTTTGTTTGAAGAAGATCCAAAAGGGCTAGGTTTGTTTCCAGAAGAGCCAAATGGAACAGCCTTATTCGACGAGTTGCCGAAGCCACTCGAGACTGTAGAGTTTGAAAAACCAGATGTCCCAAAAGAAGAGGACTGCGCGCCAAATCCCAGGCTACCAAATCCCGATTTCCCAAACAGTCCAGGTGTCAGGTCCACTTTTGCAAAACTAGTTGGGCCGCCAGTCACTTTTTCAGTCAGTTCAGGTGCAGGAGAAATTGAATCACCGGTAGTAGTCTTGCCGAAAGCTGACTTGCCAAATCCTGCACTTCCAAATCCTGCGCTGCCAAAACCTGAACTTCCAAATCCTGTGTTACCTGTGCTGCCAAATCCGGAGCCTCCAAAGCCGGAGTTTCCAAAGCCGGAGTTTCCAAATCCACTTGATGCTTCGGGCTTTGAACTGGATTGTGTAATGGGTGATGATAAGTTCTCCGAAACGGAACCTAGTGCTGAAGGCTTAGCATCTGGAGCTATAGCAGTAGCACCTGCAGTGGTTGAAGAAGGCACCATATTGCTTTGAGAGTTATGTTTCACATGTTGAATGGGCCCATCAATAGTAAGCTTGCTATCTTTCAACAAGTTAGATTCAAAGACCCACCAACTGATTAAGTTACCCTCATCGGTCAAACTCCAGAGTTTCGGCAATGTTCCTTTCGTAGAGTCCACCCCTGTACATGGGTTCTCTATAGTCACATCGATGTCAGTTAAATCGAATGCAATTCCAACCGACGATACATCTTCATCGGTTTCCTCATTCATTGGGAAAAGAGCTTTATCCGTGTCGTTCATATGAAGCAATGATTTTGGCTGGCTTTCTCCACCACTCTCTATCGTACTAATTTCAGTTGTCTTAGACGAAGTAATGAACGAAAGTATTTGACCCTTAAACCACCAATCGTGTAAGCTTTCTATATAATAAGTTCCTATCCTTGCAGCGCCAAATGGATCAGCAATGAAAGAGTCGTATGTTTCAATAACCTCATAGGATGAATTGCAAACTATCACCTTCGTCTCATAATCTTGGTCATCAGGATCGTTTTCGTTTGATCCGAATACCACTAGAAAGGAAAGTAAACCTATTTCCGTACAGGTGAAAGCGCGTTGGCCATCCTCTACCATAGCAATGCTGTGATTCGCAGAGCCAGGCTGGCTACTTGGTGTGACATTTACTTCTTTGCCATTTGAATAGACAATATGTTTCCCATCTAGACTCCATGAGAACGCTTCAACATGAGCTGAGATTGTCTTATTTCTATGAATTAAATCTCCATTGTCAGTAAGCGTCAACAAGTCTGAGTCGGTTGGAGATGGTAGTACCGACACAATCTTTGATGGGGATTCGATATTTGTGAAGGAATCACGGGTAACATTGTCAAATTGATCGGTATATTTAACATGCCCATCGTCAAGTATGTAGAGCCTAGTCCCTTCATTACTAAAATATACGTGGGTCACATCAGTGAAGCCTTCGATTCTGGGCCAATCCACAGATGTTTCATCTCCACTGATCTTAGAAAGCTCATCTGTCTTTGCTAGGACGATACTAGTCAAATTCGAGCAAGCAAAGTAGCCCTTTGTATTTGATATAGCCAAGAGCTTGACATTTCGATCTTTGATTGATTCGTAAGGCAATTGATCGAAAACCAGTATCCCCTGGGAGGAAGTGCTGAGCTTGAACCCAAAGTGCTCATTAGTGAATTCTTCAAGTGAAGCCATCCTATGGATTGTCGAATGTTCTTTCAGAATCGCTTGCTGTCAGAGATTTATCAAACACTGAAAGCTATCTCCTACAGCTTTAATTTCGATGTTTTGTGCAAAGAAAGCTGTAAAAAAAAGTCTTATATGTAGGAAGCAGAGCAGCACGCTTTAATCAGAGGGCCGCCGTTTTAGCATCTCAATTGTGTAGCGGTTTATATCAGAGCCTAAAGAGTATGAGGCGAAGAAGGGCCGATTCATCATCTATCAACTGCAGCTCTGGTATTGTCAAGATTGATCAATGCGACAACAGAAAACAGGATAGTCGCTACAAAAGAAGCATAAAACAGACATGTGCAGAGGTTGACTGTTTGCAGGCACTAACAAATGATTTCGAGGATCACGTGCTGGACTTTCCAGGGTACTAAGTTCCCCTACTTGCATATGCGCGAGAAAGCTTCAATAAGATTCTAAAGTCAAGAAGATCCAATGCCTAGTTATGGTTGTCGTATTATCCATATATTACTCCATTCACACTTTCTCCGCACAGCAAGTCAGTATATTTTATTTTCCGTTCGCATTCTACATCGAAAATACCTTAACTTCAGAGTTGAATTTGGTGTGAGTAATTTATTTTTGCCCTTCCGTCATTTTCATCTGGAAGCCATGAGTCGTTGCCATCTCGTTTGATTCAGAATATGTAAAAAGATACAACAAGAAGCACTCTTTCACCTCGTAGTACTCCGTATCAATATATTTCGATTGACTATTCCAGGGTGGTGAAGCTGAATCGTCATGGGCATATTTTTCCAGCTGTGTTTGGGTAATCACATTCATTCTGCAGGACTTTTCAGTTGATCACGGAAGAATTGAAATCCAAGAAAAAATAAGCCCGAAAGAGTCAAAAAGCAAAAAAAAAAAAGAAAGAAAAGAGCTATCTCTAATAAACGGGAAATCATTCATTTTGAATTCTGCTTTTCTTTTTTATTCTTCTCCACATTGGACGAAGGATCCAATTCAGCATCTCAGCTCAACAGACCTTTTTCCCCGGGATCCCTTGACTTCAAGAGTAGTATAAGCTAGCATGCTTAGCCATTGGAACTGGATATTATTTGTGCCTGAACGAATTCTCGGACTGTTTCTGCCCTTGGGGCAACTTACATATGCTTACAATCAATGCGTATTTTTCCAGCCCAATCCTCCCTCATGAATTTATCTCAGTGTGCATTAACTATGCATATTTTTCGTGAATTCTCGGAACATTTACCGGGAAACGAGTTTTAATGCGGGTGTCCTGCTGGACAAATGTTGAAAATACCATACAAACCAACCCCATTTTTTCCCCCACGCGGCACTTGTGTGGAGTGCTTCAAGAAAGATTATGCATGAATGGAAAAAATGGAAAAATTTTCTTCCATGAGCTGGGGACGAGTGGGTGAAAAAGCAGCTGACCACAACAGATAATAAGCTTTTGCATTCCCGTTCAGTTCCTACTTTTAGTTTTTATTTTGCTTTCTTTCTCTTTCGCTTCTTTCTCTTTCTTCCCTGTCCTGTTTTTTTTTTAAAGCATACATTTGAGTTACCATCAAGTAGGCTGAATAACTTATTTCCGTTACTTCTCTGTTCGTAATTTTACGCAAAAAAACCAAAACTGCGTAATTTTCAAATTAGATTTGGGGAAAAAAAAAAGAAAGAAAAAAAAATTATATAGGGGTTCAAATACAACAAAAAAATTAAAGTTAAAGGGTGAAACCACGGAAACTGAGTGAACATACACACGAGTTTTAACACAACAACCACTAGTGTAATTAATATCACCGACATCCATCCGTACTTCAACTCACCTCCACCGTGAAGTACTTCGTCCTAAAGGCGAACCAATCTTGATACCAAGTCCACTCGTACATATTCATTTTAAGTCAACCGTTTGGAAAGAAGAAAAAATTTTTTATAATCAACTATCGTCTGCATTTTATAAGTAAAAGCATCTTGTTAGCATCACACCCTTCACACATCAATCGAATATAACACAATCATACATCCAATATGTTCGGAACACCCTACAACCGGTCCGACTCCATATCTGGATCGTCCACTTTCAGAGACCTGGCCAGAAATGCCATTTACCAAGAATTGCCATCAGTAATTGCCTCTTCAGGAGCATCATCAGTACGATCGGCGCCCACGCATCTCTACAACCATAAGAAATTATTATCACATTCATCACACCGCTCGCTGGCTTCGAGTGTGTTTTCAACTTCAAAGAGATCTGTTCGTTCGGCGCCACTGATCTACTCAAACTCAACTGCCACTATTCCGGAAGATTCCGAACCTATAACGACAACTGTTGAGCAGTTAATCAATGATATAGTTCTTCACGAGAATGTGACAATGGAGCAGCAGAAGCAGAAGCGCCACTTTAGTACTTTGACCAGCTCATTCACTAGTGGATTCAAGAATATGATGATGTCCCCTTCCTTCCCCTCATCCCCGTCATCTTCTAATATGTCATCACCAGCATCCCCTTCGATGATGGATGGGTCGAACAATAACGAGGTGGAACAAGAATCTTATCAGATATCTCTCGGTTCCAACCTTCAATACCAGAACGTTCCAGAATCTTTAATTGATTGGAACCTTAACGTGACCCGTTGCAAACTTATGCTTATTCATCTCCCCACCGTGTCTTCTGTGCCTGATTTCAAATACACAGGGGCAGTTCCTCAGTTGGTTGGAGATTTGGCTTACATGTGCCATATCACTTTAATTCTGCCAAACGTTTCAGATAAGGAACTCATCTACACCCTCATCTCTTCGAACCTTTATCAAGAGCATGAATTGGATCAAAAGTTCAAAAAGTCAGTAGCGGAAATCTCAGTCAAGCAATCAAGATTATTGCAAATCAATTCCCCAAAGAAGAATAATAACAATTTGCTGATGCCTATTACTTCCATAGATAATCAAACTAATTTGAGATTGGAGTTTAAGGAAATCGCTTTGAGAAATTATTTGATAAACTTGGCTGCTGCTGCCACTACTGCATACGAATACAAAATAAAGTCTGATGAAATGAAGAAGTTACTCAGAGAGGTAAATGGAGATGCTAAGAGAGCTAAGTTACCCAAGGACGAAAAGAAAAGACTCTGGGAAAGTGTTAGACTGGATGTATTCAAACGGGCTGGATTAGAAGAATAAACTTGATAGAACTAAGCATTATGAATGGAAATAGGGAATTAACTTTTATGAACTATGTATTATCTTATATTAATAATTATACCACTATAAGAAAAGAGTGATTTGTAGAACGATAGACTCGATCGAACTCTCTTTCGGGGCTCTACCCTCAACGCATACAAAACAGTTGATTTTTTTTACTTCATGTTAGCCATATCAGCCACATTTGAGCTACAGATTGAACGTTTAATTAAATGCCGTTTTATTTATTCATGCTAAAAATTCCCCACATACATCATCGTTGGTCATGTGTATTCTCTGTAGTGTCTCCTTTTAGAACTTCTTTCTCATTTCTTTTACCTTCTTGTAATGTCCCTTTCTTCCACTAGTCTTCTTTACTTGAATTTCGCTGTACTTTCTCTTGAAATACTTCTTAGATTCCTGGTCATTCAATACTTCTTCGACCAAGGTGTTACCTCTATCACGTCTATTCATTCTGGAAGAGTAGAACTCAGTATTCCCCTCTATTATAGTACCCATTTCGAAGTACTTGGGAATCTGCCATTTGTCTTTCTTATAGTGTCTCTTTGGATCCAATGCAGCTCTTTGTTTGATAATTAGTAAATCTCTCTTTACGGATGCTGTGAGTTCAGGTTGCTTCATGTTAAACCACTTGGATCCAGCATCTTTCGTCTCTGTGGTTGCTAGCTTTTGCACCTCTATAGGGTCATTAATCTTGGTTATGTCACGTGATTTGCCCACAAACTTTTGGTTCAATTTATCCTCTAAGTTACTTTCGATCTTGGGAAGCTTATTGATGGACTTGTGGATCTTCTTGAATTCATCTTCTTCACCTAGACGTCTGGACTGGGTGTCGTTTTGGGTCTCCTCGGCAAGTTCAGCAAAGAGAGAATCCATGGACATTTTGGGGTCTACTATATTGTCCCACTTGCTGTTTACTTGGTCTATAGATTCAGTGCCTGATATGAGTTCAGTTTCTGACGTTTCTACTATAGTTGGTTCAGTGATAGTATGAGGAGACATTTTCAGTATTGCTGTCTCTCTTCTGTATTGTGCTTTTTGAAGGGGCGGTAAGTAATGTGTTTGGCTTAGCTCTTCTTTATATTAATTTTAATATTTTCGTTTTCAGGAGATGAGATGTGAGCTAAATTTTCAAAGTAGGGTCACGTGATTTTATTGAAAACTCTCAATTTTTCCTTTCACTATTACAGAGTGTGGGGGGAGGACATTAGGGGTCCAGCTTTTTCCTTAGTTTCGCAACACTTACTGCATTTTTACATAAACTTATACACGATCCAGTCGACTTATCAACTTTCCATCTCTTAAGGATAGTTCATTATGCTATTATTTCGTCGTCGTACTTATCCATGACAACGTCCTCATTTGTTCTAGCAACAGGTTCGTTATTCTTTTCTGTGGAACTTGGTGGGAGACCAAATTGAATGTTGGCATCAAGGAGGATCTGGTTCATTAACCAGAGTTTTCTTTTTTCCTTCATTGTAGCTGTAAGCTTCTCTGTCACTAAGTTATTTATTTTGATCAGTGATTTGTACTGGCTCTTGAGAATTTTGTATTTGCTTTTGAGGCGCTCAAGACTTTCCTCGCTTTCCTTTGAGGATCCTAGGACATCCTCGACATCATTCTCATCTTCCGTCCTTCTTATTCCCTTTTCAACATAGTCAGATGCCAAGGAATCTACCGCCTTTGACAATTCCGACTTGTAGTCATTATCATCCGTTATTAACTCTTGTTCATTATCGGTCTTCAAGAAATGGTTGTATCTCGATTGTGCTATTCTGTATTGCTGTACTTCAAAAGGTTGGGATAATATCGTGCTGAGCGGAATAGTTTCCAGAACAACATCTTCATCTGTCTTTAAATCTCCATTCTGCGCAGTTGTCTTGAGACTAACTTCTCCCTCGCCATCCTTTTCTTCCACCTTAATCGAAACTTCTGCAGCCGAGTCTTTGCCTTCGCGTGTAACATCAACTACTTCCTCTTCCTCGGCAACATCTTCATCGTCTTCATCTCCATCGTTTTCCGACTCCTTCTTGACACCATCTGCTTTCCTATTGGCCACGTTCAAGCCAATAAACAGTTTCGAAAACCACCACGGGGTTCTCATTTCGAAATCTTTCTCTATTAATGCCAAGTACTCTTCTTCATCGAAATTCTCATGGTCTCTGAGAAATGGCTCAGTCTTTCCCTTCTTCACTCTCTCCTTGATCAACATCAATGCATCTTTTGTCAGATGCAAATCATGAACTCCCTTTACGTGCTTGGTCAAAGCATCAGATCTCGTAAAATGCTTTTCACATTCAGGAATGGGACAAAAGTATGGCTTTTCTCCAGTGTGGGTTCTACAATGTGATATGAGAGCAAACCTAGAGGGTTGCTCCATGCCAAATCTCAGGCATCCTTCCCACTGACAAGTGTAGCGGACTGGGGCTTGCGGAGTTGTGTGCGCCAAATTTGTCAAGTGGGCATGCGTGAGATGGGTAACAAGGGTTGAAAGATTGCTGTACTCTCTTTGTTTACAATCAATCCAGTTACAAACAAAGTCAGTGTTGGAGGTTGAGTTTGACGTGCCGTTAGCGTTACCGTTGTTGGAATTGTTGGTGGACGAACTGCCATTAGGTGCCTTGGACCCGTTTGAAGCTGTAGTATCCCTAAGTTTGCTCGAAGCAGCACTTCCAGCGCCACCGGAATTCGAAGTGTTGGCACCGGCATTTGCAGTGTCTGTGGCCCTAGATGAACGCACTGGCGATGAAGATGGAACGGGAGTTCCTTCCTCGTGCGGAATATCGCTATCTATATCCATATCTTCCGTCATTGTTTAGCGTTCTTGCGTATGAGTGGGTGGTTCTGCTGTGTCCGGCGGAAAACACCGCTCCACTTATCTTTAGTTCGCTCGATTAAATTTCATGGCCAACAGGCAGTCGTCCAAAGTCGCGTAATGATACATAGTGAGGTTTGATTTTTTACAGTATAACAGGCGAAAAAAAAAAAAAAAATTCCCAATGCACCAACTTGTCTACAGCTATTTTGATGCAATAAGCCCCTAGCTGTATTGGCAGGCTTCTTTTTTGATGGTTCATTGTAATGGCCAGGTCTTGCAAATCAACTTTTCATAGAAAATTCTGCTTTCTTTCTCATACACTTTATACTACTACGTCTTTTATCTCTTCGTATTAATTTATTACCTTTATAACATCGTTCTATAACACCATAATAATAAAATGAGGCTTCCTAGGAGTAGAAAAGCTCTCATTGTCTCATTCTCCTACTCACCAATTAACTTGAAGCTCTAGCTTCAGTTTTCTATCTAGACACTCATACCAAGTCTTCATCTAATCTGGCAGCTGGGTTAGTTTCGATGAAATCTAAGGAAACCTTGTGACCCAATAATTCTCTAATGTTGGAAACACCATACTTGATCATAGTAGGTCTTTCTAAACTCAAACCCCAACCTAAAACTCTAAGGTTCTTTGGTAAGCCCATAGATTCTAACATTTCTGGTCTGAACATACCGGAGTTACCAATTTCAACCCACTTGGCTAAACCCTTGTGGTAAGCGAAAATTTCCATAGATGGTTCGGTGTATGGGTTGTATGCAGCCTTGAATCTCAATCCGTGGACACCCATCTTGGCGAAGAAATCTTCCATGAAACCGATAAGGTCTCCAAGGGTGGTGTCGTATCCAGCCAAAACACCTTCAATTTGGTGGAATTCAGCTAAATGGGTAGCGTCAACAGCTTCATTTCTGAAAACTCTGTCGATGGAGAATAATCTGATTGGCTTTGGGTCAGAAGCCAACTTGTGCAACATGGCAGACGATATAGCAGTAGTGTGAGTTCTCAAGACCATTCTTAAGGACTCTTCCTTCTTCCATGGATATCTGTAACCAATGGACTCGTACTTACCATCTTGGTGAACTTGCTTGATGTTTTCCCAGTATTGTTTGTCTTCTGGTTCCTTGGCCTTGACTGGATCCTTCAAGTAGAAGGTATCTTGTAAGTCTCTAGCTGGATGTTGTTGAGGGACGAAAAGGGTGTCGAAGTTCCAGAAACCGGATTCGACGTATTGGTTGGCAGGCATTTCAGTGAAACCCATGGAGAAGAAAATTTGTCTGAACTCTTCTCTAACCTTGTTCAAAGGATGTAAAGCACCAGATTGAGGGTAGACACCTTCGGATTGGAAATTGTATGGCTTGAAGTCGGCGTCCTTCCACTTGCCGGAAGTGATCATGTCGGAAGTAATGTCGGTTTCCAAAGTGGTGATGGTGGTAGCGAACTTGGCTGCCTTTTCGACTTTGAAGCCGACAATCTTTGTCAAGGTGATGAGCTTTCTCTTTTTCAATTCTGTCAACTCTTTCTTATCGGATAAGGTACCCTTGTCTTGAATTTCCTTCAATTGATCAACAGCTGGGTCCAGCTTTGGTAATTCTTGAACTTTGGCGACCAACTTGTCACCATCCTTGGCGATCCATCCATTCTTGAAAGCCTTACCTTGACCTAACTTACCGACTTGGCCCAACTTGGAGTTAACGTCGGCAATCTTTAACCCTTCTAAACTCTTTAAGACTTCTTCCAAGAGTCTGAATTCATGAGAACCCTTGGCAACGATTTCCTTAGCTTCGTTTGTCAAGATCCATTTTTCGGTCTCCAATTTAGTGAAGGTAATCATTTCCTTGGCCCACAACGAGGTCAATGCGGAATGTAAGGAAGTGTTTGCATCTTCTTTGGCAAGAGTTGCATTATCAAGGGTATTAGGAATGGATCCATCTTGATCGACGATCTTCAAGATATTCAACTGTAAGTCTGACATATTTGTGATGGTATTTTATTATGCGTTCACGATACTAGAGCTCCTGTATGGAAGTAGCTTTTGTTATGGATTAGTGTCCGTTTGTTTATGCTCTAAAAACTCCTAGAATCCTTGCTCTACTCGGTGCCTAAGCGCTTGGGTGTATATGATCCTTTGTGTTGGTGGGAAAATTCCTACTACAGCAAATAACTATCGAGAATGTGATTGAAATCTACAATTCGAGGTATGAGTCTTCAGTCGAAATTTGGCTTTCTCGTTTTTTTTTTTCAATTTTCCAGTCAATTTTTCCCTATAGTAAAAATTTGTGTCATAAAAATTTTGGCTGTTAGTGATGCTTGTTACTTAGGCTAAGGGTATATTTTGGTATGATTAGTATTTTGTATGGAGCACCAAACAATTAAGCTAGTGCTCTAAGGGAAGACAATATAGCTTCATCGTGACATCTTATGGAGACAATACACGAGTCATCCATGCGTTCGGTGCTATCAGTTTGCTTAGCACATTTCAAAATATATGGTCACAGAAACTGTTGGCAATCTTGATACACATTGGTTTATGGCTGAGAAGTACCCGTATACTTGTACAGTGAATATTGCACCCATGTGGTGGCGCTTTTTGCTTCCGATCACGTACTTCCACTTAGCCACTACTATTGTTTTATTAGAAGAATGGGCCATTGGCTTCGGTAAGAGCCATTGATAAAGTTAACTGTCAATTTGGGCCCAAATAAGTTCTTTGAGGTTGCAAATTTTGCTTAGTCATTTTTTGAAAACTATGAGGTTCCAAAAGCATCAAAAGACAAGACCGATGACAATAAAAGATACTTGCTGCAAACCTTCTCTTCGACTTCTTATCTTCTCACCATGCAACGGGCTTAGACAAACAATAGATCACTCGGAACGTACCTTGCTAGGAACGCTGTATGAAGGAACATTACGTAAAGGCAAGAAAAAAGATGGCAAAAGTAATCGAACATGGAACTCTCCACCAGTTGCAGGGTCACATTCTGGAGTCTTACAGAGAATAATGATAGTATTTTTTACTATAAATGCTAAATTACCAGTGAAACCTTAAATCTTGCTATATCTTGGGAAAGACCAACATTTGCAACGTCATTTTTTTTTATAGCCTTGCACTTAACTTTTTATGTGAGACTGCTAAGGTTTCCGTATGCGGTGAAACCCCACGCTCAAAAACATTTTGACGTGGTTATAATTAGATCCTCACTACACGTTTCAGAACAAAAACAGCAATTGAAGCAGCATCAATTCTGAATAACTCGTAAGGCCACCTCATTGCCCCAGCTGCAAACAGCTGATGTTGCTGCTGTTTACGTTTGATTCAATTGCCCCAAAGATGATTAAAGCGGCAGAGAAAGCAAATTCCCCTTAAAAAATATGATGAAATGTTATGTAGTCATATGTCACTTTTGACGCACTCGCCACGAGTTTGCTTTCTGTCAATCGAGATGCAAATTTTGAGACTCGCAATACCTTCTTTTCTAATGCCGTGCCTCAGACACCTCACAATCATGTTTTCGTAATTGAACCCTTCACAATCCCATAGCACAGCCAGGTCCAGTTTGAACTCGTCACTCGGTGTTCCTTCTAGATTGTCTTGGATTTTGCTTGCTTTTTCTTATTCCCAGAGCCTATTGTTTATTTTTAGTAGACGAGGCTGATACTCCAACCTTAATCGATGATGAGAAAATCAACATTTCCCTCCAAAGCAATAATAAACATCCGTGCACCCATGCAGGTACTACTATTTTGAAAGCGGCGCAAATGACCCTGCTGCGAGCAATCTCAACCGAAAAAATATTCACCTCATAAAATTTAATTGCTTATAGTAGCAAAGAGAATGTGAAAACATATAAAGAGTTAAATATCTTGTTTATTTTTCGATCCACTTGTCCAATTCCTTTTTTTTTTCCAACTCAATTTACTTCTTGATTCACTTCATAAAAGAAAACTAATTACAACATACACAATGGCTGTCACCTGTACCGATATCTTCAAGCTTTTTTTCGCAATCATTCTTCCACCATTAGGTGTCTTCATGGAAAGAGGTTGCTCCTCAGCCTTACTTATTAATATCCTTTTAACCATCTTAGGTTACATCCCAGGTATTATTCATGCTGTTTACATTATTTTGAGGTATTAATGATGTCACCTGAGGGTGACAATGGTTATATAGCTATCAAATAAAATTTAATGAGCAAAGAGAATCTGAACCGCTTTAACTGTAGGTAAACATAGGCCATCTCAGATCAGTCTGCCTTTCGAGCAATTTTGCTGAGAGCTGGATTGTTCGACGTAAACACCGAAACTTGCTCATAACCAGGGCAGGATGGGTTATGTGGTGGATGGCATCTCATCGAGAGCCGTCTCGTATATCCCTGGGTCCGCCACCCCACATGTTCCACTGTGTGTCCACGCGAGGAAGCGCCTATAGTGAGAGGGGGGGGGAGGTTGAATTGACTTACAGCTCATCTCAGGAGGGGAGCTCAAGTAAATATATCCATGCTTGTCTTTATGTGTATTTATGTGTCTACATTCAATTAACTATAACTTATAATTTCGTGTATTTATTATAATTTTTTATCCCCGAAAGGCTTTAAGTGGGCCCACGATTTTATCTCTGCTTTCGTTTCTATTTTCCTCTATAGCTTTCTTTAAAAGTTGATAGGCTTGTCGAAAGCACTTAAAGCAGCTTCCTTGAAAGCTTCAGATAAGGTTGGGTGAGCATGACAAGTTCTGGCGATATCTTCGGCAGAGGCACCGTATTCTAATGCTAAACCACCTTCAGCGATCATTTCACCAGCGTTTGGACCGATGATGTGGACACCAAGGACTCTTTGGGTTTCTTCGTCGGCTAAGATCTTGACAAAACCTTCAGTGTCTAAGTTGGTCTTA
This sequence comes from Dujonia boleticola, assembly GCA_029581775.1. Lineage (NCBI taxonomy): Eukaryota > Fungi > Ascomycota > Pichiomycetes > Serinales > Debaryomycetaceae > Dujonia > Dujonia boleticola. The sequence continues at coordinate 349,071 of JARGRU010000014.1, read as the reverse complement.
GCTCTGGAGTTGGCAATGAATGGGAACTTACCAACCTTGTACTTGATACCTTGTTCCTTTAACTGTTGTTCGTTGACACCGACCCATGCGACTTCTGGGTGAGTGTACATAACAGAAGGAATGTTAGCGTAGTTAACGTGACCGTGACCCTTCTTGATGAATTCAGCAGCAGCAATACCTTCTTCTTCAGCCTTGTGAGCAAGCATGGCACCGAAAGTGACATCACCGATAACTCTGATGTGTTGGTGCTTGGTTCTGTATTCGGAGTCGATCACTAATCTACCCTTGTTGTCCTTTTCTAAGCCAACGGCTTCGAAGTTTAATCCGTCAGTGTATGGTCTTCTACCAATGGCAACTAATAAGACATCAGCTTCCAATTCCTCGGTTTCACCAGTCTTGGCATTTTCAACACCAACCTTGACAATGTCACCTTCTCTGACACCCTTGGTGACTTTAGTTCCCAACTTGAATTTGAGACCTTGCTTACCTAAGATCTTTTGAGTGGCCTTGGCAACTTCAGCATCCATACCAGCACCAATTGCATTTTGGAATTCGATGATGGTGACTTCAGATCCTAATCTGGCGTAGACGGAGGCCATTTCCAAACCGATAATACCACCACCAATGATGGCTAATCTCTTTGGGGTTTCCTTTAAGGAAAGAGCACCAGTAGAGGAGACGATTCTTTCTTCATCGATCTCGATACCTGGGAATGGAGTGGCTTCTGAACCAGTGGCAACGATGATGTCCTTAGCCTTGACTTGGAATTCTTCACTTCCGTCAATTGGCTTGACCTTTAAGTTGTGTTCGTCAACGAAGGAACCTTCACCCTTGTAGTAGGTGACCTTGTTCTTCTTGAATAACATTTCAACACCTGAGGTTAAACCGTTGACAGCCTTTTCCTTGGCTTCTTGCAACTTGGTGACGTTGACAGAGACATCACCGGCGATTTCAATACCTCTGTTGGCTGAATCGTGCTTGATTTGGTGGTATAAGTGGGTGTTGTTCAACAAAGCCTTAGATGGAATACATCCAACGTTTAAACAGGTACCACCAAGCTTACCTCTCTTTTCTATACATGCGGTATCAAAACCTAATTGAGCGGCCTTGATGGCAGCAACATAACCACCTGGACCACCACCGATGACAACGATATCGTGCTCCTTGGTAGAGGCATTTCTAACGAAAGAAGCAATTCTGGCTGCCTTGTTGTTGAAACCTCTGAAAGCGGATGAAGTTCTAAGCATTATGATTGAGTATTACTTGAATATGAATTGAGTTGAATTTCCCAAGGGTTTTATTACAACTAGTTCGAAATTAATTAATTGAACCTCAATACTGTTTGATTTCTGGTTCTCTTGAAATGATTTGATTCAATTCGATTTCGTGTTGTCTTATATATATATTCATAAACTATTTTTCTTTTTTTTTGGTAATTATCCAATCTAAGTGGTTCATGATGCTCCGGATGGTAGCGGCACGTCCTTAATCACTAATTGCTAGAAAATTGTCACTTATTACACAAAAGGGCGCTGCATTCCCGAGCCACGCCGGGTAGTTTTTCCAACCAAAAATGAAATTTGGCCGCACATTTGTGTACAAAAGTTGCAGCCATTCCGGAGTCCCACCTCCAGGTATTGCTTGCAACCAGTGGTTATGACTGGTGTAGGAGGTCAAATAGAAAGAGTAGTTTGGCTCAAAGGGCTCCATACTTTCTATGTCTAGGCTGTTGTCGAAAATCCCCTAGTGCCTTACAAATAGAATGGAACTATACCTCCGTCCGTTCAAAACGTGATATCGGATTGAACTCAAATCGCCGGGCGCGCTTTTCCTTCTGAAGTTATTTAAAATTTTGCAGCCTAATTGCACGCAAAATGCGCACGCTATTGCTCTCATATTGATGTCTATTTACTCCCCACATCGTTACATGGTATCAGAGAGTTCTATCAGGTTCTCTTCTACACATTTGCTTAAGCCTTGGATGACTTTAGCATCATTAGGAAACTCTAGCACGTCGCTCGGATTTCCTGTTTGGTATCATTACTAATAAAAAATGTCACGACTTCAGGCAGAAAAAATCTTACGGCCGTAAGGAGGATCATTTAATGAATTTTGCATCCAAAACACTCTTTTGACTCACCAAACTTATATAATCAGAATTTTTGTATGAACAAGTTTGTATGAGTAGTGACATCAACATTTGAGGTAGCCTGTTTCTCTAAAAATACACGAACGAAAGTCAATAGCCGTGTTAGACTATCTCCTGGCTCCACTTTCTCTGGGCCGTGGTCTCTCAAATGGAAAGTACTGTGACTTGAAGATCATTTTTAGGCATCGTGATGGAATTATTTTCGTTTTTGGAAGGGCTAGTGCTAGTATTTTTCGAGATGAAAGGATGTATATAAATACACCTTAGATTTGAAATGCTGCTGTGTCAGCGATATGATGAAGGGGGGTTCACTGAAGTACACCGCTCATTTTGGAGCTTTTCAACAAACCAGATTGTTTGGCGACCTTCCTGTTCCTCCCTTGTGAACGGAATTCAGCAGCTAAAGTCCCGTAGCGCCCACTAATCTATGCACATGTGGATTGCGTGATTATTCAGGATAATCTTTCCTTGTGTTTTTAGCACACTGTACTGGAGATTTGCAACCCTACGAAAAAATAGATTATTGTATGCGTAGTTTAAAGATGCGCAACAATAGGAGAATCAAACTGAAATTTTCCCTCGAGCAGGAAAGCTGGTCTGAGAAAGATAAGTACTCCTTGGCCAAGATATATCACCATTCTGGGCAATGCAGCACGTATCTCGGGTAGCAATGTTTTTAAACTAAAGGCATTGGATGAACCAACACAACAAAAGCTTATAATTTTCATGTCTATAGGTGACGTAGGTCGCTTATTAAGTAATTGTTCGAATTCGAACTACGAAAGGGAGAATATATATCCTTCCGTATATGCAAACAGATGAAATAGTTCGGCCTCTCATTTCGAGTATGTAATAAAAGCTAGCAATATGTAGGACTTGAAAAACGGTGGACCGAATTCATCAATTTCTTCTGTCCCTACTTTTCCATACCTCCACAATTTCAGCGACAGGAGCTGAAACTTCGCATTGTTGCAAGGAAAATGGCTGAATGAAGAAATATCTTTATTTTGTGATGAATGCAAGGCCAACACTGTCGCCTATGCCTTCGTATTCGTCGTCAAACCCGAATACAAAGGAGAGTGAAGTGTTATCTCAAAGGGCCCAGATCAAGAATATTTTTTGTAATTTTTCCATATCAATTTTAATTTACCAATATTCAATTGTATTCCAACGGTTAAGAGTTTCTACATGAAAAGATTCAAAATAATAAAATTGAGAGAACAAAAGGAATGTATTTCTGGCACAATACTAACTAACTTCTTTGCTTCTTTCATCTCCTTCTTTTTCACAATTCCATCTTTCCTTTTTATTTCTCTTTGTTTGCTGGGTATTGTTTCAATGTAGCTGTTTCATTATTACAGTGATCTCCACCGTACTTCCATCGAAGGTGTTGCTGGGACAATTTGGCGTAAATAATTTCCCGGAAGGAATACCCATAAATCTCAACCACTCCTTACGTCAATTAAAGCCCGTCGGCCCAACTGATTAGTCGCCTTGGAGTATTTTTTTCACAAAATGGCTCAAATCCTTAGGCACCTTTAAACGAACTAGATTTCAATATGTGGACATTGCTGCGTTTGCATGAAAAATAATTTTACGACGGACACCTTATGGTTTAGGGGCATGCAAAGGGATACGTTTTGTACATATAAATCTCTCCTTAAAATCTTTCGAGGAATTTTCATCATTGCCACTCATACGATTCATTTACACGTCGAACAGTGGCTCCCCGAACACGTTCGAATTGATTAGAGGTACCAGATGACAGTATTGCTTGGCTCTGTCAGCCATCTTGCTCAGGTCAATTGCGGTAAGTTTTTCCCTGGTTTTTTTTTTTTTTTTTTTTTTTTTTTTGCATCTTACGCATACTCAAGTGGCATCACAATAGTAATCAAGTTATACGATGTTCTGTGTAGGATTTACACATTATGTATTGACAAGGCAAGAGGAGATCGACGGAGAATCAGAATCACTTCGAAAACAGCCCCAGAGATGGAATTGCAAGATAAAAAAAGGAAAATATGCGGCATCACATTTTATTGAAGCATTAGCTCTAGATCTGACAGGGGGTCATTATGTTGAAATGGTTCCCTGGTGTATTCGGAGACAAACAATTTGGAAGGTTTGAAACGTTATTGTACAAAAGAGGTGTACAGATACAAAAAAGCACAAGCACGAGCCATATCTTGGGAAATAAGGTTTGTGTGCCCCCCTCCTGTGAAGATACTATGATCTCGGGGTAGTATTGCAATGTACAAAATTTAGAGTTTTTAAGGTTACAAAAAAAAAAAACAGTCAATGTTCATGCGAAGAGACAATAAAAACTCCATGTCTCGCATAATAGAATTCTAAGCTTCCATTTGTTATCTAAACCAGCATGTCAACCACCGTCTTGAATTTCTTGTATTGTGCCAAACGGTGACCAATTCTATTAAAGTGTGAAAAGAAACTAGGTGATGACTTAAGCAAATGTCATCAATTGTATCCATAAATAACCACATCCTTGCAACCTTCAAGAAATCTTTTACGCGTTCAATCAAAAAAGAAATTGCGGTGTCCGCTAGAGGGGTAGATCCCATTTCACATTACGACAAAGGCCATCACAAGAGTCCTCCCTATATGAGAAGGCCCAAAACGTAGCCTACGTAGACTCTATTGAACCTGTCTATACCTTATAGTTTAATTGGTCTTGATGGAACAGCAATCTTCTTTCCCGAGAATGTCACTTAACTTAGTTTTTCCTTTTTCCTAAAGAATAGTTTGGTTTTTTTTTTTTTTTTTTGAATCCATTAAGTTTAACCGGCTCGCATAAAGGTGCGTCAACGCGTTTTCGTCACAGGAAATTGTATGTAGTAATATTCCCAATAACAGACTTAAATTGAAAAAAATATGTATGTAATGTCTCCTTTTCTTCCGGCATTAAGTTACTCCTATGCCACGGTTTTATATTATTTTTCGTAATTTAACTTTAAATCATGCCAGTATTTTTTGGACTTACGCTGGGGCTCTAGCCAGTGAGCCCCATATCTCTTGATTTTGTCAAGTGTAAAACTCTCTCGGAATACAGTGTGATAAGTGGGGATGGGCTTGCTGCAATGCACAAGTTATTATAGCGGGGACTCTTATATTTTTTCCTAAATTATTTTTTGTGATTTCATGCTGTTCTTATCATCGCGCCCATTGCTGCCCCAAACATATATATACCTGTAAGAATCTGCAACATATTGGCAATGTTTAACTTAGTTTTAGTCAAACAGTCTTCCGTTTTAATATTAAACTTTTAAGGATAAAAGGTTAAAAGGTAAGGGACTAAAAATAAAAGAAAAAAAAAACATAAAAAAAAAGGGGGAAGTGTTTAGAGACCAAATTTTCAAAGGAACTCACACATACTGGAAAGAAAGAAAGAATCCTATTTCTCATTGAATTTGGCCAGATTAGTCAACCACATATTAATTCCTCTAGTTGCACGTCATTATATATTGTGTTCCGTTTCCTGGCTGTGTATTCCTTGTTGTTTTTATTTATTATCAGTCCAAGTCCCCACGATTCATAACTATTGCCTACAAAACAAGGTTCCTTTCAACTTTTGTTAATTGTTCGGGTTTATTTTGTCTTACTTGATAATACCTTTCTTGTTTACATTGTCTCAATTTTTACAAAAAGAAACGAACTCTTGTATTTCCCTGCTGCAAAATAAAGGTGGACAGGAGCCCAAGTTAGTTAGTTTTTCACAATCTGGCTATTTCACTCCTTTATAGTTTATACTTAGAGTTTTTGTCTTTTTTTTTCTTTTTTATTTTTTACTTATAATAGGTGATTTTACAAAGGACATTCGGACCACAATCCAGTCAACTTCGTCATCTTTATTTCAGTTGCATTTTAATTCATTTATATTATTTGACCTTTCTGGTCTCTGGTTCCCTTTCTTGTTCTTTACTTTCCTGAATTTATTTGCCTGGGTGCTACTAAACTTTAAGGTTTACTCGTGAACTAGTTGAACTCAAGAAAGGCAAACAAGAGGATTTTATAGAATTTCAAGGCAAATTCATACACATAACCATCCATTTTGAAGCTCTCCGCTTGCAAAGGAAATCAGACGAGAGTTCATTACCGTTCATATATTTATTCATCCGCTAACTTTTCCTGAAGCAATTGCATCTCTTCTTCAGCTAGTTTTGCACATTCTTGGAAAACCAACTCCGCCTCTGCCACAACTCAAAAGGCAGAATCCATTCAGATACACAAACAATTTGAAGAAATATGTACGAAATTGAAGACTCCTTAGAAGAGTTTGACATACGATACATGGAAGCATGTAACCAGGTCACCAACAAACCTCAAGTCATTGGTACTGCTGGTAGAGCCAGTGGCTCCCATAAGATTCGGATTGACAGGTCAGATTCCATTACAACTCAAACTAAAAAACTTACATTATCTTCTCCGTTATTAGCTAACAAAGAGCTTCCAAACTTTACATGTTATGCACAAGGAACTGAAAATAAGTTATCAAAAACTCGTCCTAATTCCTCATCGTCGTCCTCATCTTCAGCGGCTCCTTTAACTATTCCTATGACAACATCAGCATCCACTACATTCATTGCTAACACAAACTATGGCAACACAAACAGCATTTCTAGAACGAGCAGCATCAGCACCACTACATCTGTGGCAGGCACATTATCTTCGGGAGTGAATAATATCCCAGTGTCAAAACTTTCCTCTGGTGTACGCATCTACAATGACTTTGAAGTATCCCCAACTGACAAGTCTCCAGCAACTTATACAATGAGACCACCATTAAAGCCATCGGTGACCATTTCCTCCATAGAAACATTACTGAAACCCAAATTCAAGTCGCAATCATTAAACTCATCTCCTTCCGCTCAAAGGAGGCAGACCACGAGCAGTAGTTCAATCACTACAACTACAACAACAACCATAAACTCGCATCCTGTTTTCAGAAGAAGGGCAACTTACACGCAACCTTCTTCTAACAGCAGCAGCATCAATAGTATTCCTTCATCCTCCCATGCATCTTCCATTGGAAACCCATTCTACAAGCCTTTGGTTCATAAAAAGGATACTCAAACTCCAAATACGAATGGGTTACATCTAAGTGCATCTGCAACATCCTTGCAGGATTCAGAATCCATTGCTTCATTCTTCGAGGTCGATTATTTGGCCGACATGAGCATACACAAAAAGAGGAAAATATCGAGTCAGGAATCCTTAAACACATTAAGTGACTCGTTATTTGAAGATAACGAATTTGCCGATTATCTCACCCAACATTCATTGCATGATAACACAACCCCTTTTGATAAGAGTTTGAATGATTATTTCAACATCCTTGAGGACGGTACCCATTTAACTTAGACGCTTATATATTCTTACTTACAAATGAAATGATTTTACGTGAATTCATCTAATGTAGAATTTGGGTTTTATCCAGTTCACCTAGGCTGATAGGAAGTTTGTATATATTTGAATGTCTTGATTATACTATATTTGTGTCTATATTTCCGTGTTCGGTTCCCGTTCTATCTCGCCAATCAATGGCTTTAATGCAATGGGCAACACCTCTGCTGCATCACCCTTAAACCCCCATGTATTTTCAACCTCTCCGCGGAGTATATGTTCGTCAATATCGGTATTAAAAATAGCAACTTTACCTCCTTGAAGTAGTACCCTGTCAACATAACTATTTGCAGGGTAAACTGTCCCACTGGTGCCAATCACTAGTATTAAGTCTATTGGATCCCCCTCCTCCAAAAAATTATCTATACCACTCAACACTCGTAAGGACAACAGTTCACCAAACCAAACTACACCTGGCCGTAAAAGAGAAGGTACGTCCGACAGCCTTGCACAAACAGGACACTGAGGAAGCTCAGATTCATCCAATTCCATAACAGGGTTGAATTGCGGGGATATTATTGCGACATCTTCGGTGCTACCGTTGTCAATGAGTTTTCTCTTCCTTGTCCTGTCATCTTGTGAGTATTCATATTCAGTACTTTTCAAGGCTGGAGTTAGCGGTGATTTGAAATTGTTATATTCTTCAAAGTTGCACATAAAATTTGTGCACTTCAAGGTGAAGAGAGATCCGTGTATCTCGTACAATTTGCTCAAATTGTGTTTTGATCTAGCCAGTAAACCATCAACATTCTGAGTAATTGTAATGAAGTCTATGTTAGGTAAGTTTGAAAGCTTAGATAAAGCTAGATGTCCCTTATTAGGCTTTGCTTTCAACGATGTGTACCTTCTCCAAGAGTAGAATTGCCACACTAAGCCAGGGTCAATATAGAATGCATCAGGAGTGGCAAGATCGATCATGTTGAAGTTTTTCCATAGACCCTCCGCTCCTCTAAATGTGGGTAGTCCTGAGGATACAGAGAGTCCCGCACCAACCAAGGCTACAATCCGGCGGGATCTCTTTAGGTGGTCCTGAAACTCCAGTAGCAGTTTGCTCATGGGACCTATGTAAGACTCTTTCTCAAGCTGGAATGAAAAAGAAAAAAAAATGTGGACTTATGTGGAAATATATTTAGAGAGGATACGATAAAGTTTCTGAACTAGATCCATATCGCATAGTGCAGGATAAAAATAGTGGTTGAAAAAATAGAAAAGTTTCAGCAATACCACCCAATCTACAAGTAAGGGAATAGTGTTACAAATGTTTTATTAATCTAAAGTACATACAAAATTTTCTCGGCCATTGTTCTAGTATAGATGATTTGGACTATAATGCGAAGATTTGCGGCGTATGAAGAGTGCTCAAATTTTTTGCTGAGCTTTCCAAGCAAGATACTTTGCGCTGTGTCCTAGATCTAAATCATTTGATGTCAAAATCTTGTTAGATATAACCACAGGTGGAGCCCTATACCATACAATTTCAGTTGCAAATTCTCCACCACCATTGGAACCATTGCCTATTACGCCTTTAATTACTTCTTCATCTAAATCGTCGTCAAGGTCATCATCGTCTTCAGATTCTTCAGAGTCTTCTTCTGAATCCTCCTCCGAGTCTTCATCAGAATCATCGTCTTGATGACGCAGAACAGCCTTTTCAGTAATGGTTTTCTTAACTTCAATCTTTCTTCTCTTATGGTTGATTCCTTCAGTTATCTTACTAAGAATATTATTTTCGTCAATGGTTGTGTAGGAAAGTACACCACCAACAATTGGATTGGAATAAGTAGAAGTTACTGCACTACTATAATGAGTATTGTTGTTGGCAGGGGTATGCTGTTGCAGTTGTTGTTGAAATTGATGTTGCTGTAAGGCCGAAGTTGGCGTGCTAGCCCTCTTAGTATCTTGTCTGCTGTTGTATTTGTTTTGTTGATATTGTTGATGTTGTTGCTGCTGTTGTTGCAATTGCTGTCTGTATATGTTCATACTAGTAGCATATGAGGTCTTTTGATAGAAATTCTTTGGTGGAATTCCTCCAGGACTTTGTGCCCCAGGACCTGCTGGCGGAGGAGCACCGCCTTGAAGTGGGATGGTACTAGAAATGCCTTGCAATCTCTTCTCAGGGAGAAATCCGCCAGGGGCCCCACTGCCCACACCTGCACCTCCAAACGACTGGTTTGGAGGTATAAATGATTGGTTTGGAGGGCTAAATTGTTGGATTGGTGCACTCAAACCTGCACTGAGTTGGTTGTGGCTTTGTGCTTGATTATTGGCCGCATGGCCATGATTGTTACTCTGGGGGAAAACACTGCCACTCATCTTCAATTGAGATGGGGGAGTGAAAATATAAGCACTTCTACCATTGTCATTTTCAGCCAGTCGAACAACGTTTGGTGAAGTAATGTATTGACCTAATTCGTCATCATCAGTCTTACCTCTAAGATACACCAGACCTACAATAGGTGGAGTGTTAGGAATAGGGCCCTGTGTAGCATCTAGAATTTGCATATGGTTATCAACTCCTTGAGGCAACATGTTCTTGATAGGAGATTCAAACTTTATCAATTTTCTTGGCTCGTTCAAGGGAACAAGGGGTTGTTCTTGCTTATCTCTAATTTCATCGGGCAAGCACGCTTTCCAGGTTCTGATTCTGTTGAATACATGACTACTTTCGTTGTATCTGAACTCGCAAATAAACCATGGACAGCCTTGTGGAATGACACCTTCTGGTAAGTCACCTTTCTGGTATCTCGTTAAAAAGATCACATAACATGGACCCACGATCTCCAGAGCTAAGTGGTCTCTGTATTGACCTGTTTTACAAACTTCATTACTGAAGAACAATCTATCGACTCTATGGCAAGTCTGTTCTGGTCTGTAGTACCAACAAACATTGGTATATTTAGTTCCGTCTTCAGTAGCCCATAATCTAAAGATTTGACCGACAGTTGGTCTCTGTGGATCATTATCATTCTTTATCAAAACCCAGTCACCGATTTGGTAGGTGTATCCTTCGATTTCTATGGAGTCCAATGGAATTCTAATGATACCGTCTCCACCTGGGGTGTTTGCCGTTAATAATTCTTTTTCTGGTTTCAGTAATTCTTGACGGATGATTTTAGTTGCCTCTTGTTCAAAAAGGATACATTCTTGATATGTTTGACTCATGGCCATGGAATTTCCATTGTTTGAGTAAAAAAACTTGTTGTTATCGAACATCAAATTGATATCGCTAATAAATTCGTCCACAGTGTGATACTTTCTTGTTCTAACTTTGGCACGGATTTCAAATAACGAGATAGGTTGCTTAATCATTGAGTAATAATGAGAATTTGTTTTTGGATCTGGAAGCTTGTCAAACTTGGAAGTGAGTTGATAATTTGGGTCATTGGGAAGTCTCAACTTCTTAAATTGTTTGAGAATAAGCTTGATACGCGTTTCATAAGGCTTATCGATGATTGGTGGACGACCACGTCTGATACCAGAGGCGTTGTTAGCTGTCACGTTCTGTGGAACATGATTACGGGGCGTAGGCGTGCTGGCAACTGTAGGGTAAGGGCTACTGCTGCCCAACTTATTGGAAGCAAGCGCTTGCGAATGGTGATCAACAAGTGAAGGCTGGCCTGGTTGTCCGTAAGCCGGTTGCCCATATTGCTGTAATTGTGGTGGCTGTTGTTGTTGAAGTACATGCGGTTGAGATTGTTGAAATTGTTGTTGTTGTTGTTGTTGAGCAAGGTGCAGTTGTTGCAGATGGTCTTGGAACGAAACATCTCTGTTGTCTTCTCCCGTTCCCTCAGCACCTGTATCATCATCGTCATCGTTCTGCCCAACACTATCTGAGCCCTCTTCTCCTTCAGGCAAAGGTCCCAAGTCTGGAAGGAACAAGCCTCCTAAAGATTTGTCACTATTCAACTTGGTGATCATTTCTTTGAGAAAGTTGTCCAAGATGACTGCGTGGTTGTATATCATGGATCCCTTAACATTATACAACTTGGCATTCCAAGCCATTTGCGCCACATCGTTGATAAATTCTTGTGCACTGGAATATTTCAAGTTCTTCAAGTTTCTTCCTATTCCATGCAAAGAGATAGGTGTCTTGATGATCTTATAGTAGTCCACCAATTTCCTCAATGGCAATCTTTGAAAGGTGTCAGAGATATTTATTCCATCTGCATCCTTCAAATCGTAGATATTAGTAAGTTGGTGGCCCAACTTAGTACCTAACTTCTTCTTCTCCTTTTCCGTAGACATCACGTTCTTGGGGTGTAATGTGTATGTGTAGTGTCGAAGTAGATCCGAACGAGAAACACACAGTAGTAGTAGTTTCCTGCAAAAGAATCAAATATAAGTGTTAAAAATCTAGGTACTGGTGGCCTCGTCTATATCAACTTCTTTCACCTAATGTATTGGATGGCAGGTTCACACTATAGTGTTGTGTTTTTCTTTGGGAACTATTTCACTTAGGACGTTGTTTCTGGTTTTTGTTTTCGTTCAGGAGCGTTCCCTCGATTTCGCGAACTTTTTATTACTCACGTGATTATCTCTATGGGTTGGTTTATTGAGCGTTGTGTGTAAAGCATGTTGTACTCACTGAAACACTACATAGTATTTGCATCCTAAAAGGTATTTGGACCTTGAACAAGGTTAGATCGATTTTAGATCGATGATTTTTAGAGGGCAGTGTTGATGAGATTTATTCGCCAAGGTACCTTGAGAAGTTTGTAAAACAGAAAAAATGCATAATCGAGATTGCATACAAGTCGACATACAATATGTTGTGCACAATCTACGAAACTGGGAATTATCTAACGACACCTGGTTGTGATAAATTACAATGAATAGAAAAATCAAATCAGCTACCAAGGCATGCATTTTCACAAATACCGAGTTAAGATTAGGGGCTCGTGAGAAGAGTTCTGGACTAATTCTTATTGTTATGGAAGCAGGACTCAAACACTCGCAACTACTCGAATGAAAGTTTGCAACACTTTTTTGCAGCTACACCCAGACACCTACGCTCGCTAGAGTGACTTTTTTGTTTAACTTTTTTTATTATACACTGGTATCGTTATATATAATTAAATTATGATTATACTTTTAGTAAGCTTTTGAGATGCATTTTGAATGCAATGTTTGACCTAATGGTCTACGATGGTGGGTCACCGTAAATACCCCAGTTTTGTTCAATATTGTATGGACCTGGAGCCTTCCAGTAATCGTTGTACATAGTGAAAGAGAATGATTGGCCACCAACCAATGACATAATACTCTCCAAAGCCTGAGCTTGATTCTCAACAGATGGAACACAACTTCCGATACTGTTACCCTTAGTTGGCCATCCGGTTTCAGTGATCAAAACAGGCTTTGATCCTCCACAGACGGAAGAAACACTATTGATTTGTCCTTGCAACCAGGAACCTGCTTGCGAAGGAGTGATACTACCTGTAAAGTATGGATGACAGTTAACAGCAATGTAGTCCAGGATGGAACATAAGCCTGGGTTAGCAACAACGGCATTTAAGGTATCAACTGAAACAACTGAACCAGAGTAGTTTGGAGCATTCTGCTTCAACCAGTTTCTAGCAGCAGTCACACCGGCAGCGATTTGCTGGACGGTTGCAGCACCCTCGTTGACTCTTTCATTTCCAACAGAGATGGTGTCAACAGCACTCCATCCTCTTGAAGATGTACCAATAGCTTGTTCAATTTGGCCCATTCCTGTGTTGACAGAAGATGGATCTATGTCCCAAAGACCCAAGAACAACTTTTGGCTGGATGACATAGCAGCCAAGACGTTTTCAATACCGGAACAGTCAGTACTGTAAAGTCTAATCAAGTGGTATGCAGATAACTTATCGATGTCGGCAGCAACCTGGGATGCTGACTTACACAGGTTATCCTTGTTGTATGGGGAGTAAGTGATACCCTTTGCTTGAGAAGCATACTTGATGTTTTGAGAGTATTCAGAGTTTCCTCCAAAGCTGATGCCGCTTCCACTTCCAGCAGTGCTACTTGAATAGGAGGATCCTCCAACACTACCAGATGCTACGATTGATGCAGAGTATCCACCAGGTGCAACAGCACCAGTGGCAACAGATGGAGTGTTAAGCCCACCTGCAGCAGTTTGAATGCTTCCTCCTGGGTATGTGTAGGTGAGGGTTTCTGGGTCAATCAAGTCCTCGAACCAGGCAGCCAATCCTTCAGCAGTAGTAGCTGCAGGTTCGGGAGCAGCTTGGGTAGGAGGAGCATACGCAGCAGGGGCCGCAGTAGTCGCTACCACAGCTGGAGCAGCAGCAATAGGTGTCGAAGCTTGAGCAGCGGCAGCTGGAGCGGCTGGGGCAGCAGCAACTGGAGCAGCAGCCGAGGCAGGGGCAGCAGCGGCAGCAGGGGCTGCAGCTGTAGTGGATGAAGAACCTCCAAACAAACCACTCAACCAGTTGAAGATACGGCCACCAGTAGAAGTACTAGTGGAGGCAGCGGTAGTGGCTGCAGGTGCAGCGTAAGCAGCAGGAGCAGCAGCAGCAGCAGGAGCAGCAGCAGGAGCAGCAGCAGGAGCAGCAGCAGGAGCAGCATAAGCAGCAGGAGCAGCAGCTCCCACAGCTCTCTGTTCGACATTTCCAGAAGCGCCATTTTGTTGACCAGCAAGATATTCAGCGACTGGGATACTGGTAGTTTGTGTTAAAGTGACATATTGTGTAGCTCTTTTGTTGAGCTTGTCGTTTATTGGGGCTGCTAGAACCACCGATGGGATAAGCAAGGGTGCTACTAATACAGAAATTTTCATGTTGTATGCAAAGTAGACCAGATAAAGCCTGTGAATATTCTATTCGTTAGGCAGAAATGAGTGAATTCTATTTCGTGATGAAGTTGTTTTTATCAGGGAAGTATAATGCAGCAAATGAAAAGAAAGAAAGAAAGAATTAATAAATACAAAAGGAATGAAACTTTGCTGCAGTTTTGTTTTTCCTTTGGGGTTGGTTGGGCGGTTGGTTGGTTGGTTTTTGGCCGCTTTTTTTTAATTCTTTAGAGCCCAGCTAATCCAGATCAAAGGTGAATTCTTTTCTAATGAAGTGAGAGTTGATAAATAATAAATCGAATGGAAGTAATGGGAGAAAGTTGGACCTTTTTATTGCCCTTTGGTGATGGTGAAAATCGATTGCCAAATCGGGGAGTTTATGCACGACTTGACGTAAAAAGGCTGCGGCTCGAACTTATCCTTCCTAAAAGGGAAAACTTTTAGATGAGGAGGTCCGAAATTTCTTTGAAACAGAAAAGCCCAGTTTTTATGTAAGACGGCACCCTGAAAAGAGTTATTGATGTGAGTAAAGGAACACTATCCTAGCCTTCCGACGTCACATTTTGAAGCGGTCTTTTGGCCTAGAGGAAAGCAAAAAGTGTTGGATACTTTTCTAGGGGCTCTCCAAAAGCCGCACGGTTTTTTTTTGCAATTTTCCCTCGCATTTTTGGTTCCAAAAACTGCAACTTTTTTTGGTGCTCGTGCGAATCGAGTTGTAAGCCCCAAGCAATTACCTTTCCAAGCAAAATTATGACGGCTCAAATATTGAATCATAGGACATTCCTTGTTGCTAGATGGGCATTTTTCCTTGGTTTCCATCGCAACGTCTAACCTTTTTCAGAATTGTTCTGCTCGTAAAATCGCCCGCTTTCCTGATTAGGTCTTTTAACGAGTACCCTCCCCACCTTAATCGACATGAATAATAAGTGAATTTTAATTTCCATATAGTGCATGTAGCAACTATTTGCATAAGAAATTGGACTTTCAGACAAGAAACGCAGTGGGGTAGGGGTAACAAGAAAATAAAAAGCTAAAAAATTACCAAGTTCATCCATTAAGATATGTAGGAAACGGGGATCTTTCGGGTATCAATGAAATAAGGGGGGGTGTGTCAAAATTGAAGCGAAGTGTTCCTTAGCAGAAGTGCTGCTCTGTATGTATAACCATGTGAAACCAAACGGTTTCTTGGTTTTTTGAACGGACTAAGCTTTTTTCTTTCCAAGTAGTGCTTGGAAACATAGTCGAGACGTAATCACTTATATTTCCTTTTTGGTACCTATCAAAACTGGGGTAAAGCTGTCACCAAACCTGTTTCGCTTACCGCAATAGATTCGGGTATATGAGGCCATTGTTAGTAGATTCGGTGGAAACCTTCGTTGTTGCCCCCATACAGGATCTACTAGATGCCACAAATTTTCTTACACCCGAAGGAAACAATATCTTGTCAATTGACGAAATGCCGAGTATTGTTCAGCATTATTCATTCAGATGAAATCTAAAGAAATTTGCGCTTCTCTTAGTTATAGCCGACCCGACTTCCCGGAATGGCAAAGGTGAAAGCGATAGAGGGAAAAAAAGAGTAAATTCTTGCATACATATTTTTCCATCTCCTTGGCTACAATCAAAAAATGAAGGAAAAAAAATATTATAAAAATATTGATTCGGCAAATTGTCCACTTTCTCCAGCTAATATTATCACCTAAATACTCTTAGTATGTACCAAAATATTATAAACATAAGTATGACTGCACCCCAGAATAACCACTTGTCCTGCTTCGCTCTTTTTTCAATCCTTTTGATGGTACCCTGACTCACACCTAAAGTGATTAACAGCTCTTCGAATTTTGCACCCAACTTTCTCAATATATCGTTTTGCTCTACAATATCTTCAAACGTCTGCTGGCCCATCTCCAAAATCTGATCCAACTGCTGCTGGCCCCTAGAAAGAGACATTCTTTCGTTATATAACCCTTCTTGCTGTGATAACTGTCTTTGCTGTTGCAACAGCTGACCAGATTGTTGCTGATCAAAGGGGTTGTCCGATGACGTAGACTGGGAGGATCCACCTTGTCCTGCATGCAACCGACGCCCTAATAATTCCTGCTTATTGGCCTCATGTTGGTGGGTCTCTCTTTGCTTTTTCAAGGTGTCAAATTTTGCCGTGAAGTCTTGCAAATCCTGTTGGAATTTCGCTATTCTTTGTTCGTGCTTAGCATTGCTTTCGTCAGCTTTATTTTGGTTGACAAGATCGCCGTATTCCTTCACTGTCTTTCTGAAAGCCGCCAAGGATGTAGTTATGGAACCTTGGAGAGATAACGGAGAAGTTGAGATGTTTGTTTCAAATGACGACAAGTCCTTGGTGAGGATCTGCGTTTGTTTGATCCCGTGATTATACAATGAATTCATGACTAGGAGCAAACGTTACTTTTTGTTATCTTGTTCAAGAAAAGTGTAAAAAAAGATATTGATCTTCTGTGTGGCCACTGTTCAAAATTCAAATTTTTTTTGAACCATGTCTCGTTCTGATGATGTGTTTTGTAAAACGCGACTGCAAACTGCATACCGCGACTGTTTGGATATGCCTGATACATACAAAAATATATGGCCACCCTGTTGAGGCAATTTGGAGCGAGCTTCTTTACTTACAATATCTCAAATACGACTGTAATATCTGGTTCAAACAATGAATAGAAGGGGAATGATAGGCAGTTGCTGAACTTACAGATACGAATCGTGATCATAAGAGACTATACCAAGTTCTCAGTTTTAGGTGGCACTACCTGGTACGAAGAGGTACAGATTAGTTGTATATTGTTACGATAAAACGATGTAAGTGTCGCTTTGATGCTACGTCTACCAAACCAGAACTGCGTATGAGACTATTTCTGAGGATTTATTCCTGACTAGTTCTTCCCATTTGTATATTTCCTGATTGCGCCACTAAAGGACATTGTTCTCTAGCTATTTATATTACTCTTGTACACATTCAACCGAAGAACCTGACAAATGCCAACAAAAGCGCAAAGGTACCGGAAGAAACACCAATCAACCATTGCATGACTTGGGTCTTCACGGATTTGATTTGCATTTGCATGTTCGCTATCTCTTCGTCAATTCTAGTGTAGGTATCTTCAATCTTCAGCTCATGGATTGAACTCTCCTCCCGTATTCTACCCTTTTCTAAATTAAGGTCTAATCTCACACCAGCCAGATTCTTTGTGATTTCCTCCTTGAGTCTATTCTTCAAGTTTGTTAAGTCAGTTCTAAGATTCTCTTGCTCCTTCTTAAGGTTAGTGAATTCAGACTTGTCCATGGTTTGAAGTTCCCCCTTCAACTTTGCAAAGTCAACCTTCTGCTGGTAGGCAGTGGAAGACAATGTTTCCTTAGTGACGAGATTCTGTGTGATCGAGAAGATACCATCATTGATCGCCTTGTTCACAATATTCACGCAAGTTTCGGCCTGCTGCTGAGTGAACCCACCGTTCTCCTGAAGCGACTGCACAAACTTTTTGGTATCAAACTTGGTTATTGAAGAAAGGTAGCATCGCTGGTATGTCTGGATGGAAGTAATAGGTAAAAGGAGTCCTACACTTGTGATCCTCCTATGAATGGCGTTTGACCGAGCGAACATCAAGATGTGTGTGTGAAAGTATGGAAATGAGGGCTAGTGAATGCGTATGTATGAATTAAAATGGTACGAGAGACAAGTACACGTTATTATTAGGTGTTTATTTGCAACAAGCAAGTGATATAAAGTTGGTTTCACTGCTTTCGAAAACTGTTATCAGAGTGATACTTGAACTTCAAAAAGCAAATATAGGGAAAGATTTTGAAGTGCGTATGTCTACCCAAAATCAAAATAGCGGTAGTTTCGTGCGAAAAATTAGCGGCCCCGCCGCAAAAGCTATTGACAAATTTGGGCGGGTCAGCAAGAGTAATGCGAAAAAGTTGACTGGCTAGATACAGGCAAACATGAACCGGTGTGAGATTTTCACTAGTTGAGATAACTACTACGAGAAGGGGCCCACAAATCAGACACTCTAAAAGTTTTACTTTTGCTCAGCTTTATATTCTTCAAAAGAAGAAAGAGACTAGCAAAACGAGTCACAACGGGCTGTGCAATGTACGCATCGGCCACATCTTTACGAGCTATACGCTCATTGAGGGCATCGGCTCTCCATTGTTCCATTCTAGCAAACAGATCGGTGATATTGGGCTATCGTCAGTATTCGTCCATCGAGGATTTCCAAAAGTCGAAGAAGAGATATTCTTATGGAATTGATCTAGACAACGTCAAGGAGCCCGAAGAGCAACCGGCACCATCGAATAGGGACAGAATCGATGTGAATGCAGAACTCGAGGGACACCCAGCACTTGCTGGGGTTGATCCATCTAGCCCCGAATACAAAGACCTTTTGTACTCATTAAATGAAGAGTTTCAAGCGAAAACAAGACAAGATCAGAAACGATACGAGGCAAGGGAAAGATGGAAGGCTGTTGCCTTGGGGTTGTCCTTAATGGGTGGTATTGTCATCACACATCAATTGTTCATGAACTGGGAGTATTTCAAGAATTGGGTTTTCCATAGCTCAACCTACGGATCGGAGCTTAACGACAAGAAGATCAAGTCTTTGGATGATCCTTCTATGAATACCAACAACATCAATAATTTGATCAGCAAGATGACTGACGACATAACCACTGAGGAGGTTTTGCTGAACTTAAAGCCACTGGCGGAGACTCCAGGATTATACTTATTTGGAGGAAACTACGAGTCAAAAACAACCGTCAAGTCACCTCTCCGTGTGCCATTTTTTGACGATAAGGTATTGAGAGATGTTCAGTTGACGGGAGATTACTTGGTTGCTGTCAATGAAAAGGGCAACCAATTGTTTGAGATGACAGTTGGGAAATCAGGACCCTCCACGGGCAAGAGCAATGAAGTGTCCACTGTCTCTCTCCCATTTAAGGCAACTAAAGCTAAGTTGACTCCTGAATACATCTATTTACTCAGTGATCGTGGGGATCTATACTACAAAGTGAGGGATGACAGGAGTGACCAAAACGTTCCCCTCGAAGGTTACAGCTATAGAAACTACATCGGACTCAAGAGAACGTCAGCTGTGTTTGGAAAGTTTGACGTGGGTAGTGCTATTTCTGATATACTGACTGGGGAAAGTCACATACTTTTAGTGACTAAGGATGGTAGACTTTTCGTCTCCAACACCTCACCATCTCCCGTCAACAATGGACAATACGGATTGCCAAAGTACTCTCCATTTGCCAGCAGTGACTCCTCAGCTTTGACAACTTCCAAATCAATTCCTCCTATCAATACTGCGCTTGAATTGACAGGCTTGAACTACGAGTTAGTGCAAGCTCCAAACGGATCTAAGTCGACAAGGCAAAGAGTTTTCACCAGAATCGCTACTGGTGACTATCACAACTTGGCTGCTGATGTTTCTGGTAACGTGTGGACATGGGGTAAGAATACCTTTGGCGAATGTGGACAGGAGCTTACTTACAGAACGGATATCAAGTCGGTGCCTCAAGTTGCCTTCACTCCCCAAAGCTTCATTGACTCCACCAAGCACATCACCTTACCAAACTCAAAGTCCAACTTGGGGGCCATGGAAGGTTACAATGTAGTTCAAAACTGGAATGTCGATGGCTTGTTTGCAGCTACTGAGACCTCATACGTTAAGGTTACCTTTGGTAATACCTATGACTACTTGTTTTCCTTCGGTAACGGAGTCAAGGGACAGTTGGGTAACAATCTCTACTTGCATGTTTGTCCTAGACCTCAGGTCATGAAGTCGTTACTCGGAAACTTCGAGTATGATGAAAAGACCAACAAATCAGTTGCCATCGGCATCAAGGACATTGAAGTCGGTGGTGAGCACGGATTCATTGTGTTGAATAACGCTGGTGACGGACTGGATGTGTTGGCCTTTGGTGACAATGAGTTTGGGCAATTAGGGAATGGAAAGGTAGTGAAGAACAGTAAACCAAATTCAATTCCAAAACTTATTGAACCTGAAGAATTGCAGCCCGCTGCCGCAGCCGGAAAGGGTGAGTTGCAGAAGGCTAAGAAGAAGTCGACAAAGAGAATGTTAGATGTGAACACGCAAAGACTCCAATTAGTCTCAAATAAGAAGAAGGGCTGGGAGCAACTGATTGCAGCCGGAGAAACTTGCAGTGCCATCTACTACAAGCCTCACAACTAACTGCGAGAGCAGAAAGAAACAAAAAAGACATGTACATAGTTTAACTTTGCGATCATCATCAGTATCCACGTTATGAATCCATATGATTATTCACAAAACTTCATACCCTACGTAGATGAAAAGAAAAACTTTCATTAATTGTTTATTATATTCTAAGGTTATTGATTGCTATTCATAGTCACTGAAAAAAGAAAACTTATTTCAAGTCAAAAAGTTCGTTTAAGATCTTGATGGTGTCAGCTGGAGAGTTAACAGCGTGACCGATAGTTCTTGGGTCGTTGTAGATCTCGTAATCGTTACCACCCTTGTAAGACTTGTCACCGAAGAAGTGAATGTTGGTGAAATGTTCATCTTCAATGTGTTGTAAAGCGTAGGTCTTGTCCCAACCGGTTGGGAAGACATCGAAGGAGATTTGACCACCGATGGAGTAAGTTAAACCAAAGTCAGCAAAGTTTTCCTTCAAGAGGTTGACCAAGGTTTCTCTGATCTTGTGTTCCTTGTCGAACTTTTCGAAATCGTTTCTTTCTTGGGTAGAAGCGTTTCTACCGACTGGGGAAACGTTGATCATACCGTTTCTGAATTCAATGAAGGTACCTCTTCTGATTGGGATGTCAATTTCGGATAAGTGCTTCAAGATGAACTTAACCAACTTGTTGTACTTTTCGTTACCGATCCAGCCAATGAAGGATTGGGAAGCTAATTCCTTACCCAACTTGTAAGCGGTTAAACCGTTTTCGGAGAAACAGTAGTCGAAGTCTTGTAAGACGTTTGGACCTAATTGTTCAACTTGCTTGGAGAGATCGGAACCACCAACGAAACCAATGACAACCTTTTCTCTCAACTTCTTCAAGGTGTCTCTCATTTCATTTGAAATAACCAATCTGGCTGGAGTTAAAGTTCCGTCGACATCGAAGAGGACAATGGTCTTTGGGTCTTGCTTGCTGGAGAATGACATTATGTTAGGATTTTGCGTAACTGGGGTTTTAGTTCCTAGAGAATGGGAAGTAGTCTTGTAGATGAGGAAAAGAAACGTCAATATATATATATTATGAGCGGCGGAAAGTAGCGTTTACGGACACGCTATTCAGAAAAAAAAAATAAAACGCCAAATTTTTTTTTTTTTTTTTTTTTTTTCACTCCCACGCGGCCCAATGTTACCCTTTTCGATTTACAGTTAGATGAATGGTGGCATTACCGTGCTATGTAGTAGTGAGCTTAACGAGATAGGCAATGCCATAATGAACACAGTTGCAAGTAGCACACGCCTGTTGATGCATAAGACTTGAAAAAAGATATACGTGTTCACTTACAAACGGCTATAGCGTGGAACTTGGGCTGTGCATTTTCCCGTATGTTGTGGTAGCGGAAAATTTCCATGGCTGCAATTTCTGTGGTTACAGATTATGTGGCCCAAGATCTCGGGCAAGAGTACTAAACGTGTCCTTCGGGGACCGTTCAAGGTACGGTATTATTTTTGAATGACCGTTTCAAATTCGTCTGACGACAGAGAGAAGACAAGACGGGGCCCGGGGCTAGGATAGAAGAAGACAGGGTGTTTAGTGTCGAGATACTCTCGTGTTGGCTTAGCTTTTGTATGGATGAACGCCATAGTTAAGGTTTCGCTTACCACTGTGTCGGAAAATTTGCAGGCATCAAAAAATTCTCACACATTTTGGTCTTCGTAAGCCTATACATGAAGTACGGGTATGACAGTGCAAATGATTTATTCTTGTATGGTCAGCATAGTGAACAGATTTATGGCTTCATTATCATATTTTTCTCTTTGAAGGCACCTGAGATTATGGAGTATGTGGCACCCTGAAGATCATCGTCGTAGCCTTAACAATTACTCAGCAACCTACCATCTCTACTTCTACGTCTTCACCGCCTCTTCTACACTGCTACTCTTCTACGAAAGATCTCTTTTAAAATACTAAAGTTAATTTATTTGACTACTAATAGTAAATAAGCTTAAGCTTGGTATTGGAAGTCTGGGAATTGCTTCAAGTTTTCTTCTAACTTACCCTTTCTGGATAAGAACTTAACGTAAGCACCGTCATCCTTGACTTCACCGTTGTTCTTCTTGGCAACGTATTCGTCTCTGTTAAGAGGAGTGAAACCCCACTTCTTGGAGATAATAATCTTTTGTTGACCTGGGAACTTGTATCTAGCTCTTCTTAAACCTTCAATGACAACTTCCTTGTTAGAGTCCTTGGTTCTAGCAGACATGATAATTTGACCAATGTTAACTCTAGCGGCTAAACCTTGTGGCTTACCCCAAGCACCTCTCATACCTTGTTGTAATCTATCAGCACCGGCACATGACAACATCTTGTTGATTCTCAAGACGTGGAATGGGTGGACTCTGACTCTCAAGTGGAAGGAATCTCTACCAGAAACCTTGGTAATGTACTTGTTAGCACAAATACGGGCGGCTTCCAAAGCTTCGGAAGATAATTGTTCTAATTCGTTAGAAACTAAGTGGATACATAATGGGAATTCATCAACAGTAGCCTTCTTACGACCTAAATCGTAAATTCTAATCTTAGCGTCTGGGACACCTCTGTTGTATCTGGACTTTGGGTAAGGTTTGTTCTTACAGTATCTGTAACAACGAGCAGGTCTTCTAGCCATTTTTACTGAAAGGTGATTGTTAGTAATTTGTTTTCAACTCTATTAATAACAATAATAGTTATTTTAAAAAAGGGAATGAAACTTTTTGAGAAGAAGAGTAAAAGAAAGATGAGAATATATAATCTTCCTCGAGAAAATTGAACTGGTGATAGTTGGGGCAACCTTATACTTGGGAGGCAAAATTTGTATGATTCACACTTGTGATTTGTAATCACATTTTGGGGGGTAGGAAAAATTTTTTAAGGGTATACTCTTCGTAGTCGAGGGGGGGTTATACCAATGCGATGGGTTTACGATTCTTCGACTGGATTTAATGGGCTGCTATACGTCAGCCTTCTCATATCTTCAATTCTATAACTCAAAAAGTTCCATATATGTTGATTATCACATACCTTATTGTTTTGTTGATGGGGAATAAGAAAGGTCTAAATGAGCTAGTTTGAAAAATTTCAAGTTTTTTCTTTTGTCTTTTGCTCAATCCTCGCACATTTCCCAGTGCGAGCAGGGAATGTGCAGGAAAGTAAAATTACTAATACAATTTTGTTAGCGTTAGGCAATTCGCGGGAGAGAAGCATTTTCCGGTGTACAGGAGGTGAAGTGCTACACGTGATTCGAGTGACTGTGTTTTTCTCAAATACTGTGCAGGATTTTCTCTCAGTTCCACATATATGCATAATTTTTTGATAGTCAGCTGAATCTGGAAGACTACATACAGGATGCAGAAAGGAAGAATAGAGATACTGCACCCATTATGATAGAGCGTTCCGAGTCTGTGTGGTTCGGGTTATTGTAATTCAAAGTATCAAGGGAAGTCACACAGTGTATGGATGAGCGTTTCGTTGCCAGATGATCTGAACATCCTCCACGCAAAGTGAGCGAAGGGTAGTGCCAAAGTCCTAAACTGACAGAAGACGCAAAGTACGTAAAGTGTTTTGTAAAGACACAGGAAACAACTTGTATGTGCACCGGTGTCAGTATTGGATATGCGTGCTACTTGAACTTTCCAATCCTTTCTCACGTCCCATGTTACCGGATAGTTTCATAGCTGTAGTGTATGTGATGCCTAGTTAGCGCGCTGTAGATATGGGTGCAATTTTCGCATCTCTGGAACCAGATTATATGCAATCCCCCTCAAAAATTTGTGTAATATTGAAATTTTTGAGATGAGCCATTAGGCTGTATAAACGAGACCACACGGCTTCCTAAAACAAGTTGGGATATACCAGTGATATACATAGCAAAGTCATAGCAGGTAGAACCACTTATACACAAAATGGGTAGATACAGTGTCAAAAGATATAAGACCAAGAGAAGAACAAGAGATCTCGATCTCATCTACTACAATGATATGGGATCAACCGATGCCATCAGAAGATTGAAAAACCAGCCATTAGATGAAACCAAGCCTGGGTTTGGCCAATACTACTGTATTGAATGTGCACACTACTACGAAAACCAGCCAGCATTAGATCGTCATAACAAAGGTAAGAAGCACAAGAGAAGAGTTAAGGACTTGAGTGAGAGACCATATACCAATTTGGAGGCTGAGGCAGCTAACGGTATCAACATGCAAAAATTCACAGAATCGGTGGAGAAGTACAAGAGAATAGAAGAGGACAAAAAGGCACAGGCTGACTCGATTGAGTCCATTTTAAGACAGAAGAACGAAACGATTGAGAAGATTATGGGCATAGAACCTGAAACAGCTGCTGGTGAGGAAGGAGATGAGAAGGCTACCCAAGAAGGTGAAGTCGACATGACCACCTAGAATTTTGCATATACCTTTCCTTTCCAAAGAATAAAACAAGGGTAAGGATTAACTAGCCGTGAGAATCAGCAGACCATTAGCTGCGGGAGACAAACGACATTGGTCAGAAAAGCTTGAAGAATGAATGGGCGTTTCTGATATCATGACATCTCTCTCCCCGCTTAGCTTGCTATGATTTCTTCACTTCTATCATCCAATCTTTCCTCGTCTGCTGTTTAGCTTATTTTCCGTGTATATTAGTTTTAGATGCATCATTCTTAGAGTGTGTTTTTTGTTAGTGAGGAGGTGAGATATGATTTGCATTATATACAGTCCGATAACGGTCGGCTTATTCTCTTTTAAATAAATTACAAATACAAATTACGAAATTTGAAGGCAAAAGGATATCTAGACACCAGACGTTTGTAAGAGAGAAATCATCAAACATAATTGAAGTGGACTACAGGTGAAGATAAGATGAGGTTCCGTGTTAAGAGTGCTGCTGGCAATAAAATAGTAAATGTGGACGGCATTCTTGAGAATTTAATCGCCGAGATCTACACACAACAATTAGTTGGCGAGCTGGATCAGATTGTCTCCGTGAAGCATGGCTTCCCGCCGAAGCCGATCTCATTAGAGGACAAGTCCGTAAATTTGGAGGAACTTGGCCTCAGGTCTGGCGATCAGCTAATAGTCGAAGCGTCACACTCGGGAGCGAGCGGTTCAGCTACTGGCAACACTGCTAGTTCCACAAACAGCCCCAATAAGTTAAACTCCACAAATAAGAGCGCAGGGCCTTCACCACCGAACAGTGAGATTCCGAACGTTTATGGCGCCTCAGGTGACACCTACACAATTCTACGGAACGTTCCCGATGATAACTCATGTTTGTTTAACTCCATAATTTACGCCAAGCTTTCCATACGAGGAGAACCAGTGCAGAACGAGGTTCAGAATTTGAGAAACATCATCTCGCTGGAAATTGGTAAAAATCCTGTATTATACGATGAGTTGGTCCTAGGCAGACCTGTGGAGAAGTATCGAGAGTGGATCCTCAAGAAGGACTCTTGGGGTGGTGCCATCGAGATAGGTATTTTGACTCAATATCTCGAAGTGGACATCCATTGTCTCGACGTAGAACTGGGTAAGTTTATCAAGTTTGAAAACAACACTACAAACGAGTTTATTGTCTTAGTTTACTCCGGGATTCACTACGACGTGATGGCTCAGAATTCCAAGCTTTCAACCACTTTTACAGACAAGCAACACGATAAATGCGTGTTTAGAAAGGGGTCCGCTGACGGTATTGCGTTCTTGAGCGACTGCGAGCGAGTGTGCAAGCTACTCCAGACTCAGAACTATTCCACCAACACTACAACCTTCAGAGTTAGATGCTTGGAGTGCTACGAAGTTCTAGTTGGCGAAATGGGAGCATCAAACCATGCCAACAGCACGGGGCATTTCAAATTTGGAGAAGTGAAATAAGTGGGGTAAACTTAAAAAGATCGAACAATTATTATATAGATATAGAAAAAACCAAAATGTAACACTACCGAACTAATACACTAATTGGATTCTCGAACGAGCCGGTGCCAATACTCGCTCAGTATTGTGTAGATATGATCGACAACTTTTCAGGACACTCAGCAGAGGTAATCTATATTACACTGGCATATCGCCTCAGATCTAAAAATCTGCAGCCATCTTCGTAAACCCCAAACTAACCCTGCTTGGGAATGTATAAGGTGCTCACGTGCCCTAAGTATGCTAGCTGCAGGAAAAAATATTTCGTCGAGTATCACAATCTGTGAAACTTTTTTTTTTTGAGGAACACTTTTAAACTACTTGACAACTACATTAACATTTAGATAGCACAGTTAAGAAGGCCAACCAAATATGTCGGCGACAACTCAATTTTTTTGTATGTACACTGGTTTAGACTAGCCACACCCGCCTGTTCCATGATATGTGTCTGAAAGTTGTGGCATCGCTTTATTGAGAATGGGCTGTACGATGTTTCTGCTGTCTCGTTGTACTAGCAAGATGAGATTTCGGCCTAGCTCAAATTTGCGATGTTACCAAAACATAGATCCAAACAAAATTCGTTCAAAGTGAGGAGATAAGATACTCGTCTGACAGAATATGCGCGAAGAGGGTTACTCAGAGTTTGGCAGGATGTGACTATCCGATGACTTTCGCTATTTATGCCTCTGGAGTTGAGATCATCGAATTTTAATGGTGGCAAGCCTCATATCTCTCGACCACACTGTGTCAAATCGTGACTGGAATTCAGATTTTGATTGTTTTTATTGGCTCTGCATTCGGTCCATGCTTCTGTCGATCAGCTGGCAGTTGGAATAGACTTATCAAGATGTCACTTTGGCTTTCTCTAACGTTCTCTTTTTGGTAGCGCGGTGACGCGATTGGAATCAAAAATTTCATTGCATTTTAGCATCTGGTCTCTTTCCTATTCATACCTGATTTCATTCATACTAACTAACTATTTTTAGGCCGGATACCTAGATCTGTCGATTTAATACAAGACTACGAAGAGATAACCACATTCCCAAAACCCACCTTGGAATGCCGTGTTTCTTTATACTCTCCAAATGGTGAATTCCTCGCCTACACTCAACCAAATGAAGTTGTAGTGGTAAGAACCACCCCAACTGCTCCATTGCATACTAGAATCGTGTTACCCGATGTGTTTGATGTATTTTTCTCTCCTAACGGTACATACTTGTGTTTATGGTGTAAACCAGTGTTACTAGACAAAGAGAGTGGAGTATGGACCAAAAACGTCAAAATCATCAACATTAGAAGCAATAATAAAACAATCTTAGAATGGTCAAACAAGCACCAAGGTGGATGGAAACCTCAGTTCACCAACGACGAAAAGATCTTAGCAAAGGGTAGCAACAACAAGGAAATTCACTTCTTCGAATTGCCTCAAATCGGCACTGGTCCTATCGGTGCCTCAATAACCAGCAGCGCTAGTGGAACTAACAGCACCCCATTAGGTGCTGGCAACGGTACTATTATAGAAGACCAGGAACCCATCATCAACATTAATCACCCCACTCATAAATTCAAGCTGTCCAGTAACTTTGGATCTTTCCAATTGAGTCCTGGCCGTAATCCTTCTATAGCTATCTTCATTCCTGAAAAGGATGCCAGACCGGCTCAAGTGTTGATTTACAACATTCCAAACTTCAATCAACCCATTTGTTCAAAGTCATTCTTCAAAGCTGAAAGATGCCAATTGAAATGGAATTCACTTGGTACTGCATTGTTGGCATTAGCATCCACCGACCACGATACTACTAATAAGTCCTACTATGGTGAAACCAACTTATATTTATTAGGAATTGCTGGAAGTTATGATTCTAGAATTCATTTGGACAAGGAAGGACCAATTCATGATATCACTTGGTCTCCTCTGGCTCGTGAGTTTGGTGTTATTTATGGTTACATGCCAGCCAAGACTACTTTCTTTGATGCTCGTGGTAACTCCATTTACCTGTTGCCACCAAGCCCAAGAAACACCATATTGTTTTCTCCACACGCTAGATTTGTGTTGGTTGCTGGTTTTGGTAACTTGCAAGGAACCGTTGACGTTTACGATCGTCAAAACAAATTCCAGAAAATAACTACTTTCGAGGCTACTAACACGTCAGTATGCGAGTGGTCTCCATGTGGTAGATTTATTCTTACTGCCACCACTTCTCCAAGATTGAGAGTTGACAATGGCTGCAAGGTCTGGCACGCAACTGGTAAGTTAGTGTACATGAAGGAATACCAAGAATTATACTCCATCACTTGGAAACCTCAAGGAGTTCAAGAATTCCCTCAATTGAAGGTTTTGGAACCAGCCCCTGAACCACATCACTCTACAAAGGAATTTTTAGAAAAGAAGAAGGCCAGTGAAACCACATCATCTTCAAAACCTGCTGGTGCATACCGTCCACCTCACGCCAGAAGAAGCGGAACCGGAAATGAGACAGTTGAAAGGACTTCATTATATCAAAAGGAATTACAAGCCAAGGGCGTCTCTGGCACTTACACTCCACCAGGTGCAGGAACCAGAACCGTCCCTGGTGCTACCGTTCCAGGAGTTGCACCAGTTAAGCAAGAATCCAAGTCGGCAGCAAAGAACAGAAAGAAGAGAGAGGCAAAGAAGAAGGAAAATGAAGATACCCCAGAACCTGAAAGTGCCCCTAACAGCACAAGTAAGCCATCTTCTATTGCGCCTGTTGCAGCTGCCCCTGCCGCGGCTGCACCTGCAGGAGCATCTCCAGCCCCAGCTGCTGAAGCTGGAAGTGTTATTGGGGGAGTTTCTTCAATCGAGGAAAAGAAGATTAGGTCATTATTGAAGAAGTTGAGAGCTATTGAACAGTTAAAGATGAAGCAAGCTTCTGGTGAATCATTAGAAGACACTCAAGTATCCAAGATTCAGAAGGAAGATGAAATCAGAAAGGATTTAGAAGCTTTGGGATGGTCTGAATAAAGATATTGTATAGATATAAAAGTTGTTGTTAACGAAAAGAAAAATTTATAATGGATCAGTACTACTAATGCATGTACAACGTAGAGCTAGGCTTCATGTGTAAGGTGGGTTTGGGTTTGGTGGATGTTCTATTTTCCACTGGGATGAGGAGCTTCTCGGAAACAAAATCGGAGAATAATACCTTTCAAAACATGCATCGCATGATCCTACATATTTCAGTACTCACATCACTTCAAATCTCTACTGGGCACGAGGGTGCAGAGTTATGGATCGAAAACCCAAGTACTCGCTAGCGGCCACAGGATTCCTTATCGTATTTTTTTTACCGTTTCTTTTTCAAGTCTAGTTATTTTTTGACTTTGTTGTGCAACAACGTTGGAGATCGGGTTATTTTTAGCGTTTGGATGAGTGTCTTAAAAACTACTCAACTCGTCCCAATTAGGAATGGTAATAGCGATCGTTTTTTTTTTTCACCCGCCTGCAGAAAAAAAAATATTATCGAGAATTATTATGGAAAGTTATGAACGTTAACCCCTACCATGGCCCAAAAGAAATAGAAGAAAAAAGAAATCACCTGGCATCCACATCTGTTCATAACCTGAAATGAGCAAGCTTAACGTTAATTAGTCGAGCGTTGGGAAATGCCATGTACGTTTTGAAATAGGCTGTAGCACGGGTATGTGTTCGCAATACACTGGAATCTAGGAATTCAGTGGGAATCGTTACAGCCACCTCCAACTGAAAACAAGCACTCGGCTGGATAGCGCAGGTATATCAATATCCAAGGAATAAATACTCATTACTAACACCAACTAGGTACTGCATTTCTCGTACCATCCAACCCACATCGCCTATTTACGTTCGGCCACTATGTAAGTTATTTCCGCTTTTTAACGTTGCATTTGAACACTTCTATTTTTTTTTCCACCTCCCCTTAATGCTTGATGTGCTACACTCAGTAGCTTGCCCAAATCATCCTGCAGGTAAACTGTTTCAAAACTCGATCTCCCAAAAAAAAAAAAAAAATTTATACCCTTGACATTTGGGCCTACTCGTAGGTACTTTATTTTTTTCATTGTTGCATTTTTAAGGTGCTTTTATTTCTTTTTTTTTTTTTGTTTTTTCAGTGTCAACTTCGATTCTCTTTCACCTCGGTGTGTGTTTATCTGTTTTAGTTGTGTAGAGGATACTGCTTACTTGAACGGATCAACGCATATTTTTCGTATGCCATAAAATAATTTGTTGGTGGGCCAAAATAAAATTCCTATTGCTACACGTCTCACGGGAAAACCGTGTCAAAATCCAAAACACGGTACTACTCTACAACAGAGATGCTCAAGAGAAAACAAATGTGGTGTCGGGACCTGCATACTATACAATAGGACAAAGAAAATATAGAATGTATGGGATATTTCGGATATAATAATTATTTTCTACTGTTTTTTGTGTTTTGGCTCGAAAGATTCGTTCCTTTTTTTCTCAAACTGCACCAGCAACGAGTGTACATGCAGGCACTCACGTGACACAATACATAAATATGCAAGAAGAATAAAATTATTATGTAACTTCTAGCACTGTTCGAATCTATACAAGAGCAAACCAAGTGATAAGGGATATTACTCAAAAAGCACCAACAACACCGCCCTTATTTCGTAAGCCTATTCTCCTCTCTCGTCCCGCCAAAACAATGCGTATCCATCTTTGCACTACGAGCAATGCCCTCTGGTCATTGCATTTATCCAGATTTAAGCCATGGAATCTCTATTTTTTCCCTTATCGACTTTAACACGGTTGGACATAAAAGTTAAAAATAAACATTAACGCCAAACTTTCGTCAGACTCACACTCTCTCCCTTTATCTTTGTTAGTTACCAATCCATATTATATTACCTAGATCCTGCAGACAAGCGTTTATTTCTTTTTTTTTTTTTTTTTTTTTTTTCATTCCTTCCTACTGTAGAGGCGCAGGCCGAAAAATACAAAAATAAAAAAAAAAAAGAAGAAAAAAGAAAAAAAATTCTCAATCGCGTTTACTTCAAATCAAAGGGAGAAGGGTGTTCCTAAAAAAAACATTTGATCTCATTTTTAAATTTTTCTTACTTGAATTTTTTTTTTTTAGCTCCTTACATCTTTTAAAGTTACATTCGTTGATATATTTTAGGATTCGCCTATAAGGTATGTACTTTCAGTGATTCAGAAGCAGAAGGGCTCTGTATTCGCCGGCGAAGTAGGCTTAATTTGGAGAATTGAATGATCTGTGGTGCCTGAGCAATGATTGAAAAATGATGTGCTAGATTACAACAAAGTGATGTATAACAGGCGGTTTGAGTTCAGCGCAGTTTTGTTCGAAGGAAATCGTTTGTGGACTCGTGAAGGTGCCCAATAGACACTGAGAAGCTTAATGTGTCGACGATGCCATTTTCTGACCAACTAACGGTATCGAGTGTGGGCATGGTACGGTGATGGCACTTACGAGATTGAAAATTGGCGTTCACAGCGATAGAGAGGTCAATCAAAAAGAACGCGCTACCACATCAATTTCACACGCTTATCACGATGCATCAATTAGATTGTTCGGGTTCCATATCTACCGCTGCTGTTGCCGGTCACCACTTTCACATCTATAGCGATTCTCCCCTTTCTGATACTTATGATTTGTTTCTGGTTTTTTTTTATCTTGCTATTTACTAACTTCCATCCTATAGATGTCTTACGATAATAGTAACCAATACTATGACCCTAACCAACAGGGTCATGGTGGAGAAGGATATTATCAACAACAACCTTATGACGATGGATCGCACGTTCATCCTCAACAGGAGTTCTATGATCCAAACGTCCAATACCAGCAACAACCATACGACATGGACGCTTACCAAGAAGGTCAATACGGTGGTCAAGTTCCTCAACAACCAAACTACAACGCTGACCCTGAAGCCTTTAGCGACTTTTCGTACGGTGTTAACGGTGGTCAAACCCCTGGTACCCCTGGCTACGACCAATACGGTACCCAATACACTCCTTCCCAAATGAGTTACGGTGGCCCAAGACTGCTGTCTGGTACTTCTACCCCAATCTACGGTGGAAATGTCAACTACGACCCAACACAATTTCAAATGAGTTCAAACTTGCCATATCCAGCTTGGTCTGCTGACCCTCAAGCCCCTGTCAAGGTTGAACACATCGAAGATATTTTCATTGACTTGACGAACAAATTTGGTTTCCAAAGAGATTCCATGAGAAATATGTTCGATTATTTCATGACTTTGTTAGACAGTAGATCTTCAAGAATGTCTCCAGCTCAAGCTTTGTTGTCCTTACACGCTGACTATATTGGTGGTGAAAACGCCAACTATAAGAAGTGGTTCTTTGCCTCTCAACAAGATATTGATGACTCTATTGGTTTTGCCAATTTGAAATTAGGTAAGATTGGTAGAAAGGCAAGAAAGGCCTCCAAAAAGTCTAAGAAGGCTAGAAAGGCTGTTGAAGAACACGGTCAAGATTTAGATGCTTTAGCTTCTGAATTGGACGGTGACTACTCCTTAGAAGCCGCCGAAATTAGATGGAAGGCAAAGATGAACTCTTTAACTCCAGAAGAAAGAGTTAGAGACATCTCCCTTTACTTACTTTTATGGGGTGAAGCCAACCAAGTCAGATTCACTCCAGAATGTTTGTGTTACATATATAAGACCGCCTTTGATTACTTAATCTCTCCAGCTTGTCAACAAAGAACTGAACCAGTTGCTGAAGGTGACTATCTTAACAGAGTCATTACCCCATTATACAGATTCTTAAGATCGCAAGTCTATGAAATCTATGATGGTAGATTCGTTAAGCGTGAAAAGGACCACAACAAGGTTATCGGTTACGATGATGTTAACCAATTGTTCTGGTACCCAGAAGGTGTGTCAAGAATTATTTTCGAAGATGGTACTAGATTAGTCGACTTGCCACAAGAAGAAAGATTCTTAAGATTAGGTGAAGTTGAGTGGAAACACGTTTTCTTCAAGACTTATAAGGAAACAAGAACTTGGTTACATTTCATTACCAATTTCAATAGAATTTGGGTTATCCACGTCACTTTCTATTGGATGTACACTGCTTACAACTCTCCAACTTTATATACTCAGCATTACTCCCAAAGAGCGAATAACCAGCCTGTTGCATCTTCAAGATGGGCTGCTGTCGCTATTGGTGGTTCCATTGCTTCCTTAATTCAAATTGCTGCTACTGTCTGTGAATGGATGTTCGTTCCAAGAGAATGGGCTGGTGCTCAACATTTAACAAGAAGATTATTGTTTTTGATTTTAATCTTTGTTATCAACTTGGCCCCTGTTGTTTTCACCTTTTACTGGGCTGGTTTAAGTTCTAAGAGTAGAGCCGCGCATATTGTTTCCATTGTCGGATTCTTTATCGCCGTTGCTACTTTAGTCTTCTTCGCAGTCATGCCGCTAGGAGGTTTGTTTACAAGTTACATGAACAAGAGATCAAGAACATACTTGAGTTCCCAAACTTTCACTGCCTCCTTCGCTAAGTTAAGAGGATTGGACATGTGGATGTCGTACTTTTTGTGGTTCCTCATTTTCTTCGCCAAGCTCATCGAATCTTATTTCTTCTTGACTTTGTCTTTAAGAGATCCTATTCGTATTTTATCCACTACTACTATGAGATGTACTGGTGAAAAATGGTTTGGTGCTACTTTATGTCAGCAACAATCTAAGGTTGTTTTGGGTCTTATGTTGTTAGTCGATTTCTTGTTGTTCTTCTTGGATACTTATATGTGGTACATTGTCTGTAACTGTATTTTCTCAGTTGGAAGATCGTTCTACTTGGGTATTTCTATCTTGACCCCATGGAGAAACATTTTCACCAGATTGCCAAAGAGAATCTACTCTAAGATCTTAGCCACTACTGAAATGGAAATCAAGTACAAGCCAAAGGTCTTGATTTCTCAAATCTGGAACGCCATTGTCATTTCCATGTACAGAGAACATTTATTAGCTATTGACCACGTCCAAAAGTTATTATACCATCAAGTTCCAAGTGAAATTGAAGGTAAGAGAACTTTAAGACCACCAACTTTCTTCGTCAGTCAAGATGACAACAATTTCGACACAGAATTCTTCCCAAGAGATTCGGAAGCTGAAAGAAGAATTTCTTTCTTCGCTCAATCTTTGGCTACTCCAATCTTGGAACCATTACCTGTCGACAACATGCCAACCTTTACCGTTTTCACTCCTCACTACACTGAAAAGATTTTATTCTCTTTAAGAGAAATCATCAGAGAAGAAGATCAATTCTCAAGAGTTACCTTATTAGAATACTTGAAGCAATTACACCCAGTTGAATGGGAATGTTTTGTCAAGGACACTAAGATTCTTGCTGAAGAAACTGCTGCATACGAAAACGGTGACGATCCAGAAAAGCTTAACGATGGCGAATCAGACGGATTAAAGGGTAAGATTGACGATTTACCATTCTACTGTATTGGTTTCAAGAGTGCTGCCCCTGAATACACTTTGAGAACTAGAATTTGGGCTTCTTTAAGATCCCAAACCTTGTACCGTACTGTTTCTGGTTTCATGAACTACGCCAGAGCCATTAAGTTGTTATACCGTGTTGAAAACCCTGAATTAGTCCAATACTTCGGCGGTGACCCAGAAGGTTTAGAATTAGCCTTAGAAAGAATGGCCAGAAGAAAATTCAGATTCATTGTTTCTATGCAAAGATTAACCAAATTTAAGGATGAAGAAATGGAAAACGCCGAATTCTTGTTAAGAGCTTACCCTGACTTACAAATTGCTTACTTAGATGAAGAACCTGCCTTGAACGAAGACGAAGAACCACGTGTTTACTCTGCTTTGATTGATGGTCACTGTGAGATTTTAGAAAATGGTAGAAGACGTCCAAAGTTCAGAGTTCAATTGTCTGGTAACCCAATTTTAGGTGATGGTAAGTCTGATAACCAAAATCAAGCCTTAATCTTTACCAGAGGTGAATACTTACAATTGATTGATGCCAATCAAGATAACTATTTGGAAGAATGTTTGAAGATCAGATCTGTTTTAGCCGAATTCGAAGAATTGAATGTTGAACACGTTAACCCATACGCCCCAGAATTGAAGAGAGACGATAACAGTTCTCCAAACCCTGTTGCCATCTTAGGTGCTAGAGAATACATTTTCTCTGAAAACTCTGGTGTTTTAGGTGATGTTGCAGCCGGTAAGGAACAAACTTTCGGTACCTTGTTCGCAAGAACTTTAGCTCAAATTGGTGGTAAGTTGCATTATGGTCACCCGGATTTCTTGAACTCTATTTTCATGACAACCAGAGGTGGTGTTTCTAAGGCTCAAAAGGGTTTACATTTGAACGAAGATATTTACGCTGGTATGACTGCCGTGTTAAGAGGTGGTAGAATCAAGCATTGTGAATACTACCAGTGTGGTAAGGGTAGAGATATGGGTTTCGGATCTATTTTGAATTTCACAACTAAGATTGGTGCCGGTATGGGTGAACAAATGCTTTCAAGAGAATACTACTACTTGAGTACTCAATTGCCATTAGACAGATTCTTATCTTTCTACTATGCTCACCCTGGTTTCCACGTTAACAATATGTTTATTCAATTATCCTTACAATGTTTCATGTTGGTCTTGGCTAACTTGAACTCCTTGGCTCACGAATCTATCTTATGTTCTTACAACAAGAATGTCCCAATTACTGATCCATTGTACCCATTCGGTTGTTACAACTTGGCTCCTGCTATTGACTGGATTAGAAGATACACCTTATCCATTTTCATTGTTTTCTTCATTTCGTTCATTCCATTGTTCGTCCAAGAATTGATTGAAAGAGGTGTCTGGAAGGCTGTTCAAAGATTCGTAAGACATTTCCTGTCATTATCTCCATTCTTCGAAGTCTTCGTTGCTCAAATCTATTCCTCATCTTTGTTCACTGATTTGACTGTTGGTGGTGCTAGATATATTGCAACTGGTAGAGGTTTCGCTACTTCCAGAATTCCGTTCTCCATTTTGTACTCAAGATTCGCTGACTCTTCCATTTACATGGGTGCCAGATGTATGTTAATCTTGTTATTCGGATCTGTTTCCCACTGGCAAGCTCCATTGTTATGGTTCTGGGCCTCATTATCTGCTTTGATTTTCTCTCCATTCCTTTTCAACCCACATCAATTCGCTTGGGAAGATCACTTTATTGACTACAGAGATTTCATCAGATGGTTAAGTAGAGGTAACACCAAGTGGCACAGAAACTCTTGGGCTGGTTACGTTAGATTGTCAAGATCTAGAATTACTGGTTTCAAGAGAAAGTTGACTGGTGATGTTTCTGAAAAGGCAGCTGGTGATGCTTCCAGAGCTCACAGATCCAATGTCTTATTCGCTGACACTATCCCTTGTTTGATTTACACTGCTGGTTTATTTGTTGGCTACACTTTCATCAACGCTCAAACTGGTGTCACCGATGATCCAACTCCAGTTAACTCTGTTTTGAGATTGGTTATCTGTTCCTTAGCTCCAGTTGTTATTGATCTTGCTGTCTTGGCATTCTGTCTTGGTTTATCTTGTTGTGCAGGTCCATTATTGGGATTGTGCTGTAAGAAGACTGGTGCAGTTGTTGCTGGTGTCGCTCACGGTATTGCCGTTATCGTCCACATCATTTTCTACATTGTTATGTGGGTCTTGGAAGGTTTCAACTTCGGAAGAATGTTGATTGGTCTCATCACCATGATTTACGTCCAAAGATTATTGTTCAAGTTCTTAACTCTTGCCTTCTTAACCAGAGAATTCAAGAACGATAAGGCAAACACTGCATTCTGGACCGGTAAGTGGTACGGATCTGGTTTAGGTTACATGGCTTTGACTCAACCAGCAAGAGAATTCTGTGCAAAGGTTATTGAAATGTCTGAATTCGCTGGTGATTTCATCTTAGCTCACATAATCTTATTCTGTCAATTACCAATCTTATTCATTCCATTGATTGACAGATGGCATTCAACTATGTTGTTCTGGTTAAAGCCTTCTAGATTAATCAGACCACCAATCTACTCATTAAAGCAAGCAAGATTGAGAAAGAGAATGGTCAGAAAGTACTGTACTTTATACTTCGCTGTCTTGATCTTATTTGTCATCATCATTGCAGCTCCAGCTGTTGCAGCAAGTCACGTTTCAAACACCATCTCCGAGAACTTGAACAAGGTTTCCTTTGCTTCTGGTTTGATGCAACCAAGAAAGCAAAACAACAACGATACTGGTACCAACAGACCAAAGGGTTACACTTGGACTTATGCTTCGTTCACCCCATCCACCACTGCTTACTCAAGTAAGGCTTAAGCGGGTTAGTGATGAATGCATTGAATAGAGGGCTCGACTTCAACAGAGGAGATGGAGTGAGTCCAAAAGTATAAAAAGAATATTTTTGCGCCTCCTTATTACAAAGAAATATTATACAAAAAAAAAGAAAGAAATTTAAGGAAAAAGAAAGAAAGATTAGTTAATATATATATAAGTATGTATTTATTTGTTTATTCTTTTGTTTATTATAAATTATGGATTATTAAAAACTAGTGCACTGTAGCTGATTTCGTGAATTGTGAAGAAGAATGTAGCTATTACGCACCTTGGTGCCAATTAGCACTCTAGGGATTCACTAACCTTATTCCAGGCGGGCTTCTCGGATTTTGAGAACACGTAAAAAAATTATTAAATAAAATACATAATATACACAAAAAAAAAAAAAAAATAAAAGCTCATATTTGAAATCGTAGGGAACACTCATAGTCACCAGACCATATTGAGACAACTTGCACACGAAAACATTTGCACAATGCTCCTGTCGTCAACGCTTTCGAACATCCCCAACTCCACAAAGGTTCTCCTTTCGTTGTTGATGATCATTTCAACGTTGGTGTTTCTCCTTAAGTTGAGTCACTACCGCCTGGCAACTGAAGACGAGGCCCTTAAGTTCCATGATGTCTTGGTGCCTTACTTGCAATTGATCCCTCGTACCACCATCTTCTACCCGTGGGTAGTATTTACTGCTATATTCGCGGAGGTGACAATAGTTTCCTTTGTTGCATCATTGTTGATTCTCTACAACGCCTCCAAGTACGTGGAGAAGTTCTGGGACTTCAAGGAAGTGATCAAATTCGTGATAATAATCGGCGCATTGACCAACTTGTGGACAGTAATTGTTACCATCACTTGGAACGTGATGAGAGGCGAGTCTCCTGCATCGATGGATCAGCCTTTGGGAGGTGGTATTCTGTACTATTTTGGATTCTTGGTGGTATTGAAGCAATTGATTCCAGAACACAACGTTGTCTTGTTCCAGGGGGTCATAAATTTCAGAATCAAGCATTTGCCTTTCATCTTTTTGATTGTGGTTATGCTCTGGTCTCTTATTATTAGCAGATCCTTATATCCATTCATTCCATCTTGGGGTAGTTTCGTCATCTCATACAACTACTTGAGATTCTACCAAACCATTTTCACAGAACCTATCTTGCCTATAACAACAGCCAACTCAACATCTGACAGCATAGGCGACGGAAGCAACGGTGGTGAAGGCAGCAGCAGCAATGGCTTAGGCGGTGGATCTTCGCTTGTTACTGGGGATGCCTCCGACGCATTCAGATTAGTCGAATTCTTCCCACAACTCTCCAAGCCATACTTACTGCCAGTGTTCGATATGATCTACGAGTTTGGATGTCTCTTGGGAGTTATCACCCCATTCAACGATGACTTAATCGAACAGAGTAACTTGAGAGCTGCCAAGAGACTGGAACATGTCACACATACGCTGAAGAGTGTTGCCAACTCTGTTGCAGAAAGAAGAAGACAAGTCGCTTTGCAAATGATCGAAGAGAGAATAAACAAGGACCCAAGCCATACTTAAGCCTGTGAACAAATCTAATGGTGTAATTCTGTCAGTCACAGAGGAAGAAAGAGAGGGTAGGATGAAGGTAAATGAGACACACAATAAAAGAGAAGAGAAAGGAATATTACGAATCCGATTCCGATTCCGACTACCAACAGAGGAGATATATATATAAGAGGAGCTGAAGCGGAAAAGATAGTATATACAATGCTAATAATATTTGAGGAAAAGGAATATTAAAATAAAGCCGAGTCTTTAGCTATACTGTAAAATTAGATGATATACCGCTATCCGGTGAGACACCCAAGGGTGAATAAAAAATGGTTTGTAGACGCTGATAATTTAGTTGGGCCATGCAGATTTAGAATTAGCGAATCCTTAATTTACACGTCAAAAAAGTAGTGTACTTCGGTGAAGCTTGGTTGCAAATGTATAGAACACACGTTAGTTACAACAACAACAACAACAACAAAAACAACAACAACAACAACAGGACAGCTAGGGTTCCTCTTGCTGTGCCTGGGATTGTGTTGAGAGATATCGAATGATGTGGATACGTAAAGAGGCACTACTGTATTTATCTATCAGTCACCTAGCACATATGGAGATTAGTGCGTACGGCGAAACACATTTCATCCTACATAGGGCATGGATTAGCACTCACGTAAAATGGACTCGGAGTTTACTTGGAGTAGACAAACAGACAAAATAATCTCATACAGTTGAGCTTCTACAACCCCAAGCAGTTAAACTCATCGTTTACCCTCCTTCCATGGCACAGTCAGTGAAGCACGTACATTTCTTCCGGCGATGACGCGAATACTGCGTTATCGCACCCACACTCTAACGTTGTCCCGAAAGTAGTAATCATTCCCTCACAGTTTCACGTCAAATAAGCTGGCATACACAGATGCAACCTCACGAAAAAAAGGCACCAGTGTATCCTGAATGGTGCCGCCAGCTATATACTCAGCCACCGATAGAGGTGAGATCTCTTCCCAGGTTTCCGACCATACTCCCATCAGACAAGCATACAACAATGGAGCCTCAAACTTGATGCAATATTATCTAGTCGCGGTTTCAGCACGACCCAAAATTGGGTTTTTCATTTTCGCTAACTAAATCGTAATTGTCGCGGGATTTCGTCCCATAGTTGAGAGTATTTAATTTTAGATCTGACGTAAACTCTGAAGAAAAAAAAAAGAAAAAAACACACGGTCGAAGAGAAAAAAGGGATCAACAGTAACTCCAAAGAGGCTAGCCAAAGTCTCCTGAACACAACTCGTCTGCACCTAATACACTGTCCGCACACCTTCACCATCAACCACTTGAACCTTAATACTATCTTCACCATCAACTGAACCAACCCCCCACCAGCAGGTACTAGATCTTTTGTGTATTTATTCGTAATATTTAAACGGCATTAACCAACCGACGCGATATATACTATTTGACATTCAACTTTAGGATCCGCCTATTTATTATACATATACAAAAACTTGCGTGTGAGTGAAGAATGTTTGGTGGTAATACTTTGAGACCAAGGTATGAAAAGTCATCCAAGTTACCCTTCTTACCACTTCCAGCTACCGTGGGCAAAAACATCAAGTCCCAAATCCAACACAAGAACATTATTGTGATTGTCATCCTCATCATATTTGCATTCTATGTATTCATTTCCCCATTGTTCCACTTAATAGGTAACACCTTGTACTCCAAACCTATACCTAAGTACCCAAAGCCACATGTCGCCTCGAGTAAGTCGATGATCGAAACATCTTCCAGATACATTATCCCCCCAATCGAACATGCTCCTTACTTGAAAGAATTATCGATCCACAAATTGGTTGAAGAACGTAAAGTCAGAGACGCCAATTTCCCTGAAATTGAAAAGACCATCATCAAGTCCTTGAATGTGTATGATAACCCAGATGCTAAAGCACAGGCAATCAAGGAAGAAGAGGAAAATAAGTACCTGGACCTTGCAAAGGCAAAGAACGCATTCAAGAATCAAGATAAGAAGGTGTATAAGCCTAAGTTATCATCAGGTGCCTACCCAGAAGTT
Source organism: Dujonia boleticola (assembly GCA_029581775.1). Classification (NCBI taxonomy): domain Eukaryota; kingdom Fungi; phylum Ascomycota; class Pichiomycetes; order Serinales; family Debaryomycetaceae; genus Dujonia; species Dujonia boleticola. The sequence continues at coordinate 307,640 of JARGRU010000014.1, read as the reverse complement.
ATCATAGTGACTGCCGTTGATTTCGATAAGTACTCGGTTGACGCATTAAGTAAAATTGTTCAAAATAGAGTTGATTACGCCCACAAGCAAGGGTACGGTATCTACGTGAGATGGGTGGAAGAGTTTTTACCTCAATTGGGCCACTTAAATGCGTTGAAGAGCGTTGAAAAGAGAAAGTGGGTCAGAGTTTTCTGTCTTAGAGCTGCCATGTTCGCGTTCCCAGAAGCAAAGTGGTTCTGGTATCTCGACGAAGATTCGCTCATTATGAATCACCAGATCGATATCAAAGACTACATCTTGAACCCAGCTGCTCTCAACCCTATAATGCTCAGAGAACAATCAATTATCCCTCCTCTGGGAACCATCAAAACCTACAAGAATGCTAAGGCTGAAAACATGAGGCTCATCTTCACGCAATCTGACAATAAATTAGAAACTCATTCCTTTATGATAAAGAACGACGATGTCGGGAGATCTATATTGGATCAATGGGGTGATCCGTTATACACCTTCTACACAAACTTCCCCTACGGTCCAGATTCGGCCTTGACCCACATTTTGCAATGGCATCCATTCATTTTGAGTAAAACCTCCATTATTCCTGCAAGAACGATAGCGGCCCAACACACAGAAGTTGAATTACCGCCCCCAACAAACGGGAAGGGAGGTGATCACATTCACTACTATAAGGGAGATTTTGTTGTCCATTGGAGTGGTTGCCAGGGCGAAGAATGTGAGACTACCGCCAACCAGTATGATCAGTTGTTGAAGGCATCTGAATAATTGAACGATAGGGAGGAGCTTGTGTACAAAGTTGTATTGAATGTAATTCAAGAAGCTAATATCAGAAAGAAGAAAACTGAGTTGAAGCGCGGGTAGTAAGAAGCCAACTGACATAGAAATCGAAGATTCTTAAACCAGTCGTGTGTATTAATAGATTGTTATATACTATAAAGAATTAATCATCATAAATATCATTAACATAACGTCAATTTCATGTAAGCAAGAATGCTTAAAAGTCTTCCAATTTGAGCCTGAATTCATCTTCACCATTTAGTCGTAACGTAGAAGCCATTTGCCATAGATCTATAATCTCTTGCATTCGTTTAACACTTTTGTCGTTTTCAATGTTCACGGTTGGTATTATTTCCCCAATCAGTAGCATGATCGAGAAATAGGACAATTCTCGAAAAGAGGAATGCTCGCTGTAAGGTAGCGTGTAAATCCTATACAATGAACTATTCAACCGCTTCGAAGTGGCGTTCGTAAGCGGTGGAGCCTGTGGCAATATGTGCTTTTCGTACGAAAACTTAGGTTGTTCTTTCATGATTCTGTAAAGTTCTGGCATCTGGATACACGAATCGTCAGTAATACCACCCCTATTACTACCGCCTCTCAGAAAAGTCCAACCAGTTGGTCTTAATCCAATGCACCGCTCGAAACTTTCAAAATACTTATTGTGATTGAAATACTTTGATAGTTCTCCAACATTTCCCACGATATTCATCGGGACTAGATGAATCACACACGAAGTGTTACTATTGGCGGCAACATCTTCTTTCGACAATACCTTAGTTAGATACTCATTTTCATAAGTTTTCAAGATTTGATATTTATCAACTCTTCCACTTACATTTGAAACGTAAATTGGGCAGCCGCCTAACTTTTTCAGTATTGCGATAGCTAGATTTTCTTTACCAATAAGATACGTCCCAACAAGTACCAAAAACTTCTTCTTCTTTGGGGTGCCCTTGATTGATAAGAAATCTGTGATTCGAGACTGTGTCAAATTACCGAACCATGTGTTGAATAACTTGTTCTCACTGATTTCTCCCTCAGTACCATTTGTCAACTTGTTTATCATCTTCGAAATTTCGTCACAAACAAGCTCCTGCTTCGGAAAATTGTAGTCTGGGTTCATATAAGTTGTATCAAGATAAACTTTATCTATTACTGGACCAGTAGAACTTTCTCTTTTGTCGAAGAGAAACGGTTGGAGGCTGGGATGAGATAGAACCTCCATATTTACTCTAAAGTCCCCACAATGTAACATGTGTGTAACCCTATTGGTCATTGAAATTGATTTGAAAAGGAATATTGCTGCACCAGGACAATGATTTGCTGTAATGGGAGTGACATACAAACCAGGAGTTGTTGAGTCATCACTTTCTAGAAGTTCAGTCTCAGGAAGGTCGTTGAGTTTGTCAAATCGTTTTATACGATATGTTCTGTCAAATTTTAGCGGTTGGATAAACTTTTTATCAATACTGAACCTTAAAGTTAGCAACTTTCCAGTCACTTCTGTACAGTAAACAATAGGTCTGTATCCATTTTCGTCAATCGCTTCTCCATCAAAGACTCTCTCGTAGCACCAGTTCTTGGAAATACCCCCATAATGGTCGCCATGGAAATGCGTAAGAAAATATTGAGAAATTGCATCGTTTGGAGAGTAGCAGAATGCATCCACTGAGATTTGATAGTTGCTCACGAGTGGTATGACATCAAACGTGAGAACTTTGACTTCCGGAATGCAAGATCTTCTTGATTTTGCACTCCTCCGAATAGTTGTGGGGGGTTTGATTACTTTTTCGTCCGCAGTAACCTCTTTAATGATGGATGTGTTTAGATAAGGAAGCTTCTTTACTGCCGTTGAAGCTAGTTCAGGTGCCTTTGTATCTCTTTTCCTCTTCCGGTCTCCCACTTTTGGAGACTCCAGATCAGTGCTATTCTGAGAAGTCTTAGAAGCATTCTCATCTAGCGAGAGCTTCCCTAAACAATTCTCAACATGTAGTGTCCTATACTCAACGGCCAAGTCATCAATCGACTTCAGACAAATGGGACACCTCACCGCATCATCGATTGCTACATCTTCTTCTTTAACAAAGAGCTCTAAATCTGAGTCCTCGTGTTTTATACTGGGCTTGGCTATTAAGCCAGAATTGCTGTCTTCAGTGAGTTGAGCTTCGGCGCAGCCGTTGACGTGCTCAGATCGATCTTCTATGCTCAAAGAATCAAGAGATATAGAACATATAGGACACTGGATCGAGTCTGGATTGGAAGGGGGCAAATAGTTTGAGGACTCTATAAGCAGATGTGTTTCATCTGCGTCTTCTAACTTAATCGACTTAGACCTCTTCACACCGTTCGTATTTGAAGCTGGAGAGCTGTCACTACCACTGCTGATGATGGCACCGGTTTCGTTTTGTTCTCTATCTATCACTACGTATTGATCATCGTCCTCTGTCAAATCAATAGTCTCCAGACAAATCAGTTTCTGAGACGAAAACTCAAAAATAGATCGCTGTTTAGTCACCATTCCATCTCTTTCTATTGTTTTTAATCTTAGGGATACATGTATGAGACTAGAGGATGCAAGTTTGTAGTCATGATCTAGAAGAAGAGGAATCATATCAGACGGCAATGTTGCATATTTTGGATTTTCTACCTACATAGTTTTTCGGCCGTACGCAATTACCCCAGTAATGCAATGCGCGAAGATTCATAAAAAATCGATGTGATAAACACACCGTCTCCTACCTACCTCAGCACGGTTGACTACTTCAATGGGCCTACTTTCAATCATAAAGAAACAAAAGGAGAAGGATCATGAGATCAGAATTATCATGCTAGGGCTTGACAATGCTGGAAAGACCACGATAGTTACGTCTATACAGGGGTTACCCATCTCAAAGGTGTCGCCAACGATGGGATTTGAGATCAAGACAATTTCCCATAACGGATACAACTTGAATATATGGGACATAGGAGGTCAAACTACACTTCGAGGGTTCTGGGGTAACTATTTCGACAAGACTGACATAGTGGTATGGGTGATAGACTCCTTGAGCACGGAGAGACTTTACGAATCGTTTCACGAATTGGAGCAGAAAGTTATGGAACAGGACAGGTTAACGGGGATCAAGCTATTGATATTGATAAATAAAATAGATTTGCTTGAAGCAAATCCAGGAGACGCAAAGGTAGAGGATTTGATAGAGCAAGTTACCTCGATACTCAGACTACATGAACGAGTTCCCGATCGAAACAGTTGGGAGATAATAGCAGTTAGTGGCCGCACTGGGTTTGGCATACCGAGGGTTCTCGACTGTATGACGACCCTGATCTAACGAAGATGCTGAATAAAATGCACAGAAAGAATGGAATACTGAAGCTTTAGGGTTTTACAAAGTAAACGCCATACATAACAGAATAGAAAATAGAAGGGCCCCTCAAACCTAATACCTCGCAATAGTGGAATATTTATAGAAAATGAAAAAATAGAAGCCTAATCTTTTTTAGTGTACACCTTTCTAATCATGCTCTCAGACAGGGCCACTTTGGTGTGTCTTCATGATCTCTCGGGCAACATACACACACAACACCCCCCTTGTACTCAGATTTGATTATATTTTCTGTACTTTCAATCTAATTATTTCGTATCTGACCTCGTAATACGCGAGTGTGTCAATTGTATGGTGCCTTCTGCGTTACCCTACAACACATCCGTGCATTCATGGGTGCCTTTGAATCAGTTCATCCTTCACCGAACAATCAAAAGCCATGCCAATAATAATTTTTCATAAGCAATTTTTCATGTGTGCTGCTCCGTAAAACGTGCATTGCATTTTTCAACCACAATTTATGCTCTTCACCTTCCAACATTCCCCGACGAGCTGGTGGCCCGAAAGAGCAATCCTTCGTAATGGAATGCATGCCCGCATCTGGTCTAACAACTTACATGGGTTTGCATTAATTGGGTCCTAAAACGGAACGGAATTCGCTTAAATTGTTAAATCGCCAATGTTTGGCAAAATAAAGACACGATTTTTTTACGCGTCAAACGCGTAATTTGTTCTCAAAACAGTAAAAATGGAGCATCAAAAATCTTTAACTGATGACTTTAAGACACACTTGACGGGTAGATACAGCCCAAACATACTTAAGAATGAATGCTTGCAAGTTTTTTTGCTTTCGAGTTTTATCTCGTTTTCGTTATTGCAAAGTCCTCTAGTACGCTTTATAAAAACTTGTTGAAGAATAACCCCTTACTAGTGTCCATACAGAGAACTTTACAATGTCTTACTCTCCATCCGACCTTTTGAAGACTCTTTTGGAGACAGAGAAAACCGAAAACGATAAGCTTATCGAGATTCTTGGGTTGGTGAAACCATCAAAGGGATCTACCTCAACTTTAAATTCAATCATCAGAGGATTATTCACCAAGAACTCGAAATTACTTGCGCTACTCAACGAGTCATTAAATTCAATCGCAGACTCGTCTGAAACCGAAGTATTCAAATCCTTCATCAATAGATTCATCATTTGGTTCGAGAACGATGGCTTGATTATCTTCGAAAAGTACTTGAGTCAATTACCAGGTGCTCTCTCGGCCACTACAACTACCACCACACAAATAAAGAAAAAATTCGGTCAGCCAATACTTCACTGTAATGACTACATTGAATTCATTCACTACAGTGTAAACTCCTCATTTTTGAGAAACCCATTCATTGTGGAGAAGCTCAACAAGATAAGTTCACAATTGCAATATTTTATCGACACTTACAAAAATCTATCATACCAACAAAACCTCAACAATATAAGCTTTGATGATGTTAAGCTTTTCGGAGAAACTGAAGGCAGCAAGTCCTCTCGCTATATCAAGAACCCGTCCAACGTGGACGCCTATCAGAAAGTGAGCTCGTACTTCAAATTAACGCAGATTGTTGATAGATCTAAGAATGAAAACTTGTACATGAAACACAAGTCCAATAAGCAGCAACCAAAGTCGACAGAAGATATAGAATTGATCTGCTTGAACTTGGCACACCAATTTGATGCCGGCACAACCTCATCTTCATCCTCGTCATCTTCTTCGTCAGAAGAAGATAACAAAAAGAAGTCAAATTCTTTCGATGCATTGGCTCTTTTGACCAGACCTAAAGATGAAAGTCGTGCAAGATCCTTAATATACCCCCCCTTCAGAGTCAATGAGTTATCCATCTCCTTCAACAGAAAGACCAATGAACTCAAGTTCAAGGTGATAAACTTTTCATCCGATGATGAGGAAAATAACCAACACATAGTTATTGGTGGCCAACAGGACTTAACTGAATGGTACGGGAAATTGAAGACGATTTTCCCATGCAAAGAAGACTTCCAAAGACCACAACTAATTCAATCTAAATCACAAATATCTTCCTCGGGTTTAGGAATCAATGTTGTGAGTAGCAGTGGCAGTAGCATCGTTGGCGAAAACGAAAATGATAAGTTTGTTTATGAAGAACCTCCAAAGAGTGCAACAAGCAATAAGTTCAAGGAATTGATTGATAGCCCAACTATTCTGCCATTGAGTCAATTACAGCAACAGTTCCAGAAGCCACTGGTTCCCTCCTTCGGAGACGAAAGTAAGATGAGCAGCCATGGTTCTGCAACATCTTTGCTCCTTGATGAGTACGAAGGTGATGATGATGACGATTGTGATCTTAACAGCGAAGAGATTGCTCTCAACTTATTGCCCCCATCTAATGCACCATATCAAAATGCTTCTCACAGTCAAATCTCCATAGTGTCTTCGACGATATCATTCGAAAAGCCAGAGAGACCTCCAATATTAACCCACAACTCATCATCCCTGAGAAAATCTAGCTCAAGTTCCCAACAGTACGAACAACTTGTTAAGAATTTGACAAGCACTTCAGATGGCACTCAATCCCACGTTGTCAGATCTATAAAGAGGAATACCTTGGACATGGAATCCACTACTCTTTCCACTTTGAGTGCTGAAGAGGAAAGACCACGTTCTTACCAAGCCGAATTTGTAAACGAAAGTGACAGTGCTAGCATTAAAAATTACAGATCAGACAAGAAGGCTCAACAGAAGACAAGAGCTAATCATCAGGTCTACGATAAATCGAATCAAGAAAAGTTCTCCTCCGTTCCTAATTTGGGTGAAACTCAAAAACCAAAGGGTACGATGTATGAGTTGAACTCTGCTTCAGCCATTGATATTTCAAATTTCGGTAAAGGGTACAACCCTTCATTTAGTATTCCAAAGGGTTTGAGTGACATACTTGACGAATCTCCAACAAAGTCTAGAAAATCATTCTTTGGAATGTTCAAGAAGAAAGAAAAGAAGGAAAAAGCAAAACCTAAGAGAGAGGTTCAACAAGTAGAACCAACCAAGGTTGAAGAAAAGTCAGTTAAGTTACCAAAGAATCTTTCAATTGAAACGACTCTCAACGAACCATTGGCTGACCCAACGTTTGAATTGCCCCCAGCTATGCCTGGGGCAAAATCCAGGTCAAACTCAAATACTGCTTCTCCATCTACAAGCTCTCCGGTTCCAGCACCATTTGCATTACCATCATCTACTTCGATGTATTTCTTCAAACAACACTCTACTACCTCACTCAATAGTAAGAGTAACATCAAGAGTACATCACCAACGAAGAACACCAAGTTCTTCCCTGAAGAAGAAGATTTGCAGGTACCTCAAGATTTGAAAGATATTATCAATGATGAAGAAACAATTGATTTTTACATTTCTCCATCTTCTCCAAAGGCATTAATCCTTTCAAAATGGAAAGCAAAATATGGAAAGTGGGAAATGATCACAACCAACGAAAACGTTTTCTTAAAAATTGTTGTTAACTATAAGTTGAATAAGAGTTGGTTAGTTTTCTTCAAAGAAGAAATCGATAATGATAGTGAAGATAGTGATGTCGTTGACAAGCCAATCTTATTACTTGACTTATTTGATGATTCAACTACTTCCACCAAAAGCTCGGCATTGGACCTTCAAATAACGTCGAACAACTCCATCACATTAGAAAAGATGACCGTCATGATTAGATGTTCCAATAATGGATTGTTGAACGAAATAAAATCTAATATTTCCAACATGATGGGCGTCTTGGGGTTCAAAAGCTCAAGCAAGCCTTTCGGACCAACCCCATCCTCAATACAACTGCCTGCAACTACCAATGGCAAGTCTGTATTATCCTCATCCACTATTTCTTCAATTATGGATAACAGATCTGTTCCTTTTAATAATTCTTCGACTTACTCGTCTATCAACTCCATAGCTCACAGAGAATCGTCATTCCCCAAGCCTACTCAATCTTCATACGCTTTGGATACCATTGATGATTATGATCACGCAAGTATATTGAACAATCCAGAAAACGAAAAGCATTTATTATTGAACAAAATGAAAATCAGATTACAAAAGAATTTGGAGTCATACGCTGAAATACAGAACCCTTCATCTTGGAAAATTCTCTCTATGAATAACCTCAGTGTCTTTATGTTATCGGACGCTAGAACTAATGCAAACTACTATAATTTGGTCATCGAAGGTGAACAAAATTATAACTGGCTCATTAACACTGAAGAGAAGTTCAACGTTATTGAGAAGATTGGAAAGGCAGGTATGGTGTTGAAATTGAGTGAGTCTGAAATCTTCTTGATTGAATGTAAGGGTAAAAGGGAATTCAAGATCCTTTTTGATCTTTTCTAAAACACTGCATCCAATTGCCTAATTTTTTTTTTTCTCACCTATGTACCCTTCTTTCGATTCCCAATTGTGTCCTTTTTGATAAAGTTTGAATCACAAATACCTAATTACCTATGTACTATACAAATGAATATAAAATCAAAGAACAAGAGTGTGAACCGTAGAGGAATAGACTTTATATTCACAGTCATAGTATGAAAAATTTTCTCTTATTATTGAGTTTTGTTTTCGCAGCCACTTTGGCTGCAAAAAATGAAGTTGGACTGCTTTCACAATACGAAAGCATTGCTCCGATCGAAATTTATAGGAACCAATTCTTCTACAAGGGAACCAAAACCAGATATTTCATCAAGGGAATTGCATACCAACAAGACTGGAAGCCTCATCCAAAGTTCGACGCGAATGTTGACACTGCGTATATAGATCCTTTGGCTGATACGTCTTCTTGTTTGAGGGATTTGGAGAATCTAGTTGAATTAGGGGTGAACTTAGTCAGAGTATATCAAATCAACCCACTTGCCAATCATGATGTATGTATGGATGCGTATGCGAAGCAAGGTATATACGTTTTAGCAGACCTCGCGGAACCTTCTCTTTCAATCAATAGAGAGAATCCTTCTTGGAACGTCGACTTACTTGAGCGTTATGCATCTGTAATCGATTCGTTAAACAAGTACAACAATGTCTTGGGTTTCATTGCAGGTAACGAGGTTTCCAACTCAAAAACAAACACAGAAGCTTCTGCATTCGTTAAGGCGGCAATCAGGGACTCTAAACGTTATATTGCGAAAATGGGGTACCGAAAGGTCCCAGTCGGATATGCAACAAATGACGATGAGGACATCAGATTGGGGTTAACAGACTACATGGTTTGTGAAGCTGAGACTTCTGACGATAGAGCCGACTTTATAGGAATTAACATGTATGAATGGTGTGGATATTCCACTTTCGCTACCTCTGGCTACAGGGACAGAACTATCGAATACTCAAACTACCCAGTGCCTCTCTTCTTTAGTGAGTATGGCTGCAACTCAGTTCAGCCTCGTCCATTCACTGAAGTTGACGCCTTGTACGGCAGCAAAATGACAGGCGTGTGGTCAGGTGGAATCGCCTATCTGTATTTTGAAGGTGAGAATAACTACGGAATAGTTGAGGAGAGGGCTAATGGAACTATAGTAAAGTATGAAGACTTTTATACATTAAAGAGCAAACTCAGGAGTGTTGAGCCATTAGCTGCAAACCGAAACAGCAACTTGTCACCCGACATTTCACAAATGTTACTTCTGCTGCTGCTGTCTGTGAAGACCATTTCGTGCCCAAAGGTGAATGGCATCTGGAAATCGTCTTCTTCTCTCCCCATGACACCAGATTCTGGAAAGTGTGAATGCATTCAATCCACATTCTCGTGTATACTTTCACCACAAAAGTCTGGTGAATTTGTCGAATTACTTAATCAGGTTTGTGATGAGGTTGACTGCTCGGAACTCCAAACTAACGCCGAGTTAGGGTGGTACGGAAGTCTTTCGGATTGCTCTACCAGGCAGCAGTTATCCTACGCGTTGAATCAGTACTATCAAGAACACGGAAGTTCTCAGAGTTCTTGTGATTTCGAGGGTCATGCTATACTAGTATCGCAAAATAGTATGGAAGACTTGGCAGAAATATTCATTCAAGATGGTAGAACGTGTAAGGAAGCTATTGCCAAAGTATTGAGCAACAGTCAGATGCCTCGAAACTTGACTGCTGTCGGGAGAAATGACGGCACAAATCTACCAGAAACTGGCTTCCTCTCGCCAGCTCATAGCAATATTTCACAACACTATAATGGAGGCAACTCCTTGCCAAGCTCCAATAATATGAAGTCCTTTGCATCTAAGAACACCAATAATATCAAGTGGTTGTTTACTTTGGCCACAATACCATTCATCTATTAGACTTTTGGTCCAAACTCGCTAATGATCACTTCTAGCTCACAATTCTACATGATTTTTGTCCCCTAAGATGTAAGTCTTATAATTTCTGAATATGTACATAAGGTGTTTTCTCATTTGTCTTTAGTGAAGGATCGATTCGAGTGTTTAATCCTTTTTGGGGCCCCATTTGAGTCCCAAGAATCCGTCTGAGCCGCCTAATTTCGGGACGTAGTTCTTGGACTGGAACTTTGGTTCGAGTATATAGACTCTCTTGTGTCCCAGAGTATCTAATGCAATGTACGAGAAGTCAGCCTTCCAGAATGATTCGTCCACTTGTTCCAAAGAGATAGTACCGTGGCGACCAGAGTCTGATTCAACATGAAATTTCATTAATAAGTGATCCTTTCCATCTGGTCCCTTGCTACGCACACTTTGCACGGGTCTGTTACGGACCCATCTGTCCCCATGAGTTTCTCCGTATGCCTTTAATCTGTCGCCAGATTTGAAATTTAATAATTGCTGTGCCTTTTCGTTCAGCTCAACTAACTTGACTGCCTTATTGAAGGTCCTGGTATCACCTGAAGGGAGGAATAACTCAGAGAGTATAAGGTATACGACTAATAACGCAACACCTGATGCACCAATGACCATTAATGAAGACAACAGGAATGTAAAGGCCCTCGAGACCCTGTTAAGTATAACTTTTCCCTTTGCATTCTTATCACTTGAAGGTGGGGGAGGTGGTGGAGGTGGGGCAGACGCAGTAGAGTAAAGTCTTCCGGCATTCTTGCTTATGGATGCTTGAACTACTTTTATAGGGAATGCTTGGTGTCTGGTCATTAAAAGCGATACCGGCTTTAATGGGGAATATCTGAGAGCCACATTTGTGGTCAATCTCATGGACGTTCCTATCTGTAATATTGGACGCATGTTGGGACGTTCTAAGCACTTCTTAGTGTATATAACGGAATATTCGAATGATATGGTCTTGTACGCTCTCTGTTTTCGGAGAGTGGAGAAATTTCGAAAGATGCTCCATGATTTTGATGAGAGATCGCTTATATGAAGGAGTCTGAGCTCCCTTCTACGTAAAGGGGATTAAAAGGGCAGTTTACACCCCAATGGGAAATTTGTTAACTTGCTTTCTGCAATATCAAGATGTGCAAGTACTCTATAGTACTTATCTGATTCCGAAGCTGGACTGGGAGAAGTGATTTTGGCACAACCAGGAACTAGTTCAATCTCTAACTCTTTTCCCGCGTTGACTGATCACCCACAGCTGCCAATCCATTTACTACACATGGTCGATCTACAGAACTATTGTCATAGACTTGCTATTGGCATTTCACAGTCTTCACTACAATAGTCGATACAGGATTTATAAGTAGGCTAATTAGGCTTGATACATGGTTTAGTCGCTTAATACTGGCAAGTTCGCATCTTTTTCATAACCAACCGTTAGTCATGAAATCCTCTTTTGATCGACATTCCAACACAAAAAGTTCCATGAAATGATCAGAAAGTTTCAAACTTCTTGCTAATTCTTTATTGGAAGTAATATCACTTTTCCTCTAATGCCAGATAAGAGTATAAGTTTGATAAAAAGAAGAAATTCAATAAATACTGGTCCATTTCCTTATGTTAAAATAGTGTTCAATCACGATGTAAAATCGCGCCCGTGTGGCCTAATTGGTTAAGGTGTAATCTTCCGGCGGTTATGATTGCGGGTTCGAGTCCCGCCTCGGGTTAGATATTTTATTTTTGAATTCGACAAGAACATTTTGCAGCTAAATAAGGAATGCTGTCACCTCCAAGGACGATCCATTTTAGTTTTTAACTGTTCTTCTTTTTTTTTTTTCGCTCCCACTTATTGTCGTATGGCCATCAAAATATAAGGTACTGATGTATTTATTTTCTATCCCTTACTGTGGGTGCGGGTATTCGTTGCATTGTATGCTCTGCTGTTTAAGCTTGAGTAAGAGACTGCACAATGTTTTCTAAAGTTACATGAATGGAGGTGCCCAAAGTACCGCTGTATTTCCGCTTCAAGCATAGACTAAAACTTCTGCGAGATACTGCTTTTGTGGAGACATTCTCGATGTAATCATGTTCTTTTAAGCAAAGAGAAATGAATCAATTATGTAGCACTAACCCAAAGATCTGTAAAACCGTGCATATGCACTCAACTATGTCACAACCAAATCATAAATCCGATCAGCTGGTACTTTTTTCTCAAGCTATCCACGTGACTACTCCATTAGGGCAGAAACCCTGAAAAGTTGATTTTCGCATTCCTTTTCTTCTCTTACAAAAAGTCGTACCGAAACCAGAAATGAGCTGAGGAAATTTTCATTTCCCTTCATACAGTCCCTTCACTCACAAACCATACTCACTGGCGAATTTGCAGGGAAAAGGCATTATAGAAAAAAAATTTTAGACATACTAAGCTTTTAACAAGTTTTTGATAACCACAGTAACTATTGAAAATGGCCAAGATTAGTCAAGGTAAATATCTTTTGAACACCGTAGATGTGTTAGGATAGTATATTTGGAGATGCCATAAGTTGGAATAAGGTTGGATATGGAAAGATTGAATGAATGGATATACATGAAAAAGATAAAAAAAATACAGACTCTACACAATGTTCAGAACTACAATGAAAGGACTTCATATGAATCCCTCGTCTCGTCATCAACCAACAGAATATGAACGACAAACCCGCATCAACTGTGATTGGAATGAAGTAAAAATTGAAGCAGGAGTCGGAGCCAACTGGAAGTCAATATTATTGAACAGAAGTACTGAGTTGCCCATACAGTGCCTTGAGTATGTCTGTCTCTCTGATATTAGTTCACCCGATATTTCAGCTCCTAGCAGCTTACAGGTCAAGACCAGTACAAGTACATTTCAGAGACAGGATTTCATCATCAGCGATATCCCAATCCTCACAAAAGCATCGAATAGAAATTTCTTGAAGTCCATCCTCAGTTTGATCTTTTCCGCTCATATTCAGTTCATCCTTTTCGAATACTCCAGCTCATGGCTCTCTAAAATACTGTTGACACCAAGTGTCACTTTCCAAACAATCTATTTATACTATTTTGTTTTCAAACATTTATACTAACATTACTTTTTTAGACGTTTCTTCTTCCCGTTCCAAAGCTAGAAAGGCTTACTTCACTGCTTCTTCTGTCGAAAGAAGAGCTTTGATGTCTGCTCCATTATCTAAAGAATTAAGAGAACAATACAACATCAGAACTTTACCAATCAGATCCAACGACGAAGTCTTAGTCGTCAGAGGTTCCAAGAAGGGTTCCGAAGGTAAGATCAACTCCGTTTACAGATTAAAGTACTCCGTTCAAATTGAAAAGTTACAAAAGGAAAAGTCTAACGGTGCTTCCGTCCCAATCAACATTCACCCATCCAAGGTTGTCATCACCAAGTTACACTTAGATAAGGACAGAAAGGCCTTAATCGAAAGAAAGGGTGGTAAGCTCGAATAAATTATTTCGTACACTGAATAAATATAAAGTTTTCTGTAAATGGTGTGTATTCTAGTATGAATGTATTTTAATGGTAAAATTTTTCGATATATGCAATTTGTAGACAAGTAGCGCGCAATGGAATCTAGCAGAGACAAGGTAGCCTGGCCACGGCCGACAAAACTTACCGGTTTGTTGCACTTTTCGCCTGCAGAATGAGAGTGGGAAACGTGCGGTTGGGCCATATCGCTGGGTAACGGCAGTATAACGTGAGGTGAATAGACAGAAATATTGAGCCGGTCGCCAATGCAAAGTCATTACAGACACAATATGTGAAACAAGCACGCTTCCTCGCCTCGCTAGGGCTTAAAGCTCCCCCGAATACGAGGTCTGGCATTCCCTGCAATCTACCTCGTTAAAAATAGGTCCTGCACACCCTAACACCGAAGCAAAGCAAAGCAGCTGCCTCCATCGATGGTAGCAGCATTTCCTATTGTGACCACTACAAAGTCAGATAAACATGGCACATTAACGTAGCTTCTTGTGACTTGCACGTCTCAGACGACAGATCCACTGAGGTCCTTCAGTACCACTTTCCAGCACCCTCACTCCTATCTCCAGATCCAGCAGCACGCACAAAATAAAGTATTATTCACGGCTTTTATCAATGTCCTGTATGTATCTCCATTTAAAATGAACTGGGGTAGAAATTTAGGATTTCTACTTTTTTTGGGTTTTGCTTTTGTTTTTGGAGGCACCACAGACAACACATCAGCCTTAGCATTCACAGTTTTGGCATAGATTTAGATTATTTATCTGCGTACAGGCATCTATACTTGGTTGGAAATCAGATAGTGTTTCACCTCACGCTCTATCTCTGCTATTTCATAGGGAAATTATTGCTTGACACTTACCCTTCATACCTTTATACTTGCTTTATCAGTCTAAGGTAGCTACACCTACTTTTTTTTTTTAAAGAAAAAACAATCATGTCATCAAATTCATCTGCTTTCGACGACGATAACGACGGAGAGATCTTCAATGGATTCGGATCTTCTCCTGTTCAAAGAAACCCTTCACAGTCGGGAAGACGTACAAAAAAGAGATGGTCGTTCCACAGCCACGCCAAGCCAAACTTGGTGGACTCGGCCACAGACTCGACTTCGGGCGCCATCGGAGCCTCCAAGCCTGCCGGACACTCCTTGCGCTCTCGTAGAATGAGTGACACTAATACGGACGGTGTCCACGACCAAATCGACCCATATCACATCTCTCCAGCTCAATTATACTCCACTGAATCTGGAAGGTTGTTTCACGCCGGTAAGATTTGTATTGCATTAGCCGGTTTACCTGGCAGAGGTAAGACCCATTTGTCAGTTTCCTTGACAAGATACTTACGATGGTTAGGTGTGAAGACGCACCTGTTCCACTTGGGTGACTACAGACGTGCCAACTCAGAAGAAAACGATATCCATTTCGACCTTTTTGTGCCACAACCGGACAACCCTAAGAACAATGAGTTCCGTAACAAGATTGTCAACGAATGCTTGAACGATATGTTGAACTTTTTCAAGAACGATAAAGGTCAGGTTGCTATATATGACGCCGTCAACGCATTGCCTGAATACAGAAAAGAATTAGAAGAGAACTTTTCCAAGTTAGACATTCAAGTTATATTTATAGAATCATTGGTTACCGATGACTCAATCATTTTAAAGAACATGATCCAGGCAGCTAAGTTATCACCTGATTACAAGAACTGGGACTACGAAAAAGCTTACAAAGACTACAGCGAAAGAATTCGTATCTTGACTCCACACTACAGAGAAATGAATGAAATTGATAATAAGAATAAGTTGAGTTATATCAAATTCATAAACTTTGGTGAGAGGATTGAGTTGAATAACTCCAACTATGGATACCTTATAAACAAGGTTGTCTTCTTTTTAATGAACTCGAGAATCAAACTGGGCTCTGTTTTCTTTGCAAGGTGTTACAAGAACTCTCTTGACTTCAGTTATGACCCTCCTTTGGACGAAAATGGACTTAGATACGCTAAGAATTTAACAAACACTTTGAAGGAATACTTAGAGAAGCAAGGAAAGACTTACTTCGAAAACCCGATACAAGATGGAGCTGTATCGCCAACCACGTTCAGTCCTACTATTACAAAGTTCCCAACGTTATTGTCCAGAACTTCTTCATCCAAGACTACTTCTGCTGCTGCCAGTGGAACTTCGCTCTCCACTCTTGATTCATCATCTTCGGCACGTCGTCCTGCTGCTGGAGTTGATGGGGTGGATGAAAATCTGTTTGTTGTTTGGACATCTGCCAAGAAGCGTACAATCGAAACCACTCAATACTTTAAGCAAAATAACATCAAAATTCGTCACAGAATCCAGTTGTCGCAAAAGAATCCAGGTATAGTTGGAGGTATGAGTGACAATGAAATTGCTGAAAAGTTCCCAACCGAGTATGAACAATTCTTGAAGGATCCATATCATCACAGATTCTCGAGAAGTGAACTGTACCACGACTTGGCCATCAAGATTGAGCCACTTATCTTAGAAATGGAAAGAATGAGTGGAGATATCTTGATCATCGCTGACGATACTGTGTTGAAGGTTTTCTATGGATATTTGATGTCCTGCTCTTGTTATGATATTCCTTCTTTGAACTTCTCCACGGATGAAATCATTGAAATCAAGTTTAATGCATACTCCAACACTGCCAACAGAATCCCCATCAAGGATTTTGAAGGCAAAGAAAGTTCGTAAGTTAATGAAGGAACGATAGTATGAAAACAATCCCTACCAATGTGGATTTTCAGGGTATATAGGCTATAATTTATAATCTTATAATGACAGGAAACTTGTAGTTAGTGGTTTCAAGGTTGTAGCGTAGCACTGATAGTCCTGAGAGTCGGATGCTTAGTAGTTTCTGAGTGACCTTTTTTTTCGCAGCCATTCAGTAAGTGAGTGCGCACTGATACATATATGAATGTAAATCGAGATTAAATCTTTTCACTGTTGGAGGTTCTGCGTGCTCTTCTTGTATCTACGAACCACTCGCCCCTTATTAACAACTGCTGGTCCGACATGGAATTGAATCCAAGCGCAAAGTACTCTTCTCCAACTGGAGGACAGGATTTCGTTCCTGGAGATGGTCCCCACAGCACGAACGGTAAAACTACGCAGATATCAGACATTGTTGTTCAAGCTGGCGGTGAAGATAGAGACCAGCCAACTGAAGCCAAGGACACCCCCTTGGGACAACTTCGTGCCAAGCTAACCACTTTGCAAGATCAAGTCAACGAATTTTTGACCTTGAGAATGCAAAAGGAGAAGTACCAGGATAGCGAAATCGAAAAGAGGATCCTTGATGAGGGATTTGATGGAGAATTGTCGGAGATATCGAAGAAGGTCAGAAGCTGAGGTATAGCAGATGCTTTGTATCGTCCTTTGTCCCAATACTTAATGTCCCCAAAATACCCCCCTGAATGATATCCTTCTACGATATGTTCATATGTATAAGAACCCCTTATATTTGTATGCTAAATTTAGGTGTATATAAAAACTAATTAATGATCGAAATAACCACATGAATATGCCGAGTTGTACAAGCCGTAGGTAGTGGCACCTGATGTTGGAGCCTTTCTTGGTCGATGTAGCCAACTCGTCGGATTTCGTGAAATCAATTTATCTGCATCTCCAGGGTATATGAGTGGACAAGTACTGCTAGGCGATCTGTACGTGTGTTCTTCTATCTTTGTATATATGTCTTCTCCTTCTCTTGCTTCCAACAACCCTACTTCTTTGTCCCAACGATCTGTGCCATGCTATCGACCGTCTTCTCCAACGTCGTCTCCAAATAGTGCTTCTTCTTTTCCAAAGATGATTTGTTTTCTGTGAATTCTTTTTCGTCGGTTGAGACTCCCTTTAAGTATGTGTTGACATCTGTTTTGACAAATGCCTTACCGACACCTTGCCACACGGCCTCGTCGTCTTTGCAAAGGCCATTTAATTTCAACTTGGTTCCTTGAATAAGACGAAGGTTGGTGTCCACTCTGCTTAATTGGAGGTTGCACATCGAGAGTTCTGCCTTTGTGCGACTCAACTGGTTGTCCATCTCCACGAGGAGCTTCTTTAATGACTCTTGGCTCACTGACATTGTTTACGGATGTTATTCGGGCTGGCAATGTAAGTGGCTCTTTTGGCAACTGATCTCTCCATAAAGCTGATCGCCTAGTGTGTCAAATGGGTGGTTGAAAGTTATTCCTGTATGTAGTACACGCTGAAAATTCAGACTCGATTATAGTTCATGGAGAAGGCACTCAAAAGTAATTTTTCACATTAACCACTTTCTAGATAGATACTGAAAAACCATCCTTCAAGAAAGTTGCTGTTTGTTTACTAGAAGATAATATCTATTTAATAGTGATATATATCTCTGTTTTTGTAATATCAGCTCAAAATTCGCTCATAGATCCATCATGTTGAGATCAACAATTCGTTTACTGACAAATAGATTGGGTGCTTTCAGGCCATTGCAAATCACCACAACTTCGATAATATCAAGATCCTACGCAACCTTGAGTGAAGATGCTAAGTCTGAATTATCATCGGCTCCATTGGGAACCGACAAGACCATAGAAAATAACCTTCAAACTCAAACTAACAGATTAGCCAAAACTTTGACCAAGTTCTGGGAAAAGGTTGGTACTGCACAAAACCCACAACTGGGAAAGATCGAAGTTCAACTTGATGGCAAGAGCTTGAAGACCCCTTTGGGCTTCCCTATGGCCTTACCACCTTCCAAAGTACAGTTGGCACACTTGGTGAGTCACGAATGGTCAAACTTGCCAGATTTGAAGGTGAAGACCAACGCCTTACCTATCACTTCACTTGTTGCAAGATCTATCGATTTGGGCACTGTATATAACCCCGACTCCAATGCTAAACCCATTGAGAACGTTGATGAGATTGCAACCAAGATCGGTAACTTAGAAGACATAAGATTGAATATCTTGAGATATTTGGATACCGACACGTGTTTGATCTTCACGACCAAAGAAGAGTACGAAGGTAAGTTAAGAGTTAGACAAGAGGAGTTGTATATTCCGCAAATGGAGGAGTACAACGACTTTTTTACCAAATGGGGTGAGCAGAAGGGATTGTTACCTGAGGGCAAGAAGATTGAATTAGAGTACTTAGACTGCGAAACCCATGGATTGAGAGGAAACAGACAATCTATAACCACTCAAAACGTGGTTTTAAACTGGCTTGAAAGCTTAAACATCTACGACTTGGTTGCTCTTGAAAAGGCAATTTTGACCTCAAAGTCTTTCTTATGTGGGATCACATTGTTGAGATCTAACGCATCGAACTCCGAAGATATCAAGACTTTGTATCAATTCAACAAGGAATCGCCAGAAGAGTACTACTTCAGATCCATCGACGAAATTATCGAGTTAGGAAACATGGAAACCATTTTCCAAACAAACCAATGGGGTGAGGTTGAAGACACCCATGATGTCGACAAGGTGGACTGGTTGAGAAACTTAACCTCAGCAGCTCTTGTTTGCCATTGATGTGTCACTACGCTCAAACCATTCCAATAGAAGTATTTGCAGTCATGTGGTCCTGCATTTAAATTTTAGGATCTACCTTGCGACCTTTGATTTTGCTATCTCCTCTGTATTGGCAAGAGCAAAGGACTATGAGTACGGCATTACATGTATATAGAAACAAAAATTAGTAATGTGAATAAAAGAAAGTAAGCAAAAAAAATGAAATGTAATAGTTATCCTTAGGGTCAAGTCACTTTGAATAAAATTCAAAAATTTTGGCCCTTCTTGAAATATTGGTAGGGGGTTAAGAGCCGTACAATTTGAATTGATAATGCAAGAATGCAACCGAAAATATTTAAATGACATCTTCGAAAAAAAAAATGAATCAACTATGTTGCTATCCCAGTGAAACGACAGTAGCTCTGGACAACTTGTTTTTCTCGAACTACACTACGCACCCACAAACGCTATAGCAACAAGGTGCCGCTTTGTTCAAATACAGATACGATCCATTCTTGGCTAAAATACGAAGCTATTTAAGGTAACCACCCGAATTAAGCTTCCTGCATCTGCACCCAACCTTCAAAAGTTTCATATCTCGTACCTACATCTATCAATAATCCACGCGCCTTCGCGGAACACGAAAACAATTAAAAGAAGCGTGAGAATACATAAAAGCACTGGAGATATAGCGACTTGGTATTTATAGAACTCATTATTCTCTCCTGATATCGTGCTTACGAACTAGTAGGGAGCATCTTTAAAAGCTAAACCCTCCGCTACAATCAATTTCAAGCAGAAGGAAACACATTCAACGAATAATAATTGTAAACAAGAAAATCAGAGTGAGACCCAACAACACACACACACACACACTCACCTATACTTAACTACGCATACATTAACGTCTCATTGTTCCGGTTGACTTCTGTCCTTGCATTCTTATACGCATATATACACATCAATCTTAGGCAGAGAAACAGCAACATACATATTCAGACCAACAGATAAACTTACAGATACAGTTTCAATAATGACAGTATTGCCAGAATTCGGCGATGTCTCTGGGAAAGCCCCAAGGAGAGTCAAAGTCTATCTCCTACAAGGAGAGGACTGGATAGATAACGGTACTGGGTACTGTGTGGGAGAAGTTGACGAAGAATCGAAAAAACCGTACTTCTTGGTACGCAATGAGCTTAATACCGAGGAAATAATATTAAAGTCATTTCTAGAGGGGTCCATACAGTATCAACGACAGCAAGAGACATTAATAGTCTGGACAGACTTGCTGGGTAAAGATTTAGCCCTTTCGTTCCAAGAGACCGAGGCTTGTGCAGACTTGTGTGAATTCATTATCAAGATACAGCAAGAAAATTATGCACCAGAGATTAGTTTGTACTACGTCATACCCAACAGCAACATAATAGACGATGACTATAACGGAAATGGAGGCCAGCAGCCTACTGACATCACCGAACTAATCACTGGACCTATAACGTTTCCGACTATCCCTCCCACAACCACAAACATAGATCATGTCCTAGAACTCATAAATCAGGGAAGCAATTCCCAGTACACAAGAAGCAACATATCGAACTTTATAAAGGATGAACAATACTTGTTACAGCTTGTATTGGTGTTCAATCAGGCTGAGAGCGAAAAAAACTTACATTGTTTGCACGCTATCTGTGAGTGCGTTAAAACCTTAATACTATACAATGAGGCCAGCATAATAGAGGACTTTGTGTCTACCGAAGAGAAAATCTATGGTCTAGTGGGGATACTTGAATACGACCAAGAGTATCCAAACTATAAAGCCAGTTATAGAGAATACTTGAAGGACAAGTCCAAGTTCAAAATTGTGATTGATTTACCTAATGAAGAGATACTAAAGATTTTCAAAAATGATTTCCACTTGAACTTCCTCAAGGATGTGGTGCTAGCAAGATTCCTCGATGACCAAACTTTTAACTTGTTAAGCTCTTTGATATATTTCAACCAAGTTGACATAATCAACTTCTTGAAGGACACGAAGAAAGAGAATAAGTTTTTGGAAGAAGTATTCAAGCTATACGAAAGGGACGGCGAAGTTGAAGAAAAGTCTTCGAGCCAAATGAGTGACGTAGACAATACCGAACTTCAACGTAAAAGAGACGGAGTCAAGCTTCTCCATCAGTATGTGCTCATAGCGAAGTCACTCCAATCTTTCCAGAAGCAGGAGTTTTTTGCAGCCTTGGTGAAAAAGGGTCTTTTCAAGATGGTTGGGTTTGCGCTTAGGGACCTGGAGGCGACTGTGAGAACATTGGGTACAGAATTGATAGTTGTAATTATAGAACAGGATGCATCATTGGTGAATTCAATCGATAATGATATCGAAATTGATAATTCCGACCCACCAACAGAACAGCGCTTGCCCCCAACTGATGAGGAACAGCAAGAACACGACGAAAAGGAAAAAGAAAAGGAGAAAGAGAAGGAGAAAAAGAAGCTAAGAATTGGAGGCGACGGTGATGAAAGCGAAAACAATGAAGCTGATGAGAACAATGACGACGAGAGCCCCGATGAACTTCCTTCTCTGCCCAAAGAGGTAGATGTCACGCTTGAATCAAAGCTCCATCTTAAGCTTTCAGATGACATGACTTTAATGCAAATTTTGACAAAGTTACTAATAGAGGACAAAAACCCAGGACTCAAGATGCAAGCGTTTGAGGCATTGAAAATTCTTCTCGACTCAAACATTGCTAGCAACTCTGTGAGCCCAAACAGCGCCAACGAATTCGAAATTGATCAATTAAGAAACGAATTCAACAAGTATGGAGAAGGTAGAAACTCTGCTGATGATTTTAATGATATCAATACTAGCAATTACTTCCAGGCTTTTTACTCTCAAGTTGCACCAGAACTATTCCAAGGTTTAATAAAGTATGGAGAGAATATTCACCGAGAAGTTGACACCTTGTTGTTGCAGCATCTCTGTGAGTTGATTTCCTTCTGTACCAAAGAACATGAAGCATACATTTCCAAACCATTCTTCATCAAGAACAATATATTACTCGGAATTGGAAAGGTAATTGCTGGTGGTTACATAAACACCAAGACCACATTAAAGCTCGCAGCAATTCGTACTCTTAAGAACATAATACTCTTGAACGATGCAGAGTATGTGAAGCACATTATCGATCAGAATATTTTCGGATATATTTTCAAGTTCTTCAAGTCAATTTCGAATGAGAATAACTTGGCAAACAGCTCCTGCCTAGACTTATTGGAAATTATAATAAGAAACGCAAACAATCACAACTTCAGAACTTTGGCCAAATTCATTTACTGCGAGGAGAGAGATTTTTTGGAGAATGAACTTAACTATGTTGGTACCGGAAAGGTGTTTGTGAAAGTTGTTGAAGGATTTCAGGAGCGTGAAGGAGAAGAATTGGACTTGTCCGCACACAATGCTTCGACACCCTTGCAGCACGAAGAAATGGGTGAGGATGAAGAGCCAACAGAGATTCCTACCGATAAGGAAGAGGGAAGTGTTTCAAATGAAGCTCAAACCGAAATTCAAGAGGCTTCCTCTTCTAGCCATCCTGAAAATATATTCAATGGCATTGAAAACGAAATCAAACGAAACGGTGAAAAGAGACATCTAGAAGAAGACGAGGAGGACGAACGAGTTCAGCAAGAAAAGAAATTTGCAGGCGAAACTGGAAACAACGGCACGTCACCTATGACCTCGGCAGACTTGAAGACGGGCAAGGAAAACGGAGATATCGTCAAGAAGATTGGCGAAGATGTTGTGAT
This sequence comes from Dujonia boleticola, assembly GCA_029581775.1. NCBI lineage: Eukaryota > Fungi > Ascomycota > Pichiomycetes > Serinales > Debaryomycetaceae > Dujonia > Dujonia boleticola. Next base: position 284,359 of record JARGRU010000014.1, on the reverse strand, counting down.
GAATAGCGAAAATGAAGATCACAGCGACTCCAGGAATGGAAATTCCAGTATTCCCACGTCTCCAAGAAAGCTTTCAAGGAGTATAAAAAACAAATTTTCATCCGCTGGTAAGAAGATTACTCTGTCATTGAAAGTACAGAATGGAACTGCGAATAAGAACTAAGTGGTTCGAGTAACCGTTGCAATGGTGTACATTTCATGTGCTGCAGCAAAAGAGACATGACGAGCTTGGTCCTACATATAACATCCCGAGGAATCTCAAATCGTGGGGTAGTACGGAAGACTTTTGCTTTTTCACCTTTTTACTTTAATTTTTTTTTTTTTTACTTCTTCTCATGTATTAAGTACTTATCAAATTACTGGACTAGTCCATTTAAGGTTTAATAAATCAAAAACATCCTCGAAATCAAGTTGTAGCCGCAAGATTATGGTGCGGAATATGTCCAATAAAGTAGTTGTTGTGAGTGGAGGAGCAAATGGGTTGTGCCGAATGCAAGTAGAAGCACTCTTGGAATGTGGAGCAAACATTAGTGTCATTGGAAAGAATACTGGATTTACAGAACAAGCAGCCTCAGAACTCGAGACAGACACCAACATGGGCAACCAAGTTCTAGTGTGTTCCGGCGTTGACGTCAGAGAATTCCAGCAAGTGCAGGTTGCAATCAACAAGACACTCGAAGTTTTCGGCAGAATAGATATGGTGATCTCAGGCACAGCTGCAAATATTTTGCAAGACTATAATCATATTTCGAGTTCAGGATGGGACCACATAGTTGAAATTGACTCCACTGGTTGTCTCAACTTGGCCATGGCTGTGTTCGAACAGTTTTCACATAACGAAGAAAAAAGATTCGTGATACTAGATCCGTCGGTACATACATACGAGGTTCCAATCGAGGTTGCTGGTCCTCGGAGGAGAAGTAACAGATTGCTCGTTGAGCACTTGTACTCACATACAGACTACGAGAGTGGTGCTTCAGGCATATGTAAAATAGAGCAATATGGGGATGAAAACAATTGGCAATCAGTCATATATGGGACCATACTTCCATACCTCAAGGACGCAGAAGAAGCAGAGAGAATCGCTGGATCGATTATGAGAAGAAGGGGAGGAAGCGAAAAGGTGCTGCCAGTGAAATATCCTGTGAAGTTGGCCTATACAGAATTGAGCAGATTATGAGAGTAATGCAAAAGGTTCTTGATTTTAATTCTTTCTTTCAATCAATGGATCTGTGTTTGTGAATACCCAGCTATCTCAGCCCGGATCTTACGCACTGGAGTAGAATCGGTTGTAGTTTGGCGAGCGCGCCTGGAAATTCCCCTATCGTGCGCGATTCTTGTAGCCGTCCATGCTACTATGCCACCCCTGCATGTAGAGCAGAATTTCTTTTCTGAGGCTACGTCAAAATCTCGTAATGCCAACAAGTGCGTAAATTCGTTATTTTAGCCAAATCATTCAGGCGTGTTTCCAACTCTAGAGTCCACTGTTGATACTTTCAATACTTTCCAACTCGCTTCAAAGTATATCTATCAACACCAGCGTAAAATGTCTATCGATCCAGATACTCGTCGTAAGTTGCTTAACTTGCAAAAGAATGGTGCAAACGGATCAAACAAGAAGTGTTTTGATTGCGCCGCTCCAAACCCTCAATGGGCGTCACCAAAGTTCGGTATCTTCATCTGCCTCGAATGTGCAGGTGTTCACCGTGGATTGGGTGTCCATATCTCCTTCGTGAGATCTATCACCATGGATCAGTTCAAGCCTGAAGAAATCTTAAGAATGGAAAAGGGTGGTAACGAAAACTTGAAAAATTACATGGAAGAAAACGGTTTGGATACAAAGTTACCAATCAAGGCGAAATACAACAACTACGTCGCCGAAGACTACAAGGAAAAGTTGACCTGTGAAATCGAAGGCAAGGAATTTGTTCTAAAGGACCACTCCAACGAAACCTTACCTACTGCAAACAGTCAGGGCACTGAATCAGGTGCCGGCTCCAATGCAGGTTCCAACTCTGGTCAAACCCCTATCCAGTCGCGTCGTGGCACCCCAAGCTTGCCAAATGACCAGAAAGTCAAAAACGAAGCATACTTTGCTGAATTAGGTTCCAAGAACGATACCAGACCAGACCACTTACCGCCATCTCAAGGTGGTAAATACGGTGGGTTTGGTAACACCCCTGCTCCTGCCAACAAAAATGGCGGTGGCTCATTGTCTGGCTTCACATTGGATAGTCTCCAATCTGATCCATTAGGAACGCTTTCTAAGGGTTGGGGTCTCTTCTCCACCACAGTTGCCAAATCTGTCAACGAAGTTCATGAATCTGTTATCAAGCCAGGTTTCAACCAAATCCAAGAAAGTGAGATCTCTGCTGAAGCTAGAAAGGCCATGGCCCAATTTGGTCAAAAGATGCAAGAAACCGGTAAGTATGGACAAGAAACTTTCCAATCATTCACTCACGAGCAAGGTTTAGACAAGAAATTCAGCGGATTATTCGATGGATTGAACATCAACGGCCAGGAGCAAGCTAACGATGGACCAGCACCTGCATTCGGCTTGAGCAAGCCAAAGGAAAAGACAAAGTTACAAGGCTTGGGTAACTCTGCCAAAAAGCAAGAAGATGACTGGAAGAATGATAAGTGGGACGACTTTTAATGCGTTAAGTGCCGAATCCATTGGAGCATAACGAAGAGAAGGAGAAGGAGAAGGATCAAAGTTTCAAAGAAGCAATAGAATTAGAGAGAGAGACAAAGAGATCGAATTGGTGAATTTGGTTTACTCTATAGACAAATTTATTGAGATAGTTTTCATAGTTCACTATATTCTTTTAACCGTGTGTAATAGTAATAAAGATATATAATAAGAAAGTATTCTACTTCGAGCTCATTAGGAAATAGCAGTATTATGTATTTGCAATTGAAATGATATGAGTTCTATTTAATTATAATTTATTGGCACAGCAGAAGTTTAGAACTTTCCAAGAATAGGACCGCTTTTGCTGTTTCTGTGGAGTTGAACGTACAAGTCGTACTCTTCCTTAAATGTTTGGTAGCAGTGGAAGTAGGAATCCTTAATGTAAAAGTATCTGATGACTGGCCACGATAAGATCCAATCTATGAAGCCAACATCTCTGGCCACAGCGATAATGATGAAGTAGATCAAGCCTAATAATGCTCCAAACATGGCACCAACTAATACCTGTTGAGTAGTGTGGTAGAGTAAGTAGACTCTTGAAAATGCAACTAAGACGGATGAAATTATCAACACCAAGCATCCGCCTAACTTTTGGTGCCACGTGAAGTGTGTCATCTTGAACAAGAAGATGCACACAAAGTAGGCAGCAAAGTATCCCATGAACTGGGAGTGAGCCGAGGGCATCCCGTAGGACAAACTGTAGGAACCAGTACCGAATTCCTTATGGAAATCTGGTCTGGGCTGCCTCACGATTCTTTTTATTATCTTGTTCGTCACTTCACCGACGAGATGACCACCCACAACAATAACAGGTTCAATTTCACGTGTTAAGAAGAACCACGAGGTGTAGAACACCATGGTATAGATTGGGAGCAACGAGAGGTGGACCGATATCACTGATATCACGTCCTTTGGGTCGTAAAGGACATACGTGTGGTCGAAGGGGACAGGGTTGTAGTCAGACATGATTGATTAAGTGATTGGAGAACAGAAGTGAAAGTTAATATGAGAAGTTGATGACGAAAGATGAGTAGATGGAACTGAAGAAATTTTTCTGGTTTGGAGAAATGAAAAAAAAAACAAAGATATCTTTCCCTCTATATATATACACGAATTAGCTACCTGAAACTCTCCACTTCTATCCCTTGTACCACGAGTTCCCTTGTGGTTCGTATGTGTCTCGCAAACTGGTCTGGCCAACAAAGAGCAGGTTGGGAGTATTCACTTTTTGCACATCCAATTCGAGGTAAATCTTATTGTTGTCGCGTGGAAAATACGCAGCCAAATGAAAGCAGAAAAAACAAACTCTCAAATAATAGCGAAGAGAAAAACTAAAATCACACTTTGCTTAGCCCTTTATTGTTTGTTCCGTAAGCAGCAAAATTACAATTCATTGAATAAAGGTTCGGTGTAGGTACGAGTCTAGCAAAACAGAGATGAAGAAAGAAGAAGCGAGAAAGAGGAAGACTCGGAAGCATGTGGTTACTTGAAGGAGATAGGTGGCTTCACTGATAGTAGGGCAACCGTGCTTCTGTAGACCCTGGAGTGAAAAATTCGCAACCTTCCACAGAGTTAGCTTGCAGAACTTTTCAAAAATGAACCCTGCAGTAGAAGGCACCAAAGCATCGAAAACTCAATCTATAAGATACTAAAGCCAGATCCATACTCGGCCCAAACACACACATCGAAGCAGGCTTCAAAACGGTTCCGCAATATCCATATGGTATATTTCCATTTTGGTTTATTAGTTGCCTAAAGCAACAATTTTACCACTCTGGTACAAATTACTGCAACATAATGCAACACCATTTCAAACAATAGTTCACTGCGCGATTGGCCAAATTTATTTCCTAAATGTATGTACTATATATGTAGTGCCTGAGAAGGTACAATGAAAATTTCAATCAACCAGTTGATGAAATCTTTTTTTTTGAAAGTTAAACAATATAAGCAATACACTCTCCAAGCTTCGCCTGAGCTGTACCTACGAGCGCGTCGAACCTTTCGTACTTTGTTTATATGTCTCCTCTTCTAATTACGAGATAATGACTCCTTGTCTCTTCGTAGTACTATCTCCTCAGCTTTACCACACTTTTGCAAGCCAGCTTTCTTGGTATTGTATCCTGTGATACTCCTGGACCCCCTTTCCTCCTGGGCTTGCTTTTCTTGGAACCCTTTGTCTATCTATCCTCCATGACGCCTTAGTAGTATTCTATACAATTACCGCAGTCACACCCCGCAAGCTGATCCAACGTTTACGGCCCTATGTCCTACAGCCACCATGTCTACAGCTTTTGTTCCTATAAGAATAATGTATATTTATGAAGTTTCTACAGACTAATGCTATAAACTAGAATAGGTATGAAAAAAACCTATTTCTATAGGATAAGAGATGTGATGAGGAGATTAGGAGAGGTTGGGATATGAATTGTTGAGAGGAATGAGAGATGAGAGATTAGAGATGTGAGAGATGTATAAGAGATGATGTGTAAAGTTCAAAATGAAAACAATATTAGAGGTGTAACGCCGAAATTTAGCAAAAGAATACCAGACTTCTCTTCCTTATTTGGCGTAAATTGAATTTTTTTGATTTTTGAATTTTCTTAGGTTTGTTTGTGTGTGGTCTGAATGTATCTGTGATGCTTGCCATTTCCAAGATCCAATTGAATATACCGCCATAGAAACAAGTTTGCATTTAGAGGTTTTCTTAAAGCTCAACTTGTCTCTTTTGCTGTTCTCTTGCCCATCTTGCGGCATCCTTTGTAGCCGGTTGGAAAGCTGGGTTGGCTCTGGTCTTCTTGATGAATTCAGTCATCCATGGTTGCATGTAAGCTTGTCTGAAGTCGCCATTTGGGAACATGGCTGCAATATCTCCTAGTAAACCAACAGCAGCCCTGCAAACTGAATCTGTAGACAGCATGTTGACATCCAAGGACACCTGTTGTATGAACAAGAATATTTGGCCCAAGTACTCAAATATCATCGATGGGTCATCTGTGGCACTGGCAATGATACCAACGTATGCATCTAAGCAAGCTTCCTTGACATTCAAAACGTAGTCCAAAGTATCAATAGATTGATCTTCTGGTTCCATTTCCAGGGCAACCTTACAAATGTTCAACACAAAAGCAACGTATGGTCTGAAATTGGGGCCGACAGAAGTAGCAACATCACCGAAACATGACAATATGATAGGTCTGAGGTCTCTCTTAATGTTATCGTTACTTAAGTTTGTACCCAATATCGTCATTAATTGTTCCAAATATGGTAAAATGTTCGAACCTAAGGCTTGAGCTAAGTCCGCAACAGCACCAATTGCAGTTTTACAAGTGGAACTTTCTGTATTTACCAATGCGTTGGTCAAGTATGGCTGGAAGGCATCCATATACTTTATGAAGTCAGCTCCAATGCTAGAGGCAATGGACAGTATGGCAATGAAAATATCTTCTTCAATACTAGCGCTATTTGAGCCGCCTGAGCCCTTAGCTTGGATTTCTAATAATTTAAGAAGCATGGTCATAAGGTTATCACTGACGGATAAAACATCAGAACCGGCTCTCCTGATAACGTTTGTGAGCAAGGATAAAATATTAGTTTGGACTTCTTCCAAGTTGTTTCTAGACTCAGAACCAACAGAGTCGTCTTGTTGCTGTTGTTGAACAATCTCGATGGTCTTTTCCAATCTTGATAAGACTTCGCCTGCAATTTCTTGAACAATAGGCATAACATCCTTACCACTGTACATAACGAAATTAGACAAGGCTTCGTATGCAGAAGCTCTAGCGGAATACTCATTATCAGGTCTACCAGATAACTGAACCAAGATTGGGACTAACGTAGGGTAGTATGGAGACATAATAGTCAGTTCTTGCTTTGGACCGTCTTGACATAACTCTTCCAACAAGTTCATTAAAGTCCAACAACAGTTGGTGGAAACCTTTGGATGGTCTTGTAAACCTGTAGCTAACGCTTGGATAACTTGAGGTAAGTGGTCGTTTATGACAATTGCATCAACAACGACATCTGCGATTCTACCCAAACACCAAGCAACAGTCTCCTTAACTTGCAAGTATTCGTCCTTCATCAACAACAAGATTGGTTCCAAAGCTTGCGTAATCAAGGTCTTCAATTGTTCTCTATCCGGACCTTCCAATATACTTCCAAATGCCATGACTGCAGCCTCACGACATTTCCAGTTTTCGGTGTTTCCAATGTTTGCAGCAACGAACTGTAAAGTTGGATCAACAACGTACAGACCAGTGTCTTGGGCGAACAATTGCAAACAGGCACCTGCTGCCATGGCAACCGACCAATCGTCGTCTTCTGGATCATCGTTTTGTCTAGTTAACAATTTCAATAATGTTGGTAAGACGTCTTGGATGGCGACAAGGGCGAAATTGAAGGATTGGAATTCATTTGGTTGACCGCCACCTATTATTTGGGCTGCATCACCATATTCTTCTCTTTGTAAACTGATTTCTAATTCTTCCTCACACACGGAGGACCAGAACTCAACGGCCATACATGCAACTTTGTCGTCTTCACTTTGCATACCGCTAACGGTCAATCCGTATAAAGCCTTTTCCATATACAAGGACATATAGTGGTAGTACAAGGCCATTATTCTGGACAAACAACCAAACGCAGCTGCTTGTAATTCATTGTCGTCCGCTTGGGTGGCCTCACATACAACTTGCATAATGTAGTTTCTTTCACCGTCTCTTTCGAAGTTGAATCTGATGAATTCCAAGGAATTCACCAAGGCATTCAACGCAGTCAATCTCACCGCCTTCAGGGTCTCAGAGCTCTGACATCCTTGCACGATGGCAATCAAGATACCGTTGGATTGTTGTATAATAGCGGCATTGTTAGGGTCAGCCAGCTCGCAGATGTATCCGATGGTCAACAAACTTGCTCTCTTGACGTTGACTTCCTTGTCAGCCTTTGTGTTTTCGATAATTATTGGGATCAACTCAGGCCACTCGTTTCTTGGTAATTCAATGTCTGCGATAGCAGCGACTAATTGAGCTGCAGAGTTGGCGACTCTGTCGTTCTTAGTCAACAAAGCTTGAAGCGAAGTCTCCTTGATGGACGCCTTCTTTTCAGCGCTCAATTGTAACCAACGCTCTTGCTGGTAGGACCTTGTCTTTGGATCCTTTGACGTTAATTGATTCTTCAAGCCGATACCAGCCAACATTCTGACTTCAGTCTTCGCATCTTCGTTGACTAAGGCGTTGGTCAATAACGATAAGTAGTCCACAAAGTGGTTCGTAGCCGCTTCATTCAATTGCTGTTCTGCCTCATTTCTCTTTTGAGGGTCGGGGTTTAACAACGCATTCTCCAAGACTTGAAGGATATCCATGATGAATCTATGTGTAGAAAAGCGTATATATATATATGTCTGTTATATAGGATTATATAACCTTTATAATAGAATACGTATATATATATATATATGATTTCCTTACGATATAATTTGGGGAGGAAGAGGAAGTTACGGGCTACCAGTCAGTTTCCTTATTTCAGATATTTTTTTTTTTTCTTTGGTTGATCTAACTGTGAATTAGAGAGTGACACAGTAAGTAAAAATTGTTAACGCTCAGTAGAAACAGCGCGCGCGAAGCCAGAGCAAAAAAAATGTCAAAAAGCAAAAAAAAAAGAAGAATTAAGCTGATACGATCACAGGCATAGTTGGCTTTTGTGTGATTTTGGCCGCGAGAGAGAGGTGGCGGTTGGTGAATATATGCGAAAAACAGTGCGAAAAAAATAGTGGAAAGGACTAGCCGGGGGATAAAATAGGCGGCATTTAGTGACGAAAGAAAAAAATTCTTAGCGCCAACACAGCGAGCGAGAAAGTGAAGAGGGGGGAGACGACAAACAGACGGTGGACACCACAATTAAATAGAGTGCTAATATGCGAGGGTGGCTAAGTCGAATATGGAGACGGGCCAGTGCCAGAACGTAACTTGAGCTAAAAAATACCGTTGTAGAATAGCCCATGTCGACAATAGATAGGTGAGTGGAATGCACGAGTAGAAAACTGGGGAACGGAGATAGAGAGAGAAAAAAAAAATAATATCGAGCTAGACGAAGGGCTAAAGCTTTTGAGCCCAACTTGCCAGTACAAAAATACAAAATCACTTATATGGTTGTAGAGAGAGCAAAGAGTGTCGAGCTACCGGAAAACTTTGTTCCAATCACCTTGGCCGTTTCCGTCAATTAAGGTTGGATCGTTCTCTCTATGTCACTTTAACCCCTCGTTATCTCTTGAATCAAGTCTCTTTGCAACTCACACACCTGTACACCCGCGAAGAATTTTTTTGCTATTCAACAGGTATAGACGGCGCAACTAGCGACTTCACATCGCTAATGAAGGGACTTTAGTCGACTAAAACGTTGCTTTGTCACGCTTGGGCGGTCTAAAAGCCTTAATTTAGATTTCAAGTCTTCTCTATAACCTACACTTCTAAGCAACCAACGGTGCTCGCTTGCTGTTGGCGACGACTTTGTTACCCCTAGTTTGGCAAAACCGTCCCTGCATACCAAAACCTAAAATTACTGTATAGACGACTAGCACCAAAGCTCTCTGCAACACCGAAACGATCTCACCCAGAACTCTAAACCAGTTGCTCTCAGTTGGCGCCGGCCCAGTATGTAGACACCCTGATTTCTCGTTGATATCATTGACAGGCCCATTCGCATGGCCCCCCCCATATCTCTTTCAAACTGCCTCTCCGAAGCTCAATATTGTTCCAAAAGAGAATTCGACGCGTATTGTCCTGTGTGGTGACATTTTTGTTTTTTCTATGTATGGATATTGAAGAAAGACAAAGACAAAACCTTAATATGGCCCCAAAGTGTACAATTGGTGGACGGGAGGGAGAAGGGAGATAAATCGTACATTCAAGGTGTGCAATTGCTACTGAGCGGAGACCCACAGGTTTCTGTGGGCAATTGGATCCGAGTTTGTGCAGAGAAGGGCAGCTCTTTGTGGTGTGAGCAAGTAACAATAGCGTACAGTCTGTTTGCATGGTATAGAGAAGTTTCATAATCATTTTGTTGCTTATTTTTTTTTTTTTTTTTTTTTTTTTTTTTTTTTTGCTTTAATTTTTTTTTCAACATTCTGATCTGACGTGTTTTCAAAACTGTGAGAACGAAAACAAAAAACAGTCAACCTTAGTAGCTAACCGGAGAGACACCAGGAACGCAATAACACATCGATTTCGAGATTAGCACTTCAGGAGAAAAGGAATTGAAAAATTCGCAAACATCGAAAACAGCTGGCGACCACTCTATTTCCCCCCTGCCACTACTGCAACCACCAACCCTACCGATCTTCTCCTCTCGTTCTCCCCTGTCTGAGTTTAGGCACATACACGCACACACTCAAACACAGAAGCCAGGGCCAGAGACACGCACAATCTCACACCCACCTTTTCATTTACAATCACATTAAACTCGAACGAAGCGAAGCTTCTTTTTTTTTTTACTGTTATTGTTATTGTTGTTGTTCATACACCATTTTTACTTCCCCTTGCTTAACTTTTAGTTTGTAATCATATATATACTTCTCGGTATATATATATATATTTTCATCGCAATTACACTGGGAAACATATAGGTTAATTTATCCACTGATCCGCTAAACCTGTTACAAGATGGCTGACCAATCCTACACCTTCGATTCCCCATCGATGACTTCGGGCCACTCCCCCATGATCAACTATAGAAAGGACGCAAAGAAAGGTGTCAAGTTCACCTTCATGGTTGTTGGAGAACTGGGTACCGGAAAGACCACCTTCATAAATTGTCTTTTGAACAAAAAGGTATTGTCACATCGCTTCGAGTCTAACGAACTAGCAATTGGAGACACGAAAACTTTAGCATTCACATCCGCCAAATCGGTTGCCTTACCGAACACATCCATCTTGACCAAGACCGATTTCAACCCCTCCACCGCCAACGAGGAGCCAGGTATTGCATTGACCGAAACCAAGATTGAGATGATCGACGACCTGAATCAAAAGTTGTTGTTGAACATTATCGACGCGCCCGGGTTCGGTGAAAACTTGAACAATGAGTTGTGTTTCGTCGAAATCGAAAGTTACTTGAAGCAGCAATTTGACTTGGTTTTGGCTGAAGAGACCAGAATTAGAAGAAACCCAAGATTCGTCGACACCAGAGTACATGTATTGTTATACTTCATCACCCCCACGGGCCATGGATTAAGAGAAATCGATATCATGTGCATGAAGAGATTATCCAAATACGTGAACATCATACCAATTATCGGTAAGGCAGACTCCTTCACCGAGCTGGAATTAAAGCAATTCAAGCATCAAATTAAGGTGGACATTGAAAAATTCAACGTCCCAACTTTCCAATTTGACAACTACTTGAGCGAATATGACGAAGAAGAGGACTACGAATTGATTCAGGAATGTAAGTATTTGGCCAAGATTCAGCCATTTGCCGTGATACTGAGTGAAGAGTTGTTCGAAGTCAAGGATAACAACACCGGAGAAACCAAGACAATCAGAGCTAGACAATACCCATGGGGCTTGATCGACGTGAACAACCCAAAGTACAGTGATTTCCCAATCTTAAAGTCTGTCATCTTAGGAAGTCACTTGCAAGATTTGAAAGACTTGACCCATGATTTCTTATATGAAACCTATAGAACCGAGAGATTGACCAAGGTTACCGGCGGAGTCGTTGATGAGGACGAGATGGATATCACTGCATCCACCAACGATATCAGAGGTGAAGGCGGAGAACATTCTCACCACAACAACTCAAGCTATGCCAACGGGAACACTACTGTACCATCTCTCTCCAATTTGGCTCAATTAACCAATAACACTCAAGTCCACAACAACAGCTCAGGTACCACTGCAACTGACAAGTCTGTCAATACCAAGGACGGAGACTCAGAATCAATCAAGTCGTACGCTTCCTCCACAAAGAAGAAGTCAATGTTACTCGACGAATTGAACCAAAATGGCGATCAGGTTGACATGCCATCCCCAGAACTTGTTCACGAAGACAGCTTCAATTCGACCTCAACATTCTCAGTGGATGCTCCAGGTGTCCCACCAAGAGGCTTAAACCCAACCAACTCGTTCAAGAGAATGTCCATTGGCCCACAACGTAACCAATTGAGACAAATGTCAGAAACTGTGCCATACATGTTGAGACACGAAAGAATCTTACAAAGGCAACAAAAGTTGGAAGAAATGGAAGTAGAAAGTGCAAAGGAATTGGCCACCAGAGCCGCTTTGTTGGAGCAAAAGGCTGCCGAGTTGAAGGCAAAGGAAAAGGCCTTGATGAAGAGGTTAGATAAGGAAAGAGCAGAAAGACGCGCAAGAGAAGAAGAAGAAGCTGCTGCAAGAGCCACAAAGAATGTCAAGGAAGCGTTCAGCCAGGGCACTGGAGCAGAACACGACCCAGAAGAAATCGTGGACGTTGAAGAAGAGGGTGATGAAAAGTACACACATGACGACGAACACACAGTGAGAGAAAACGGGCACTCAAGCAATGGAAATGGACACAGCAACGGACACAATGAAGCTGGAGAAGAAGGTGACGACGAGGTACCTATAGGTAGGGGCGAGACATCCATAAAAAAGGATGAAACCTTAACTGATTTGCACTCAATTGTGGAGAACCACTGAGGACCACAACTGCATCTGAAACATAGGATACGTAACCTCGAAATAATATAAAATGAAAATTGTAAAAAAGAAAACAAGTATTTATAATCCTAAAAGGTATTATATAGTCTTTGAAAAGAAATAGAAGACCTGAGCGAAGTACGTGATAGTAGAATAATGGAGGTAGTGGATAAAAAGCCATCAGACAAGGAATACAAAGTTGGGAGTTTTGATCACGTGACCAGATCTGTAGATTGTGGTACCACTATATATGGGGTTACACTTTGGTTGCATTATTTTGCTATCCCCGTTGAAACAGCTTATTTAATCGTTCAATATCCATACAACTCCACTATATTCGACCAATTGTAAACTATGTTTAAGACCATCTCATCGAAAGCAGCCGCTCAAATAGATCGTGACTTGATGTCTAGCGGAGCGTTTTCGATTGATCAGCTTATGGAGCTAGCAGGCTTGGCGGTGGCCCAAGCCATATACAAGGAATATCCACCAGTTGATCCCAATAAGACACTTTTGGTCCTTGTGGGTCCAGGAAACAACGGAGGTGATGGACTAGTGGCTTCGAGACACTTAAAGCTATGGGGTTACGATCCAATAATCTACTATCCCAAGAAGTCTTCAAAGAACCAGCTCTACCAGAACTTATTGAAGCAATTACAAGATTTGGATATTCCAGAGGTATCAGAAGTGAAATCACTTTTTGAATCCTCTCAGTCTTCGTCTTCCTCTAGGCAATTGGGACCCAAATTGATAGTGGACGCCTTATTTGGCTTCTCATTCAAGCCACCGATTCGCTCTCCATTTGATGATGTTTTATCATTCTTGGCACACAATAGCGAGCAATTGCCCCCCATCGTATCCATTGATATACCCTCTGGCTGGGATGTGGATGCGGGCCCAATCGAAGGCAATGTAAACATAGACCCTACTATGCTCATCTCACTAACTGCCCCAAAGGGATGCGCTACAAAGTTTGCTGCCAACGACAAAGTGCACTACTTGGGTGGCAGGTTTATCAGCCAAAAGATGGCAAAAGAGTATGAGATCGAGGATTTGGTCGGTTCATATGAAGGAGATCAGATGATTGTGAAGTTGTGATGGCAAAGGTCTACAGTTCGATTGCTAGTTTGAATACTTTTGTTTCACCACCTGGAGTGGAAAACGTTTTATCGTATAATGTGAGTATATATGTGATTATGTTAAATGAAAAGCTTGAACTTCTTTCCTAATTTTCTCAAGTAAAATAAGAAACTAAGGAGAAGAAGTTGAAAAGAGTGGAAATAAAAATAGTAATGCAAAAGTTTTACCTGATAGGTAAAGATGTATGACGGTATGCGTCCCTGTTCCCAAATCTGTTTTGTCTACCGCCTGGAGTCGAGGGAAGCTCTTTGTTTAAGACTGAAAACTCCAATTTTGGTGGAGCTAAAGTTTTCATTGGAGGTTCGTCAGCCTTGATCTGTGCTGCACTCCCGAGCGCCAGCTTGGTGCTGTAAAAGCTTTTATGGGAGTCTTGTATGCTGTTGCTTGAGTTATTATTGTAGGTTGGTTGAAGAAGAGTATAAGAGGGAGCCTTTTTGAGTCTTGGGTTGATCTCACTAACGCTTCTCTTTCCCTTCAACATGGGCTTAGTTGAAGATTTGCTCGTAGCTGGTTTTGAGGAAATCCTATTCGTGGAGACGACTGGGGCACTGTACCTTTTGAAGTCAGATATGGATCTTCTGTTTGCCGCTGGAGTTTGCTTTGGTGGCGTGAAATATCTGCTTACTGCATAGTCTTGTGGTGAGTCCAATGTGAAGCTGAATGGGCGCTGTCTTACATATTCTTTGACATGCTTGGTCGCTTCCTTCAAGGAGGTGGTGGAATCACTGGAGACGGAGTTGTAAGACTGAGAGCCTGACTTCAGCGAATGATCTTGAAGACTTGATCTGTCTCTATTTCTACTGCCTCTTACTTTCGAAACTTTCAAAACTTGGTCACTTGTTGAATCGTGCAACGGAAGCGGCTGTAACTTTGGTGTTGGTTCCAATTCATCAACGGTTGATTTCTTTTGCAAAGGAGTGGAGAGCAAATTGGACTCTGGTGATGGAAGTGTGCCGGGACTGTGACACACGGGAGGAGGGACATATACAGGCTCCTGTGGAAACTCATGCGTTGGCTCAAATACTGGTTCGTGCACTCGCTCGGGTATCGACGAAGGTAATGGTGGCAATGAATTTGGCACTTGGACAGGCGCCAGGGGAAGTCTATTGAACTTCACAGGTTTTTGTGCCATGTCAATTAAAGAAACCCTTCTTCTGTGGCCATGCTGTGGTTCCTGAGAAGTCACTTCTTCATGTGGGGGTAATTGAAGCGGCTGGAAAGATGTTGCCAAGGAGTTAAGTTTTGGAGTTTGTTCCGGAGAGGAAGTGTTCTCTCTGTAAGAGTTTTTAGCAGACGATTTCGAACTGAACAAACTCTCGTTATAACTACTTGCATTCATCGAACTCTTGCAGTGAGATTCATTGTCGGAGAAGACATGTTGTTCAACACTTAGGTGATTTTCGCTCGAAGCGGCAGCGCCAGAATCGGCACCTTCGTCGTGTAAGTAGCTCTCAACAAATTTCAATAACTTTTCATTTCGCACCGTTGGAGTCTCGCTTGCCTCGGAGTCGACAGTGCTTGTCGTACTCTTTTCCAGAGCTCTACGAACCACAGTTGGGATCTTCAAGTTTATCAGTTCAGCCTCCAGTTCATCGTCGTCTTCGTAGGTAGAAGAAGACGATCCGTCTTCGCCCGTGGAAAGGAGCTCAGTGTCAGACGAATAACAGCTACTGCCCGTTCCAGTTCCCTTAGCGTTTGCCTCTAACAATTCTGCTAAGATTTCAGCAGCAGTCGATTCCCTGGCGGATGGTGCTGTGAAAGTTGCGTTGGATTTTATATCCGAGAGCATACTTTCAAGATCGTCGTCATCGTCGTCGATGATTATATATTTTGGTTTCGTGACAGGCAGCGATATGTGATTCCTCTTTGTCGAGTAGCGCAACGAGGGGGCGTTCAGGCTCAACCCCAGCTTATAGCTGAGGGCACCCCCTGCACTGTGGCGTCGATGCAGCGCCGTTATGGTCAGACCCAACGATAACAGCGAGTTGTCATCGGTGTCTGAGTCGGAAGTAGAATACATGGAGTCAGTGGAGGAGCTAAGCAACGAGCTTCCCCCCGTTGTTGCGCTCATATATGTGGAGCTTGAGCTGTTGGTGCCCATGGTGCTGAGTGTACTAAGCGTGCTGAGTGTGCTCAAGGTACTCAAGGTTGATTGTGTGGCACGGCTGGCATTGGTAGACACCGAATTCGATTTGGATAGCATTGACTTCAGCTTGGGCAATTGCAATGGAGGCACTGCATCGTGCTCCGAATCTTCAGCATCGGAATTGGATCCAGAATCAGAAGCATACACCACCTCTGCGACCGATCTGACCCTCTGGTGGGTGAATGATTCCGCCTCCGAGGGGACAAAGCTGCTAATGTTGTAGCCCTGAGGGAACATGGACACTGATCTGTTCGATTTTGTCCGCAGCATGGCTTGGTTGATGCTTCTGTTGCTGGAACTAGTATTCTTGTTACTGTAAGTATACGAAGAAGTTCTATTACTCTTCATTGAATGGATGGAGGCAGCTGTGGAGGGTTTTATAACTTTGGTTGCAAGGGGCAACTTTGGCAATTCTTTCCGCTTGTATTCAGGAATAACGGGTTTTAAAGTTTCTAGATGTTTATCGTGCAGTTGATTTAAGGATCTCGGCAAAATGGGCATAGATACGCAACGAGGTTGCCTTGGTTTGTAGTCTCGACCGCCTTTGCGTTGCCTTTTTCGTACTATTGGTAGCACGGGCAGTAATTCTTCGATGGTGTGTACTCCGGGGCGGAACTTGTCTATTGCAGAAGCCAAATCTAGATTGAAAAGATTAGCAGGGATTACGTCCGGAGAATCTAGTGACGATAGTCTTTGCTTCATCTATTTTAGGAACTTTTATAAAAATTAAGAATGTGTGATGGGAATTGTAAAGGGGATAAAACCTTTATATAGGTTGAGTTGCTGAGTTGCGGTGGAGATATGTGATATAAATTATTTAATTAGGATACCTGTTTGGGGCAAAAATTCTCTTCCACTTCTTTTCCGGGCGAGTCTAGAGAATGTAATATCTCGCAATTTGACTATGGCTATCCTAGGATTAATAAACCTTTTCCGTACAAATTTCTGATGTCCATACAGCGCTGGCTCTCCAAAATTGCAGCAAGAATTAAAATTTAGCTAATATTGTGAGGAAAATAATTAAAATCCTCTTCGCAACGAGCCGACTCTGGGGAATGCTGCAGCCTCAAAGTGTAAAAAAAAAAAATGATTATCTCCCTAACTATGCGATTCGATAAACCCGAATAAGTATGTCAAATGGGACTATGTGGTGTGGAAAAAAAGTCTGCTGCTGATGTTATTTTGACACCTGCTTTTTTTCTATTTTGCTTTTCAGAAGCGAGACCCCTCGTACATATATATATATACATGTGTGTGGGTCTCTTTGCTAGTGGGCTTCGGTAGTAGAGATTCACGTACCTGCTTGAAGTCCACAGTTCCAGAGTTTCATTGGCTGACACTTCCCTCGATCCGCATAAAAAATTTTTTTGTTCGCTAGATGCACAGAAAAAATCATCATGAAATGCTGGCTAGAGACTAAAACGTAAATAGACTAAGCTTTCAGACCTGTATGGGGCCCCCTCTATTGTATAGACAACCCACCACCAAAGGCCAATAAGATTGACAAGAGTTAAAAGAAACTCACAAAGAATGGCACAAGATTATTCATGACCCCACGTCGGCGTCTGCCTCTTGTTTTCCCCCATAGTTCTACAAGTATAGGCGGAGCTAGCGGGACCATGATTTAGTTTGTTTTCGGATTTTTTAGTGCTTGCATCAAATCAACCGAAAAATAAGAATGAGAGTCGCAGATTTGTTCTTTCAGGTACTGCATTTCGGCCCAATGTGGAACTCATCACTGCTAGCCTAAGTACGGGAATCGTATTGTAGGGACTCTCTTTCGCATTATTACACTCGCACTCGACTATGTAACTATTTTTCTGTACTTCTAGACCTTTTTTGCGTTGCATGGTGACTCTCGAGCTACAACACCATCGTGCTATTTAATATTCTTGTCCGAGTCCACTTCTACCAGCACCAGTTACGCTTCTTGGAAGTCGTATGTACACGGGTGTATATTGCACCGTCCACTTTTTCTTAGCTCGAACTTTCTAAATATAGGTGTTCCATGGATATAGGGGATCAGACATGACGCTCAGAAAACTCTAGTCGTGGTTTTGAAGCTTCACTTGTGCAAGTCAGTCTTTTCTTAATGTGTAGCATGTAAAATTGCCTTCCCTGCATCTTGCGCCTTGTGGCTGGGTGGTGGGATTGCAAGAATTCCACCTAGTCTCGCGTACTGCAGGTGTGTTGTACTTATCTGCACGTGACCGATTATGCTCTCTACTGAGCAAAGGCTTTAGAGACTTGACTTGAACATGGAAGGGAACTTCAAGTGCAGTGCTTCGCCACTATGGAGATCTTTCAGATAGCAGAGCGATTGTGGAATGGCTCGATCCCGGTGAGGATCACATTTCAAAATGAAAATCCTGATACCTCTGCTCCAACCGCTGGCGGCGAGACAGATGTATTTCTAGAAGTGCTCAGGAGCTCCTACTTCCCACTCTACTTCGACAAGATCGTAGCCTACTTCAAGCACTACACCCCTGCCTTGGCTACCGGCCGGTCCATATGGCTAGAGTATGATGACGGTGTGTCCAGTGTTCCCATTCAGTGGCATCTTCCCATCGGACTCCTATATGATTCCCTATACACAGCCCTGGCATCATTGCCTCCTCACAAGCGCATCTGGACGCTCAAATTGAGATATACAGGATACCCCAGCAAGCACATAATACAGTCGCCAAGCACCGTGCATCTCAAGCAGATCTTTATGAACCAGATGAAGCAGTCGTCGTTTGTACTCTACGGGAACTCGAAATTAATCATGGGCTTGCCGCCACAGAAGTCCGACGATCTCTGGAACTCAATAGTCAACCATGACCGGTTCATGTACAACTCTGTCAACAAGGGCATGGTGCTCGCCACCAAGATACAACGAGTGCCAGTAAAATTGTACATATCGGGCACTCTGGTGGTGATCCAGGCGCCGATTTATCCAGTAGTAGGCGGCCACACCGTCACCTTGAAAGATGTCCTTCAGGAGCATACGCCAACTCTATTTGGACCGAATGGCGTCGCTGGTTTCAAGGTATGCACCCATGGGATCGACGTGAGCCACCTTATACGAGGCAAACCAGCAAGTGTGCCATCTATTTTGGAGCTATGGGAGATGTTCAAAAACGTAGACAACTTTTTGTACATCGTTATCAAATTCTCGGATGCGGCGAATTAGCGAGGGGCGACTGCTAGCCCGTACTTTTGAGCACGTAGCTACATAGACCAGAGACCAAAAATCAGTAATCATTACTAGAAGAAAACGTGTATATGTATATATAGATATAAATAATGTGATGCTTGGGTGTGTTTGTATGTATGTATTGTCTAATTGTCTCTATCGGATAAAAGCTGGTGCCCGCCTACTCTGGCTTCCTGAAGACTGCCTGCAACCAGTTTCTGTACATCTTCAATTGCTTCTTTCTATTGACCAACAAACGTCTGTCTATGGCGATTTTTTCCTCCTTGAAGGGCGCAGTTTCGCTGCAGAAGATCTCTCTCAATTCATCTTCAGTGAAGAAGTATACTCTGGTACCGTCTCCTCTGATGTAAAAGTTGTCCTCCAACAATCTTCCCTTCTTGAACCTCACCTGCGCCAAATCGTAACGGCCGTAGTCACGGAACAAGATCTCACCACCTGGCTTCAAAGCTTTGGTCAAGTTCTTTACCGCTTGATCCCACTGCTTGGGGTGTAATGCCAGGAAAATGAAGACCATAATAATGATGTCAACAGACTCGGGTTCCAAGTCATCTGGGAGCTCGCCCTGCTCGTTGGACAAATCCCATACCGAAGAGTACGCGATCCCCTTGGCTGCATTGGCCTCAAAGTGTTCGTTGGAGCGCACCAAATCCACAGCCACTTTCAGGTAATCACATCCAAAGATCCTCAAGTTGGGGTTCTCGTTTTGGGTCAAAATTGGGTAGAAAGTGTTACCGGCACCACATCCTATCTCCAAGATGGTGGTTGGCTTGTCGTAGCCCTTGGCAGTGACCTTGTAGAGAGATGGGAACTCTATCTGTAACCACTTACGGTCTTTGAAAAAGTTTTCCTGGTTATGCTTGTAAAAGATGTCCCAGTACTTGGCTGGGTTCGAGTTGTACATATTCTTGTCGAAGTCCTTGACGGGATGGTCGTACTGCTTCGCTATGAGCTCTTCGGCTTGCTTGATTTGCTCTTCACCCCATTCTACGTGGTCCCAAGCGTTGTGCTGGAAGACGTCATCTTCCTTCTCCAAGAATCTTTGCCCAAAGGTGAACGGGGAGTCCTTTCCGATTCTGGTGTCTGTGGTATTTCTATCCTGCGGATCCACGATTTGCTGCTCCATCTTAGTAAAGGGTGTAAGGAATGTCAAGGGGTGTCAATAGGTTGCAGCTTCGAGTTCTTCCATAAAAAAAAAAAAAAAAAAAAAGAAACCACACAGAGGATGTGAGATGATGTTACATACAGGATTATCAACTCGTTACTTTCGCAGCCAAAACATCGTATGCACTCCTACACTAAAGGTAAGCTACTGCTCTGTATTCAAAGTGTTTCTAATTAGTTGTTGCAATTCAAAGCAGTTTTATTTCTCTCTATATATGGGCTGTGTTATTCGATTTCGTATTCACGCGTCTATCTATCTGGTCTCATCCTTGTCTAGTTGTCTTCCTTTTTTCTGTTCAAGAAATGAACCTCTCCTGAAAGCTCCTGTAATCTGGCAGCAGCTTGTTCACTGGTCAAATCTCTTTGGGCCTCACCAAGCATTTCAAATCCAACACAAAACTTCTTAACTGTGGCTCCACGTAACAATGGAGGGTAGAAATGCATGTGGAACCAACTGATCTCTTCGTCTTCCTTGGATCCGTTTAATGGTGCCTGGTGTATACCCATTGAGTAAGGGAAGTAGGTATTGAACAAGTTGTCGTACTTTGTAGTCAATTTCTTTATGATGCTGGCCAAGTCTGCCACGTGCTTTGGAGTGAAATCCTTCAACGATCTCAAGTGCTCCTTGGCAATCAACAAGGTTTCAAACGGCCAAAGCGCCCAGTATGGCACCACCACTATGAAGGAGTCGTTTTCCAAGACAAGTCTCGTCTTTTCAGCAAGCTCAAGCTTCACATAGTCGCCAAGCATATGAGGCTTCTTCAGCTCGTCCTTCTCACCGTCAGCATTGTGGTACTTTTTCATGTTGGTGATTTCATGCAGAACTTCAGTTGGCACCACATCCAAACACCAAGCTTGACCATGAGGGTGTGGGTTCGAGCAGCCCATAGCAAAACCCTTGTTCTCGAAAATTTGCAAGTACTTGTATGGGGCGTTTATCTCAATCGACTCCCTCTGCAAGTCCAAGTACAATTTCTTCCACGTGGAAACAACAACCTCGATCTCTTGCTGTGCCATTAATGGTAAGGTCAAGTTGTGGTTAGGACTGAAGCATATGACAAAGCACTTTCCCTTGACACTTTGAGTCTGGAACAACTTAGACTTGATGGAGTCCTTTGGCTCATTTTCATCGTCACGGTATTCTGGCTGATCTAACTTCACCGCTGGGTAATCGTTAGTGAAGATGTAGGTAGACTCGTACTTGGGGTTAGACTCTCCATTAGCTCTAATGTTCCCAGGACACAAGTAGCACGTAGGGTCGTAAGCCAGAACGTCGGGCTTCTTGATGTCTTCGTGTGCACCTTGCCAAGGTCTCTTGGCTCTGTGTGGGGAACATAAGATGTAATTCTCCGTCAATGGGTTGAATCGACGGTGGGAATGGTTTGTAAAGTCGAATTCTGACATTGCGTTTAAGAGTGTTGCAAAGAGAGTTTAAGAGTAGTTAAAAAAATTTACTTTTCACTTTTCTGCTAGCTAGTGCTATGTATGAATTTTAGAGTGCTATTTGTATGCCATATGTACTTCTCCATGAATTTTCAAAAAAAAGTTACGTTGCTTTTATGTTTGGCCAGACTAGCCACGCACAGTGTAACGTTACATTTTAGAATTTTGAATTCCGAGGGTAGACTGCATATAAGAGTCTGGAGAGATGCTTACAGCCGCAGACCTTGCATGAAGTGAGGGACTTGAATAAAATAATTTAAAACAAACAACATGCATGACACCACGGTGAGATGCACCTGGCTTCTGGATTCAATTATAAATGACGTAGATATATTAACACATGAAAAAGTTTTGCTGCAGAGGTATACAAACCGTGCAGCTCGCCCCTAACAATAGCCACTATTCTCGATTTATCCGTGTCGTCGTATGTATCAAATCGCAACCTTTTTTATACAAACCTACGGCTTACATTGGACCAAGCTTACAATTGGACGGCTCCCTTTGTTTATCAGTAATTCTGATATCTGGATTATTTAGCCTACATTTATAATTAGGTTTCCCCACTCGCGTTGTATTGTTCCTTTGAAAATTTTCGCCTAATGCAAATGTACGATGAATACTTCCTTGTAACAGGTGGAGCCGGATTTATTGGCTCCCACTTCTTGAGGTATTTTGTTGGGAAGCATCCAGAGTTCCACTTTACTTGCGTTGACAAGTTGAACTACGCCTCTGGATTTAGCTTAGAGAATGTAAGGGACATCTCAGGATCCCCCAATTTCGAATTTGTTCACTGTGATTTGAGTAAAGACGAGAGGTTTTGTATCGATGACAGGATTGACAATATTATCAATTTTGCAGCAGAATCGTGTGTAGATAGATCATTCCTTGACCCAAAAGGATTCATACTTAACAATATCCTTTCAGCCACCAATTTGCTAGAAAATGTGCGGCGGACTTTGGAAGAACAACCACATCGGCGGAATCGCTTGAGGTTTATCCACATATCCACTGACGAAGTCTACGGTGAAACCCCTAGCAAGTCACCGGTCTTGGAAACCGCTTCTTTGAACCCGACAAACCCATATGCTGCCACAAAGGCATCTGTAGATATGATTCTCAAGTCATACCAATACTCATACAACCTTCCAATAGTGATTTTACGCCCAAATAATGTGTATGGGCCCAACCAGTACCCGGAAAAGTTGATTCCTCTCACGTTGCAATGCTTGCAAGAAGGCAAACCCGTCCCGATCCACGGTATTGGGTCCAACAAAAGAACGTATTTGCATGTGCGTGACTTCGTTCGTAGCATAGAGTTGGTGTGGGACGCATTTAGGAAGGGCGAAACTTCTGTAATTGGAGAAATCTTCAACGTTGGGGGCAAAGATGAAATGAGAAATATCCAGCTAGTTGAATATATTTCTTCGATGTTCCATGCTGACATTAGCGGCAGCCTGGGATTGAAGTCTCCAATCTACGTCCACGTCAAAGATAGAAATTATAACGATTCAAACTATCAGATCAACTGCGACAAGATTAAAAACTTGGGCTGGAGCGCCAAGGTGCCATTCCACGAGGGAATAAGCGAGTTGATCCAGTCAGCCAAAACGTGCAGTAACTCAATGTGCACTTTATAGGGCCACTTTGCTTTTCATCACTTGGCTAATTCGGCCACCTTAGTGTCGAAAAGGGAACACTTTATTGGCATATCCATAGAATAGAACGGGTTCTTCATGACATAGTCGCTATAGGCCACATAGATCTGCTTAAATAAATCATTAGCCGTCTGGCACTGCTTAACCAATTCTCCTCTGTTGTAGTTTTTCAACTGGTCTTCCAAATCCAACAGCACTGCTGAGGTTTGTACGTTGTGGACAATTGTATTTGGTGATGTCACAATGATAAATTTTATTCCCGTGAGCGATTGGAATATGTAGAGGTTGAACGTGTCGGTCTCTATACTCTGGAGTCCGGTCCTGTTCGAGTTTGGATTTTGCGACTTCCCTGTGGCAAGAATGTTGGAGTTGTTCTGTGCTGGAGCTAGCGGGTTGTTTTCCAAGTTGTTTGTTCCATGCGGTATGTTTGGCGTCAAGTTTGATGCAATTGCATGGACACCATGAAGGGTACCTGCCAAAACAAGATAGTCATTGGCTGTGAGTTTGTTCAACTCTGGGTGTATATCATTCTGGTATATTAACCCTCCAGCCTTGTTCAATATGTATAACGAGTAAACCTTCATCTTAGCAGCGTGTTCCTCTCCCGTGTTGTATTCGTTGCAGACCTCTGAAGTTTGAACTATCCGGTCTTTACTTTTTCGTACAGTGTAAGTTTACATTTCGGAGGATCAAAATGTGATATATGCAGGAATGATAGTTGAGGAGTCTTTAGTTGCAAATCGGATTAGTGGGTTAGTCACAACTAGAAGGGAGACCAAGCATGAAAAGAAAAGATTCAGCATGTTGATGAAATAGAATATAAATAGAGCCCTCTATGTACGACCGAATCCCTATTCAGATAAGCAGGCATATCACCATATTACCCAGTAGTGTGCAGGATTTTGCTGTTCGTTTTGATGTCAGTGAATTGCTAACATTTAAGCTACCGCACCAATACAATCGCAACAAGGAACGCTTATCCTCGAAACTGGCAAGAGATGTTCATCGAAGCCAATCTACTGTTTTCCTGAATCTGTGTTGAGGCTCCTGAGGTATGATTGAGAAACGAAAAAAAAAAAGAAGCTTCCCCACCAGGAGTCGAACCTGGAATCTTCTGGTTCCAACCGAGAAGTGGTTACGAAATCGTAGCCAGACGCCTTGACCATTGGGCCATGAGGAACGAAGCTGTACCCAAAAAAAATTCTAGTTTGCTGGATCATTGCCAACTGGATTGCAAACACTTGGTGACAAAGTGACCTAGCCAGACCAATTTAATTGTACATAGGCACATGTATTTTAGTATTCCTCCATTCATCTGAAGGAAACTCTCACTTAATGAAAATGCTGCAACTGGTTAGTCAATTAGGTATTCTAAACTTTATTTGGCGAGATCACGCATGAGCCTAGCGAACATGATTCGTTTGGCTCCTACCTCCCTGCGACTACCCGGCTTGCAGGGGCTTATACTACATGTATTTTTTCCTACGTGTAAAAGGGAAGCTTAATCTGTCAGCCTCTTTTCACCGGAACATTTACCCCCGTACATTACTTGTAAATGTGGCTAAAATAAGAGTCCCCTCTTACTGCGCCGTCTACTGTGGGGGGGACGGGCAGATCGCAAAACTATATAACATGAAAAAATCAACCCCAATATTTTCAATCTCAAATAAGAAAACAAGCATACATTATTCTTTGCTATGCAAACACTACAAAGAATTACAATGATGAAAGGGTAAAAGTAACACGTATTATTAATTTGAGAAATTAATAGCGAACAAAAAAGTTGATAATAATTATTCAAGGTTGAATTAAAAGATATTATTCGTAAACAGTCATTCATATTTGTTTTTATGTCTTTTTGTTCTTTGTTAAAATTTAAGGTATGAATTGGATCTAAGCAGATACAACTTCTTCCTTTCCATCACTATCTTGTGAGTTAGAAGCATGGTCACCTTCGTGGTGGTCAACCCTCAACTTTTCACTAAGTTGAGCATCAGATAATAATGGAACATGTGGTTGCCAGCTGGTTGATCTCCAAGCTGGAACCTTTTCGTCCCAGATTTGACCAATTTCTTCCAATCTCTTACCCTTGGTTTCTGGGAAGAAGAAGTAAACGTGCCAGAACATAGCGAAACAACAACAAGCATAGATAATGTAAGTCTTCCATGCAATGTTCTTGAAGGCTGGAGGAGTGAACATAGCAATGGCGAAGTTCATGATCCAGTTAGCAGCAGTAGATAAAGCAGCACCTCTTTGTCTGGAGACATTGTCACCCCAAACTTCAGAACAATAGACCCAGATACCTACACCCCAGGAGCAGGCGAATGAGACAACGAATAAATAACAACAAGCAATGACACCCTTGGCGGCAGCCTTGTGTGAGTCTGGAATAGTAATGTTAACAGTGGAGTCGGATCCAGTTGGAACAGAGTAATTACCCAAGATACCAGCAACACCGAATTGGAAACCCATCATTAATGCAGCACCAACTAACAAGATAGTTCTTCTACCAACCTTATCCATCAAGAACAAGGCTGGGATAGTCATGACCATATTCAAAACATATTGAATGGCACCAGAAACTAAACCAACGTTACCATTGTAACCAGCCATTTGGAAAACGTAGACAATATAGTACATCATAACATTCATACCAGTTAATTGTTGCCACACTTGAGCAGAAACAGCAACGACGGTTCTGTTGATGTATCTCTTGGAGAATAACTTGGTGAAACCAAAAGCCTTGGCATCTTGTTCAATCATAATTTGTTCCTTGATTTCAGAGATTTCAATCAAGACTTCTGGGTCTTCTCTGTTACCGCCAGCTTGGATCTTGGCAACAATGTCTTCAGCTTCATCCCAGTAACCTTGCTTGGCTAACCATCTTGGGGACTCTGGGACAAAGAATAAACCAAAGAAGAGGAATAAACCTGGAATGATTTGGACACCCCAACCGATACGGAAAGAGGCAACACCGTGAATCTTACCTAAACCGTAACAAATGAAGAACATAATCAAGATACCGACTGTGACAGAGAATTGGAAAATACCACCAACGAAACCTCTGACCTTTCTTGGAGCTAATTCAGAACCGTAAACTGGAGCAACGGAGGAACCGAAACCAACACCGAAACCAGAAATAAGACGACCGCAAATCAATTGAGCCCTGTTTTGAGATGATGATTGAATGGCAGCACCGACACACCAAAGGAAGGAACAGAGGAACAACGATGCACGTCTTCCGAGAGGTTCAGAGACGTACGAAGAAAGAAGCGAACCGAAGAAGGAACCTAAAGACATGGCGGATGTAATGAAACCTTGCATGTTAGAACCTGGCTTGTGGAAAAAGGTGTCGTATGGCTTGACTCCAATGAAGGCAGACATGGAAGAAATATCAAAACCAAACATCATACCTGAAATACAGGAAATAGTGGCAATGAGGTAAACATTGTGAATTTTGGGGAACTTGTCAAGGAAGTTCTTGATCTTGAGAGCAGGGCCAACCAACTTTGCGTCGTAACCCATTTTGAAAAAGATTCTTATTAAATACTAAAAAAGTAAGAAATGTGAGTGTGATGAGACAAAGTATAAGAATTTAAAACTTTTGCAAGAAATTCATCAGCCTTTTATACCTTTCAAACTTTGTCAAATTGTACCATTCAGAAATGTTTGCCGGATTATCTAACAATTACAGTTACAATAAAAAAAAAGCAAAAAAAAAAAAAAAAAAAGGTGCCTACAAACCGAACAACAAATGCAGCATAGCGTGCCACTCTCAAATGACGCCGTGCATGAAAAAATATTTGTTTTATTTTTTATTGGATACTTTGACATACATCCCAAATTGTATACTCAAGATAGCAACTGTCATATGAAGGTCTGGTCTTTAGCTTTCATTGGGATCATATACCTCTCTCTTTTTCGAGTTCTGAGAGCTGAAAAGTATACAAGTTGATGAGGTTGGAGTTGCAAAAATTTATTGTTTCAAACCAACCTGTACGGCGAGGCAACAATAGACTAGTTTGCGGAGTAGTCATTTGAGTTAGGAATACTCTGGGGTGCATATGTGTCGTACATAAAAATAACGCCATTATAAAATCAAAAAAAAAGAAAATGAGGACAATCAGGCAGGATAAAAAAAGCCGCATAACAAAACCTCAAATGAACCGACTTTATTCGCCGTTTTGAACCATGTCACTAATCTAGTATTGTTGCTGGTTTGCCGAATATGGGGTTATGACATGGCCTCGTGTTTCAAAAGGGCATTGTTAACAGGATATCTATTGTCGTGTCAGCTTTGACAACCAAGAGGCATTAATTTTTCCTTTTCTGGTTGAATTTCGATCTCTAAAATCTTTTATGCGTCGTATTCGAGGTTGGACCGGTTGATCCGGTTAACAGCCTTTACTCGACCCACATCTACACTTATGCAAAGTTAAAGTTTGTGGGGCCCCATGGAGTTACATTGGGGTAAAATGTGCTTGTCGACCACCTCTTGACGCAGAATAAGGAAAATTATTTCTCCATGAGACAACTTCTCCGCTTCAGTACCACTTTGGATTTACTTATGTAATCCCGTACTACACTATTTCCCCTTTTCTTTCTTTTTTTTTCGTCACCTCTTGCCCCCACTTGTGGTAGACAATTGACTATACCGGTACTGTTCTAGATTCTCCTCAGCTACAGACATGTGTCGAGGTGATAAGCGCTACCTGGCAAATATGATTACTGTCATGTTGATGGAGTTTTTTACGATTGCGTACTTGGAACTACAACAAGCTTGCGTTCCGGGAAAATCAATTTTCCGAAAAGAATTTTCACATTCAAAAATAATTTTTATTTTTCTCGCTCCGATTTTCCAGCTAAGGGTTCTTAAAAATTATCAAGTCATGTACAACACGGTTGATCATGATTCTTGCTATTGTTAGGTAATCGCTGCATAATTATGTAAGCGTAGTGCTTATAAACCTTAGAATATTTTTTACTCACTATGACGTGTAGGAGGTGGTATGCTCGATTCATGTGCCTTTTTCGTGATGCACGATATGACGGATAAATCGGTCATAAGGTATCATAACCCACTCGCATGAACTACACCTTTTTTTCTCCTCACGGGTAGGTGCTATGCAGCAGGAGGAAACTTTGATACTTAGCCGATCCCAAAGTTTTTGTTGGTTCCCTCCGGCCGGAAGTAAACTTTAGGATATTTCCGATTGTGGGGATTGAACATGTCGTGCATAAGGTTATCTTTTGAAGGCACATCCTATTGTTTTGGGAAGTACCAGTACGCCAAAGAGGCTGGCAGAAGTGGAGAAGACAATAAAATAGACATTCGAAAAAAGTTTATTCTGAGAAGTGTATGAGTTGCCGGAGTTGTTCTCGGCTTTTGAACTTACGAAACATAATAATCTCCGAGTTTTCATTTTCGTTTTATAATTGCTATTGAAAAAAAAAAAAAAAAAAGGTAAAATTATCAAAATTAAAAAAATCTAAGTATTAACTTTTCCCAAAATGTTGTGATTAGTGCTGCTAACTGGAGTTTGAAGGAGGAATGATGAATGAGATGAACAATTTTTTGGGGAAAACACCGAAACAGCTTCTGAAGACTGCTCTGTCTCTTCCAACTCATACATCTCAGCAGGTGCTTGTTCTGGGTAGTCGTAGAAGAAATCAACCTTACGGATTTCTTTGGCCAACTCCTGCAATGGTAATCTAGAGCTTGGGTCCATTACAAACACCTTGTTGAGCAAGGTGTTAAACTTTTTGGATATTGGCAAGATATCTCTCAATATGGTTTTGTTGTTGTTGACAATGTAGTTGTGGAACACTTGGTTCTCGCTCATAGTGTCAATGGATGCAATGGGCCATGGATTTCTGGAACAAGTTATGTTCAAGAACAAAACTGCTAGCGACCATATGTCTCCGGCTAAGGTTGGGAAATACTTATTTGATGAACACAAGTTGTTGGAGTTGTCACACATGTCCACAGACTTGTAATGGTTCAAGTCCACCATAGACTTGATTAATGACGAGCTGGTGTAGTTTGTAATTCTTTCTGGTGCCATATAGAAGGACGAGCCCCTGCATACATTGCAGCAGACAAGTGGATTATTCATGGCCAAACCAAAGTCGATCAACACAACTTGAATTTCCTCGTAATCGATGATCTGCGACTTTGCGTGTGAGGGACGTCTGTAGGATGGATTATACTTCACCATGACATTTTCGGGCTTGATATCACAGTGGTAGATATTTCTCTCAGCGCAGTAATTAACAACTTCTATCAACTGTAAGATCACATTCTTCATGAGCAATTGCTTATCGATGGTGGCTGTGGCGGGGTTGGTGAATATCTGATTGTCTATGATGTTGTGGAATAAGTCGCCCTGCGGGTAATAGTCCATCAAGATCAAGATAGCCACTTTATCTAGGTTGAACACCTTATGTATCGTAATAACGTTGGGGTGTTCATGAACGGCTAAATGCAATGCAACCTCTCTTAAAAGTGTGCAATCCACGCACTCATTCTTTAAGAAGTCGAGGTCCATTTCGCTGGCTTTGATATTTTTTGGCTGACAATCTTCTTGGTTGTGGAAATAGCTGTAGAGTTGATTCTGGATGAATTTCTTGTTTTGAGCGATATCCTGGCACTTGGATCCGTCAGCGTTTTTGGGTTGCCTCTTGAGAATAAGTTTGGCTGCGTAAACTTTTTTGGTGGTGATATCTTCAACTTGATAAATTAATCCATAGGTGCCCGCACCTATCTTCTTGACAAACCTAAAGTTGTCATTAACGGAGCAATTGTTTAGCGACATATCAGCTGGGTGTGGTGCTGTGAATGTGTTTCTTGTGTTGTTGTGAGGTTCTGCTATAGACCTCGATCTTTGTTTTTTTATGCGTTTATCTTCTGATAGTTTATCGAAGAAGGGTAAAATTGAAAGTGGCATTGTAGCTAGGTAAATATATTCTGGATGTCTATACGATGGAAAAGGAGTAGATTGCAAAAAGTCATATGAAGACCCAAATGTATATATGGAACCATATTTATTGAAAAATATACGTGAATCTTTCCTAATTCACCCGAACTGTTTATGCGGCAAACTCCGTGTCCCATACTCGCAATGTGTTTAGAATCTTTTCTTTTTCAGTCTGACCATAAAATTTATGGTGTGATTCACGCGAAAACAGTGCCAAAAAGGCGGCAGTCAGCCGTTTCGCACCCAAAAATAAAAAAGAAAAAAAAAAGAAACTGCTTCGCATTTGCCCATGAGAGTCATCTCGCCGCTGATGGCATGCGGCTACAAAGATATCCCTAGCGGTGAGCTACCTTCTCGTGTCAGTTTTGTCCCGTAGGATACGTGTCTAGTAAGGATCTTCGAGGTAGTACTCTCAATTGCGGTTGTGTGCACAGCTCTCGCCAAATTGGCAAGCAGGACGGCAATTGCATGAGTCTCCCGTATTCTGTGTCAAAAAAAAATCTTAGCATGCGTTTTTCTCAGATCATTCCCTGATTTCTTTTTTTCCTGTCCATGCGATTTTCTTGAATCATGCATCACACGATGTTTTGTTTGATGGGTGCCTGATTGATAGCACGCTTTGTGACCACGGACCCTCCAGTCACATGGATATTGTGCCTACAAAGGTTGACTCAACACATCCTCGTATAAGTTATCCCTTGCGCATGGATGACTCGTTGAGACTCCCTAGTGCGATGTACCCATCAAAAGTATTTCGTGTGCTGCTGTCACAGGGTATTTTTATTAGTTTGTGCACATTTTGCACTACATATTATATTTCTCGTTACAATCGTAAAATTGACTACTAAAATTATCTAGATACATACAGCCGACTTATCTTGTGACACCTATTTTTTTTTTTTTATATTGAAACTTTTCGTTTGAAAGTCATAAGAATTTTTCAATGTTAACTACGCATGTCCCCATAGCTGGCTTGGAAACTGTCATTGCATCGTCAAGCTCCTGTTGACTGATGTTAGGAAACTTCTCTTTGTAGTACCCATTTCTTAATGCCTCGATAACACCGTTGACCTCATTTGTCTTTACGAGGTGAACAACAGAGCCACCAAATCCAGCTCCAGTGATTCTTGAACCGTATGAACCATGTGCACGCGCAATGGAGCAAATCCTGTCCAATTCCTGAGTGGAAGTTTCAAACCGGGTGGCCAACGATTCTTGGGATTGGTCCATCAATTCTCCAAATGCAGTCAAAAACTGCTCCCCATCGCTTTCATCCTTATTGTCTCTCAAAAGCTTAAGAGTCTTTAAGACCCTCAAGGACTCGCTATATACATGCTTGCTTCTTTGGTATAATTTCAACTTCTTGTACTCAACATGAAACTTGGACAAAAACTTATCGGCAAACCCTTGGGCATCCAAGCCTAAGAAAGTGGCCACCTGGTCACTTGTTAAGCCAGTTTTCTTTTCGTCGGTATCAAAGACTTTTTCGACGAGTTCCAACATTGTACTCAAACGTTCTATTCCAGTATCAATATCGTTATCCCACGATGCTTTGAAGTATGCATCCATAAAGCCTCTCAAGCTTCCGGTACCCAAGTTCGAGTCTTGGACCAAAGAAAGATTAAAGTATTTACCTAGATATTCTGCGGCAACAGCAACCTCGACTGCTCTCAAATTGTAATTGAATGGGGCAGTTTCCTTTTTGTTAGCCTGTACCAAACTGTTCGTGATCAAGAATGTCATATTGATGTTTTCCGGGAACGCAAATGCTCTACCTTGTAGCTTTGGTTGAAATTGTACCAACAATGCCTTACCCTTTTCACCATAAACCGAAGCACATTGATCCATACCACCTGTATTGACACCTACATAGTGTTCCGATACAACAGTAATTCTGGTCAAATCTTCTTTGGAAATTTCCACAACTCCGTTTGCTCTCAATACGGCCATAGTGGACGCAACACAGAACGCTGCGGACGAAGACAATCCTCCTCCAGTGGGGACAGTCCCGTCAAACGTGATGTGAAGACCTACACATAACTCTTTCTTGTGGTGGACTTCTTCAAGGTACTTCTGAGCAACAATGAATCCACACTTGAAATAGTTACACCAAGAGAAATTCTCTTTGTCAATAGTTACAATATCACCATTTGCTGGTATTTCAAACGACTCTTTGGAAAAGCTAGGGTTGGTGTTTGTTAATATAACTTCCGTGCTATCCTTTAAAGGTTTAACAGCAGCAATCACGTCCGTTTCAATCGCCATTGGAAGTGCAGAGAAATAACTGTAATCAATATGATCACCTATAAGGTTAACTCTTCCTGGAGAACGTGAAATGAACTCCGGCACTTCATTCTTGAAGTTATCTTTGAACGAAGCGACTAGAGAGAGATACCTCTGGGTGTGATCATTCGGAGAGGAATAGAAAGAGAGATCGTTAAAAGTAGGGATTGACATTATCTAAGAAGCATAAAACTTTATCACGTTAGAATGTCTTAAA
This sequence comes from Dujonia boleticola, assembly GCA_029581775.1. NCBI lineage: Eukaryota > Fungi > Ascomycota > Pichiomycetes > Serinales > Debaryomycetaceae > Dujonia > Dujonia boleticola. The sequence continues at coordinate 251,769 of JARGRU010000014.1, read as the reverse complement.
AAAAGCAAAGAAAAAGAGGTTTAGTTATTGCTGTGAAATATTTATAAAGGTAAGACCAAATTTGAAAAATCATATCTCGTTATTTCTGAAATGATTATAAAATTGCAAAAAATGTAACGTTGTATTGAAATCGGAGAAACTCCCCACACGAAAATTTTAAAGTTAAAAAAGAGCGTTAGTAGCGAGGGCTTTCGTGCATATTGGTGCATACATCAATGTAATTTGAATTCCGGGGGTACTATTATTTTGGTGGGGGTGAGTATAGTATTGAGAAAATTTTTTCAATGCATGGTTTTCGACTCGGAAATGGGCTAATAATATCATAGGGGAACTCAATATTATTTGAAGGCGATGCGATAAAATAATTCTCACTAATCATTCCCTTCGGTTTTTAACGGATATTAGAGAGAGAATGCCGGCTAAACAAAGTAGGGTTAACAACTTTTTTTTTCCTTATTTTTTTTTCTTTCTTTTTCTCTTTGGAAAACAGGCTCGACTTGCATGCAGATGGGGTACGCACATCGTCACCAAATTGGTTGCGCGTGGGGGAAAAACCTTCATGTGGGGAGAAATAGCACAAAGTGGCAGAATACGGTGCTTTGACCGTAAAAACCTTGTCCTCAATTTTCCGAGTGCTTAAAAGAGCAAGTGATCCGATTGAAGCTCCGCAGAATATGTAACGTTACATATTGTAGTTTGAATACTTAAAAGCCATGATTCCACATGAATGTGATAAATTTGAATCATACATTATTCAATACTGCTAAACTAACAAAACAAACTCACTTCTTAAATAATATCAAAAATGTCTATCTTAGTTACTGGTGGTGCAGGTTATATTGGTTCACATACTGTGGTTGAGTTAATCAACCATGGGTACAAGGTCATTATTGTTGATAATCTTTCAAACTCTTCTTACGATGCAGTTGCAAGAATTGAGTACATTGTGAAGCAACATGTTCCATTCTACAACATTGATATCAGAGACACCGAGAAGCTCAGTGAAGTTTTCGAAAAGCACGAAATAACAGGAACCATCCATTTTGCTGCTTTAAAGGCTGTTGGAGAATCGACCAAGATTCCTTTGAAGTACTACGACAACAATGTTAATGGTACTATCAAGTTGCTTGAAGTTATGTCTAAGTACAAAGTCAAGAGATTTGTATTCAGTCTGTCTGCAACCGTTTACGGTGACGTTACAAGATTTGGTGACAACTCGATGATACCTATCCCCGAGCACTGTCCAAATGATCCTACCAACCCATATGGTAAAACCAAGTATGTCATCGAAAACATTTTGAAAGATGTGTACACCAGTGAAAAGGAAAACTGGAAAGTTGCTATCTTGAGATACTTTAACCCTATTGGTGCCCACCCACTGGGACTCATTGGTGAAGATCCTCTTGGTATTCCCCAAAACTTGTTGCCATACCTTTCTCAGGTTGCTATTGGAAGAAGAGAAAAGTTATTTGTTTTCGGTGATGATTATCTGTCTCACGATGGAACTCCCATCAGAGACTACATTCATGTTGTGGACCTTGCCAAGGGTCATATTGCTGCCTTAGAGTATTTAAATACTCAGATCAAGGAGCAAGAAGGTCTTTACAGAGAATGGAACTTGGGAACTGGTAAGGGTTCAACTGTATTTGATGTCTACAACGCATTCTGCAAGGCTGTCGGCAGAGAACTTCCATATGAGATTACGGGCAGAAGAGATGGTGACGTGCTCGACCTTACTGCAAATCCCAAGAGAGCGAACGAAGAGTTGAAATGGAAGACTCATTTGACCATTGATGACGCCTGTAGGGATTTATGGAAATGGACCACTGACAATCCTACTGGATACAATATTGAAGATTACAAGTGGGAAAAGTTGTCTAAGGACAGCTATGCCAACAGAGAGCACATTATCAACGCTGGGAAAGATTTCAAGGTTTCACTTATGAACTTGGGAGCCGGAATCAAAAGCGCAACATACAAGGGACTTGATGTTGTCCTCGGGTTCGATACAGAGGAAGAATATAAAAACCAAGAATGTTTTATCGGGGCATCAGTTGGAAGATACGCCAATAGAATTAATACCAAAAACATCCCTGAATTAGGATTCAAGCTGGAGGTCGTTTTACATGGTGGTGCAAACGGTTACGAGAAGCAAGATTTTTTGGGACCAATCGTGAAGAGAGACGCAAAGTCTGGTAGTATGACATTGGAATTCCTATTAGTCGATCCTCACTCTGCAGAAGGGTTCCCCGGTGATGTGGAGGCTCTTTTTAAGTACACGATCACTGATTCTGCCATTGAAGTTGAGCATGAGGCTAGACTCACCGGCAAAGCCGAGGAAACCTTTATCAATCTTACAAACCACGCATACTGGAATATTTCTGGGAATTCTACCATTGATGGCACTAAAGTTGAAGTGGCAGCAAAACAGGCCCTTGAGGTTGACTCGCAAATGTTAGCAACTGGTAAATTTGTTGACAGGTCCGTCGACGTGTTACAGAGCGAAGATGCAATCGATTACTGCTTTGCCGTAAGCAGCAAGCCCGAGGATGAGGTGGACAGGAGAGGCAAGGGTCTCAACACCGTTTTCAAAGCATCCCATCCTTCGTCTCCCGTCTCTTTGACCGTTCAAACCACCGAGCCTTGCTTTCAATTCTATACCGGAGACTTCGTCAACATCCCCGGTAAATACGGTCCTAGATGCGGATTCTGCGTTGAGCCAGGCAGATACATCGATGCCATCAACAGGGACGAATGGAAGAGATCTGTTACTGTAAAGCAAGGCGAGGTTTATGGTTCAAAAATCAAGTTCTTGTTAGAAAGTGACACTCAATAGATACTTACCAGTCTTTTACATTTATGACAAAATATAAATATTATATATACAAACATTAATAGAAGCCCAATTAGTTATTCGAAGAAATTAAAGGTAACAATTCTGTTGAGCTCTAGATCGAGCTCACCTCTTTGGCTAGCCTTCTGTAACTCTTGTATGATCCCACCTCATAGCAACAAGAGAGAGCTAGCCGGAATCGCTTTAAAAAATGATACCGGATTATTTATCACTTCGCAGTAGGCTAGACATCAATATTTGCTATCAATTTCTTTGTATTTGTGTGAAAAGATTGAGGGTTGTTGCATTGTAGAACTGGATTCTTATACACAGAAATTAACTTCTGGCGATGAGATAGTTTATACACTCTGATATGGAAATTACCGCATTTTTAAGATCATAAGAGTTGCCTGTGTAGCGTAATGGTTAACGCGTTTGACTTCTAATCAAAAGATTCCGGGTTCGACTCCCGGCATGGGTTCTTCCTTTCTTTTTTCTGCTACCCAGCTGAAAAGGGGCCCTCTTTTTTTTCTTTCTTTTTTCGCTAACCACTCCAACAGAATCACCCCGCACAATTGTTGACCTGCACATAACCATCACATATAGAGACAGCATTGGGATTAATGGTATTTCCTAAAAGCGTATATCCTGAGCAAAAAAAGATTTAGTATTGGGTTCAAATCTCCACACTGTATCTTTGTGCCCCTCAATTATTCCGCTATATCTACTTGAGATTTAATTTTTATTCCATCTTAAGGAGAAATATAAACATATCGAGGGAAACGAGAAGTTAAATACCAAGGGCAAGAAGTGTCTACTCAAATAAGGTTACAGGAATCAGTGACTGTTCAAGGCAACATCCTATCCATTTTTTGTTTTCGTTCTAAATTTTGTATTATATTAAGTCTTTTCATCGCTAACTATCCTTACTGGTAGATCCCACTAGTAGCAAACATGTCAGAAGAGCCCGACTACCAAGGGAAGAAGAAACAACCCAAGGGAACCATCCTTTCAGAGGAGGAGAAGAAGGTACGTAGCAACAATGTTGGTGGCTTCTTATGAAGCCCAACTGGACAACTCATTCAGAATACTAACCACTACAATCAATTTAGGCACACCATATTGCATCGGAACAGAAGAGAAGGGAAAATATCCGCTCAGAGTTCGACAGAATAGTCCACTTGACTCCAACTTTGTCTGCACTGGAGAACCGTTCAGAATTGAACATTTTGACCAAGTCAGCCGATTATATCGACAAGTTAAAGGAGGAGAATCAAAAGTTAATAGCTCTGTGCAGAGCACGAGGGATTATTGTGCCAGAGGAGTTAATATACCAGGGCCCAAGCTCTGAGATATAGTGTATAAGTAGAAATTCATTTGTTAGGTTACAGCAGTTATTTTGAATATAACATTGGGAAATTGATAATCAGATTTGGATTTGTAGCTAGCCAAAAGCGTTACATCAAGTCGTTCTATTGGCTATTATAAGTGGTATAGTGTACATTATTTACAATCAAGTTTTTTTGGTCTATTTGTAGTACTTCCAAACAAGCGCATACTTGTAGGGTACTCCTCTATGGTTCCAAACTGCTTGCACGGGGGTGTATTCCACCTTGCCCAAATCCAAACCTCCAGAGTTTGTTATATTTGTATAGAGCTGGATCTTTCCCTGAGCAGAAGCGAGGAACTGCTCCACCGTATTTGAGTCATTCGAGAATATTGTACTGGTGTACAATGAGCCCTTTCCAATCTTTTCTGTGTATAAATCTGTGAAGTGTAAACCTTGCAACAATTTGCTAACAGCGTTTCCAATTCCTGTCTCTTCACCTTCATCATCATCGTCATCATCGTACATTCCGACGATATTGCGGTAGGAAAACCCTCCCCACTCTATCTTTGCACCTCTCGGCAACTGCTTGACTTGTACTATTACCAACGACGCCTTGTTACTGGTGTATTGATTCCACGTAGCGCTTGCGACCATGTGGCTCGAGGCGTCGGTGATGAAGCAGCAAATTGAACCGTAGTTATCTGTAACGTTGACTACTTCCGTAACTTTGTGCAAATGCTGAACTGACAATACAGAATGAAAGGCAATGTCATCATTTGTGGGGAAGTCCATCGTCGATGGATCAAGTGGAATTTGTCCGGAGAGTGATGCCAGCAAGTAGTCCTCATTCCTTTCCACAATACTCTGTGAATATGGGCCAATATTATGAGGAGCCCAGTACGATCTTGATCGTATATGTATACCTTCTTTAGATAGGGATGGAGACACTAATATTTCACACGAAAGTTGAGCTAGACAGTCGCCAATCAAGGCGGTCCCCACACAAATTCTCGATGGCGGTAAGTAGTAATCAGCGAAAAACGCGGAGTAGACACTATTAATTCTCGAGAACTCGTTCATATCAGAAAGTAAGAGAGTTACGTGCTTTATATTGTTTGGAGTCAACCCGCGGTCAACAAGAATCTTCTGCAATTGTGAAAATATTGATTCTGCCTGAGACTCAATTGTAGAGCGAGTGCCAATATCTTCAGACACCAAATTAGACACGTATACCTTGTTCGGCGTTTCAACAAGCGATACCCTAGGAGTCACCGATGCATGTGTTGATGCGGTCCTGTCAAACTCAGTGCTCAGTGCTGCCAATTTGTCTGTATCTTGCAATTCATCCTTGACGGCCTCCAATATCTCTTCGAATTCTTCATCTAGCAAGGCTGGTCGATCCAAATTTACGAAGCTTTCACCAGCTGCATCTTTGTCCACCACTGTAACCTTCACTTTGAGGTAGCTGACATCATCAGTCGAGTCAGCAACTATCTCGCTGCTGGTAACTTCCAACTTTTTCTTGAAGAAGGGCGCATCAAAGACCAATGTCTCAAATTCTCCGCCCTCTCCACAGATATGCACGTCGTACATTTGGTTCAACTTGATCAACTTGGGATACAATTGCAGAATGGACTTACCTAAATCGACTTCTGACAAGCCAACTGCCGCCACTTTTATAATTCTGGCATCTAGCCCACTTGCACACATTTCGCCCATCAATTGCAATTGGTTTCGCTGCCACAAGTATGTCAACGAGGTCAAACCTAACCGGCCGCAAACATTCTCGACTCTTGTTCTTTGATAGTGAGACAAAATCGCCCCGCAACTCACTCCTTCAACATCAGGATGAGCCTGTATCACTTTCGACAAGAGCCTATACAAATCTTCAATTTCATCTTCATTGGTGATGGAGTACTCCAATTGCTGATTCTTGGAACTGCCAGATATCTGTTCTCTGTATAGTAGCACCAGGAGGCATTCGCTATAGTTGTCGATGATGTCGTGCCCCACAGTTTGGAACATAAACGAGTCTATTTCATCACGATCGGGCTCCGAGGGATACAAGTTAGCAAGACATGCAAGTTCATGGCCTCTAGATATGGCATGGTGGATATTGTAAAAGGAATCCTTCCCACCGGATATGAGTGCAACGAACTTCATACTATTAGGTCAGGTCGAATCTATTTCCTGCGATCACTCGAAGCCTTGAGTACTGGAAGCTGGCTGCAGGTAGAGGGCAAAACTACGATTCAATTTCTCCTTTAAGTCTGATATGCCACAGATCGTAATAGCTAGCACGCTTACGATTAGCATGTAGGTATGTAACCGACTCCTCCTTATATGCAAACCACATCGCTGCTGCTGCATGTTATCGATCTCCATACTAATGCTGGTGCCTGCACATAGCCACAGTCACATCTTCCCATGCTTCAATTTACTGAGCTCGCAGTAAATTCGCAAAGATGAGACCAGAAAGTACAAGGTGACAAAAATTTTTCACTTTTTTTTTCCGCAGACGTGAGAAAATAATTCGTAGACGTTGGTATTATAAATACTTTTGAAGTTCCTTCTCATACTGAAAATTTATTTTAGCTTTTCTTTTTTTTTCTTCATCAAAGTAATCAGAAGTCAACATGCCTCGTATGTACTTAATCAGTTCAGAGGTTTAATGATGATCTTCATAAACAGCTAAGATGTCCGCTATGCATTTATGTTACAGCGTCGAGTACTTGCTGGAGGTTCGGGACCTCAAAAAAAATTAGAGTCATGGATTTACTCGAATGAAAGTTCAGGTTTTTCCATTCAAGACTCGAAATGGAGCTTATTTGTAACTGAACACCCGACACTTCAGTTACATATATGATAAGTCTCTGTAAACTTTAAAGATTTGATATCTTGGTGCGTGTTTTGCGTTTACATACAATCACTATCCCCGTTTTCAGGGAGTCATTAGTATGGACTACCATATACATCTACACCAATTATGATTGAACTAATGGTTTATTGAGCATCTCCGATTTTTTTTGACTGTAGGTCCCGGTTTCCCTCATTATGAAAGGATTAATTAAACCTGTTTGAAGTTTGCACTTCATCTCTTTAGCTCATTTATTCTAACATTTTAATTTTTAGGTGCTCCAAGAACTTACTCCAAGACTTACTCCGTCCCAAAGCAACCTTATGAATCTGCTCGTTTAGATGCTGAATTAAAGCTTGCTGGTGAATTCGGTTTAAAGAACAAGAGAGAAATCTACAGAATTAACTTCCAATTATCCAAGATTAGAAGAGCTGCTCGTGATCTTTTGACCAGAGACGAAAAGGACCCAAAGAGATTATTCGAAGGTAATGCTTTGATCAGAAGATTAGTGAGAGTTGGTGTCTTATCTGAAGACAAGATGAAGTTGGATTACGTCTTAGCTTTATCCCCAGAAGATTTCTTGGAAAGAAGATTACAAACCCAAGTCTTCAAGTTAGGTTTAGCTAGATCTATTCACCACGCTAGAATCTTGATCACCCAAAGACACATTGCTGTTGGTAAGCAAATCGTCAACATCCCATCTTTCATGGTTAGATTAGACTCTCAAAAGCACATTGACTTCGCTCACAACTCCCCATACGGTGGTGGTAGAGCTGGTAGAGTTAAGAGAAAGAACCAAGGTAAGGGTGAAGAAGGTGCTGAAGACGAAGAATAAATTATTTAGTTGATTTTTGCATTATCAAAAGAAAGCTTAAAAAATAATATATATAATTCTCTTCAATATAATTTTTTTGTAACATAGTCATTAAACGAACACAATAGGTAAAGAACTAAAAGTGTAGGACTTCGAGTATCCATGTATTATATCAGGACTAAAAAGTGAGGTTGCAAATACAATAAGGATGATGTTGAGTGATGTATCACACAATTTGCGAGTTATAGGCCCAAGAGATCTACATAAAACTTCCCAACCAGGTAATTCTCATATATACCTATACACATACGTAATTTGCAACTTCATAATACCGAATAGCCTCTAATAATTACATGAGTCTATGTATGTATGTAGCTTGTTAGTAGATTTCCATACTGATAATGCGCATAGTGGATAGTTTCACGCACATACCCCATTCATCACATGACGTTCTAGGGCTTGACCCTAGTTACACAAAAGCTGCAGAAGATGAAAATTTTGTTCCTCACAAACCTCGCACTCGCACCTTCACTCTCGCTTTTGCATTATACTAATAAAAGTGAAAACTGCTTTCTGTCACCGCTTGTTTGTAGCTATCGAACAATAAACTAAAAATGGGTAAATCGTATGTGATAATAGAGTTATGATTTAACTGATGGACTGTAGATGATCAAAACGAGACGACTTATCATAGGAGGACAATATTCAACTAGAGACTGAACGACATTAAGAACTGAACAAGCAGCGTTCATGAAAAACTTACAACGACAATGAGCAAATGATCATTTCACACACACAATGAGAGAGAGAGAGAGTTCACCTGCAAGCCAATATCCAGATACCTATAGATAGGATCCCAACACAGCCCCGTCTGTAGAAGTTTCTGAGCATTCGAAGGACAAGAGATAAAGTCAGATGAGTAGGACAATCTGCTCACAAATTTAGGCAAAATCAAAAGTGGAAGCCTTCGGATATCAAGTGAGAATATCATCAAGCAAAAGGTTGAATGAGAGAGATGATGACTTGAGAATTCCAAAGAGGCCATCCGTCACTGCCCTACTAGCAAGGAGAGGTGCACTGCAGTAGTCACAATCACAACAACTAGTTTAGTGGCCCATTCATTTCTCCTAAAGCACACACCATGCATTTTTTATTGTCCTCCTTACAAAGTCAGAAACGTTTCGAAAGTCAACTATAGTTATAACAAGTTTTCCTCTTTCTTTTTCATTTTGTTCCTGTTACTAACAATTTTTCTTTTAGTCGTGGTTACAGATCAGGTACTCGTTACGCTTTCCAACGTGACTTCAAGAAGCATGGTGCTATTCCATTATCTACTTACTTGAAGATCTACAAGGTTGGTGACATTGTTGACATCAAGGCCAACGGTTCCATCCAAAAGGGTATGCCACACAAGTTCTACCACGGTAAGACTGGTATTGTTTACAACGTTACCAAGACTTCCGTTGGTGTTATCATCAACAAGGTTGTTGGTCACAGATACCTCGAAAAGAGAGTCAACTTGAGAGTTGAACACGTTAAGCACTCCGCTTGTCGTCAAGAATTCTTAAACAGAGTTAAGACCAACGCTGCTTTAAAGAAGGAAGCTAAGGCCAAGGGTGAACAAGTCCAATTAAAGAGACAACCAGCCAAGCCAAGAGGTTTCACCGTTGTTTCTACCAAGGGTAACGTTCCACAAACCTTAGCTCCAGTTCCATACGAAACCTTCATTTAATCGCGCTTTATTTTTGGATAAATTATCAATAATGCATAAAGTCAATGAAATCGAAACGAGCTGTACTGTAAGTCAATGTAGAAAAGCGAAGTCAAGGAAGTGTAGGGATGCATGGAAGTACCGATAAAGCAAGACATATGACCTGAAGGCGACTTAAAAGAAGAGGGTGATTCATAGTTTAGAATTCAATAAGACCACTCAGTTTAACAGAAAGCACAGGAGATCAGGGATACATCACCTTACGGTATTCTAGTAGGCTCCTCTTGATCCATAGTAGATGCCACTCTTTGAACAGTCTTAAGCAGATAGTGTAATCTCCATGTATTCACTGCTGTCTTTGGCAGTTCACAGTAATGGCTGCTTAAAGGCTTACGTAAGCATCACGAGCGATTCTCCTTGAGCCACGGCAATGGACTTATTCAAGCAAGACACGGAGGCACTCAGATTCACCTCACTTAGCACGACACATTCACGCACATACACGGAATGTCATATCACGTTTATTGATCTTCAGCGATTTTGCCACGAATGTTTGCATCGGCCCATGTTGTAAGAGCCATCAAAAACGTAGCAAAATATCCTTTGCATACTGCATACAGACGTCTATGTTTAGCATTTTGGGTGACGATTACGCTTTTTCGCTCCTCACTATTTACAAAAAAAAGTTAACAAGTGCATTTCACGATTCTTGAAATCACCCCCACAAGATCGTTTTCACTTAAAATACGAGGCATTTAGAAAACTTAAATTGGATTCAGGGTATTATATGGAATTGGTCGCAGCAAGCTATTAACACGTTATAAATAGCTCCTTATTATCCGCCGACTCCTTGCCAACTACATTGAATCACTGTGTGCCTCCGAATTTTGAAAGTAACATCCTCCCTATCAAACTAGTTTGAACCCATATAGTACCAAATCAGAAAATGGTGGAGGAAACGAGGAGTCAGCAAAATGGTGCTGTCGAGGAATCCTCACATACCCCCAAACCCTCTACTCCACAACCTGAAGTGGACACGAATCGATCGCCACAAACGCTCAACCAAGCCGATAAGACAGCTTCCGCGTCTCCTTCTACCCGTAGTAACGGACCAGGCTCGGTGTTTTCAAACGCACTCCAGACTTGGACCGAAATAGATTTGCCGTCACTCCAGAGAAAGCTCGATGACCAAGGTTTGGAATTGAAAGAGGACCAGAAGAAATCCTTACTCAATAGAAAAGATTTGGCCAGCAAGACTAAGGACTTCAAGAAATTGTCTGACGAGGAGAAGTTAGCACAATTCAAGACTCTTTTGAAGTCGTATCAGAATGAAATAGACTCTTTGACCACCAAAAAGAAACAAGTGGAGGGCTACTTCTTTGGAATATACAGATTAATTGCTGAAGCTCCTGATCCCAAGCCACTCTTGGAAGTATCATTAGATGCAGTGGCTGACTATTCCGAATCTGGTCAGTTGAAGAAAGAGTTGAGTAGATTGAACGAAGAGCTTTCCAAGAAGGCAGACTACGATCAGTTGAAGCAAAGATTAATAAGAAACGAGCAAAAACTGGCTGAGTTGTTATCGACCCAATTGAAGGCTAAGGAAGATGAATTCAAGGCATTAATAGACGAAAAAGAATCCAATTGGGCGGAGAAGGAAAAAGCTTTGAACAAGCAAATCTCAGATTCGAAGCATAAGATTGAAGAGTTAAGAACCTCAAATGAAGTTACATCGTTGCAGTTGAAGAATGGAGGACAAGGCGTTGTTCAGGACTCTGCAGCCTCGGCATCGATCGTCACTGAGTTGGAAATCGTATCTAGAGATGCAGAAAGCTCTAAGTTGAGAATTTTCGATTTGGAAAAGAGAAACGAAAAGTTGAGATTGGAGTTCACCAAATTACAGAACCAGTCCGAAATTGAATCGATCAAGGAAAACTTCACGAAAAAGATCAGTGAGTTGGAAGGGGAAAATGCATTATTAATCGCCAATTTGGACCAAGTGAAGAAAAAGTTTGACTTTACCAATCAAGATAATGCTGCAAAGGTGGAAGGATTAAACAAGCAGACAAACCACTTACAGCAAGAATTAATTAAGGTCAAGGAAGAACTCGACTCCAGAAGTGACTACACTGAGTTGAAGCAGGAAAACCATATCTTAAGACAACTTCAATTTGGACAAGACGATGAAGAACAAGAGGGCAACGAAGTATCTGGAGCTGCTGGAGAGGGAGCTAATCTCAGCAACAGTGATTCTATTTTCCAGCAGAAAAACAAGGCATTAACCCAAGAATTAGCCGAGTTTAGATCAGAACACGAATCATTCGTAACGCGAATCTCAGACCTCGAGCAGCAATTGCAGAATACTAGTGAAGAGCTCACTAGAACCCAGTTATTGAATGACAGACTTGAGAATGACATTGCAGACTTGCAAGAAGTAGGAGGAGGCAGTATTGCATTGGGAGGAGTCGGAGGAGGCAGTAGCGGAGCAGGAGGAAAGTTCAACGATAATATGAGTTTGATCTCCGGAGTCACTAAGATGACAGGAATACTCGCCGGAGGTGGAGGCGCTAGCGGCGGCCGTCGTAATGGCAGTATCATTGGTGGCGATTCCTCTAAGACAATGGATGAAAGTTCCATCCTTCCTATCATCACTAAACAGAGAGACAGATTCAGAGATCGTAACAATGAACTTGAAGAGGAATTAAAGAAGCAGTACAATACAATAAGTGAATTGAAGCGGTCAATGAACGCCTTGAAGAAGGATAACGAGGAGTTATACGAAAGAACGCGATACTTGGCCCTGTTCAAGAATAACAGCAATTTGTCCAATTTCACTGCAGATGAAAACACATCCACCACATTCTCATCCAGAGGTTCTAACAGGAAATTACTCGAACCCAAACCGAATAATGTGGTAGCGTTCAACAATCCATACCAAGCAAGCTATGAATCGAAATTACACCCAATTGAACAATTCCGTTTGAGGGAACAAGAGAGAATCAACTCGAAACTTTCACCGTTGGAACGTTTGTTTATTTCATTTTCAAGAGCCATATTGGCCACGAGAACCACAAGGATGTTGTTTGCAGCATACTGCATTGGGTTGCATTGTATTGTTATGTTTGTTACCATCTACTCGATGAGTTTGAATACACTGATGATACCTGAGGTTGGCATTAACACCAGCACCGGTGGAGTTGCCAGTGGGGTTGCTGGGTCACCAGATACTTTGGCTCATGCAGTTTTAGATACTTAGTGTAGCACTCTATATAATTAATGTACATAAGGGCGCAGTCAACTAGGTTTTCTTCACGTAGTTTTGTACATTCGATTGCTAGAGTTATAGTTGAAGTAACAAATATCATACACACTTTCCCAATGTAAACATGTGTTAGTGTTCTCCACTTCAAGAAGCACTCCCCCCCAACTATTGCTGTGGTTGCAACTTTTCAAATCAACGGGCCTGCACATGGCCTGCACATGGCAAGATCATGCGCCTTGATCGCCGTCCGTTGTGTGGAAACTTTGTGGAGCAACCTTTCGCAGCACTTTCGCAACCTCTTCTATGCATTCATTCTGCAATAGTCTCACACTAATTTGCCACTTCCCCCTTTTTCTGGTATAAAAGGGACATGATAATTCGGACAGTTCTAATTATTTTGCTTAGCTATCTTTTCTATACAAATTACTTTAAAATGTCCGACAACTCAAATAAACCAACTCAAGCCGAAAAGGATGCAGAATACTTCAATCCTGACAACCTCACCATAAACATTGGTGGCAGACTGGTTCCGTTCACTGATATCAACAAACCACACCATGCTGTTATCCAACCTAGAGATCACCACGCCAATATTGAGGCTATGGATTTCCCAGACATTGAGCCTGAAGCTAAGGAAAGGGAAGCCAAGCTTGCCGAAGCTAGAAAGAAAGAATAAATGAATCACACGATCTAGAGTATTGCCCTCGTTCTCAGAGTGTATTGCGACTAGTCTTCACCAGCATATAAAAATGGGCCAGAAATGAAGTACAGGCTACCGAAGTTTAATCAACGGCTCCACAACAAAAACTCTTAAGAGAAGAGAATGAACAATGAATGGAATTGAACAATTGCAGGTGAAACTTCAAAAAACAGGAAGCATACAATGGAATGATGCAAAGTAAGACGAGGGGACTATATATACGAATACACGGAATATTGGAAAGAGTAAGTCATGGAATTGTAGAATGATTGTAAGCTATAAAAACTCGCATGATTGAATTTTGAAAACTGTTAGGCATAGACCTGGCAATTGTATGTATAATCATGGGATTTCCAGCTTGGAAACATTGATTTGGACACAGATCTCACTGTAGCTCACTGTGTGTTGCCAATAGCGTACCCTTTCTTATCGTATAGCACGACTAATTTAAGTCATTAATAATTCCTGTACACAGGAGAAACTCATTTTGGGGTTAGCGTTTTTGGTACGCGCGTACATAACTCCTAAAAATAATGCGTCTGCTTTGAGAGTCAGGATGCTGTAGCGTAAATTACACCCTGATTTGAATTTGCCTTTTCAACCCGTCATCGTACACAAAAAAGCACACCACATATCACGTCAAGGATGCTTGGATTGCCTCGAAGATTCATCCGTCAAGGATTCTTGTTCGTTTTGTTCTTCGTGTTTGCGACATTTTTGGTTTTGGTGGCTAACAACCGCAAGGACATTCCATGGAACGACTACTTACCCGCCAGTTTCACGCCTTCTTTCTTCCAACCAGCGGCAGATCTGTTCATAATAGATATAAGTGTCAACGGTTGCTTGAAATTCAACCGTAATAGCCCCAATTGTGGATTGCCTTCTGCTAGTGGCATCGGAAGCTGGACAAAGCTCGATAAGGATCTCACTTTGGGCAAGTCTTGGACCAGAACCACCTTCTTGTCCTATAAGAAGGTGAAACAGGAGCTATTGAGCGGGAAGATTAGTTCTGCTGCTCCTGCCACGGATACCGACGGAACCGCGGCTGGTAGTGCTGGCAAAAAGGGGTCCAAGCTCGAGAAAAGGAAGGCCAAGGCTGAAGAGGTACAAGTCATAATCGACATTGCAATCTCCAACCCTAAAGAGGATGCAAAGGTGAAGGGTAACGAAAAGAGCAAACTTCCAATTGCGATATTGCAAGATTTCAAGAACAGTAAGGCCTTTGACGATGAGGCTCATGAAGCTTTGGTAAAGGAGAAGACCAAAGAAATGAAGGGAGACAAGCTCGAAATAGTCAACTTGGACAAGGAAAAGTCTGCAAATTTCAAAATTGACGAATTGAATGCCAAGCTTGAAGAAGAGGCAAAGGCAAAGGCAGCAGAAGAGGCAGAGATTGAAGCTCTTCCAGATGTTCAGAAGCGTAAAATCGAAACCAGCAGGCACAGCTTGGACGTAACCTACGAAATACCCTCGAAGCAGCAATTAAGGCAAAGAGGTTGGACCTCAAAGGGTCATGGTATATGGGTAAAGTACGGATACAGTAGTAATAAGAAGGCGATCACAGGCATCGACGTCCTCTTCGGTAAAGATGCCGTTGATCCTCGTCCAAACTGGACTTTGATCAAGACGGGTCCCTTATTAGATGTTGGTAACGTCGAAGACAAGGCAGCTTACTTATCCATCAGAAGGGGTCCCAAGGTTGACTATTCTAGCAAAGAATACCACCCAACTTTGAAACTCAACAAGAATGGAAAGTACAAGATTTTGCAAGTTGCAGATTTGCATTTCTCCACCGGTGTCGGTGTCTGCAGAGATCCTATGCCTGCCTCCACTAAGAAAGCCTGTGAAGCAGATCCAAGGACTTTAAAGTTTTTAGAGAGAGTACTTGACCTTGAGAAACCTGATCTCGTGGTTCTTACAGGAGATCAAATTTTCGGTGACGAGGCACCCGATGCGGAAACTGCAATTTTCAAAGCATTGAACCCCTTTATTTCACGAAAAATCCCATTCGCTGTCACTTTAGGAAACCATGACGATGAAGGCTCATTGTCCAGAGAGGAAGTAATGGCATTATCTTCAAGCTTGCCGTTTTCGTTTGCATCTTTGGGCCCAGATGATGTTGCGGGTGTTGGAAACTATGTGCTCACGGTGGAGGGCCCAGCGTCTCACAACCCAGCGCTCACCTTGTACTTCTTGGATACGCACAAGTATTCTCCAAATCCAAAGGTGAACCCAGGTTACGATTGGTTGAAGGAGTCTCAGTTGAAATGGTTAGAAAGCGAAGCAAATAGCAGAAAGAAGAGTATAGCAGCCTACACCCACACACATATGAGCATGGCATTTTTCCACGTGCCACTTCCTGAATACAGAAACACCGGTGACCAGCCCTTAGTTGGAGAAGCAAAAGAACCACCAACTGCACCAAGATATAATACCAATGGTAGAACAGTCTTGCAAAAGATAGGCGTCAAAGTTGCCAGTGTGGGTCACGATCATTGTAATGACTATTGCTTGTTAGATTCAGAATTGAAAGATACCAGCTTAGCAAACAGAATTTGGTTATGCTATGGAGGTGGATCTGGTGAAGGTGGATACGGAGGCTGGGGAGGGTATGTGAGAAGATTGAGAACATTCGAGATTGATACAAATTCTGGCGAAATCAAGACATGGAAACGTAGGGAAGATAATCCTGATGCTACATTTGATGAACTGACTATCGTTTCGGGAGGTGAAGTGGTCAGTCCATAGTGTACTTGCATTTTGTATTTATTTTTTTTAGCATCAATATAATTTTAATATAGAGAAGTTGTAGTTGAGTTAACTATGTAGACAAAATAAGTACTCGAAGATAGAAACTACTATTGAATTTTTCGGTAGGTTGTAAACACAATTCACCTGCTAAACATAAGAGAGTCTCAATGATCTAACTCTTTGAGATCTCGGGATGGGCTTGTACTCGAAATTGGCTTTCATGAACTGTTCGTAAATGTATAACTTGTGAATATACGTTAACATATTGGTGTTCGTTCTGCAAATTGGAATTGTAGGCTTCTTGGGATGGAGCTTAGAGAGGGGAAACGACGATGAAAACCGACTATCCTTGATATTACCGGTAGCACGATTCAAGATCCCATCTCTTACGAAATCTAATGTTCCGCAAGCATGTCTGAAGAAAGAGACATCAATCAAAGGAGGAGGAGAATATGGCGGAATATTCAATTTAGCCAACACCTTCTCTGAAAGAGAAGTTGGTCCTGAAGGGAAGTTCAGGTTGATCTTAGAGTTTACTCCAGTTGGTCTCTTCGAGATCGAATTCTTCTTTGAGCTATTCAAGGTTGTTGAATTACTAAACAAAACTGGGATAACCCTCCTGGTGAGAGCGGTTTTAGGCAAGGATGTTGCTGGTCTTGATTCTCCATTGGATGGACTTTCCTCCGTACTAACCGCTTTCCTGATCGTAGGAACTCTTATAGGTTTAGAAACAACCTCGACAGACTTTGGCAAGTCAAAGTCTAAGTCGAGAGTTGTATCAAACGTGGGATCGATAATACGTAAGTGCTCTTTCATTCTGATTGAATAATAAACTAAGAAAAAGAGAGCAAATCAGACAACAAACCGAAGGTTGGAAAAAAGTCAGATGTTGTGAGATTTTATAGACACTCAAACGGCAAGGCATACCAAATAAACCCTCGAGTTACTTGCTTTTATTGTTATTTTGGCTTGTACTTTTTTGACTTTTTAGGTATGTCATACCAGATTTATGCTGCAATTTTGCACCCAAATCAAGTTACACAAAAGCTCCATCCGAAGTTACTAGCATTCTTGTCCGGGTAAAAAATGAGTGCTAATTTTTTTTTTTTTCGGATTTTCAGGTTTTTTTTACTCATTACAATCAACGAAAAAGTGAAAAATTGGAGGCAACTTAGAATCGGAAACTCTAAAGAATCACGGAACACAAAGTGTAACAACCCCATTATTGCAACGTCACAAGTACAAGAATCTAATACATAACCGAAGTGCTTGTATATACTATATAATATCTATCAGATAGTTGTAAACTCAAAGGAAAAACAATCCGCAGAACAACTGAGATAAACCACATACCAATCTAACAACCCAACCCCAATCACACTTACATCCCGTAAACAACAAGAATATTATCATGTCCTGGTTATTTGGAGGAAAAACCGAAGAACAAAAGAAGGAAGACTCCTTCAAGCAAACCTTAGGATTTGATCCAGCTCAAGTATCTGATGTATCGACTATATTACTGGCCCCAGGTGTGCTTGATAGCTCCAAGTTACATCCATTAGCAGGTTTAGATAAGGGAATCGAATACTTGGACTTGGAAGAAGAACAATTAACATCTGTTGAAGGTGCGCAAGGCTTAATCCCATCTAGAAGTTGGACCGATGACTTATGTTATGGTACTGGTGCCGTTTACTTGATGGGTTTAGGTATTGGTGGTGCCTACGGTTTCCAAGAAGGTGTCAAGAACTTGCCAAAGAATGCCCCTCCAAGATTACAATTAAACACCATTTTGAATCACATGACCAAAAGAGGCCCTTACTTGGGTAACTCTGCCGGTGTTTTGGCTTTATGTTACAACTTGATCGACTCCACCTTGGATGGCTTCAGAGGTAAGCACGACGATGTCAACTCTGTAGTTGCTGGTGCCTTAGCTGGAGCTCTTTTCAGAAGTAGTGCCGGTCTCAAGCCAATGGCTTACTCTACTGCTTTGATGGCAGGTGCTGCTGGTACCTGGTGTGGTCTCAAGAGGCTTTTGAAGTAAATCTCACGGCCGCCTATATATAGACTCCCCTCCCACCTCCTCAAAAGCATCTGAGCCCATTGATGATATATGAATAAATCAGCCAAATACCATCGAATACGGGCCCGACTCATGAAGCTCAAAGAACTTGAGCACACCCCACACAAGCTTGCAACTACGTAAGCACACATACACACATGCAAAAATGCACCTACACACACACACACGCACAGCACTTGCTAACGCTCACGCCCACACGCACACACAATCGAAGAAAAGACATGGCGATAGGGAGGTCCTTCTCCACTGTACATAGAGTAATTATATGGAAGGTACCGCCTCATCTTACATTGTCCTCTTTTTGTATCGTTTATAGTCTACGTACGGAATAGAAATGAAGATAATTAAATTTGTTTGCCGTAGGTTCCGCTAGTCTTGACTGATTCTATAAAATTAAATATGATTAGAGACACGTTATCCAACGCATCAGTGATGCCATGTCATTTTGGATTTTGCAAGGGGGGGGCGCTTCGTTACTTAGTTGACTGCTGCCACTCTCTGTTTCTTTGCTGCACTTCCACCATCTACATATGGCCCTTCTTCGGGTACTTCCTTGAATGCTCTTTCCTTGCTTTCAACCTCAGCCTGATCATCAGTCGATAACCTCCTCTTTTTGCCGTGGTCGACATCTTTTTCCTCCGCTAAAATGCTAGTTGCTTTCTTAGGATCAATGAGTTCGATCTTTTGAAGCACTCTTGTTACTATTTTGTTGCCTTCATCGCCAACTGAGTTTACAATCGCTGATAAATCCTCATGGGTCTTGGCGCGAGCAATCTTTTGGTATATCTTTGACTTACCAGGGATTTGGTTGAGCATCACGTACTTTGTGTTCCCTGAATAGTTATCGACTGATTCTGCAATCTTGAGGAATTCCGGCAACACCTTGTTCCAGGTCAAGGGAGTGAGACTGAAGCACGACGGGTTACATTCAGCACCTTCTGCAATCATACAGCCGATATCCTTGCCATACTTGTCCTGGAACCCGTTGTATTCTTCTCTGTTTAAGATTCCTCCATTTATTATAAAGCTGACGTTATGGGAACGGCAAATGTCGATAATTTCGGGCAAGAAGGTTCTCACGGGGCTGTCTCTATTTCTCATATCTCTAGTTCTGCAGTGCAATGTCAAATTGGTGATTCCGGTTTTACATAACCTCTCGATTAATTCCATAGAGGGCTTAGGATCCTTGTCATCTAATAGTCTAATCTTGACACTGATTGGTACGTTGAAGATCTTGCCCACCTGAGTCACAAGCAGCTTCAAGATCGACTCCAATAAATCTGGAGTAGATAATAATGCAGCCCCCATCCCTGCATGAGTTGAAAATGGCTTAGGACATCCAGAGTTGAGATCAATACCGTCCACGTCTTTCGCTACCATGGCAGCAGCCTTTACTGCAAACTCAGGGTTCGCAGACCCAAGCTGGAAGATTAACTTGCCAGTTTCCAACTTTGGCAAGGTTCTGAAAACCAAATTAGATACGCCCGGTATCTTGTAGTTACCACCGACCTCTAAGTAGTCAATGGTGCCCAATTTGTCGTTGACAACCCTCTCACACTTGAGGAGCTTCTTGTCTATTATTTCTGGGCCCCATACCAAGTCTGCACCGTATTTTAACGCCATCAACCTCGTGGGCAACTCTCCACTTCTGACCATGGGAGCCAAGACAAGCTTACCAGTATACAACGACATATCTCAATAAACTGTTCTTTTGAGGATGCTTGCACTAATGCTTAGCTGGAAACAAGTGACCTTTATGACTTGACGGTTGTGATGAGCAGTGAAAAGTAAAGAGTCCGATGTACAGAGTTTTGTCAAATCTTAACAGGTCACGTGCCTTATGGTCACGTTCGCTGAAGATAGTGGGAGAATACAAATCCGACGGATTTTCTCTTGTGCAAATTCACCCCAGAAAAAAAGAAAAAAAAAAGAGCAAAAAACGCTTCCTCGGTTCCAGGAGTTTCCGGATACCGAGTAAATGTGAGAATAGCTGAACCTATTCCAGTAATAAAAAAGAAAGTAAAAAAAAAAAAGAAAAAAAAAGAGTATTATAAAAAAGAAAGCGAAAAAATAAAAATAAAATAAAAATATCTTCTCCGATGGGGAAACATATCATGCTTCCAGTCCACTCCCAATGGCTTAGTATTCAATTCTTAAAATAACTCTACAGCCTACACCCTCTTGAATTGGAGCAAGAGGGCACAGCATTGATCATCCAGATATCCCCAATTCCGTTTGGAATGTAGCTGAGCTTGAGTAAGGCAGACCATAAAAAAAAAAAAAAAAGAAAACAGAAAAAATATTTGATTTTTATGCTGCAGTCTGCATAAAAGAGAGAAAGAAAGTAAAAAAAAAAAAAAATAACAAACTAAAAATCCAGATACGGTAAACCTTAAGGCGATCACCAGACAATACGTATTTAAAACATCCAATGGCTGACAGTCTCAATGTAATACCATCATGACAGATTTTTACTTTTCTACCATCAAAACATTCTGTTTCGCTGAGTTTTGATGACTCTGATTATTTTTAGCTTCTCTAATCCCTGTTGTATGACCATGCAATTGCTATGATTTCCTTTTGGCTTATGACTTGCTTTCTCTATAGTTCTGGAAGTTTCTTGCTTAGTTGCTCTGATTACTAAATTTTAATTCATTTTTAATAGGCATCCGATAAGAGCGCCTAACAATGACAGAGAAAATAAATAAGAAAAAAGAAAGGAAATACCGTAGACAGTAAGCATTATGCAGGAAAACAAGGTCATCTGCGATCTTGCATATCAGCTTTTTTTTTTTCTGTCTAGTTAGTCACACAAGAAAAACAGCCAGGTCGAGTAGTTTTGTAGGAAAAAGTTACACCCCAGAGCAGCGAGAAAAACTAGCTCAGATCAATTCTTTCAATTGAGTACTACAATGAGAAATAAATTTCGAATTTCCGGCTTCATTATCTTCCTTTGGAGCGAAATGACTTCCTAATCTCATGGTTAGATTTAAAGACCCGAATTTTGCATTTCTTTTTTTATTCCTTTTTTTTTTCTGCGCCGCACATCAAAAAAAGAAATTCGATGTAATCAAAATTTTTTTTTGCAATTAAATAAGACTTGGATTGTTTTTTTTTTTTTGGTTTTAGATTTTTTTCTTCTTCTTTCTTTTCCGTTTTTTTTCCCCAGCTATATCAGTAATATCATTACTAATAATTGGATTATTGAACTATTTACACCTCACAAACAGATATCATATAAGAACACAACTATTGTGTATCCATTGAACAAATTCGTGAAATCAGAATTTGTTACTAATATTATTTTATACAGAAAAAGAATCTAAGAGTAGTATAAAATCGCGTGCTCAAATTTTTTTTTTTAAAAAAAGAATACAAATCAAAGACCAAGGACAATTTTATACATAAAATTGACTAACTTAGATAACAACAGGAAAGCTATCCAAGGATCAAAAATATCAACAATGTCTTTATATCACCCAATTTCCAGGGCCACGAGTCTGAGGGAAATATCTGGCTGCATCACCCCAACCAACATAGATCACCACGCGCTGCATCAGCTTGAACACGCTTCACCATACAGCTCCGTAAGGAAGAACTCCACTTCCATGTCACATGGATTGCACAACAAGAGAAGCGAATCCGATCGTAAAACCAGCATCTTATCCCCTCCACTTTCTCCATACCAACGTTCTATCAGTACTCGCGAAGAAATTGAAGAACTTGAACCTTCATTCGAAATTGTTTCTACAAAGGTTTTCATTCCACTGAAGCAACCATTCAAGATCGAAAACTACAAAGAGTACGATCTTCAAGTCAACCCATGGTCTAACCTCAACTCTAGCTACAAGTCAAGACAGTTCAGGTTCCTTGAACAATACTCTGCTATTTCTTCCAAGGAAATCCAGACCATGAAGTTAGAAAAGAAGTACCAACAATCAATAAGCAACAACAGTAAGAGAAATAACTCCTCTGACTCTGAGTCGGACATGGAAAGAGTCAGAACTAGAAGAATCGTAAAGGAATCGTCCGCCAACCTTTCTGAAATCGATAGCAGCGCCAGTGTTCCTCCTACTCCTTCCTCTCCCAAGAAGAGAAAGACAGTCAGAAAGGAAGCAAGCTACTCTAGTTCTCCATTGGCAATCCAACAAGCTGCATTAATTGACGAAAACATTCCAGACTACTCCCCCGATGCATCAAACACATTACCAAAGGGTAACAACAGATGCCTCAAGGTTGAGTGGAAGGGCCAACCAATGGATCTTAGGTTTGATCCAAACATCGAAAAGTTACATCCCGCAGAAGTATTCTTGGCTTCTATCTTAAGATTACCATGCAATGTATACTTAGACTCCAAGAGAAGATTATTTTTCGAAAAGGTGAATCGTTTGAAGAAAGGACAACAATTCAGAAGAACCGACGCTCAAAAGGCATGCAGAATAGATGTCAACAAGGCCAGTAGATTATTTGCTGCCTTTGAGAAAGTTGGCTGGTTAGAGGATGATCATTTTGCCAAATACTTGTAAACTAACATACAAAATGGAAGAAAAAACAAATAAACAAAGGAAATAGATATTATATGTGGTGCAATGGAATTATGATGGGGTTGTACCACTGGGCAATATTGGGAAACATAACAAAAATGGTTAAAGGAAAAGGCATACAATTATAAACAGGGCAAAACAAGCATACAATTGAAAGAATAATCATAATAATCATAATAATCGTTTCAAGTATCATGATGGCTTCTTCATTGGGACCAGTTAAGAAAATGAAAAATTCCAGAGAGAAAAAAAAAAAAAATACATCATCATTGGGTAAGAGTTAACAACAGCTTCTTTTTTTTTTATTATTTATATATATAGTTTTTTTATAACCATTTTTTCAAAGGAAAAAAAATGGTGGGTTTGGATTCATATACAATTGCGTGTATATTGAATATAAATAGCGTGTGTTTTAATATATTTATTGTGACTAAAAGGTATCGAATATGTAGCGATGAGTTGACTTCTCAGCGCACCACTGATTTTGGGTGCAAATTTTTTTTCCGAAGTCCCTCTTATCTGCCTGCTTATCGCGACATGAAATAACGGTCGCTTAGTTTTTTCTGCAGCGTAAGGCGAAAAAAAAAAAAAAAAATTAGTGGGTGAGAAAAACTAAATTCTGAAGAGAAAGAAAAGGTGATTCACATACTCTTATGAAACAAATACTTGTTTTGTTGAACACTTTCTCGATCATCCTATAAGTCCGCGAAAAACAAGTAGTGAATTGGAACTCCTGTTACCAACAAGGAGTTGAAATTGGTGTGATGTTGAAGGAAGGGGGTAGTTGACATATGTTTTACCATCAGAATGAGGACAATAGAAGATGATGCTCCCCACTGTTTCTCGCTCACCAGGGGGAAAAAAAAAAAAAAAAGATCAAGCCACCAGCCTGGCAAAAACCTTCCATCATCTCATTATACTTCTAGTCATTTATGCTACCCCATTCATAACTCGTAACTATTACCCGAATTTACAGTGTTTAGACTTCAATAACATGAATGAGCCTTAAAATAATACCCTCTTTATTAACAAAAGGTTAAAAAATAACCCATGGTGAAGTAGCTTTCAGATACAAAATGTAGTACTGAGAAAAAAATAAACTAAAAAATATCTGTACATAATAGGTTCCTTGACTAAACAATCCTGGGGTAACCATCTTCACAACGCAACGCAGCACATGTGTTCCATACTTCTTTATGTAGGGTTTTCAGTCACTCGCATAAATGTTCTTTATTAGATTTGGCTAGTCCTCCACATTCTAGTAGGTTTTTGTGGTATCATCTCTATTTCGTAGTATTTAGCCTTTTCCCGCCTGAAGGGCCTACTCCTTTTTCTTGTTTTTAAAGAGTTTCCAAATTTGTACTTGTATTTTTTCCTTCTAAGTACTCTTGCCTACCCGTTATGAACTGGAGGAATTATTCATTTTAAGTTCAGATGAGTAGCTATGTCACACTAAATCAGCTCAACAGGAGGGGAATTGGAGGCGTGTGGTGAGATTAGACTACAAGGGTTTTGTGATTTGTCCACCTGGATGGCCTCTATAGGCATTTTTATCCACCTTTGCCGATTTTTTCAGGGATGGTCCATTTTCCTAGGGCAGGTATTAGCCGTTAGTGAGTGAATGCGTGGGGGTGATTTTGCAGGGAAAATCCAAAAAAAAGTGAGCATCCCACTCCTCCCTCCCCAAAAAAAGAAAAAAAAAAAAAAATTAAGGAAAAAATAAAGCATGCAGAGCGGAAATGGTGAGGAAAAAGCTTACAATTATTGCCTTAAATTAATAGCTGGCCCCGTTCCTGTATGTAAACCGAAGTACAGCCAGCCTATAACCAGGGAACTCCATAAATTTCAAAATTCCTTTTTTTGATAGATTTTTTTTTCATATAGCAAGAATACACAAGAAAGAAGTCACAGAAAAGCTCAGAAGGACCATATCCGACCAACTAAGATACCTACTTACCACTCTGTTGCTTGTCTTTCCGTTTTTTTCCTTCGCTTTACCCAAAGACACTAAGACATTCCTCGAAAGCCGTTTCGGGAAACAGAAGGTAAAGAGTACTCATATCTACACTCACTTCTACCAAGAAGGTATTCACGCCCAATAGGTGAACAACGGGTATAATCATACACTCCACTCACTCTCTTTATTTCGGACATTCGCTTACTACTAGAAATAAAAGGAACTCAATCGATAAAACTTTCACCACACAACAATCTAATACCAGATAAGAAAAGCAAAAAACCCTAAAACGCCAAACTCCGAAATGGTTCAACCACAACCAAGACAAGTCATTTTCCATCAAAACAG
Organism: Dujonia boleticola; assembly: GCA_029581775.1. Lineage (NCBI taxonomy): Eukaryota > Fungi > Ascomycota > Pichiomycetes > Serinales > Debaryomycetaceae > Dujonia > Dujonia boleticola. The sequence goes on along the minus strand of JARGRU010000014.1, from coordinate 226,582 downwards.
CGCTGCATCTTCCTTGCAGTCGAGTCCGATTTTCCAACAGCATCCTCTGGGGGCGTTTGCTGGTGATGGTGTATTGCCAGGAGGAGGAGGAGTGATGTCAGTGGACCCTGCTCATGGCCAGCTAGCAGCGCAAATGAAGGGGTTCCATATACAGACCCCAGTCACAGCAGCAATTCCTGCTTTTGCACCTTACGAGCAAAGGCAAAACACAATACAGGCGGAAACATATGGGCCTGGCCTGGCGCAGAAACCGATAGCGATGGGCACCTTCCAACACCTCCCACCACAACAGCAAGACCAATTCCAGCACACCATCCCACAGCAGTTTGAGCAAGCGGTGCCAGTTCAGCAGCAAGTAACGTCGTACTCCGTTGGTAGCACGCCATTAATGCCTCTTGCCGCACAGAATCCTCGAGAAAGACCGTTGCCAGACCCCTCCGTTGCTCCATTCCAGCACCCTAGAACCCCGCCTCACTTCCAACCACCCGCCGCACAGTTGACTGCAGAATGCTCCCCCGACTACCAGCTCATCAATAACAACCCAGAGAATGTGATACATAAAAGGCAACACATCAGGCACCTGTCGATGAGCGAGGAGATAATAACCCCTCGGTCGGAGCCACAGCAGCAACCACGTAAAGACGTTCAACTGCAGCCTCGAATAAATATGAATCCTATGTACTCTGCGAATGACAACTCGATGATTGGCGAAAATAAGGAGGCGGAACTCACGATCGATGATATCCTCAACGGCGACCCATTCGAAAACAATATCACTACGGATACCATAGGTTCTCCATCAACTACTCACAACTATACTCACAACGAAGAAGAAGAGGACGCTTTGCTTTCCAGTTTCATCGAGTTGGAGAGCAGTGTGAGCCCGTCAAACAATAAAAGTATAATGCTCCCCATCGGCTTGGGTTTGGACTTGGGCTTCCCAATCGAATTTGGTGCTGCAGATGCACAAACCACCCTGCAACAACTGCAACATCTGCAACAACTGCAGGTCCAACAACAATTCAAGAGTCACCGCCAATCTACAGTTGCTTCTAGCACTACAACACATTCGTCGACCTCGTCGTCTTCTCCAATGAATAATAACAACTACAGCGGGTCGACCAATATGACTCCTACTACGCCAATCGCTCCGCCTTCTGCTAGCTTCAGTAACGGTCACTCTAAGAACAGTTCCATAGACACCAGGTCTCCAAAGAAGCTGTCGACTTCGCCCTCAAAGTCACACTCGCACGGTGTGACCAAGAAGCAAATTCGTAAGTCGAGCTCCTTCACCAATGGCATGGGCAACAGCAATCACAATTCTAGTCACAACCCTGCTGGACCAGGACTGACAGAAGCCTTCCAAGTACACCTTTCTAACTCCGCAACAATTAAGCAACAGCCACTGTTTTCATTGAGCGACTGCTCCAACTCTTTCTCAATTACCTCCAATTCATCCGAGAACTTTTCGTTTGTGATGGAAATGGCACCCCAATCGCCAAATTTATCAAACAACACATCCGTCAGCTCGATTAACTCAAGCAACAAGTTACGGAGGAAGTCGTTAACCAAGATGTTGCCCAGGTCTTCCATAGAGAAACCCGCACTCCGCAAGACACAATCCTCCTACTTTGCGCTGGACATTGAAGCCCAGCCTCAAAAAGTGTTGAAGGAGATGAATGACGGAGTAGTTATATTCCAGTTAAATAACTCCAAAAAGTAACAATGATTTCAAAAACGTTAATGAATCTACTTTTTTTTTTCGGTTTTTTTTTTTGCTTCAACTAAAAGTTAGCCAAAAATGCTGCTCATGGATATACCCTCAAAAGTTTACGATTCAGCAGCTTATTGTACAAGCTGACCAGTTAACACATGCAGTGTTAATGGCTCTGGCATCCATTAAGCACGCACAACATGATTTTCATTTCCCATATACTGCTCAAATTTGTATAGATGTAATAATATAGCTTCACCTTGAAGTACAATCGTGTAAGGAGTACCTAAGACTAATAGCGAACAGAGCAGCAGCGAAAAAAAAAAGCAGGAGAACCCTGATACGTACTGCTTGAAGATAACTTTCCGCTACGCTACGTATACAGCTACAATGACTCGCTACAGAAACATTCATGTATCGGAAATCTATTCATTTCTTATGTTCTTTTATACAGAATTGGATTCTTCGATTCCAATTAGTTAATTGTGTACATACGTTAGTTGACATACACATAATATGCAGGGAGGGGTTTTTAGATAGTTCAGTGTTTGTAGTGAGGTTGTGGTTCATACTCTTCTATAATTACAAATCTTTGGCTCTTGGAGTGTAGTCTTCACCGTGTAAGATTCTTTGCTTTCTGAATTTTCTGTTGAAATCAAGTTGGCCTTCAGTACCATAAGCGTAGTAGACTAAACCAGCTGGAATAATTCCCATAGTCAAGGCTACGAAACCGATGGATCTTGGAGTGAAACGGAAGTAAGTACCGTACTTTTCCTTAAGGACATTGAGTTTTTGATAAGCTGGATCTGGTTTTAATGTGCCTGCCATTTTGTTTGTGAAGTACTAGTGGTTCTATACGGATGGTCACTAGCTGCTGCTTTAATACTTCACTTTCTTGATTTTTTATTGTGTGTTTTGTTTCGTTCAAATATAATTGGCCAAATGAGAGTGCGAGAACCACTTTATATGCAGGATACAATCACAACGAAATTGAAATCTTAACTTAAGCGCATTTGGTTTTCTTCTAGTGCGGCATGTAGAAAAATGCGAGTAACACAATCAGCCCAGGCTGTTGCCGTATTACAAATCTGACTCATGCGGCACTATCTCTTCTTGGGATTCAACCATGACGATATCAATCGCATCTGCAGTATCAGCTGCAATTTCGCTCTCGTCCTTCTGTGACGGCACACTTATGCCTGTAAGTTCCACAATCTCAACTTCTTCCTCGTTTGCAACCAAAACTTCGTCACCAACAGGTGCACTGTTGTTGTCTTTCACGGGTTCACTTCCAGCTAAATCAAGCACATCTTCGCTACCTGCAGCTTCTGCTGCACCTCCTTCAGATTCAAAGTCGGGTACAGTAGGCTCGGGTACAGTAGGCTCGCTTCCAAGGAAAGCGTCCCCTGTAATTATTTCAAGCAATTCATCTCTGTTTTCTGTTTCCAAGACTCCAATGCTTTCAAGGAGCTTATAACTCTTACCCTTCAAATATTTTGCTCTTGCAGTTGGGTGTAATTTCAAATCTTTTATTCCGCCGGACGTAAGCTTGTTGTTAATTTTGTACTGTATATTTTGAACCTGGGTAATCAACTCATTCCCTTGCTCTAGCACATAGAATAAGTTTTCGTCCAATGGTGATAGACTCTGAAGAAGGTCCGAAGTTGCCCGGTTACCTGGGGTTTTCAAAAACTGGAATATCCCCTTGTATTGCCTTAAAAGCTTTACTAGCTTTTTAGCCTTTGCAATCTGTAGTTTCATTATTTTACGCAACTGTAGCTCAAACTGAATCTCTTTGAGTAAGGACTCTATTTGACTATCGAGGGCAACTGATGAAGTATGCTTCAGTGGGGCGCTGAAGTCGATTCCTTCGTGATGCCTCAACCTGAACATTCCGTTTTCGACTAGCTCGCTGGGAATACTGAAAAGATTTCTGAGACAATACAACTCAAACTTATCAAAATTCTTGGAAATCTCTGTCTCTAAAAGCGTTTCAAGCTTTCCGGTGCCTAGTTGGATCTCATCTTTGGTGGAGTACGGGTCCAAGTCCTCAAGGTTATTGCTATCATCACCATCTTCCATTAGGACATCTTCATCCAAGTTCTTTCTGCTGGACAACTCGTGCTTTCTCTTTTCTTGTCTGTCCAAAAGGTAAGTCTCCATGGCGCTAGTACATTTGTACATGATTTCATTCACAGCGTTGATCACATCGTCTATCACGGCGATGGGCGCGAACCCGAAGTGCTCCGTCAAAATGGCCGTAGCCGCATAGTCCGGTTTAGACATAGCTAGCTCAAGTGGAACAGAAGGATGGATACGGTTTGCTCTCTACCTGTTTATCTATCGATGTAGCACTGTTTGTGTGTTTACGTTTTGTTATGATGCGTTTTGTTATATGCAGGCGATCTAGCTTGAGTGTGGGAGTAATTCGCATCTGCTAGCGTCGTCTCGTAGCGCGAAGCCAAAAATACTAGATGCGGCAGATTTGTCTTGGGTGCGATAAGTGCCCCCAATATGGAGAATACGAGAGATAATGGAAATAACTAACTGAAACTTTCAGTTTAGAATAGTCAAACGGGGCGTTTCAAGTATATCTCCATGATGACAGGTTTCGTAAGGTACGATGGCACAAAAGTACACTGAAAGTGACTAAACTTGAGCCAGTGGCCAAGCGTCACTTCAGGGCTAAGCCGTGTGTGAGAAAGTTGGGGAGAGTAGTAGTAATGACAACTAATTTTGATTCTCCAGCTAACAATATTGTTTATCCGCATCACCTCGAAGTGTTGCTTTCTGCAAGATCCTTCCGGGCTATGAGTGGAAAGTGTCATTAGCATGTAGGAGGAGGTGCCTTTGTTGGCGTTATCTGAGCTCATTCTCTGAGTGGCCAACTTGGTGTCTCTAAAGTGTCAACTTACCATGTTTCAGAGGCGGTCAGCAGTGATATTTGACGTGAAAAATTCGCAACCATTACCTTATTACCAAAGTTTATTTCTTCCGTGTTGTCATTCTTTGCCTTGCTGTGGAAATACCGGTACGGAGCTTTTCCAGTATTAATGTTTGTATTCTCAGTGGAGGCATTGCACGGGTTTCCATGAACTTAGACATTTTGGAATGCAGCGTGTATGGTTCTCTCCCATTCTCTCCATTCTCATCCACGATACTTCCATACATTTGGATTCCGTTTATTTTTTCTTTACCCATTTTTTTTTTTTTAGTGGTGTACATTTTCCCTTTTTCTTTCCACAAATTCGCTCGCGTATTGTTCTTGATATCAAGCAAGATTATCGTTGAGATTTTTAGCCAAGGAGATTATTGACGGCTTACATACATTCACCTTTGCTGTTTCGAATTCGAGCCTCTTAGCACCGAGTACTCTTCCTTCAACGCAGACGAATCTTCAATTCTACACTCCCGGATACTTCAAATTAAAACTGTGTGCCACGGAGTTCCACAGTAACTTCACTCGCTTGTTTATTTGAATCCAACACCAAATCGCATAGAAGATACTTCGGGACCTAATCAAGATATTCTGATATAGAGATATAAAGGTAAACCCCACTCATCCGAAAAGACATCAAAGTACACCGAAGCGTCACGTCTACAATCACCAATAATGAACTCACTTGACAGCAAGATAGTGCAGTACACGTATGCTATCAGCAAACTACAAGCCTTTATATCATCATTGCGAAGATTGTCTTCAAGGGAGAACATAAAGGACTTGCCACTCTTACAATATATTGTTCTACTCACGGGGAATGTTTTCTCCATCAACGACACGTTATTCAACCCAAGGTTGGATTTATTATCCAACTTCAAGTTGTTCAAGAACACTCCCATAACGATATCCTCAGTGGTCAACCATGTACCTTACGACACAGGAGACTTAGAGGTCACCTCGTTGGCAGAATTACCCAACGTGGACAAGGCTAATAAATGCTTGAAATTACTTGAGTCGTTATGTTTCAATTGTTTGCAAGCGTATCAAAAGAGATTACAACAAGCAAAGGTTGAAAGAGCCGCCCAAAACCCGGTGACTGAAGTGCCAAGCCCCACATCCCCAACGTCGCCTACAAGTGACTTTTACAGCAAATTAGAAGAAATAATCAAGACTGAGATTTTAAACCTGGCAACTGATCTCGATTTAAATCTTAAGGATTCCAAGGTGTTGCTCAATTTGCCTCTGAATCAAAATCTTTTGAACAATGAGGATTTCATTGAAGCAACCTTAATCGATATGGATATCCGTATGTTATACGCGATGAACTCATCAATCCTGCAGACTTTGGAGCGATTAAGGGAATTAATACAACAGTATTTACTTATTAAGAAGCTGTCGCAACCAGAAAAGCAGCTAGTTTCCCTCGAACAATTGCAAGATGGCACCGATCTGACTCAATCTTTCACCATGCACAGAATATGTGCATTGGCGATTAGGCTCAATGAGCTCTATATTATTTTCCGTAAAATTGGCAGAAAGGTCTACTTTTCAAACTATGAACATTTGCATGACTCAAAATTGCATTTCCAATCAAAGAATCAAACTTACTTCAAGTCGCACTTGTTGAAAGATATAGATGAAATGTTCAATACAACCAGAAAGAACGGAACTTTAATTGCAACCCTAACAAGATTTTTCAGGCAAGGTGCCCACTTTGAAACGAATGTAAAGAATGTCAATGACTTTATGAATTTTATAAATCAAGGCTTCATGATGATTGACGGATGTTTGGTTAAACTGGAAGAGTTTGCTATTCTTTGGTTATCCAGTGAATTAAGATTCAGAAAGGTGTATGGCTTACCCAAAAAGATATTGACAGACTTATACAATGAAGAAAACCCAGCTCCACCGCCATCTGAACTGCCAAGCAGTGAATCTAAAGTCACCAGCTCCAATATTTCATCTGACACCAATGTTACTAATGATTTATCAAATCTCAATTTGGATCTGGATAGCAGCTCTAGGTCCTCGTCTATAACTAGTCAGAGCTCCTTACCATCTGTAACCACACCTTCGAAGCCTTTGACAAGAAGACTGAATAGACATTCAATGATTATTTCTCCAAGCAAGGACTTGAATGGTGGTGTGAATTCTCCAGGATCCAATGCATCCCCTAATAGAGTTGGATCTTTTTCATCACCAACCAGACCACAGTCTATGATTTTCATGAATAACAACTCGTCATTAACTACCTTGCCTCTGCAAAAGAGTTCCACATTGCAACAGAGATTGGCTGCAGAAAGCAATAACAATAATACTCCTATCAATACTAATTCCAGCATTTCCACGATGGCCGGCCGTCGTAGATCTAACTCACAACCGATCAAACCACTGGAGAAAATTGTACCTACAATCACATTGTCTCCCTCGGCAGCTGCAGCATCCGGCGCAGCATCGGCTCTCAAAAACAATTTCAATAGGTCGCCTTCGGGCTCAATTAAAAGAAATGGATCGGTATCAAGATCTTCCCCCACCCCCAAGCAGTTGATTTCTGTTGAAGAGGAAAAACCCCCTTCGAAGAATGAGGGGCCAGCTCCATTAACCGCTAACCAAAGGTTACAGCAGCATTTAAAGCAAGCTGCAAGGCAGGGAGCTTTGATGACCCAGCAAAAGGAGGTTTTTTCCTCGGTTGTTTTCGATCCAAACAGTCCATCTTCGGTCAACTTGAGGCCACAGAGACCACCTCAGTTGCAACTCCAAGAGCCTCAACCTCAAACCCAATTACAACCAAAATCACCATCTCCTGATAAGCTCAGTCCTCCTCCTACATTTCCACAAACTGTCTCGCCTGTACCTAAAACCAGAGATCAAGTTACGAGAATCAATACTAGGAGAAACAGTGTCAGTCAGCCATTCCCTTCAACGTCATCAGTATCGTCCATTTCCACTTCTGACTCGGGTTCTACATCTACGCCAAATACTCAGCAAGGAGATTCTGTTAGCATAAAGAAGGTTAGATTCACTGGTGTTCCGGAGTACACTGCGGCAGAAGATGCGCCAACCTCATACTCCAGTCGTATCTTGAAGAACTTTGCAGTCTTTAAGACCCCAGCCACCATCACAAAACCTGCCTTCAAAAGAAAGGATCAACTTTTCAAGAAGGAAGAAAGTATTCTGTTCAAGACCCAATTGCATAACCCAATGCCAACAGAAAATGGAAACGGAATTGGTGCACCACCACCGACTATTAAGACTAATTTCGGTACCGAGAAGACCTCGCTTTCCAAACTTAAAAGCAAGTTGATCTAATTAATACAACTCTACATTAATATATACATATTTGACAGTAACCTGAAGCATGTAGTCACGTGGCTTCCTCTCTCTTTTTTTTTTTTTTTTTTTTTTTTTGGCACCTTTAATTTTTTTCGTTCTTCTCATCTGCAAAACTTGAAAAGATAAACCTCATCGCAAATCTATAGCGCAGTCTAATTGCAGCTTACTCTTCAGCAGTATCAACACTCTGGTCTCCAAGATGCCTGGCCTTGCTATCTCGAGCAAAAGAAGTAGCACCGAATCCGGTGACGCAACTCTCAAAAGAAGAAAGGGAAGCATCCTTCAACAAAAATCCACCAACCCCACCGACAAAGAGGGCATCTCTGAATGCTTTCAAAAATTCACAACTTCATTGTACGTTTCATTGGCACCATGTCACGTCAACAACCCTGTCAACGGTATAAAAGCTCAGCATTTAGATCCTTTGGTCATGAACTACTTCCCAAAGGCTCGTGGAGTTGTTCTTGCATATTCAAACATCCGTATTAGTGACGACAACAAGTCTGTAGACACTAACGACCAGCCAATCACCTTGGGTAGAATTTCCGAATCTTCTCCCTTCGTTTTCATGTGGATCACAGTAGACTTTTTGATATGGAGCCCCCAAGTTGGGGATGTCTTGGAAGGTTACAGCTACATGCAAACCGCATCACACATTGGTCTTTTGGTCCACGATACCTTCAATGCTTCCATCAAGAAGTTCAATATTCCACAAGACTGGCAATTCATACCTCACCAAGAAGATGAAAACACCGAATTCACAGATGCCGATGGCGACAACGCTGAATCCAGTGGGAACAGTAAATTCAAATCCTTCGGATACTGGGTTGACGAGAATGAAGTCAAGGTAGAAGGCAAATTAAAGTTCACAGTAAAATCAATTCACTCCAGTGGCAGAGTGATCTCCGTTGAAGGTACATTATTGAAGCCTGGCGCCGAGAGAGATGCGCAACCTATATTTAGAGAACGCCGTTCCTCTGTTCAGCAGCAGCCTGCTTCCTCTGCAAACAAGCACAAGAAATTTGACGACGATGAAGTGGAGGAAAAGGAAGTTATCGCCCCAACTTATGAAGCAGAAGCTGGAGCTGAAGATGGTGAGGATGAAGATGGAGCAATTGTAAATAATTCTGACTCTGATGAGGATTCCGATTAGCATAGTTATCATTAGTAAAAACAAAATATATACGAGATAGAAAGTTAGAAGTCGACCACGTCGTAAATTGGATCACTCAAGATTTCCTGTAATGAAAAACAGAATTGAATTTTATTCTAGTGATTATGATAATATATAATATATACAGACTCTATAATGTCTACTATGTACAGACTCTTGTTAATCCACGCGTGTGTAGAGAAAAATCATTTCATGGGTTTGTCATCGTTGATCATTCTCCAAATCAAGTCCTTTTCTTTCTTAGTCGGACGATCAAACTGCGTGTTACGATCTCCATAGAGGAACTTGTGGTACCATGATTTTCTCAGCATCCAGGGCATCCACATGCGATGGTTGTGGTTATAGTTTTGATCATGCTTGTTTCGATTGATCCAGCTTCTCTGGAGGTATTCCTTCGCAGGGTCCATGTAGATGGATGACTTGGCCTTTACTCTTTGTTTCATTGGTTTCATGCTGGCACCACCCATCATCGTAAGCTTCTGCACACTTTGTAACTTGGTGTACAAGAATGAGGTCACGACCAATCCTTGAATCACTGATATGATAACGACTGCGGCAAACCCCAAGTTTGACTCTTCGATGTAATTCTTCAAGTTCATACCGTAGAATGCTGGTACCAATGTAGCGACGGTGAATCCCAAAGTGTAGATGGTGACTTTCAATTCAAAGAGCATCAATGAATTTCTGTTTGCATCCAATATAATATTGACGATTTCCTCAGTTGCTCTGATATCGTTTAATAAAGATCCAGCTTGTTGAACAAATTCGTCACAATGGTTGTAGTACGACTCCAACAACATTTCAAGATCTTGGTAGTCCATGGGGTTCTCGATCGACGAGTCGTAAAGCTTTGGTTCGGTCAAGTACATGGCTGCTAAAGTCTCGTCGCTGTCTAGGACTTCGTCTAACACATCACGAATCAATATTGCCTTCTGGTTGAAACTGGCCAACGTTTTCAGCTTGATTAAGAGCTCTCTCAACTTGTTTCTGTCGATTTGGTCTTCGAGTTCGTCCAAAATCGTACCACACTGAAGCAAGTGCTGCTTCAACTCCGTATCTAAATAGCTCATAACACTCACCAAGATGGCCTCTAGAGCTCTGAATTCGTAAGGTAAGGGATTGGTTACAGCAGTGGATTTTAACTTCATCTCCAAATCATACATGAATAAGCCCAATTTTTTTGCAATCATGGGTGTCGAAGTATCGAAGATTAATACTCGATCTTTTTTTATGATGGCTTTGATGTGAAGTAAATTAATCAATATGCAATTTGGTGATCGCACCATGATCAGTGGGGCGACATCAACAGTCGATGTATCAATCTTCCTTAGATCTCTGGGAAATAAGTTGTTTTCTTTCAAGAATTTCATCTTGGGGTATCTTCTAGACACCGCCACCACATTGCCCTTGGAATCAAAGGTAGTGCATGAAACGTAGGAATCATTCGGAGTAATTGGTTGAAGCTGTCTGTAAACAGCCTTGGAAATCCGTTCTTGTCTTGGATCTTCGAACTTTGAAATGTCATGAGGGTCATGCTGTGGGTCTCTGCCGTAGGCTTCTCTGAAATGCTGTTGAAATGTCTCGTTATCTGTAAACTCGTTGGGTCTGCTTGAATCTGTATTCGCAAGTTTTTTGACTGTCTTTGTCTTGTCCACCTGCAATTTTTCCAACACGGTCTTGTTACGCTGAGCGGTAGAGCTATGTCGAGCATTATTAAGCAGTATCCAGTTGCTATATACATGTCTGTGGGGTGAATACGCCGGTGCTTTGAATTTGACTTCGAGATGCCTTCGAACTACCAGAGTTCTGAAGGTGATGTTTCGGTGCATTTAGAAAAGATGCAAAACTCTATTTATGATTCAATATGTGACTAACAAGCACTAAATAGTCTATTAAGATGGTACAGTCGTGTATCTAAGGTATGTCCCTTCTATATGCTCGGGCAAACGTTCCTCGTAGGGTACTATGTGGTGATGTAATCGAAGCAAGGGAAGTTTCTTCTCGGTGTCTCGCATACCACCATTAATATTGCCATTAGATTTTCGCATCGCAATGATGCATTAAGGAATGTTCGCACCCAAAATGGGCCCGAGATTTGCATAGAAGGGTGTCAAAAACCACTTTCTCCGTTATCGGGTGCTCGTGGGCAGCTTCCCTCACACACACATGATACGATTCACGATAGGCATATATGTGCCCCTACATTACGATTATTATAGCCTCGACTTCTCATTTCGTGTACTTCTGCTGCCTTCTCGTCGCTCTATCTCGATTGCTACATCCTTTTCGTTTCAACTCTATAGGACATTTTATTGATATACATTTCGTGTACATACATGCACATGAACAAATTCAAATTTGGCCATGCTGTCTTGTAGTTCCTTTTCTTTTTCTTCCTATAAATAGGCAACGTTCTTAGTAGATTCCCACTGTCAAAATTGCCCCATTTAAATTTAAAATTCAAGAATTAAATTAACATTTTTTGTTGTAATGGGTGGTGTTTTTTTTTCTGTTTTAGTATTTGCTTTTAATTGTGTGGATGTGTAGTGGTTCTGCATGGTCTCTGACGCATCTAGGTTGTTACTTAGTTCGTCTTTCCCTCTATTTTGTTTTTTTTTATTGGTTTTTATTCTGTCTTTTGACTGTATAGGCGGTCCATCGTTTAGATTTCCTAATCAAAGAACTTTCTGGTTTGAGAAATACCGAATAATTCCAATCTGAGACCTGGCAAAGCTTCTTCGGATAATAACTTTAATCTTTCTTCTAAAGTGTTGTCAACTTCGATCTTACCGGATCCACTAACAACTACAGCACCACCTGCAATGTCCTTAGATAAGAAATCGGATTCGTTGATGGTGATTTCAACTGGGAACTTAGCCTTGGATTCAAAGGCCTTGGCGGCATCTTCTGCAGCTTCCTTTGCAACAGCAACATCAGCTTCTCTGACCTTGACGGAAACCTTCTTTTCCAATAAAGCTAAAACACCCTCTTCAATTAAACCTGTTAAGATTGGCTTGTACTTATCCTTCTTAGATGAGATCTTCTTTAATTCATCTTCGGCAGCTTCGAAAATTTCATTCAAGACTTCTTCCTTGGTACCCAAAATTCTCAATCTTGTCTTGTTACCAATGGTAGACTTGGTGATTTGTTGAGCTAAAGAAGCCTTCTTTAATTTTTGTTCGTAAGTAGAGTCAATGGCGGAAGTTTCAGATCTAACAATGGAAGCCTTTTCAATTTCGTATTCTTCGTCAGCCTTTAACTTGATTTCCTTGGCCTTTTCTTGGGCTTCCTTCTCGATGAAGGCCTTCATCTTACGAAGTTCAGCAGATACCTAGAGAGTTATATGTTAGTATTCTTGGGAAACAAGACTTAAATATATTGAGAGAGCAACAAATGGAAATAAAGGAGTACCAAAGAATTTCTCGAAAACACTCTAAAGATGGATGGTCCATCATACGAATGTAAGGCCTGTGACGCTGAATTATTCGTCAATGGTTCTCTTGCATTATTCAATTGAGCTAATTAGTGAGCAATCTTTCCAATTGGTCCTCCACGTAGTTTGTGAGTCCGTCAAGACTGCAAAGGTAAAAATATGTAGCCCCATCAATTCAATTGACTTGAAAAGCTGAATGTTCAAGGTGTTTTCAGTTGACTCGAGCCAATCATTGCATTCTTGATGAATGGAACCGGATACTCTCGTCCAATTTACCAGGTGGATATGCCCTGATACTCCTTTTCCGTGACCGAGCACTTCTCCTTTCATTGTTGTATTCCACTTCTACTTACTTGTTCGTCTGTTAATGACATTGTGGCTATAGTAGTTTATGTTCTATCTTAGAAAACAGATGTGAATAAGAATTGATTAATATGATCTCGAAGAACTAAAACAAAATACAGAATTAAAACTTCAAGATTTAATGACCTCTGTGCTGTAATTGGATGTACATTTTTTCCTCTCACTCTCACTTTTCTGTAATTTTTTTGGCTTAATCTTATCGTTATTAGGGAGGTGAACGTAATTGGTTTGCGGACGACTGTTTGGCCGCGTGCAATTTGATGTTTTGTTAGGCAGCGCTCGTATTTGCAGGATTAGGCAACTCACGAAAAAGCACAGGAAGCTCAGGTTGCAAGAGATTACAACCTTCAAGCTCTTTTACTGCATCACTTGGCTCTCTTTCTTTTTATCGGTACATCTAGTATCTTTTATTGAATAAATAGAAATAAATATTTTAACTTTTTTTTTCCAAAAATCATCTCTTAATAAATAAACACCCCCTCCTAACGCATATAGCTTTGGAATTTATTTCACTATAATTTTGCAGCCTCTTCCTGATGTGTGACTTGGTAGCTCCTTTAGAAGGCCTTGTCCAAGGCGTTTCTGGCAAGCTCAACACCCAAGAAAGTGGCAGCATTGGCAGGGAACGATCTAGCTAAGGCTGGACCGACACCCGGGAAAAATGCCTTGACACCACCCTTACGGTAGATGTTCTTTGTTGTTTGCAAGATAGATACACTGGTGTTTGAAGACTGTTGAGTGGACTTGATGGTATCGATTGGGAAGACACCCAACCACATGGAAACACCTGCAAACCCACCAGCAGTACAGATGGCCAAGATAGACATGTCTTCACCAGGGGTAGATAACTTACCCTTCAAGTATTCGTAAGTAGCGAAGTATAATGCAGATCCAGGACCATCTCTGGCCAAAGTGGCGACCGAACCCTTGAAGATAGATCTAATACCACCAGTTCTGTACATTTCAGCAATGACGGATCCCATGGTGGCCTTTTTCGAACTATCAGCAACCTGCATCATGACCTTGACTCTTTCGAATGGAGCAGCCACTAATGTGGTTGGAATAGCAGAAATGAACCCGGCAGTGGAAGTTTCACCGATCGTGAATGCCTTTTCGTCATGGCCAGTATATTGTGCAACTAACTTCTTACCCATGTCGTAACCCCAGAAGGAAACTGCAAACATGGGGGTGACACCTATAAGTGGTGGTAAGACACCTCTGTAGAATCCGGTTGGACCATCTTTGACTAAAGTCTGCTTTATACATTCGACGGAGGATTGGTACAAGCCTGTCTGTAAACGGACCTTGACTAAATCAAAAGGGTGACCTGTTAAGACAGCGCTGTTGCATGTCTCTGTTAGTATACTGAAAAATGATCGAAAAATGGAAAAGAAAAAAAAAAGAAGAAAAAAACCGATAAGATCATCAGGGGTATCATCTACCTTACCAGCTACAGGGTCCATCTCAAACCAGTTTCAACCATTATCCATCGAGGATGGCATCACGAAACTGTGCTTTGATCCGAGAAGGTACTTCCATGCATAGAATCGGCACGAGACCCTTGTTTTCGTCTTCTTCCCATACTCGCTTCATATTCGTTTGATACGTACCAAATACCACCGAAACCACCGGAAGCAAACGATTTAACGTTGTCGACTAAAACACTATCAACTTCTTCCATATTAACTAATTAATGTGTATGCAATTATTAATCCTTTGGATAAAAGAAAAATGTTTGTATTTTATTTTGTTGGATTATTCGTGTCCGCTTGAAAATCTGGGGTTATTGCTTTTCTTTATACAGCACATTAATTTGGTGGGGGTGGACCTCGGAAAAAAAAAATCAAGCAAGAATTTTAAGCATTCACGCTTTTTCGGTCCATGCCTTGCAATATTTTTTATTGTCTCGGTCTAAAACAAGCTATAGACATCAAAAAAATATTCTGGATAGACCAATCGTGATGAGCTTTGCTAATTAACCTTTCTTGAAAAGGTATCCAGGATGCACTCTGAGTGATGATCTCTCTCTGTATAATAGCAGTTGAATCTCTGGCCTGTTACTTTTTTAAGCTTTCTGATAAAAAATTTCTCGCGTGCAAATTAGTGTCTTTGATTTGGAGCTCGCTATAAATTTTAGTGTGGGGCTGACTTTCCTCGGCAATTCTCACTCTCCAGCTGCAGTGAAAGGACTAAAATAATAGTGGTTTTATTATATAGGAGTTAGCAGGTACAGAAGAACAATAGGAGTCGTTAGGCGAATTTTTTGAAGTGGACAAGGGTTAGATCGACATGTTGTCCTACCACGGTAGTCCACGGTAGTCCACGGTAAATCACGGGGGTATAAGTGATGCTTGGAGATGTGAATGATTGCATTTTACATCTACTTTGCGACCAACCTTGCGAGGGGTGGATTGCAGATATATCGATTGCAGGCAAAGTTTTTGCAGGCAAAGTTTTTGCAGGCAAAGTTTGTTGCAAATCGGCGTGATTTCACAGTTGACGTAAGTTACTGTCAAAATTATTAGTGCATGCGTTTCGACTTTTCACCGCCACATTCCAGCCTCTTGCCAACGGTTTCCATGTAGTAACAACTTTTTAAACTCTGAACTTCCATGTCCAAAATAGATCAGGTCCCGGATATAATCAGTTAATTCTTTCACTTACTCGCATACTACATTCCTAACTTACTAATTGGATGCTACGCAATAGTTACAATAAAAAAGTTTATTGGTCTTGGCTAATATACAATGCTCAGCGTAAGGATGCCCCTCATAATAACTTACTCAATTCTCTAAGATCTAATGTTCCTCTCAAGTCTCTAGTGAATATGTCCAACTTTGGTTTGAAAGTGCTAAAATAAAGCTGGTGGCGGAGCTTGTCGATTATGTTCTTCAAGTTCTCCTCAATCTCAACTAAATCGTCATCCAAATCATCATCCATTAAATCACCAGATCTCTGTTCGTCTATATTAAGGATTGAAATATATTTGACAACTAAACTTTCAAATTCTTCTGACCCCTTGATGAATTGGAATGTGATGTCAAAGAAATCGTAGATCTGTATCACCAACGATTCGCCTGATACAGAACCGATTTCATTCTCATTCAACAATTTGCAGCCAATAATGCTGGTCAAGTATGACGTATGTATGTTGATGAGTTCATCAATTGTAAGGGGTATTGATAAGTCGTCTGACTTGTCTTCCTTTGAAGTCTGAGAGTGTACTTCTTGAGACAACTTTTCCATAAATGCAGAACTGGGCTTTAGGCTGCTTGTCTTTATAGAGTCGTATTCTGCATTCTGTGTACCAGACTTCTTGGTCGCTCTTCTCTTCTCAAATCTTTTCATTTTACCTTTCAACTCTTCAAATGAATTTTCGATGATATCTATGGATAAATAGCGGAGTAAGACTCCGAAAAACTTTATGATTTGGTTCCTAATCAAACAGATCAGTCTAAATGAGTTCATCAACCAGTATATCTTCCTATCCCGTATGCTGACATTTTGGGTAGAGTACTGTCTCTTGATCCTGTTGTACTTAAGGCGTATCTTTTTCAAATCTTCTTTCATTAATCTTGAACTTTCCACATATCCCAAGTTCAACAAATAGTTCAAATTTTTCAATTTCCAGAGAAAGTTAAACATCTTTAGGTAACCTAGAAGACCATTTTTGTAATTCAAGATATGTTCAATTGGCAAATCATTGATTTTATACTCCAAAGTGAAAACTTCCCACCCAATTGCTCCATTACTTCCTTCACTTCCATTATTCAAATTGAGAATACGGGCGTCCAATCTATCCTGGAATTCTATTGGCAAGCTTTTAATAGATGATGAATGAATAGAATCAATCAATATTTTGGACAACTGACTTGTTGTCAAGGAGTTTGCAGGCTCATTGAACAACCTCATACCGTTTTGGATCAATGATTCTATAAAGTCGTTAGACTGCATTAACAAGAATGTCTTAAAGTTACGCAAATGGTCAAAGAGTTTGTATTTTTCTTGAACCAAGTGTGTGAAATAACCAAGTAATTCTTCGTATTGATCGTTTATGAGAGAGGTAAATTCATTTCGGGTAAGCGATTGTATTGCCAACCCTATTCTATTGGAATACTTCCTTCCGAATTCATTCACCCATTTCAATTCTTTGCAGTACTTTTCCAAAAAGATGAGCATTTTTCCAATCTGAAAGATCTTCTCCCCTATGGATTTGTTGAAATAGTTAAGGAACTTCTCATTTGGAATTCTCTCTGGCACATACTGTATGATATCATTCAAATTTGTGCCCTGTAAATCATAGCATACGAAAAATTCTTCGTTTGAATTGTCGATCAATTCTCCCTTCAAGATCCAGTTTTCCAAGATTTCAAAATAAGGTCTGGATACTTCCATCAATATTGATGAGGTAAGCTCCTTGATGGAAGGATCTCCGAACTTACTTAGGGAGTAGATCTCTGATAAAAAGTCGTATGTTTTTAATGGGTAGTATAATGCAAAAATGGTGTAGAGTATCCTTAGCTCTTCAACAGGTAATGAGAGTTGGTTATAGATGGAAATTAATGACGAGGGTTGAGACTGGAAGATTGTATTTATGTGAGTAGTGTATTGATTCAACCTACTCTCAAGAGACCTCAAAAATGCTATTTTGATGGGTGAGGAATGTGTGGAGTCCCCTTGTTGTGATGCAGATGTGTTTGACGTTCCAAGACCCGTTATCAAATTCTTGTATATTAATGCAGGTTCAAGAATGTCGTGGAGCAAGCTTGAATACGAATGGTTTATATCTGGCGGGAGTTCTATAGTGTCGCCCTTGAACGTGAATAGTTTTGAATCTATTCCAAGCAATGAATATGATAAGTAGGTTATTATAGTTGGTTCATCAAGCGAGGTATAGAAAGGTTCTATCGACTGTGAAAGTGTCTTGCTAGCTGGGGATGTAAACTGTGATTGCATGGGATTGTGTATGTTTGCAAGGTTTATGCCTGGTTGGTTTTGCTGTGGATTACCGAATGGCGCCACGGGTGAAGAATGCAACACCTTTTCACCCTCTCCTTCTCCGGAGCCATTGAAAAGTAATAAATAGTTCACGGCCTGGTCAACAGTCTTCAATCTCAAGAGTCTCTCCACGACGCTCTGGAAAGCTCCCCATTCACTGGATAACCCCTGCCTTATAAAATACTGCTTAAATCGCGTTATTATCGTTTCCACGTCTCTGCCACTCCATGTTTCTGGTGACAAGGAGGTTATATGTATGAATATTTCATTCGATATTGACGTTTTGTATTCTTCCCCAAACTCTCTGGGGACCAACGCTTCGACTAATCTGGAACTATTGGTCCTAATTAGTTGGTTTCTGTCCAATGCCATGTCCTTTGTTTCAACTAAAAGGAAAAGAAAGTCGGCTAGACAATTGGAAGACTGGTTTACTTTTATGCTTACACTCTGAATCTTTTTTAAGGTATTTATTTGGTTGTTTGTTTGATTGTTTTGATTTCGCGGATGTGTCGTGAAGATCACAAAAGCCAGATAATTCAATGTGAAACATTTGTTCATAGAAACTGGCTGCTGCTGCTGCTGCGAAAAAATGGCTGCGAAAAAAATATAAAACCAACCACTGGGGAATAAGGTGGATAAGTTACAGTTATGTTTAAGTTTGAAAACCATTTATAAGCCAAAAAAAGGAAACCTTACGGTTTTTTTAAAAAAAAAGACCTAAATAGTTACAATATAAAAAAAATTCATTTGGACCATAGTGCGTTCTGATTTCCTGCTCTTGTTTCTCATATGCTCAAGTTCTCTAATTTGTAGATTGATCTTTAAGCAGAGACACCAGAGCTGACACCGACGAATGGAATGGTTGGGTTGAAAACATTTGGATTCAAATCCTTTTCGGTCAATTTCAATTGCTCGTCGGTCCAAATGTGTTCAATGGCACTGGCACCTTCTTCACCAACACCACATAAACCACCGGCCAGTTCCCAGTCAGAAATCTTCTTCAAGTTCATTTCGTTGAAAACATCGTCAACAGCGTCTAATAATTCGTTAGCAAGTTCTGGACCGTGGCCTGGGGTTGGAGTGATTCTTAATCTTTCTTGTCCGATTGGAACAGTTGGGAAGTTAATGGCTTGCACGTAGATTTTGTGCTTGTTCAACAACAAGTCGGATGCGGCCTTGGCGTCAGCAGCATTTCCAACTAAGATTGGAACAATGTGGGATGGGTTTGGAATGACTGGAATTCCCATATCGTTCAAGTTGTTCTTAACGTAACGAGTGTTCTTTTGTTGGGCGATTCTGTCCTTCAAAGTTCTTCTTTGGTAGCTAATGGACAGAGCAGCACCTGCCATGATACTTGGAGGCAAAGTGGTGGTGAAAATGAAGCCTGGAGCGTAAGATCTAATCCAATCAATCAACTTGGCCTTACCAGTGACGTAACCACCAACGGCTCCGTAAGCCTTACCTAAAGTACCGGTGATCATATCGACTCTGTTCATGACAGTTTCGGTGTTTGGAGAGGCAATACCGCTCTTCAAGTGAGCTTCAAAGTTCAAGTGTTCGGCGACACCAGCACCGTGTGGACCGTACATACCAACAGCATGGACTTCATCCAAGAATGTCATAGCCCCGTACTTTTCGGCAAGGTCACAGATCTTTTCAATAGGGGCAATAGAGCCACACATGGAGTAGACACTTTCAAAGGCGATCAACTTTGGCTGGGACTTTGGGTACTGTTGCAAGTAGGACTCTAAGCTAGCCAAATCATTGTGCTTGAACACGTGCTTTTTGGCTCTCGAGTTCTTGATACCAAGAATCATGGAGGCATGGTTCAATTCGTCTGAGAAAATAACCAAATCCTTGATTTTCTGTCCGAACATGGACAAGACGGCATCGTTGGCAACGAAACACGAGGAGAAAACCAAGGCTGCCTCGTGTTTGTGCAAAGCTGCAACTACTGATTCTAATCTAAGGGCATGGATGTTGTGTCCAGCAATGTTTCTGGTACCACCAGCACCAGTTCCGTACTTGTCTAAGACCCTTTTCATTTCCTGAATGGACTCTTGGTTCTTACCCATTCCGAGATAATCGTTGGAACACCAGACGGCCACCTTGTCTTGCTCTTTGGAACGGTGAGCCAATGGGAACTCTTCGGCCAAACGGTTGATGTTGTTGAAGAATCTGTAAGACTTGTCAGATCTCTTCTTGTTCAATTCGCTGTCGATGAACCCGTTGTAGTCAAAAGAAGCTTCGTTGGATTCCTTGTTGATACTGACTGAGTTGTCCTTCAAGTCGGCTGAGTTGAAAGAGTAAGGGGTCGAGTTTGATTTTGGGGAGGAAACCGAAGGAGCAGCGGTAGCACTGACTGGCTTGGAAGCGGAAGAGTAACTTCTAACGGATCTTTCCTTGGCGATCAAGGCAGCACCCATGAATGGACATTGACGAGCTTGGTTTGCTAAGCCGGAGCTTTGGCTAATTTGGCGGAGTGCAGAAGCAGAGGAGGACTTGATGAACGGACAAACGCTCATGGAAGCTCTGGTGATAGATTCCATGGTGGCGGTAGTATTTGTCTTTATGGAATAAGTAAAGGTGGAGGATCAAGAAAGAGTCCGGTAGGTTGAAGATACAAATGTTGGAAAGAAAAAAAAAAAGAGAACCAGCGGAAAAGTTTAAATTTTTTCGTTTACAATTTTCGGTACTTTTTCTGCGGTATGAGTAAGTAAGTCAGTTCATCTGGAACGGGAAGTGCGAAAAAAAAAAAATTCAAAAAAATACCGGAGTAAAAAGAAAACAAGGCGCTAACTTGGTGGGAAAATCCACATGTAACAGGAGAGAATACGGTAAATTTATCCCGAGAGGAAAAGTGCAAGAGGATGGAGGGGGACAGATAGCAATGGGTCAGCAGAGCAGTTTTCTCCTCACAAATTCGAAAGGGTTACAAAAGACAATACTAAGGCTTGCGTCACAGGTATTATGAAAGGTAGTTATACAGGGGCCAGGGCTTTTCGATGTGAATCACAGACTTACAGGATATAAGCTCATCTCCATAACAGCCCGTTTTTTGTAATTATTATTATGCACCAAATTTTTCACCGGCACTCAATCGCTCAGTCGCTTTTGCATCCACCGAATTTTTTATGACAATGCCTCTAGACCCTTGAGCGCGGCGTTAAGTGGCAGCGTAGTTTATCTTCAATTAACTTTCCCGTCGTCTACAATTCGTCTGTTGTAGCTCCCTTGTAGCCTGGGGTTGGTGGGTTCGGCTTTCTTTTTTTAGTAGCATTTTCAATATCGTCCCCCGTTTGCGGGGTGAATCACGCATTCACTCCCCTGTCTCAATTTAGCTTAGTTCTTTAGATTTCTTTTTTTCGCTTCACTTGTTTGTCAAAATCAGCCACTCAACTTTTGGGGTGTGGTTATGAGAAATGGCACCGGTCGCAGCACCTCGACCTGTAACGGGAACAATGTGGGAACCAATGGTATCTTTCGAGATAGTCATGGACTAGCGGAGTACAGTTTGCATGAGTGGACCTTGCTAGCGGCAGATGTACAATGTTATAATTGGCCAGCGTAGACTCGCATTCACTTGCACATAGCCGCAGATTGTTACAGGGGAGTCTTACTAGAGACTTTTGTCGGCGTTTACCTTCCTTCTCTTTACCTCAAGTTACAGGTGAGTGGGATGAAGGATTGTTGTATGCAGGAATATGTTGCATACGCAAAATATCCGAATCTAAGTATCACTTAGTGGTTACATCAACTTCCAACCTACAATGTATATGGTTTTACTATTCCTATTTTACATTAAAATCCCAAAAGATAAACTATATATATTCAAAACTTAAATAATCTATTCGTCATCTTCTTCTTCTTCGTCAGCGACGGAGTAGAATTGTAATTGGTATTGGTTTTGCTTGACAGAGACGAATCTGATCCAGTCTCTGATTTGGTTCTTCTTTAAGTATCTCTTGGATAAGTACTTTAAGTACTTACCGGAGAACTTAGTGTTAGAAACAATGACAACCTTGGAACCTTCTTCGGTAACAGTGATGTCATCACCTAAGTTACCAGCGATGTTGTCAACCTTGATGTTTTCAATCAAGAACTTGACGTATGAAGATGGGTCAAAGACACCGTTTTCAGTTGGGGCGGAAGTGTCAACGACGAACTTCTTAGCAGCCTTAGATTTCTTAGTGGTCTATAATGTTCCTGTTAGCCTACCGCACAATAAATCAAGAGAGCGAACGAAACTTCAAGAAGTCCATCCGCTTTCGATCAAAGACAGCATAGCCCAGGGACGGGTTTGTGTGTGTTTTGAATATAGAGAGTCTTCTTTGGAATAGTAATACCAAAAAAAAATCAAAAAAAAAAGAAAAAAATCATAAAAAAAGAAAATGTCAAAATAAAAAAAAACTATCATTCTAATCAAGAGGTTCAAGAGCTCAACCTATGCTCATTAAACCTCCATTGATTAATAACACGATTCACGAACCCGTACAAAGGGTAATGCCACCTAGTATAATGTTAGTATACATACGATTGGAGCCATTTTGTATTGTTTTCTGGTTGGAGTGAAAGAAGAAGTATGTGATGAACCGTGTATAATTTTTTTTATAATTTCAGATGCTCACTATTTGAAAAATTTTGGAGATTTTCACAATTCGAACACAAAATTGAAATGGAGTATATGCACTCCATACTATATCTGGACCTTGGGGAAGAGGAGTGCGACTAGGGCACTAGCCCTAATGTACAAACTGTAAATGACTCTGAATCACGTCTGCAACCTTATATGCTGATAGGGGTGATTCAATAGTCATTGCTGCATTGGGTTTCCCCCACTTAGTACCCAACCAACCACAAATCCCAATTTCTTATTACTAATTCGTTCATGATATTTATGCTTTGTAGAAATCAGTAGTAGTATCGTACTGTAACTTTAGTATTACCTGTATGTATATTAATTAATCTATAACTCCAGAAGTGTAAAACATTATTAACTCTATAAAAATACAAGGTGGCATTTCACTTTATCCTAAATGCTCCCTATTGAAGTTAGATCGGTAAGAATCGTCCCAGAGTTGCTTAGATGTTGCGTGAGACGACTTTCTCACAATGCTAATCCTCAAACGATCGATCCTATTCCGAAGGCGATTCAATTGGCGCTCTTGACACCACCAACAACCAGTTGGACTAAAGATCAGATAAGAGAAATCTACAATACTCCTCTTATGGAATTGGTATTCCAAGCTCAGATCCAACATCGTAAGTATCATGATCCGCTGGAAGTTCAATTGTGCACCTTGTTATCTATCAAAACTGGTGGGTGTCTGGAAGATTGTAAGTATTGTGCTCAGTCTTCGAGGTACGATACTGGCACTAAAGCAGAGAAGTTGATATCCATTGATGAAGTCATGAAAGCCGCTACAACTGCCAAGGCCAATGGATCAACTAGGTTCTGCATGGGTGCCGCTTGGAGGGATATGAATGGTCGTAAGTCTGGATTAAGAAAAATCTCCGAGATGGTTTCGCGAATCAACAATGAATTAGGATTGGAAACCTGCGTCACGTTGGGCATGGTTGATCAAAAGCAGGCAAACGAATTGGCGGATGCCGGCTTGACTGCTTACAACCATAACATTGACACGTCCAGGGAACATTACCCTAGTGTTATCTCTACTCGGAGCTTCGATGATAGATTGGAAACCATCAAAAATGTTCAGAACGCAGGAATCAAGGCATGCACTGGTGGTATATTAGGATTAGGTGAAACTCCAGAAGATCACATTGGCTTTTTACATACCTTGGCAACTTTGGAAGGAGGGCACCCTGAATCGTTACCTATCAATCGGTTAGTACCCATCAAGGGAACACCCATGGAAAAGGAAATGTCTGAGCTACCCCTAAATTCCGAAAAGAAGTTGAAATATGAAAACATCTTAAAGACAATTGCAACGGCAAGATTAATTATGCCAGAGTCAATCATCAGGTTGGCTGCTGGTAGATATACCATGAAAGAACATGAGCAGTTTTTGTGTTTCCTTGCAGGATGCAATGCAATCTTCACCGGCGAGAAAATGCTCACCACAATGTGTAACGGGTGGGATGAAGATATTGAAATGCTCAAAAAGTGGGGCTTGAAGCCCATGAAGAGTGCACCAAAGATCACTTCATCAACTAGATTGTCCAAGAACGAAACTCTGGGATCGAGTATCTCCGTATAGTCCTTTATAGTTTTATTAATTCTTAGCCATTTACCTAATACAAAAAAAAAAAAAAAAAGAAAAAAGCAAAACCTAGTTTGAGCAGTAAGTACAAAATCTCATTTTCCAATATCGCTAAGAATGTCCTCATTGCTCATGAATGCATTCTCATTCTCCTCATGGCCGTCATGCTCACCATCTTCAGCGTTACTTGCCTTCCGATCACTATCGGATTCATTACTTCGGGATCCGAGTAGAGAATTCGAATGACTTACTATTGGAAGTGAAAAAGATTCGTCAACGGAAATATCATGCACTGGCGTAGACGATCTATTGTCTTGTATTGGAGTAGAGCTATTCGCATCGCTCCCGTTGACTGGGGTATTATTGTCTTTGATTCTTATAGTCTCTATTGTATCGTTTCCGGCGTCGTGTCGGCTGCTGCCTTGTGGTGACAACTGATTTATCTTATTAACAAATTCGCTGCTGCGCACCACACTTGTATCATCCTCGTCATCTGCTGCGTCGTCAGCATAGTCGTTTCTGCAGTTATCTCCGTCCCTATGTTGGGTTTCTTCCTCCGTATCTTCATCTTCCTCCTGATGTGCAAACAAATCAGGAGATACCGATAGCAATTCGTCCAATCCTCCTCCAGACCAACCCTTTTTGGCAATTCCCTCGTAAATTTCTAATTGTGCCCGCACTAAGGATCCAGTCCTTTTCAATAATTGCTCTTGGTTGAATTTTTCTAGCATCAAGTTGATCTCGTGGTAGTAGCCATACTTTAGCCTATCGATTTCCTCTACTTGTCTCGTCAAGTCAACTAAATTGTTCTTATAGTGAGAGAGATTCCTCGTCTTCAGTTTTGAGAGCTTGATGTTTGTAAGTTCCTTCTCCCTCAATTCTTTGGATCGGGCTCTGATCTCTTGCTGGAAAAATGTATGATTAGTTTGATAGTCCTGCTTTAGTTGCTCTAACTCTTTCGTTAGAGGTACTTCGAAATTCTGTTTGAGAAGTCTGCCTAATATTTGCTGATTGCTGCTTATCATATACTGAAGTCCTCCTGCATTGTTTATTCCATCACAAACTGTTTTAGAGTTGTGGACTTTAGGATTCTCGTTTATAGATTCTTCCAAGGCTAGCCCAAATTCGCTTGTAGCTCGCGAAACCTCATCCAATGCCCTCTGCAAGGCATCAGCTTTATTCAAAACATTGCTATAGGTTTGTATAGCTGACTCATAGTCCTTGGAGGTTAGTATATTCGGCAAGTCAAGCACTGAAGGTGAGAATGATGTGAATGTGTCAATGGTATTGAGAGAGGGGCGTCTCACTATACCTCCTTTACCGGCACCAATAACACTGCTATTACTGCTGCTGCCGAAACCTAAGCTCCTCTCCCCTGATATAAATTGGCCTTTATCCTTGTTAGCTCTTCTTATGGGCGATAAGGATCCGTTCACGCTCGTTCCGCCCCCATTGTTACTCATAAATGAGAAGAACTCAGAGAGATGTTCGGGAGGTGGGTTACTACCTGACGTCCTCGTGTTACTACTTGAAGAGCTTGCCACAGAATTTTCAGCGTTATTCATTTTGACGAGAAATCGAACCTCAAAGTGACAAAGTTGTATGCAATCATGGACACACAAGCTGGTATCGACCTATCTCCATGTTTTGCTTTTATTTACATATTTGTGTGATGTGCCAATCCTGTAAGTATGCAGGAGGGAAATACAATCTATACTTGTACTGCATACATGTAGTTGCAACCTTAGCGATTTAGGTCGGAAGTCCTTAAATGAGCTGCAAACCGGAAGTGGTACTTTGTAAGGAATCTATACACTTTTGGTCGGATTGAAAGACACCCATTACCGCGTTACCACATTGGTAAACGTAACACATTTCAAGGATATATAAAGGGTGGCAAAGTACCGCCCAAAATTCAGATATAATTATAAGGAAATCATTCTTTCTACAAAGATCGAACAACTCTGGAAGGTTATCGACTAGGTTGAAAGTAGCAAAAGGAAAAAGTGTTATTTATTTATAGGAGTATGAGTAAGTATTTTGGAGCACACACAAAGATCCAATAGATGGTAATTTAGTCCATTTTAGATCAGAAATACACGTCCAACCAGCCACATTACGTCTGCAAATACAACTGGAGTCAACTACGCAGTAACTCATGTACTTGAGAAATAAAGGTACTTGAGAAGATTCATCTTTAGACAAGATTACCTCACAAACGGCGTCCAAAATGATTCAATAATAACTAATTATTTATTCACCAGATCCTGAACACGACTGCCACTAGGAGTATTCTGTTCCCCTGCGGGTTTTGATTTAAAGCCCAACGTAATCAACCCACCGCAAGCTGTGCAGATGCAATATCAGCAGGTGATTACAGGATTACCAACCAATACCCCGATCAAACCTCAACACCCAGAAAATATGGAAACAAAAGTCACACAAGCACTCCAAAGCATTCCCATCAGGACGTTTAGATAGCCAAAAAAAGAATGGACGAGTCCGGAGTCGAACCGGAGACCTTTCGCATGCTAAGCGAACGCGCTACCAACTACGCCACACGCCCTGTGAAATTATAGAAGTAATGGTCCCTAGCGGGATCGAACCGCTGATCTTGGCGTTACCTATTCTATTAGCACCACGCCATAACCAACTAGGCCAAGGGACCATTGCTGATGAGGAATGATTCACGAGTTGATACACCGAGCCGGTGTGGTGATCAGGTAATGTTGTTTAGCTGTGATGTGAGCTTGCAGGGCAAATGGCTCTACTACCCAGCCGTCCATGATCGTCTGGTCTATTCGTGGCGTTTAAAGTTCGGATCTCTAAGATGTACTCCTTGAGAACTTGGTAGGTACTGTTGGGTATTGTGAGTCTACAGTAATGGACAATTTCTACTCTATATTATCGTTATATGGTCGTTTCTGGGCTTAAAGTTTACTTTTTGGGTGTTGTGCCTTCAACAACTGGTGAACTGAATCCACGACTGAATCCTTCAAGGAGATGAAATCAAAACCCAACAATTCTCTTGTTCTGGAGTTGTCAATCTTGCAGTATTTGGAGGTTTCTTCACCACCGGTGCCTGGAGTTCCAACTGGAAGTTTCCCCTTCAAGTCTTTTGGGAAGTTCTCGTTAACAATATCGAGAATATCCTGAGTGGCATACCTTGTGCTTGCTAACAAGAGTCTTTCGCTGCGGATCTTTTCGTTTTCAAAGGCCAAAATGTGAGCCCTTGCAACATCTCTGACATCGATGAAGCTTCCCACGTAGTAAGGAAGATTTTCATTGGGGCCCAACTTGATAATGGCATTGATAATCTCGGACGATGTATTCAATGAGTCCTTGCCCACAACCTCGGAATCAAACGCTTGGGGACCAAATACGTATGAGGGGTTTACAACATTGAGATTGAACTTAATTGTATCTCCATTTTCCTTTTGGAATTGCCATGCAACTTCTTCGGCAAACTTTTTCGATCCAAAATAACCGAATACAGGGTTCCTCTTTGCTTGGTACCATTGAACGTTGTTCCACGACTTTTCAGTGAGTGTATAATTTGGATCCATTTCCTTCTTCCCTGGAGCCATAGCAGCATAAGACGATGTGATCACGACTTGTTTGATTTGGGGAGCAAACCTGTGGATTGCATCTAGGGTATATAAGGTACCATTCTTGGCTGGAATCAAAAGGTCCTTTTCGGGATCGTTTGTATCGAAGTGGAAAGGTGAGGCAGTGTGAAGGAAAACTTCAACATCGGGGTGCTTCTGTAAGGCATCCTTCAACCCGTCTTTGGCAGCGATATCTTTGACAATTTCGTACGTGAAGCCGGGCGAGATTGAATCGAAGCTCTTTTTTAATCTTTCTCCCTTTTCGACTGATCTAACTGTGCCGACAACTTTGTAATTTTTTTCAAGAAGTTGCTTGATAATGTGCTGTGCGATGAAACCTGAGGCCCCTGTGATGAATACAGCGGTCATTGGGGAGGGTTTTAGTCTTAAATGTGATGGTAGGAATACGTGAAGAACGATGATAGGGTTTTTTTCTGTCTTTTTTTCTCGTTGAATCCCTCACAGTCTTCCGCTATCGCTCGGCTCTTTTTCGGAAGCATGTACATGTGAAAGCACTCTTCGCTTGCAATTGTGGAGTAAAAAATAAAGACAATAAAAAATATTACCGTATCACATATCAAGGGCTCGTAATTCTAGAATCTGCAGCACAGGATGCAAAAAGGAAGTGAGCGTAAAAAAGGTAATTCCTTACATATCTAATTAGTCTAAATGCCTACTTTTTAAGCTGATGTTACTTAGAGTCACTGAAATCTCTGTATCCTCTCAGATTTTGAAGAGAAACATATTCGCTCCTTTTCTTAGCCCATCAAGAATATGTCTTGAGTTTAGTTATCGTTTCGTTATCGTTTCCTTGAAAATAAAGGGAACCCTTACACATGGCTACAAAGACAAAATTTTACTATCATAATGTTCATTAAAAACGAAACCAAATTAAAAGCAAGCGATCTTTAAACATCTATATTTCCTGGTTTTGTTATTTGGAAAGTTTAGATGATAGAAGTTTGATAAACCTCAATTCTATGATGGAATTAGGTTCTCAACTTGAAGTAAGGCATCTTTATTTTTCAATAATGCCATGGCTGCTCTTGTAGCAGCCTTCTTTTTCGTGGAGTCAACTCCGATAGCAACCAAAACGTTGTACAAGTGTAGCTCCACCTTGAATTTATCCTCTGTAACGCTTGTTCTATATTCAGGTACTATGCCCTTCTTGTTAAGTATTGCGTACAAATCATTCTTAGCTTCGGGCAAAAAGTTTGAAGCCTCGCTGCCAATGACTGGAAATACTTTACTTTGATATTCAATTGCGTTACCAGATTGGTTGTGGAATTGTGCAGCTGCATTGACATAGTCAGAGCTTGGACTATAAGTATTAGGAAAATTGTAATTAGGAACGGCATTAGTAGTACTACTTGCGGGAGGGTTGAAATTGTTAATTCCGTTCTGTACAGCCGCTCCAGGGGGAGTGTTTGCATACGGGTTGGGCCCGAAGTTGAACCCAGTAGGTGTCACACTTCTGTGGCCAGTATAATCCACAGTTGGTTCATCAGACAGGTATTGCTGGTACTTGTTGAGTAACAACTTTGGGTTGATCTTACTCTCACTTCTGTCAGTACTCAATCTAATTTGACCATACTTTTCCAATAACGTTCTGTTCTTCAAGGCTTGCATTGCGGCTCGTAAACCTGCTTCTTTTGAAGATGGAGCCACGCCTTCCCCTAATACGTCCGAACCCATCTCGCATCTGATGATAAAAGGCTTTGTAGCGCCATCCCCAGTTTCAACAACTTTATATTGAGGGTGGAAGGCAGCGGTGCCAATCAACAGGTACAAGTCAGTTTTAGCATTCTTGTTGACAGGTTCCAAACCATTGATTTCCTGGTCAAACTCTTTGAGCTTCCAAGATAAAATTTTGTTTAGCCAAATCTTGATGGATGTCAACTCCATGTTATTTTCAATTGCAAGTGCGCCAATGTAAGCTTCAAAGACATCCGCAAAAATCTTTTGGTTGCCCTGCTTCAAAACCACGTCGCTGATGTTACTACGCAATCTCTTATTCAAGCCGTACGCCATCGCAAATTCTGCCAAGGTCTTATTGTTGACTAGCTGAGATCTGATCTTGGAAAGATCACCTTCTGGTGAATGTTCAAATCTTTCATAAATAATCATCGTAACAACATTGTTTAAAATTGAGTCGCCCAAAAATTCAAGTCTTTCGTTATGGGAAGCGATCAACTCCTTCTCAGAGAGATAAGTTCTGTCGTTGAGGGTGGACTTGTGGATGAAAACCCTGTCCAAAAGATGTAAGTTTGAAATCGAAGGAAGTGGAGGCAAGGCGTCTTCATCTTCGTCGTCGTCGTCTCGCGATACAACTTCGTTCTCCGCATTTTCACTGTGAGCAGGATCCAGATCGCCGTCACTAATGCTCTTTTCGCTAGCGTTTGATTGTTCTTCCATTTCCTTACTTTGTCGGTCGCTTGTTACGCTGACAGTTAGAATATCATCAAAAATTTCCAAATCTTTTGCCAAGTACTTAGACTTGATAGCAGCTGCCATTTGAACCAAGGGGTTCCGTTGGATTTCGTGCTTGACATCTTCATCAACAATAGGCGACTCCAACAAAGAGCTCAATTTATTCAAGTCTGGAGCTTCGTTTATGATGATTCTAATTTGCTTTTGGAGAGTCCTCGCACAGTGTTCTAACTTCTTCATGTCTACGTGACCAAACAGAACTGAGGACGTGGGGGTAGGTGAGCTTTCAGCGGATACATTATTCGACAACCTGGTACGTTTGATGCCCGATGTGGAAGCTGGAGACCTCGGAGTGTTATTGTTGTTGGTGTTGTTGTTCTTATCATCATCATCATCATCATTTTGATGGGTTTTGCTAAGGGGATTAACCGATGTCATATCGCTAAAATTATTTGCTGTGGCATTATGACTAAGATGCCGCACAAATTCGTTCAAAGAAAAGGAATCTGCCATCAAGTATTTTAAACAAAATACCCAATTAAAGTCAATAATTGTTAGTTTCTTAAGGAGTCTTTCACAAAAAAAAAAGAGCAAAAAAAAAATGTTTTGGAGTCTAGAAATTTACGGGACGCAAATGAGGTGAGATGGTGTAGTTAGAAAGGCACCTGAGAAAAAAAAAAATGTGAGAAAATTAGTGCGAAAGTTGCTTGGAGTGGGAGGGGGGAGCCACTCCTAAAATCTTTTTTGGGCTACTCACTTTGATAATATCTTGGAGACACGCGGTAAGACTCAGTAATACGCAATTTTTCTTGAGATAAATAGAATTTAACAGCCACTAATTTACTGTGCGAAGGCAAGGCATTATTTATACGTAGGTGGAATAGTGAGCGATTTTGTCTGCGTGATTTAGCAAACCCGAGTTGGAAAATCATAGGATGCTATTTCATAACGGCATTCTAACAAAGAGAGCTGAACCCCACGAATAGAATCGGACCCTTTGAGGTATTTAAATAGTGTTAGTAGAGCTCATCCTAAAGGTGGAGACTGCTTCTTGGGTGGATAGGCATACTCTGAGCCATTTAATGTATGTAGGCGCAAAAGTTGCAACACCTGATTTACCTACCCTCTTTGCAACCGGCAGAAAGTGGAGGGGAGGAGCAGCAAATTAATGTAAGAGGATGTAAAAGCGCTCTGGTAGTAGTATGTTTCAAAGCAACCAATCTGTGCTCCTTCCACTCCTCCTCTACAGGAAATGTCTCCTGTTGTGTCAGACTAAGCAGCTGCCATTTTCCTCTGATTTTCTGTGTGGCTCGCACATGGTTGCATTGTCAATGTTTTCATTTTTCGTGCAGATTTTCTCCAGCTTCTAAAATCTCATACAAACTCATACAACCATACAAAAAAAAAAAAGTAAACTCTCTCACTAACGATCGTGCGCCTATCGTTTTTTGATTCTTGAATTTTCAACCAATTTTTTTTCACTAGTGCGTCTCTAAAAAGCTAAGTTGAAGAGCTTGAGAACATACATTCAAGTCTGCAGAAACAGCACCTTCAAACCATGAGTCTTGTTGCATCCCTTCTTGGTAGATTAAGTATAAAACAAAGTGGCTCTAGGCTTCTTCAACCATTTGTCAGAGCCACCTTAGTGGCTGGTGGGCTCAACCACACCACTGCATACTCCACCGCATCCACACAAACCACCAAACCTGCCAACCCAGTATCACCATCCATCACCTCAGCCACCCGTAAGACAACAAAGCACATATTCGCAAGAAAGACATTCTTAGTGGACTACTACACTCACCTTAATAGAACTAACGAAATCGTCTTGTATGTGCACCACAATAACCTTGTCAAGACCGAAAATAAAAAGTTCAGAGCCGACTTGGCAAAGCATGACGCAAAGTTGACATTGATCAGAAACAGTATTTATAATGTCTTTTTGAAGTCCGAAAACGAAGAAGATCCAGCTGATGACAAGACCAGTAAGAAGAACAAGAATGTAGTTCACCCAATATCTCCATTATTGAACGGTCCTACTGCCATTATCACTATTCCAAAGTGTGACCCAAAGTCTGTTGAAAGCATTTTGAAGATCTTGAAGGCTGCAAACGAAAAGTTGATATTGATCGGTGCCAAAGTTGAACAGCAGGTGTTCAATGTCGATGACATCAACAAGTTCAAGGACTTGCCAACAAAGGAACAATTGCACTCACAATTATTGGGTACTTTGACATTGTTGAGTGGTAGCGGATTAGTTCAAACTTTAGAAGCTCCATCAAAATTATTATATTTGACTGGTAAGGAGTTGGTTAAAATGAACGAGCCTAAGGACGAGTAATCTTAGAGCTGCCATGAAGAATTCTTGAAAAAACTATAATAATACTTGTAAATAATACATAGTGTACATAGGTGCAACTATAAACATACCACATAGACAGAACCTTTGAAGGTGCGCTCCTAGTTCGCGACTTTACAGTTTTGAGCTTGCCTTCACATTGCTTTTTTGTAGGTGATCTCAACTACATCGTTGTAGAGTCTTTTCTTCTTATTTGTAGTTGAGCCTTGAAGGGTTGGAAAGTACCCGCTCGTGCCATTGGGTGGGGCAAGTATGCTTCTCTCTGTCTCAGTTTTGCGGTTTCCGTGTCTTATCTTTTTTTTGCATACTCCGGCTGCGTATAGGATTTTTTTTTCAGCCTAAAGATTCTCACGACCAAACATCTCATCTCAAATTTTTCAGTCCATCCATGAACCCACGCCAGAGGACAGAACGCTACACCACTTAACAAATCCTTCATTGCAACCCCCTTAAAAAATGGCTGAGGTTAGAGATAACAAAAGAAAGATATATAGAAAGGAAAAAGAGGAAACCAGAAAGGCATTGAAACATGCCCGTTTTGAAGAAGATCAGGTATCTGCCACTCCCTCTGGTGATGATGAGGACTCAGGTAAGGACACTTTCAACAAGTCTACTGCGGTTGACTTACCAAGAAAGAGATTCTACAGACAAAGAGCCCATTCCAACCCATTTTCAGATCATAGTTTAGAATACCCAAAGTCACCCGATGCCATGAACTGGAGCAAGTTATATCCAGCATATTACGATGAAGAAAATGATAAGATGCTTTCCAATGTGGAAATTGCAGATATCGGATGCGGTTACGGTGGGTTGCTCATCAACTTGGCTGCCGAATTCCCACAAACATTGTGCCTCGGTATGGAAATTAGAGTACAAGTTACTCAATACGTGGAAGATAGAATCATTGCCTTGAGAAATAAGTACAAGGATGAACTGCCAAAGAACTTTCAAAACATCTCAGTGTTGAGAGGTAACGCCATGAAGTTCCTCCCAAACTTTTTCAAGAAGAGTCAGTTATCCAAGATGTTCTTCTGTTTCCCCGATCCACACTTCAAGCAAAGAAAGCATAAGGCCAGAATCATCACTAATACCTTATTGTCAGAGTATGCATACGTTTTGAAAGAGGGTGGTATTATTTACACCATTACTGATGTGGAAGACTTACACAACTGGATGGTGAAGCACTTGGAAGAGCACCCAATGTTTGAGAGATTGAGCAAGGAATGGGAAAAGCAGGATAAATGTGTTCGACTCATGTGGAACTCCACAGAAGAAGGACAAAAGGTTACTAGAAACAAAGGTAGCAAATGGGTTGCATGTTTCAGAAGACTCCCAACTCCGGAAGATTGTGAATAGAAGATAAAAGATAATGAGGTTGGCCACCCCCAAAGAATTCAGTGGAGGTCGCCTTATTGCAGTATAGTTGTATAATAGAATTTCAAACTCAAGATTAACTTAATTTCATTACATTTCATAGTAGTAACCACATTTCATCTTTTATTTATGGATCTTTTGAATATATATATGTCGATTGACTATATAGAATAACACAATAGATTTGGTAGTACATATATAAAAAAAAAATTAGTGATTAAATAACCAATATAATAAAAAAGGATACTTGAAAAAGAGATGGTTTGTTATGTGTATATCGTTTTACCGAAATAATAAAAAAATAGGAAGTACCAAATAAATAGTTTCATCGTATTCGATGGTTTCTCTTTTCATCCTTCTCTCCGCTCTCCATTGCACTCAGTTCTCTGCAATTCTTCATGGACTTATAAGTTTGGAGCTGGGACTTCACCAGTGACAGAGTTGACGGTGGTCTTAACTTCATCAGCAACGGTTGGGTCGTGCTTTAAAGTAGAAGATGGAACTTCTGGGAATGCAGAAGAACCGGTAGTGGTAGCAGAGGTGGCTTCTGGAACTGGGACAGCAACCTTGGCGGTGGTGGTGGAGTGAGGAGCAGTCTTAGTTTGGTAAGCAGATGGGGAAGCACCAACGGTAGAGCCGGCAGTTCTGGTTGGGATCTTGGAAGAGATGAAAGAGCCAACTGGACCAGTCTTCTTGATGATGGTTTCGATGTGAGGAGCAGCAGACTTGTGGGCTAATTCGGAGTATTCGGTAACCTTTTCCTTGGCAATTTGAGAGTACTTGTGGACTGCAGCATCGATTTGCTTCTTGTTTTGGCTGTAACCAGCTGGAACGGTGAAAGTTAATACAACAGCGGTAACAAGCAAAGTGTACAAGGAGAACCAGGAGGTAAGCTTGAATAAGATGTAAGAGAGACCAGCTGCCTTTAAGGTGGTTTCAATGTCGTGGGCGTAAATAATCTTTTGGACTTCGGCTTCTAACTTGGTGTTGAAGCTAGCAACAGATGGTAAGAATTCATTGTTGAACTTGGTAGCGTAAGACTTGGTAGCTGGCTTGTACTTACTGACAAAACCTTGACCAGTGATGAGCTTACCGGAGTATTCAGCAGCTGCGGCAACTATAATGGGAAAGTGTTAGTATTATTGTTTCGAGTATCATTATTTTTTCAATGGCTATCAGTCCACATGCCAAAATCCCATATATGGAATTAAAAAATAAAAAATGAAAAAAAAAAAAAAAAAAAAAGAAAAATTACGCGGTTCAATAGAAAAATCCACCTTCGACAGCAAAATAAGGTTGGAAGCTGACGGGGAGGGTTTATCAGAGAAAGAGCAAAAGGGAGAAACTCCCTTCATCCCTTCTGTCTAACCCTTGGATACTTTCATATTGTAGTTCAATGCGGACACAATTGCAGAAATCTTTCCCGAGAATTGCCTCAAGCAATCAAAGAACTGTAACAAACCCCAATAATTTTTCATTCTGGATCCGAACTGATAAACTAACGAGTGCAGAGGAAAGGCAAAAGTAGAAACGTCGCCAATTTGAAATTCGATTCAAACGACACCTTCTTCTCTCTTCCTTCGACAGCACGCTTGCTGGAATACATACCAATGAGTCCCAAGTATGATACGTGGAAGAACACGTTTAATAAGTTAACATATTTGAAAATGATTAAAACAGCCACAATACCGCCAAAGACTTTACCGGTTTGAGCTGGATCTCTCCAGGTTAATAAAGAGCAGGCAGCACTTTCAGTGTGTGGTGGAGTAACAACAGGAGTAGACATTGTTTAGTTATATAATATAAATAATTTGATTATTTGGAATAGATAGTCCAAAAAAGAAGAAGGGGATGAAAAGAAGGAAAAGAAAGGGGAAGGAAAAAATTACAATAGAGAGCGCAGGATTAGGGAGTTAGTTAATTTGAGGTGGTTGATGGCAAGATCCTGTAGTGAGGAAAAAAAAAAAAAAAATGTGCATACACAGGAATTCACTAGGGGTTTCCTGCAGGGTGAAGGTCACAAGACCTTAATTAGTAGACGATTGCCAGGTATCAAAAGCAACCATCTAGCTAAAATATGGCGCAAGCGAAAGGTGCAAATATACAGACAATGAGGGGATCTCTGTTAAGTGGTTGTAACACCTGGCGACAAATGGCAAGCAAACGATTGTCTCTCTTGAGCACTGATTCTCTACGGTCATCTTAGCATGTCCTTTCGATCTGTTTCTTACTGAGGAAATTCAAGCTAATGTCTTCATTTGTTGCTGTACGCCCTCTTATTCATGAATAATTTTCCATTTTTGAATACGAACTTGTTGTCTGGTTTTTACTTTATTTTTTTTTTTTTTTTTTTTTTTGCACTTTACTGATTAGAATTATTCACGGGCTTCAATCTGATAGCAAAAATATTTAATTCATTTAGACGTGTTCTATTGCTAAACTAAAAAAACAAAATCTATGGTGTGAGAGAACTTTCTCGCTAAAAATTTGAAACCGAGGCTGATATCTGCATCTAGGTAAAGTAAAATTTCAGCTACGTTTTCGCTACCACTTTTCACATATTTTGCCGTCTAGTTGCTTCACAGCAGCCTCTGGTCGGAATCTGAAAGTATTTGGTAATGCTCGGTGATTTCATCGACTCCGCAAACCGAATGATCTAATTGCCTCGCTTTGTATATCTCCATCCATTTGATGTAGCTACATAAGATTTCTCTGTGAGCAAGTACGCAAAGTCTTTCTAGGAGTTGTGATAAGGTGGGCAACTGCTTTTCCAACTGGATGTAAAGTGTAGAGAAACTTTGAGCTAATGTGCAGCTTTTGTCGCCACTTGACTTCTTTCGTAGATAGCTCGTATATTTGCCTTTTGCTTTTAGATAGTCCTGGATTCTCATCTTCGCCTTTTTGCATATGTCGCAAGCAATTTGCAACCTCTGTACAACTTTTCCATCGAATTCCTCACCTACAAACTTTGTTGTAAGCTGCTTTTGGAAAGCACACTTAGCCACAAAACTTTCGTATGGAGTAACATACAAGCTATTGGAATAGAAGTATGCCCCAAGAACCTCATTCCAAGATTTTGCAAACATGTAAGACTCAGCAGAAAAGTGTAAGATTGAATTTCGAAGTGTACAAACTTTGAGCTCCAAGTCGAATACTACCTGTGATACGATGTTAAAGCGTGAAATAGCGTCACTTATCTCTTCAAGATTTCCGAGTGATAAGAAAGACGATGAAATGACCGATCTACTATTATATTCCTCTCTCGTTCTCCCTTGGGGTATACAATCATCAATCGGTTGGCAATTGAGCAATACGTACAATAGCTGATTCATCCTAATCAAGCATATATTGAGTTCGTGCCTCTGAAGTGGGCTCCAAGGACAATTAGCATCAATTATTGCTTTTAACAATATTGGATACTTGGATATTCTTTGTAATGGTTTCTTCAATAACTCTTCGAGTCCCACCTTACCGTGTCGATGTTGGTTAACCTTGTCTTCGCATAATTTGATTCCTTCTTGCAACCAATTTCTGGCCCGCTTGTCACCGTTGTTTAATTTCCGCTCAATGATTGTGAATCGGAGCAGCTGGGTCGAAACAAATGAGTGCATTAACTCCATGTATCTGGAATTCTCGCATAATTCACTTACCAATATACTTCCCAAATTCAACTTCTCTAAGTTACTTGAGGCGATCAAATCAAAAGGATTTGGCGTTTTATCTACCGCCTTCAAGCGCAAGTGACATTTTATTAATTCGACTAGTTTCTGTGACCTTGCTTGAAGATTGCATATATCTTGAAATAGAACTTTTTTTTCTTCTTCGTTGAACAAGTGTACGTAACTTGTGTTGCTAGACAAAAGATCTTTGTAGACTTCTTGGATCAAAGACAAGTCTTCATTATATGAAATTTCTGATACAACCAAATCCCCAATTGCATTACGGAGTTTCTCATAGTCTATGGCCGATTTGGAAATCATAGTCTCCTGTAAAATGAACTTATTTTTCCTATTCAAGTTTACTGGTACATTCAGTTGTCCTATGTTTCTGTTTGGTGTTCTGAACATTTCAACTTTAGAGCTCATTTATATAATTTGATCTAAATCTTGTAAAAGTGAAAAAAATCAACCTTTTTGAAAAATAGAGCAAGAAAGCTGAAAGAGTGATATCAAGTAGGATTTCCAAACCATGAATAACTTTAT
The DNA here is from genome assembly GCA_029581775.1 of Dujonia boleticola. NCBI lineage: Eukaryota > Fungi > Ascomycota > Pichiomycetes > Serinales > Debaryomycetaceae > Dujonia > Dujonia boleticola. The sequence continues at coordinate 188,429 of JARGRU010000014.1, read as the reverse complement.
ACTAAACTAATATTATACAATTCTTTTCTATTGTTGGTGAAACATGTTACACTCTGCCTTCAACTTGCAACGTTTCAGAGATGTGCCAAGTATGCTCGTAAAAAATGTTTTTTTTTGCAGCCAGTTGCATGCACGTCATGATTGCCTATTCGAGAAAATCTGAGTACACAATTGGATTTGCACCCGATTCTAAAGGGAAGAGAGGATCCTAACAAAGTTACCGGCTCTTCTGCTGTTAGCTAACAAATACAAACTAGTCAGCAAGCTTGCAGCGCTATGGAGTTGCTGAACCCAAATGAGAACCTCAAAATAGTGTACAATACTATTCATGGGAGGGGGGTTTTCACCAACCAGGAACTAACAGTAGGCACCATCATCCATTCTTTCACCCCTAAAATTAGATCTATAAAGGCATCACCCCTGGAAACAGGGAAAGATAGCTGTCTCAATACGTGTCAGTATTGCTTAAAGGCTCACGTAGATGAACTGCCTCCTACAAAGTTTGTGACTCCTTCATCAAATATTTTAGAAATCGATAAGAATGAAAGAATAGGATGTGACTTTTGCAAGATTCATACATACTGTTCGTACTCCTGTTATATCAGAGATTGGCATAAAATCCACAAGCTTGAATGTAGAATATTCAAAAGTCTACTTTCCATTACTTCAGGTAATGAGGTGCTCGCTGATCTTCAAGTCAGGCTCATAGTAAGGATGTATGTATGTTGCCAACTTGAGCAGGCTCTCGAGAAAAAGATGTTGAGCCTCGTATCCCATCTGGATATTTACAACGAGGATAGAGGAGGTAGACAAATGCTAGAGCATTTCTCTCGTGATATTGTAGATGCAATCCAGAATAGTATTAAATACAGTGACGTTGGAACTACAGAAAACAATCATGAGAGTCTTGTGAGTAACGAATGCAGCAAGTCCACCCCAAAATCATTGAAATCATACATTGACAAACTAGTTTGCATTTCACTAATTAATTCAAACATTTTTTTAAATTCATTCTCCGAATACTTCGGGGCGATGATAGATCCCGATTTTTCGCTCATTAATCATTCATGTTTATCAAACACATTCTATTTACAAACGGCAAATGATTCCTTTGTCTTGATATCGAACGGTAACATCAAGAAGAACAGTGAGGTAACTATAACATACACAATTCCAAGCTTACCTAAATTCATCAGAAGACCCTACTTATCGCAGAAGTTTTACTTTGATTGCAATTGCAAACTTTGTTCAAAAGAGTTAGATTTTTACTTCTCGTACAATTGTTATAAATGCAAACTGGCATTGTGCTCTATTGAACTAGGTAAATTCTTCGCCCCTTCAAAGGAAGGGTTCCACTTCAAAAACCCTGAAAAATGCACCTCTTGTTCCCAACCAATCAACTATGAAATCCTAGCGCATGCAAAACAGATTCACCAAAAAATATTTGCTATTGTAATTCAAGAATTTACTAGTTTTACTTGCAGCGATACCCATTGCGATGATGAACAGCTTGAACAAAGTATTGGTGAATTGGCTGAGGAGGAACTAACTGAATTATTGTTGGAACTTTACGGTAAACTGCTACCTTTGAACCATAGAAGTTACACACTTTTGAACAATCTAGTACTAAAGTTGAATAATGTAGAAGTGAAGAACACCATTCCTTTGTTCTGTTTCCCGATAAATTTGGTTGTTCACTCGTTGAGTTACTATCATCTTGAGGAATCACCAAAACTCATGTTAGCAGATTTGATGGAGTGTTTACAATGGAATGTTAAGTTATGCTTTGAAGTTGACATCCCCTCTGTTTTATGCGAGAGTCAGTTACCATTAGTGTCGCTCCTTAATTCTTTAGGAGCCACATTGCTAAAGTTCACGGAAAGAGTATGTTTTCTAAAGAAGTCCACTGGGCAAGATAGCGCTACAACACCTTTAAATATATTCAAAGATACGGTTTGGGGTTCATATGAGGATGGAGAAGTGGTCCTGATTTTGATCAAGTCCAGCTATTGCATTCTTTTGAAAGCATTTGAAATATACGAACCAGTTTCCAGCTTGAACTCCCAATTGCTGGATAAGTTCACGGAATCTCTAAAATCATATCGAGATGTTATCAATTTGTTTAATATCCCAGACTTGAAGAACTGGTTCACTATGAGCGATGCTGGATTGAACCAGTTGCATCGTACTTCAGCCCTACATGACTTGTTTAAACTTGTCGACATGAAGAATTTCCATTCGAAAAAGGGAGGCAAGTTGTACTTGCAACATGCGGATAGGAACTTTTATCTTTTCTAGTTCCTTCATCAGAAACTTGCTTTTCCTACAATGAACTTCATACATGAAATTTTACTATTGAATGCAAAATCTAATGTAGTATTTACCTCTATAAAATTATTTGGTGAGAAAGCTCGAATAGGCTCTAGAAGATTGTATTATTACAGCAGATTCATCTTCCATGACTCCCTTCCCTAAGAAGTCAGTGATGATTTTAAAGCGGTCGTCTTTATCCTTTAATGACAGTTCAAAGAGATTCACATTTTCTTTCACTTTAAATTGCGATTTACGAGTATCTCTTAGCAGTTCTAAATCGTTAATGCATAATGGACAGTCATATAAGGCTTTGCTACCACCCTTGATTTTGTTGTTATTGTCGTTGAGTATTGAAGAGGATGATATAATAGTGTTTTCATCAAGACATCTTTGGTGGTATGAATGATTACATTTGAAGTGTATGGTTGGATAATCAAGCTTCAAGTTGCACAGAGAGCACTTGTTGTTTTGTATGATGAATGGTTTGGTTGTCAACGTTGCCAACTTGTTACCTAAGTTTGTCGATTCATTTTCGTAAGATTTTATGAGCTTTCGATTGTTTGAGATTTCTCTGTTTTGAGTATCAATAAATTCAATTAAATAATCTTTTATCAATCCAACTGTTGCATATTCTGTCGTGCTTAGAATCTGGATTATCTCAAGTGGACTTGCCAACTTCAAAGTCTTGATTTTTTGCAAGACTGACCTAAAGTCAGAATCACTAACCTGTTCAAAGATTTCCCTTTTAGAAACCACAAACTTGAGTAGTAGTTTGTAGAGCTCGGGCTTTGTTTCCCCATACCTTTGTGCGATTGTAAAGCACTTTTCAACGTCACCAGAGAGGGATGCAGATCTGAACAAGCTTTCTTCAAAGCCGCCACCTGATTGCTCTTTAGCAGAAATTTCTCCTTCATCAAAGTTATAAATATGAGACACTAGGAGTAGAGAGGATTTATTCAAAAGTGTCGAATAAGATGATAGTAATTTATTGGCCTTCTCTCTCCAGGAAATTGATTCTTCTTCATTTTCGCTTGCCTGGCTAATGGAAAGGTACATCTCTAAAAGAGTCATCAAAAGTTCCTTCTTATCGTTAATATTGCCTTGATACCTATCAAAAGTATCGAGACAAGCTTCCAAAAAGACGACAAATTCGTTTGGGTTATTGATGAAAGATGGGAATATCAAGCTGGGCCGAGGAGGTAAATATGTTGGGGATGTTTGCTCAGCAGTCCCGTTTGTAGCACTTGTTTCATCTGCATCCTCTTTACCAGAAATATAGGCAAGGAAGTTTGTGTAACTGTTGATAGGTATTGAAGTCAACTTTGAATGCTGATGCTCTTCCTCCACTTGGATACTTTCAGTCACACCACCCTTACCAGACGAAGAATTCACACTCACCTGGGGCTCATTTTCTTCCTCTGGGACATATTTTCCAGTGAAAACATTAATCAATAACTCTGTAGTTTCAATTGGGTTGTTATCTAATAAAGTTTTCGTGTAGTCAATCAAAATCAACAAGAGCTCATCGATTGATAGTGTCTTGATGTATTGGAGACATTTTTCAGGCTGATTCAAGTAGTTCAATTGTATATCAACAATGTGGTTTGGCTGGTTTAATTTGTATAACAATTTCACAACTTGAGGATAGTATTCACACTCCTTAAACAAATTAATAATTAATTGGAAATTCAATTCTTGCAAATTCACCTTACTCGTGCCTCCCAGTGTCTCTGCTTCCTCCAAGTCGAAGTTATCAATGAACTCATCTAGTTCCTTTAATTTCTTGAGTTTGCAGTAACAACACAATAAAAGGGTCAAGTGGTCATTGTCGGCCAACTTCAATTCATACAACCTGTACAAAAATTTCGTCAAGTTGTTTATGTTTGAGACATCCTTAAATTTAGTTATGATGTCCATAATAAAGTCAGCCAAGTCACCCCCTTGAGTTCCAGTACTACTTTTTGAATATGAAGAAGAGGAGGAACTTGCAATAGAACTGAAGATTCCTAGACACTTGATAAAAACATCGATGGACTCGCCAAATTCCTGGGTCTCGAACAAGTAAGTACCGTGAAGCCTCTGTATTCTAAGAAGCATCTCATTCGACAATTTGTTTTGTTTCGCCAACCTGTAAGCTATTTGAAAGAGGTTTCTTTGCAAGATAATTTCAATTTGTTGGTTTATTGATTTTTCATGAATCTTGAAAAGAACCCCGTCGCTACTTAAAGCATACACATCTCCCCACATCTCGAAAACATAGTTAATGGTGTTGTTCGGTATGGTCAAGGAAAAAGATATGTGTTTGTTTAACAAGTCAAGAATAACTATCTTTGAGATGACTTTCCGATTGTCTTCTTGTTGAGGTGATACAATAAGTAGGTAGTTGTCACCAAATCGATATATGAACTTTTTAGGCATGTCAAGGACTATGGTTTTCGTTTTGTTTAGATGATTATAGTAACGAATAGAATCTTGGGTTGCAACTATCAACTCACCAGTCCCTGAAGTTTCCCCCACTTTTCTCTTGTCTTTGTCAATGTCTATACAATTTAAATCCACACCAGTGCTTTTGGAGAGCAATCTGTTCAATTTCCCATTGTTTCTACCATTGGTCAACACTGTTATTATTCTTGAGGTAGTGGTTATGAAAAGAAGATCCTCTGTTGAATTGAACCTGATACCCGTAATTGGCTCGTTAGATTTGTAAATAAGTCTCTGCTTTGACCCTCTGTCTCTAATAAGGTCTCCTCTAACCAATATCACGGTACCGTTGGCGTAACCGGCAGCAACACAGGTCAAGTTTCTGTTGAACTGCACTGTCGTCATTGGGTATAGGTTATCACCATTATTGATTCTGCACATTGCATGATACTCATGCTTATATTGGTCTTCATCAAGGTTCTTCAACGTCAAAATTTTGGCAAGATCCCACACTTTCAACACTGAGCCCTCGTGGTCTGCCACCGTTACCAAAAAGTTCGTATTCGGAAGCGTTTGCATGTAACTAATCCGAAATCCCGAGTCGTAAGCGGTGAAGGTTTTGATGGGCAAAAATTGCTTCGAAATGATTTTGATCTCGTTGTAGCCGATTGCTACTATGAGGTTATTCTCGGAGGCGCATATCGCAGATAGGGTGTCATCCGAATATAGAGGGTTGTCAGAGTTGTAATTGGGATCCCGTATAGGCGTAAGATCAAACAATTGAAATTGCCTCCAGATGTCGGTCATATTGGAGATGCAAAGAGACAACTGGTCAAATGCTAATGAAAGTAGTCAAGAATGCAAAGAAGTTCTGTAAGTCTTTCGTTTCTTCCCTTCATTCGCTTTTTCTGGCTCTACTCAGCTCTGTAGGATCTCCTGCAGATAGCTTGATAGTGTTTCTCACTCCATCAATCTGGTTTCTATGCTACTTCTCCATACCGAAATTATGCATCCATAGCGCCCCTGCATATAGAGATTTATATTTTTCGTTTATTTCCACTTTTGACCTCTGATTAAGCTTTTCGTGTTCAACATGTTGATCAAGAGATTGTGCTCCCCAGCACACAAACAAGAAAAATAGTGACAGAAAAAAGAAAAAATAATAATATTAAAAAAAAAATTAAAATTTCAAAAGGGGTGTGTGGTGGGTGATTAAAACATTGCGGTCATACCACGAAGCGCAAAATCGAACAAAGCGACCGACCGAAACTACATTTGTCAAGGGATATCGTGGGCAGTCGTACTGTTTTTCACTCTAAATTTTTTTTTCCTCCCTCACATCATTTGGTCGTTATCGTCCTCCACGAACACTGCAGTTGCCCAACTTTGATTTCTTGACCAACAGCCTTATTATACACGGTACCCTGCAAGGAAAGGGAGAACTAGTTCACTCCACTCATTTTTTTACGTTCATCATATTTATTTAAAAAGTTTCCGTGCATTTTTGTATTTCAACCTGAATATTTCACCATCATGACCGCCTATGACGCAGTTAAAGATCAAGTTATAGGAAATGCGAATGCGTCGCCCATCGGTAATGGGACCAAGGGTCCCGAGTATCCAACGCAAGTGGTGGACCGAAACGTTCCGCACCAGGATAACGTGCAAGCTCCAAGTACGATAGGAGGAGCCACAAATGCTGCCGTATCTCAAACAGCTACTCACCCTGTGCCAGATCCTGTGCTGGCAGAACCTGCACAAGTTAATCCTCCAGTTTCATCACATAGCATCATGAACTTGATAAACCCAGTTTCAACATCTCCATCCCCCACACCTACATCATTACCAGAACTGGCATCGGCGTCGGTGCCCACACAAACACCAGCCTCAAGCGTGCCTTCTATTCAAGATATTTCGGCTGCTACAGGAATACATGCTGCAGCTCCTCACCAAAAGCAAAATTTGAAACTTTCGGAGCTAGTTAATTCAGAGCCATACGTCGAAGCAACTTATTCAACTTCGAATAATGGTTCCAGCCACGACGAACTTCCCCACAACAATGGCGTCGCTAAGAGCGCCAGTGAAACAGAGCAGGACCAGGCGCAAGTTGGAGGCTTTTCACCACCAAGAATACCAGAGTCGGCATTTTCGCCTTATGCTCCCACTACTGTTGACCATACTCTTCCAGACAGCCCCGACGAAGACTATGATAACGAAGATGAACCACGAGTGCGAACCATCCTCGCACATAGAGACGACTATATCTACCGTGCCCCCAGGACGGGACGTATAGCTAGAAGGCAACTCGTCATTCCGACTATTGGACGTGCTTACAAACATTTGAAAAAGAAGGATGGTGAACCTTTCTGGAGAAGAGACATACAATACGATTTCCAAAACTATCTATTTGGTAATAAGCAGAAAGTATTCACGAATCCTTTTGGAGATCCTCAAGTTCCTGGGGTTGCAAATGATCCAAAATATACTTTCGCTGAACTCTACATTAGAACTATAGCCGAATCTGGAAAGTGTTCCAAAATCCTAAAAGAACGGTTACTCAAGGACACTGAAATGGGGATCTCAGTCCTGAAAGTCTGCCTCCTTGTCAATTCCGGAAGAATGAATACTACTATTAACTTTGTCCCTGAAATGAGATCTACCTTAAGAACATACCATTCTATTCCATCTTTACAAGCAGACCCTATCCATGGAGGATCTAAGCAATTACAGGATACGCCTAGATTGAAGTCGATATTGAAATCTGTATGTGAAGGCTCCGAGCAATTCAAAATATTGGAGGACTTGAGGCGTCATCCAAAAGATTCGCGTCCCAATACAAATGTCATCAATGTAATATTTTTGTTGAGTAATCATACTCATGGAATCAAATACTATGACCATGAAAGGTCAACTGAAAACTCGTTCATGGATTTCTTTTTGAATACTGAAATACATCCTCAGAACAGAGCTCAGAGGTTTTTATGGTTGATGTACACGTATCTAGAAACTCACTTCCTGGATGCAGAACTTGCCGCTAATCCGTTTGGAGACGGACTGTCAACTATCCCAGAAATACGAAAAGTTACTAAGGAAGAGGCACAATTGATAGATATTGATACCGAGTTCGAAAAACAATACTCGGAGCAAATGATTACACTCAGACAAAAATATTTGTTGGATGAAGAACACAACAGTACCCCGAAGAGAGGAAACAAGGCCAAGAAAGACAAAGATGACGATGAACTAGCTCAAGGACAACAAGAGGCCAACGATAGCTCTTCAGCAGATTCCACATTGGACGACTCATCTATCCCACATGTTACAGCAACCCCAGGCGCAGTTACTGTCACGGGCTGGGAATTCTATGATGACAAAAAGAGACATCGTGATGACATGGACGAGATCAGAAAGAGGGCAAAAAGGACGGTTCCATTTAGTGCTTCGGTCAGCTCTCCATTAGCTAAGTCCGTCGTGACGGCAACTGAAGATGTGACAAACGAGGACGTTGAAATGGATGACGTGAATCCATTGGCTCCGGTAGTAGCAAACGACGACTTGATTGATCTGTCAGCTACTGAAATTGCCGCTAACAACTCCAAGAACGCAACTAAGGATACGTCTGCCACCGTCTCTGGCCCTGCACAACATTCTGAATCCAACTCCACACCCAAAGTTGCATCTGAATCCAATTCAAATCACCCAAAAAACAACACTGAATCGAAATCGGAGGTTGTTGGTGCCGCCGAATCAAAGGTCCATGCCGGCAGCAAAAACTCCAAGGGTAATTCCAGATCGAGTGGCAATTCAAAAAGCAATGCAAATTCAAGCACAAGTTCCAATTCTGGGACCAATTCCTCCAATTCAGCACATACTACGAATGCTATCTCTGCGTCAAGTCACTATGGAAACAATGGATCAACTTCCCTTTTCACTGCTCATGGTGCCCATTCTTTCAGAATGAAGCAATCTGATCATAATCCGGAGTTCCCCATTGAAAACCTTCAAACAGCTCTACTGAAAATCAAAGAGTTGACTTCTTCAGATAGTACTACTGCACCCTCAAATAAGACCTCTATGGCGTCGCACCTCAATATATTGAACAAATCCAAGCCCATTATTCGTCAAATGAGAGGTAATGCAAAGGTATCTCAGGCCGATTTTACAGAAAAAGCGGAGGCATTGAAGGATTGGATATTCAAGTACTTTGAATATAAGAAGTCCATTGGCAACGGAATACTTGGAATGGAGTTGGAAAATATCAGATACGACTTGGTGAATGGAATTGAAAGTTTTGTTTACAAGCAGCAGGGCAAATCATTTCATTCATTGCTACAAACTAAAAACCCGGGTGAGAAATTAACTGAGCAGTCGACTATTAGTACATCTGCATTATCCGCTGGTGCTTCCAGTAGTTCATCTGCAAGTACTGGAGAAACCGAAGAAACCGAAGGTTTTGGGTTCGTTCCAATATATGACTTCAACAACCTTAACGAATTGAACACATTCGTCAGAGACTTGTTGAAAATAAGCAATGAATCATTGGCTAAAGGCGAAGTGGACTCTTTGGTAAAGAACCCACCTAGAAACGGGAATTACGTGAGGTTTGATTTGGAAAGAAATAACGTTTCGATTGACTTAGAGTTTGATTGAAAGCCCTCACATTTGTTGATGCAATGACAAAAATTTGTTACGGTTAACAAATATGTACAATAAAAATTGCCGGACTGTTGCTTATTTATGTATATAGGACTATGCATATCTTATTGGTCTATTGTTCTACTTGGACTAATTGGTATGTATTTTTCAAGAATGCACATATTCCGGTAAAAACGTCACTTTCATGGACTAAGCGCAATAAAACATCTGTAGCACTTGTTGACTGAAGATGCAGCTTCAAATTGTCACCACTTGATATGTTCACCATAAGGTTCGACTCAACTTCGCCAGCGATAGTTTTGTCAAGAGCAATGTCCCACACAAAGTTTAGTTTGCACTCGGGATTAATTTGTAAGTATATTGAATTCTTAGCAGGAGTTGTACTAGGTTCCTCCACGACATAATCAAAATACGCCGTAGTCAATCGTTGTAGGACTCTTTTCCTCTCAGAAACCATCTCCGCTAAAGAATTCAAACTATACATAATAAGGTTGAGTTTCTTGTTGGGAAGATAATTTCTGGTAAGGATATTATAATAGGAGGACGATAAAAGTGATAACGTGATCAATTGCTCCTTCTTCGTGGCTTGTATTACTTTAAGTGAATTGTCTCTCTTATTAATCTTAATGAGCAAATCAAGTTTCAAGAACAGCTCCGATAGCACGCTGAATGTAATTGACCGTACATCCCGCTCTATTGTATCTTCTCCATCGTTCTCCTGGATTTTTGGGCTCACCACCTCAATAGATGGGTAAAACATCTTGGCGTATTTCAAGCGATCGACCCAATCATTCGATGGAAGGACGTTGAGATTTTTCAAGACAAGGTCATCATCTTTGTGTGCAATTACTTCAGACGGGGTGTCATGAAGCTCAGAATCAGTATCTCCCTGCTTTTCATCTTGTTTCTCTTGTTCTCTTTCTATGGACTTTTGCTTTGCAATTTTTCGCTTCCTTTGATCCAACAATAGTTTATTGCTTACTCTCAATGACTCTATTTCATCTCTGAGATCCACTCTTCTTTTGATTAATTGGTTTCTTTTCTCTGAAAGAGCCAATTTTTGTTTTTGAAAGCTTAGAAGATCACCAATGTCGTCTGTGATCTGTGGATCTACTTCAGCAGGCTGATGTAAAAGGTGGTCAGAACTCGGTACCGCATCTTCCTTCGGTTGTCTAGGGGATGTATTCAACAAGTCCGACAAGGAGGTAATGTCCTGAATATTACTCATTATTCGTCTGGTGTCTCATGCGAGGAAGTAAGAATGGGGTCCAAGAGAAACCACCTCTGTCTCTTTTGTTTATGTTTATGTTTGGGTGTGATCACGTGATATGGAGATGGCGATCTAAGGTGCTAAACTCATGAATGCACAAACCCGCTACTTCAATTTTAGCTGAAAAAGGCTAGCAGAGTAGAGCTTTAGTTTACCATTCAAAACTACCGAAGTACTGCAACATGGTTTCTGCCCCTGAATTGAAGGGAGTATGTATTTTTATAAGGAATAGCGGAAGGGATGGGCATTTGAATCAATAATAAAAAAAAAACTTCTACTAACATTCACTCTTTAGTACATGGACAAGAGACTATCTGTTCAATTAAATGGATCAAGAAAAGTTATAGGGACTCTTAGAGGGTTTGACGTATGTATATAATCTAGGAAGATACTTTTCTAGTCACGAATCTTTTACTAACATTGCACGTTTAGGTATTTTTGAATATAACTTTGGACGAAGCGCTCGAAGAGCAGAAGAATGGTGAGAAGCTCAATATAGGAACTATAGTTATCAGAGGGAACTCGATTGTTTCTATGGAGGCACTTGAGAAGATTTAATGTATTATAATGCACTATGAAAAGTACGAATAAAAACTAATCTATACGTAATAATAACCTATGTAGGACCATTTCTATAACAAGGAGCCCAAGTTGTGTGCTCTATAAGTTTTCACCCAATTTTTCAAACCTTTGCACCATTTCGGACCCATCATTCTTGAATCCACATTTTTCGTAGAATCCAACGTTGTGTGGTGAGCAGTCTAAAATGACTTTATAGCAGCCAAGTTTCTTGGACAATTCGCTCAAACTAGTAATCATGGTGAGACCCAACTTCTTCCCCTGTTCAGTCTTCGATACTGCAATGTCTTCTATGTGTCCAACGAGTCCACACTCATGGATGGCTTTGCGTTCCACAAGAAGCATCCCAGTGGCAACTACGACATCTTCATTGTTCGCTATGACATGAGGGTGGTATACTTCTGGTGCCTTCTCCCAGTGTGCCACGAGGTCTTTGAATTGTACCTCGGATATTTCACCAACAGTGGTGAGTACTCGAAGTGTATCCAAATATGGCTTGTAGTCAGACGCTTTCACTTTACGAAAAGTGTAACCCTCGGGAAGCATTTTATAGTCGATAACAATAGAAAGTTTTGTTTAGGTGAAAATTATGAGATTCTCCTGAACTGACTCTTATGCTAATATCCAAGTCTTAATATACTATTGATGGGAAACAAAGCTCAATGCGACTGACTTGATCCAAACAATCTAAAAATAAAGTCCACTGAGAGAGTGCCTTTGCGCGCCGTAAATTTTGCACTACCCAAGCTTATTGTGTGAGTAAAACAGTTTCCAAGACTTCAACACATGTACTCGGATACAGTTTTACGGAATTATCAATAAGGTTTGGGCATGTCACTAAACCACGATTCGTAGCCCCCAGATTATCTGAGCCACCGGAGTAGAACCTTGCGCATATGATAAACAACTTCCCTTCGTTCCCCATAGTAATCGAAACGCCTCACTGGAGATAAAGTTAAATCCGGAGTGAAAACTTGCTGCATGGAAGATTTTGGAACGAAGCAGAAATAGAGAGAACAATGTTTAGCAGCATGTGGGATTGGAACTAAGCAAACACCAATATTCAAACCAGTAGAGGTTGATACGTATTTATATTGGAACATGTGGCTAGATACAACTATGCTTTGAGATTTCGAAAGCTCAAGACATCCTACTCTATCAATCCAAGAAAAATGACATTTGACACCCCAACTCTAAAATTCCAGTCCTTACAATTCAAGAACAATAAGGAAAAATTACATATTGGCGAAAACTCCATCAAGTTAAAACCTACGTCTGTTCCAGGCCAGTACGACATTGGCGAAAATGATATTTTGGTCAAACTCGATGCCGCAGCATTGAACCCTATTGACATCATATTGTATAACACGTCATCACCATGGCTCAGTCGGTTGGTGGGTACGAAAATCAAGGGATTTGGTAGAGACTACTCAGGAACTATAGTATCAATTGGAGCGGTAGCTTCCAAAAAGACAGATTTCAAAGTTGATGACCAAGTCTGTGGGATGTATGATCGCATCTTGGGTGCCGGTACAGTATCTGAATATCTTGTAGTCAACCCATTCAAGGATAAGGCAATCACCTTGAAGCCTGCAAACTTGAACTCCGAGGAAGCTGCAGCCTGGCCCCTTGTATATGGTACAGCCGTGTCTGTTTTGAATGCCAGATCCTCAAAAAATAATTTGAATGAGAACAGTCAGGTTATAGTGCTCGGAGCAGCGACGTCTGTTGGAAGACATGCCGTTGCTTTGCTCAAGAACGTTTATCATGTTCAAAACATTGTGGGTGTATGTTCTTCAAAGTCTGCAGATACAGTAACCAGACTTGGAGCAAGTACAATTATTGACTACACAAAGTACCCTACGAACAAAGGGGGTGTTTACCCACCAGTCAAGGCATATGTGGAATCACATGGAGGCAAGAAGTTTGATATGGTTTTAGACTGCTGTGGGAACTCAGACTTGTTGCGTAACAAGATCGAGCAAGTCATCAACCGTACAGGAGACTATGTAACCATCAGTGGAGATTACAAGTACGACTATGCGACTGTAAACTGGTTCGGTAACGCATTTGCTAACTACAGAATAGCTGGAAGAATAATTGGAAGCCGTTTGGGTCTACTTCCCTACAGGTATCTGTTGGTGATTGTGCCATCCGGAGGTTGGATTGAGGATGGCCAGAAGGCCATTGAAAAGGGCAATACAGAAGTCGCAATTGACAGCGTTTACTCATTCCATGACTTTGAAAAGGCGCTCGATAGATTAAAGAGTAATAGAGCTCAAGGAAAAATTGTCATCAGGATCAATGAGAAGTAAATACTTTCTCTAGAAGTTCCCAGGACTGAAAGATTGAAACAACAAAATTTTTAAAAAAAAAAATGACCGTAAACAAAAAGGAAGCAAATTAATGGGCTAATAATTCCAGTACAAAGTTCAGACTTTGCCTTTTCACTTCTTGATTAATAATGTACAACGAGATAAGTTATCCTTTTAGGTGAGCAAAATAATGTAATGAAATAATGTATTTATCACCCAAAAGTTGTGGAAATCAGATAAATAATACTCTAGTTAGTTATCTCCGGATAGGAAACTATTTTAACTCCAGGGTTATGTCCACTAGCTCCAAAAATACCAAAAATCGGTTGTCCTCCGAAAGTACCGCAAATCAGCCAAAATTTAGTGCAAGATTCCTGGCCGAAGTCTGTGATAGGTTACCTCCGTAGCTTTTAGTGTACATACATACCAGCAACAAATCCCTCATTATTGAAATCGAAGACACATGACAGCAGGAGCCAAATCACAAGCATTCTCAACCAGCTCAGTACCTCTTCATTAAGTCGTAGAAGAGAACTTACTGAACAGATGCTGTCAAGATGGATGGGGCTGTCAAAATGGTGGCACTAAAAATCGCATCAATGGGTAGATGCAAAACTAAGTGGTATCTAACTTGACGCATAAAAATTAGTCTGCATGAAAAATAAGATTAAGGAAATTAATTTAGTGGAGAAAATTTCAACCCTTTTTGGTATCAGCAGTGGCCCAAAATTAACCTATAAAGTTACGATATCAATAATTTCTTAGCAACTTTACTCTACTGCAAGTAACAAACACAATACACACACATTATCTAAAATGGCATTCGACGTTCCGGCATTGAAGTTCAAATCTTTGCAATATCGCTCAAACAGAGACAAGATTAGCATTGGAGAGGATTCAATTCAGTTAATTCCTACATCGCAACCAGGAAAATACGATGTTGGCGAAACCAGCATCTTAATCAAAGTGCATTCAGCAGCCTTAAACCCCATTGACATTGCCCTTTATAACTCGTCTCATCCTTGGATTTCATTTGGCACTCAAGGAATCGGCAAAGACTATTCCGGTACCGTAGTATCGTTAGGATCGACTGCGGCAAAGACAACTGGATTGAAAGTGGACGATAAAGTATGTGGTTTGTTCTCCCGTGTGTTCGGCAAGGGCACGGTTTCTGAGTACATTTTGCTTGACTCAACTGTTGACAAGTCTATTTCTGTCGTTCCTAGTAACTTGTCCCTTGAAGAGGCTAGTTCTTGGCCCTTAGTTTACATGACTGCCAGGCAAATGATCGGCAGCAGATCCCCACAGAAGCCTGAACTTGACAAATTTAGCAAGGTTTTAGTTCTTGGTGCTGCAACCTCTGTTGGAAAGTTTGCCATTTCCATTTTGAAGAACCAGTATCACGTGAAGGATATCGTTGCAACCTGTTCGGCAAAGTCTGAAGAGAAGGTGAAGGAACTTGGGGCCAGCTACACGATTGACTACACCAAGTATCCTACCGAAAAAGGGGGAATTTACGAGCCAGTGGAGCACTACGCTGTTCAACACGGGGGGAAATTCGACTTAATTTTGGACTGCTGCGGTAACTACGACTTGATTGGCAGAAACATCGAGTTCGTTATCAAATCTGATGGTGACTATGCTACGATCTGTGGTGACGTCAAGTATGACTACGAAACTGTTACCATTCTTGAGAACATTTACGACAACTTGAGACTCCCATTCAGGGCCATCTTGAGTTTCTTGGGCAGACTTCCATACAACTACCACTTCATTTCGTTGGAGGCAAGCAAGAAGAACGTTGAATCTGGTAAGAAAGAAATTGAGGCAGGAGAATGTGAAGTCATCGTAGACAGTACCTACAAGTTTGAGGATTTCGAAAAGGCAATCGAAAGATTGAAGAGTAATAGAGCCGTTGGTAAAGTTATTATCAACGTTAGCGAAGATTAGATCTGACCATAAAAATATATCATAAAAGTTTAAATATATCAAAAAACGTTTAAATGCTATTACGTCATGTTTCCATGTAAGACAGAGTATTTATCAATCAAAAAAAAAAAAAAAATAACTGTTTGAAAAATTTCCTTAGGTGTTGAAGAATTTCATGTGGTGCACTATTCGTGAGACTCGTGAGATCTAAGATATAATAAATCCGCTTCCATACATTCGCAGCATTCTTGCGAGGTTGCGATATTTCCGTGTACGTATTGAGTGTACCTACGTCCGGTTTTCCCTTCTGTTTTTTGGTACTTCAAAAAGTTTTAGGCTTTTGGATTTTTCTCATCCCTCTAGCCTAAGCTCAGAAGCTCTTTTCTGCACCAATTTTCCCATTATACTCTTTATTTTCTGTACCTAGCGGTTCCTCGATCCGCCCCATTCCATACTGTTACGCGCGTTGCACATCAATAGTTTAGTATGTTTTGATTTTCTTGCGTATTTTTTTTTTTTTTTTTTTCTTTTTGGTTTTCTTAAGTACCTGTATCTAATTTTTCTCTCGTTTTGTCTTTTGTAGTATAGAGGGAGAGAGACATATTGGTTGATTTCCGAATCACTTTGGCATATCAATACTCGATAGCACGTATTTTGAAGAGACTTCAGCTAAAAAAAAGAAGATTGATATTGGCGCTTGCCTTTTCTTCATTTCGTTTCCACATCGTCAATCTATTTTTTGTTTGCATCAGCTCAGAGCTATCGGTATTTGCCTTGGTAGCACAATTTATGACTGCTCGTATTGATATCCCAACTTTATCCACTTCAAACATCATATAATGACAGAAATCGAACCGCTACATACCCATCACGAATCAACCAAGGAGTTAAAACAATGGTTAGCTAGCTGCAATTGTCAACAGTACTTGGCCAGGTTCATCGAGAATGGCATAACCCTTGATCTCATTCTGGAATTGGACACTGCGGCGCTTAAAGAGATAGGAGTGAGCGTCTTGGGAGATAGAATACGGTTAGAAATGGCCATCAGCAAGTTGAAGGCCGATCACAGTGTAAGCACAACGATGTCGAATGAAGAGTTACAGCGACTTATTAATTTGCACTTGAATGGTGGCTTTACACCAGCAAACTTGGGAAATGCAAATGGGAACAATGGCGCAGTTGGAACACCAATGTCGAACGCAGACGACTACTACAATTCTGGCTCTACTCCAACACACGCCACAATGCTAAACAGATCCGTGCATACGCCGACCAACGAATCGAGCACGTCTATTGGTAATGCCGCAGGCGGTGGCCTGCCAAATTTCTATGGGATCAACAATAACAATAGCAGCAGCAACGCTGTCAGTGCATCCACGACAGCAAACACTAATGCAATTAACAACATCAACAATAACAATAGTGGGACCTTGGTCTTAAACAACACTTCATCTGCTGCATCTGGAATCACCAATAACGATAAGAACATCAATTTCATTTTGACGGACGGTTCGACCAAAAGAGTCAACATTACTGGGTGCTTCAACGCACAGTCTATTAAGAGGAAAGTTTTGAAAAAGTTGGGTATAAAACAGTCGGTCCAGGATCAAAATTCCTACGATGTATATATATACTCACCAAACTCATCTGCAAACACTACCTCGAGTAATGCCTCCTTACCCGAGGGCACTTCCATGTTGTTCGACGTTGAGTTGGTGACGATCTGTTATTCCCCAGATAGACTCGAAAAGCATAGAATCATGTTATGTCCAAAGGATTCATATCCCACTGAAGCACAAGTCGAAACTTCCAAGAAGATCATGCAGAGATACGATAAGTTGGCTACTAAGGCCAAGATTACCGCAGAGTCCACAACTTCTAGGTTGAGTCAATACCATATTCCTGATCAGAGAACTGCACGCCCACCACCCACATTAAGAAACTTTTTCGGTCAAAGACCACCAAGTGAGTTGATTTCATCGAATTTGGCAGAGTATTTTCCCGAAGCTAGACAGAAGGAACTCGAACAGACTGTTCGTAATTCTGTTAGGTATAGTGTAAGACTTTCGAGGCGGTTCAATTTACCGCAATCTATGATTTTGTCATCCTCATCATCGTCAATTTATAACCCAAACAAGCGAACATCAATAATGAGTGCCAACAGAGCGCCCTCGTTCGTGTCATCCATTGAACACAAGAGATTACCTACCAGCAGAACAATTGGTGAAATGATGGTAAACAACATAAACGCCATCGATGAAGCAGCTGCAGCCTCGACTACTTCATTAGTTTCCCATCAGCCCACCACTACAACTGCCTTAGGAAAACCACCATCTATATATTCGAATATAAGTGGTCATAACTCGCACTCCAACGCCTCGCATTTTTCCACCGCAACCAACAACAACAACGACGCGAAGTCAATATCATCAGGTATGTCTTCGAGATTCAGCTCTCCAAACCATAGATTATCTATCCCTGCCAACTTCACGGACCATTACAGCACCAGTAATAATCGGTACTCACGTATTGAATTGTTGAGTGTTGACTCTGACGAAGAGGACAATGACGACTTCTTAGGAAGCTATTGGGAAGCTGGTGATAGCAGTTCAACCGACTTAACGAATCCTATTGCTAATAGCAGTATGGTATCGCAACATAGTGGTGCCAAAAACACATTGGAGTCGATAACCGAAGGAGGGCCAAAGAACTGGTTACAAGGAGCGAGAATAGGTGCCGGAAGTTTTGGTACGGTGTATTTGGGAATGAACCCTTTGACTGGTGAGTTGATGGCAGTGAAACAAGTTAGTTTACCAGACGAAAACAGTGCCAACCATAACCTGCAAAAGTCAATGATTGAAGCATTACAGCACGAAATGAACTTGTTGAAGGAGTTGAACCATGAAAACATTGTGAGATATCTCGGATCTTCGACGGACGATACGTATTTGAATATTTTCCTAGAGTATGTTCCTGGTGGCTCAGTTCTGTCTATGTTACAATCCTATGGTCCTTTCGAAGAACCGTTGATCAGAAACTTTATTAGGCAGGTGCTCATTGGATTAAGCTATTTGCATGGAGAAGATATTATCCATCGTGATATCAAGGGTGCCAATATCTTGATTGATATTAAAGGTACTGTTAAGATTAGTGATTTTGGTATTTCTAAGAAGGTTAACAGGAGCAGTAGATCGTTAGACGATGAGCTGCTGCAAGAGTTAAGAAAAGGAAGTCGGAGAGCATCGCTTCAAGGTTCTGTCTACTGGATGGCACCAGAAGTTGTCAAGCAGACAGCATATACCAAAAAAGCAGATATATGGTCTGTTGGATGTCTCATTGTAGAAATGTTTACAGGTAAACATCCATTTCCTGATTTCAGTCAGATGCAAGCCATTTTCAAGATTGGTACGCATATAACTCCACAGATTCCTGAGTGGTGTACGAGAGAAGCAAAAGATTTCTTAGAAAAGACTTTTGAGCTTGATTACGAAAAGAGGCCGGATGCCGTTGATATGTTGGGTGAGCCTTTCCTCAACCAATTAATTATGTCGAAGAAGTAAGATTAAACGGACATGTTACACGAATAGGAAAAAATGAGAGGAACGTGAGCCGTATTCTCTATATTTTTGGCTTACCAAACCTACCATTTTGTGTATGCTCAATTCTCACTGGCTACTAGCTGGCACGAAGCTAACTAATGGCTGCAAGGTTAACTCGTGACTACGTATTTCTATGTACCTGTATACTACCTTTTCAAAATACAATCCAATTTTTTTTAGCATTTCCACCTCCCTTCTGTTTGTAGTACTAGGCGACAGCGGCGGTAATGCTGCATATTAATTCCGCTTCTGAAACGATTTCATAGATGTTACGCCTGCACATAACACCTGACTCTTTCTCCGCAAAATGGGAATTTAGATTTGAGGGTCATGTAGTGTATTTTGTGAATCATGTTTATTAGCCGATTCGCAAAATTTGCATGTAGGCAACACGTTAAGGGCCATAATAATTAATTTGTTGGCAAAGCTGAACTTATGAGTATACATGGTAATTATGACCTGGTTATGATGCAATACTCGGAGTATGACTCTCTCTCTCAAAACTATTGTCTCGCCATAGAAACTACTCTGTCAATTGCAAATGCAAGTGGTGGCTTGGTAAGTTTGCATCATCTTTTCCTCTATGTAACTCATCAGGCGCCAAAACTTTCTGTGGTCTGCTCCCAAGGAAATAAGCCAAAAAAAAAAAAAAAAAAAAAAAAAATTGTACATGCTTAAGAAAAAATAATAAGGATTCATCTGGAATATCAAGAAAATAACAAAGCATTCAACTTTTCTATAATTAATCTAGTTTTTGTTAGGACCATAGCAGAAAAAGGTCAGCATAACAGAAAGTTTCATCACTAAGCTCCGAGAAACAGAAACTGATTATTAATAAAGGTTCAATACCAGCGTAGAATTCATTATTGGGAGAAAAAGAGAGTTAGACAAAGTGAGCGGAGTAATTAGATTCTTTTTACAAGAACCATCCTCAAAGCATTAATACATACACAAAAGAAAAACAGTCATATTGCATTCATAAACCACACCCAACATGGAAATTCCATTGAAATCTAAACCGAAGGTTTCCATGGTTGGACTCGTGGATGAATCGAAGTTTACATTACTACGCAAAGAACTGCAGCTGAACATTTCTCCAACTGCAACTGTAGCGCCACCTTCGCCAGCAGTAGGTGCTGCTTCACTGAAGAACCCAATTGAGAGGGTGAAAAGAGACACATTCCCCGACTTGAATGCACTGAACTCGAATTCAAACGATACCCCTAACTTTGGCAACTATAAGTTAATCAGGACCTACTCTGAAACTGAAACGAACAATTTTGACCTGGAAACAGGCCACAGATTATATGATGACGGGAAGATCCGTCCAACCATTTCACGAGCGAACTCGAGATCTCCAGACCGCTCAAGGCAAAGAGTACGTCATTTCTCCGAAAGTTTAGCCAACGATCATTTACAGCCAAGATTGTACTCTAGATCACACAACGAGTACGATGATTCTAATAACGATGAATCGAATTGGACTACGGGGCTCGAAGATGAGTATATCCCGGGCTTAGATTTTGCAAACATGGTTTATCAATGGAACAAATCTATCTCCGACGTTGATTTGTCTGAACGTCGTACAAACAGTACCGATTCTGACAGTGTGCATATGAACAACAATAATAGAAGTGTAGGAAACTTTCAGAAAATCGACCAAACCAAGAGCAATGCCACGTCGTCGTCCAACACTCCACATAGCAGAGAAGCGTCGTATCTCGACTTGAAGCTTTTGCACTCCCAAGTTGCGCCACAACCAATTGTTAGACAGAATGGCCAGCAGAGAGATCTCAGTTTTACGAGATTGCACGATTTAATGAAACTCAGGCACCCACAACAAGATAAGGATCTGAACAATAATGCCAAGCAAGGAGCTACCAATGACAAGACTTTGCCAGAGAGAAATGGGGAAGCTTCAACGGCCACCTTGACTGATTCAGATCCCCTTGATGATTCACACAAAAACAAGAAGCTCAAATCCAACCAGTTGGTAAACCCTGATACAGGGGCAATTAATTATGAAATTATTCTAGATTCATTGCCAACTAACTTCAATGACCTTCCATATTCCCAGCGTAAGAAGATAATCAAGTCTTATTCAGAATCTATCGACTATTCGCAATTTTCATTAATTGCAAAGCAGTATTTCACTGATAAATTTGGCTCAAGTTCGGTTGGATCTTCAAACACTCCGCTAGGTTTTGGTGGCAGTAGTGTTGGCGGAAGATCATCTTCGTTTGCAAACAGAAGATCGAGACGTAATAGTGCGAATACAATCGCAGGAAGACTTTTGGCGCTTTCTTCCTCATCAGACTTGGGTAAATTATCAGCCGCCGCCGCCGCAGCGGCAGCACCTCCTAAGGAGAACGTAGATGAGAAAGGAGCTCATGTTTTGAACTATGAATTGGGAAAGGTCATTGGATTTGGGGCATGGGGAACTATTCGTACCTGCAAGGAATTATGTACTGGAGAGATCAGAGCTTGTAAGATTGTGAAGTCAATCAAAAACAGTGATGGTAGAGAAGGAAGCAGCAGATCACCTCCTTCAAGTGGGAATAGAAATACCAAAGTTCTCCAGATTTTCAAAAAGGAAATTGAAATTTGGAAGCAATTGCATCACCCAAACATATTGCCCCTTATCACCTATTTGGAAACGGAGACGTCTATTTTCTGTATAACAAATAGGATTTTTGGTGGTACTTTATTTGAATTGGTTTCAGAGTGGGGTGTATTCAATGCAGAAATAAATAACACTCAGGGTCCTATCGGTTTCCTGATCGAAAGCCAAAGAGAAAGAATTTTCAAGACCAATAGATGT
This sequence comes from Dujonia boleticola, assembly GCA_029581775.1. Taxonomy (NCBI): domain Eukaryota; kingdom Fungi; phylum Ascomycota; class Pichiomycetes; order Serinales; family Debaryomycetaceae; genus Dujonia; species Dujonia boleticola. Next base: position 166,526 of record JARGRU010000014.1, on the reverse strand, counting down.
GCAATTCAAATTGTTGAAGCACTTATGTACATGCATGAAGAGAAAGGGATTGTGCATGGCGATATCAAGCTTGAAAATGTGTTGGTCGATAACGAAAAAATGATCTTGTGTGATTTTGGTATGTCTAGAGTTTATACAACTAGACTTAGCAGAAAAAACTCGTTAAGATTTGGTGCAACACCCAAGGCAAATAATAACAATCTTACAATTTCCAGTGAGCAAATGTTGAGAAGCAAATCATCTGCAACAAATATCCGGAAACCATTAGACAGCTCGGATTCCGTCAACACTAGGTTTTTGTTCAAGGATGATTCCAAGATTGGTATTTCCCAGTTTGCAAGATCCCATGGCCCATCCATGCAATCGGTAGATTTGACTCCAACACAATCTCTAATCTGGGGAGAGCTCAAAGAACAGCACGAAAAAAGTAAGAAGTTGAATAATGCATTCACAGATCATCTTGTTACGAATAGCAACAAGAATGGTATTGAGTCCGAGCTTCCCCACTCACATATCGGTTCATTACCATATGCATCTCCGGAATTACTCTTGCCTTCTCCGCCACCCTTGGGCCCATCTGCAGATATCTGGGCTCTTGGTGTGTTATTATACACAATGGTTGTTGGAAAGCTTCCCTTTCAACATCCTTATGAGCCTAGATTGAGGGCTTTTATTTCTGCTGGTAAGTACAATAAGGACGATTTGATGAAGGCATGTCTCACCAAGAGCATAATCGATGAAGAAGAAGCCGGTGATACCAGAATGAGTTTGCAAGATTTGAAAAGAGAGGCGGAAATTGAAACGTTAAAGCTTGCTTGGAAGAACTACGACAAGAGCGAGTTTACATGGGTGTATGATCTCATCTCAGGATGTTTAGAGAAGAATATTACAAAGAGATACGACTTGGAAACTATTCAAAGAGAGTTAAAGAAAAGGGAACAGGATTAAATGCACAAGCATCAGCAATGGAGGCAACATATAGGGGAGCGATCATTATGAGGAATATATCCACACACGAAGCACAAACTTTTTAATTGCATTTTTTTTTTTTTTTTTATGAAGAAGAACCACAGAAATTTTATGGTGTATTATAAATTACGAGGAACACTAATGATTACGACTAAATGACAACAAAAAGACTTAATACAATATAATCACAAATTGAATGTAAATCTCTTAGAGACTTTAGGTTGAACACCAAGGCTCAAACTTTTTTTTGAATACTCTTATCACTAACGATTTAGTATGCAGAATATTCTACTGATGCTTAATCGCATTATACCTCCTACTTTGATGTGGATGGTGTAACACGCATTGGAAAAAAAAGCCCACAAGTCGAAAAGACATCAAGCTTATCAGTACTCTACCCCTTAGGCAGAGAAATTCCCACCCCAAGACTAAACCAGACTCGGTGCAATTGTGTGAATTTTTGTACCCTGTGTTAAAATAAAGGGTATCGCCAAATCTGTTTTACGAGTCTGGGTGAGATCCTATCCGGATCTACACAGGAAAGACAAAAATGTTGTTCCCATGAAGCACCAAAACGATGATGTAACTGTAGGTACATGATTTGGAGGTCGATTAATATAAGCTTTTAGAGGAATTTTTTTTTTTCGAATTCAAAATTTTTTTGGCACTCTTGCGTTGGAAACAGTCCGGAGATTGGAAACACTACAAAGGATAGGCACGAAAATGAAAAAAAGAAAAGAAAAGAATAGAAGAAACCAGGCAGTGGAGACGTATTTAGGACTAACGACGACGAAGCAATGTAGAGTAGCATGAATTTTGATGTGTGAGATCCTTGATCGGAATAATAGAGCGTCGCAGCCTAAATAATATATAGTTCGGGATAACAAGGTCGCAAAAAGGCCTCCGGTAGCCGATGGTTCAAACTCCATTGTAATATAAGACATGCAACACTCAAAACACTAGAGAAATCCAATACACAACATTTTACCACCTTCTGTTGGCTTCTACTCTAGATCATGTAGCAGGGTTGACGAAAGTGCTTTACACGACCTGCAACCTTTCATCTCGCTCTATATTTTTTTTTTTTTTTTTTTTCTTTTTCTCGATTTTTGGCTTTGGTCTCAGTTTTTGGCACCCAACTGCCAACATGCACACCTAGTTTTTGTTGGGACTAGTTGGAATATAATATATAACACGATCTTTCCCGTAATTTCGATTATCTTGTTGCAAAATAGCAATTGAAGTGATACAATTTAGGTATGTCAACTGTCTCATATAGGGGAGATTTCTGAACTGGACCAAAAGTGCAATTATGTGTTTACCATGAAGCAATTGGCTCCGGATAGATTGGGAACTGAAATAAAATGTGATGAGCAAGTACATGAAAAATATGGTAGATCTGTCAATGAGTTTTGTGGAGGTCAAGGTGTCTGGAGAAGATTTGAATTGATGTGCATTGGAATGTGAATAGACCCACCATGATCGATCAAGTCATAGTAGATCTCGAGGAGACAAAATCAGTGCAATTGGCACCGAGAATTGCGTTTCCTTTTCACGGTGTTCACCACTAAATAGGAGACGCATTGTGAAAATGAGACATCTTCGCATCCAACCGTTTTGATCTACATTACTCAACATGTCACTGTATCTTGAATTTATTTTTTTTCACGCTATTTTTTTTTTTTTTCATTTTAACGTATTTTATAAAGTCTATATATTTGATGTTTACGGGTCTGCAGGACATTTCAACAAAATTTGGCGCACCCACAGAGAATTTTGGGAGCTCGTTACCAACAAACTCGAGCTAAAACAAAACTCATAACTGGATTGCGAGCTCGTCAATGTACATAGCACCTATCTAATTAGCTTAGCACTCAAATTAATTCGTCTTCGTGTATGAAATTGACATCACGTTGGTCTACACTCATTAGAAAACTCCTCCCATCGGCACCAACCAGGTTCTTCTTTACTAACAACTTTACCAGATCATTTATCCAACGCACAAGTGTGCTTTTAAACAATAATATAAATAAACTAAATTATACCCTTCAATTTAATAACAGTCAGCAAATAAGAAAGATGACTACAGACTATACTGACTTACACAGAACATTGCCCACGCACTTTTTGGGGCTCAATAGTGTCGAAAGGGCCGAACCAGGTCCAGTCAAAGAATTTGTCAAGGCAAATCAAGGGCATACAGTCATTACTAGAGTTTTGATTGCAAACAACGGTATTGCCGCCGTCAAAGAAATCAGATCAGTCAGAAGATGGGCATACGAGACTTTTGGTGACAACAGAGCCATTCAATTCACCGTCATGGCCACCCCAGAAGATCTTGCCGCAAACGCTGAATACATCCGTATGGCTGATCAATTCGTTGAAGTCCCGGGCGGTACAAACAATAATAACTATGCTAATGTCGACTTAATTGTCGAAATAGCTGAAAGAACCGACGTCCATGCCGTTTGGGCAGGTTGGGGTCATGCATCAGAAAATCCATTATTGCCAGAAAAGTTAGCTGCATCTCCAAAGAAGATCGTCTTCATAGGTCCTCCAGGTTCTGCCATGAGATCTTTGGGTGACAAGATTTCCTCCACTATAGTTGCTCAACATGCTGAAGTCCCATGTATTCCTTGGTCAGGTACTGGCGTGAAAGATGTCGTTCACGATAAGCTCACCAATTTGGTGTCTGTCTCTGACGAAACCTACGACAGAGGTTGTTCTCATTCTCCTGAAGAAGGTTTGGAAATGGCCAAGAAGATCGGTTTCCCAGTCATGGTTAAGGCCTCTGAAGGTGGTGGTGGTAAAGGTATCAGAAAGGTCGATAATGAAAAGGATTTCGTTTCCTTATATAAGCAGGCTTCTAATGAAATACCTGGTTCTCCTATTTTTATCATGAAGTTGGCTGGTAGTGCAAGACATTTGGAAGTGCAATTATTAGCAGATCAATATGGTACAAATATTTCCTTATTCGGTAGAGATTGTTCTGTCCAAAGAAGACATCAAAAGATTATCGAAGAAGCTCCAGCTACTATTGCAAAGAAGGAAACTTTCAGAGAAATGGAAAACGCTGCCGTCAGATTAGGTAAGTTAGTCGGTTACGTTTCTGCCGGTACTGTCGAATACTTGTATTCACACGCAGATGATAAATTCTACTTCTTAGAATTGAACCCAAGATTGCAAGTCGAACATCCAACTACCGAAATGGTAACAGGTGTTGACTTACCTGCAGCTACTTTACAAATTGCTATGGGTATCCCTATGCATAGAATCAGAGACATCAGAACCTTTTACGGTGTCGATCCTCACACTTCAACCGATATTGACTTTGAGTTCAAGAGCGAAAACGCCTTAGTCAGCCAACGTCGTCCAGTTCCTAAGGGTCACTGCACTGCTTGTAGAATCACATCCGAGGATCCTAACGAAGGTTTCAAGCCTTCTGGTGGTAACTTACATGAGTTGAATTTCAGATCTTCTTCTCATGTTTGGGGTTACTTCTCTGTGGGTAATCAATCCTCGATCCATTCTTTCTCAGACTCTCAGTTCGGTCATATTTTTGCATTCGGTGAAAATCGTCAAGAATCAAGGAAACATATGGTTGTGGCCTTGAAGGAATTGAATATCAGAGGTGACTTCAGAACCACAGTTGAGTATTTGATTAAATTATTGGAAACCCCAGATTTCGAAAACAATACTATAACAACTGGTTGGTTAGATGAATTGATTACTAAGAAATTGACTTCCGAAAGACCAGATCCAATTGTTGCTGTTGTCTGTGGTGCTATCACTAAGGCCCACATTCAGCTGGTGGAAGACACTGCAGAATACGTTCAATCCTTGGAAAAGGGTCAAGTTCCAAACAAGAACTTGTTGAGAACTATTTTCCCTGTTGAATTCATATATGAAGGACACAGATATAAATTTACTGCTACAAAGTCTTCTCCAGGATCTTACACCTTATTCTTGAATGGTACCAGAGGTGTTGTTGGTGTTCGCCCATTATCAGACGGTGGTTTATTAATTGCTATCGCAGGAAAGTCCCATTCCGTCTACTGGAAGGAAGAAGCTTCCGCAACGAGATTATCTGTTGATGGTAAGACATGTTTGTTAGAAATTGAAAATGATCCAACTCAATTGAGAACTCCTTCTCCAGGTAAGTTAGTTAAATACTTGGTTGAAAGTGGTGATCATGTTGTCTCTGGTCAACCATACGCTGAAGTTGAAGTCATGAAGATGTGTATGCCATTAATTGTCCAAGAAAATGGTACCATTCAACTTATCAAGCAACCAGGTTCAACTGTCAATGCTGGTGACATTTTATCCATTTTGGACTTAGATGATCCATCAAAGGTTAAGCACGCTTTGCCATATGAAGGTACTTTACCAGACTTGGGTGATGCTTTGGTCCAGGGAACCAAGCCTGTTTACAAGTTCCAGCATTACGCTTCTATTTTAAGAAACATTTTAGGCGGTTTTGACAACCAGGTCATTATGAACACAACATTGAAGGGATTAGTTGAAGTTTTGAAGGACAAGCAATTGCCATATTCTGAATGGAATCAACAATCTTCTGCCTTGCACTCCAGATTGCCAGCCAAATTGAACGAACAGTTGACTCAACTACTTGAAAGAACTGAATCAAGAGATGCTGACTTCCCAGCTAGACAAATTTTGAAGTTGATCCAGAAGACCCTCAGTGATCCATCAACTGACTCAACTGTAACCGAAGTTGTCCAACCTCTTGTCGAAATTGCTAACCGTTATTCTAATGGTATTGTTGAACATGAATACAGCTTTTTCGCAAACCTTATTGAAGAATACTATGAGATCGAATCCAACTTCTCCGGAAGTAACAACCGTGAAGAAGACGTCATTCTTAAGCTCCGTGACGAAAATAAGGCTGATTTGACAAAGGTCATTGGTTATGCTTTATCTCACTCAAGGGTCAGTGCTAAGAACAACTTGGTTTTAGCAATTTTGGATATTTATCAACCAGTTATGTCCTCGTCATCGAACGCTGCCACAACTATCAAAAACGCTTTGAAAAAGGTTGTCGAATTAGAAAGTAGAGGTACTGCTAAGGTCACCTTAAAGGCAAGAGAAATCTTAATCCAATCCTCTTTACCATCCATCCAAGAGAGATCAGATCAATTAGAGCACATTTTGCGTTCGTCCGTTTTGCAAACCTCTTACGGTGAAATTTATGCTAAACATCGTGCACCAAAATTGGAAATTATCACTGAGGTTGTTGATTCTAAGCATACTGTCTTCGATGTTTTGCCACAATTTTTAGGCAATAAGGACGAATGGGTTGCAGCTGCTGCCGCTGAAGTTTATGTCAGACGTGCCTACAGAGCTTATTCTTTAGGCCCTATCAGTTACAGCTTCCATGATCAATTACCAATTGTTGAATGGAAGTTCCAATTACCAAGTCTTGATGCAACCACTAGTTTCGCTAAGACCGTATCTAAGGATTCTCCTAATCACATGAACCGTCAAGCCTCTGTATCAGATTTGTCTTTTGTTGTCGATGAGAAGTCAAAAACCATTACTAGATCCGGTGTCTTGGTACCAACTAGACATTTAGATGATCTTGATGAAATGATTTCAGCAGCTTTGGAAAAATTCCAACCAGCAGATGCTATCACATTTGAAGCTAGTGGAAAAGATCAACCTGAATTCTACAATGTTTTGAACATTGTTGTCAACTCTATCGACGGCTATGTCTCCGAAGATGAAATCTTGAGTAAGGTTCAAGAAACTATTGATGAGTTCAGAGATGAATTGGCAATTGCTGGTGTTCGTCGTATCACCTTTGTCTTAGCCCACAAGGTTGGTCAATATCCAAAGTACTATACCTTTACCGCAAAGGAGTACAAGGAAAACAAGGTCATCCGTCATATTGAACCAGCTTTAGCTTTCCAATTAGAGTTGGGTAAGCTAGTCAACTTTGACATTCAACCTATTTTCACTGACAACAGAAACATTCACGTTTACGAAGCTGTCGGTAAGAACGCACCATCTGATAAGAGATTCTTCACTAGAGGTATTGTGAGAACTGGTATTATGAGAGATGACATCAGTATTAGTGAATATTTGATCGCTGAATCTAACAGATTGATGTCTGATATCTTGGATGCTTTGGAAGTTATTGATACCTCCAACTCCGATTTGAATCACATCTTCATTAACTTTTCTTCTGTTTTCAACGTTTTACCTGAAGAAGTTGAAGCAGCATTTGGTTCATTCTTAGAAAGATTCGGTAGAAGATTATGGAGATTGAGAGTTACAGGTGCAGAAATCAGAATTGTCTGTACTGATCCAACAACAGGAAACTCATTCCCATTAAGAGCTATTATCAACAATGTCTCTGGTTATGTTGTTAAGTCTGAATTATACATGGAGGTCAAGAACACCAAGGGTGAATGGGTCTTCAAGTCAATCGGCCAACCAGGCTCAATGCACTTGAGACCTATTTCAACTCCATACCCTGCTAAGGAATCCTTACAACCTAAGCGTTATAAGGCACACAACATGGGTACAACATATGTTTACGATTTCCCTGAATTATTCCGTCAAGCTACTACTTCTCAATGGAAGAAGTTCTCTTCTACTGCAAAGATCCCTGACGACTTCTTCACTTCTTTGGAGTTGATCCCTGATGAAAATGGTGATTTAACAGCTGTTGAAAGAGAAGCTGGAGCCAACAAGATCGGTATGGTTGGTTTCCAAGTGACAGCAAAGACTCCAGAATATCCTCGTGGAAGACAATTCATTATCATTGCTAATGACATCACCCATAAGATTGGTTCCTTCGGTCCAGAAGAAGATGAATATTTCAACAAGTGTACTGAATTAGCCAGAGAATTAGGAATTCCAAGAATTTACCTTTCAGCTAACTCCGGTGCCAGAATCGGTATTGCCGATGAATTAGTTCCTTACTTTAAGGTAGCTTGGAACGTTGAAGACTCTCCAGACAGTGGATTCAGATACTTGTACTTATCTCCAGATGATAAGAAGGCCATTGATGAAGATGGAAGAGCAAACACCGTGGTTACTGAAAGACTTGTTGAAAATGGTGAAGAAAGATTCGTTATCAAATCTATTGTTGGTGCTGAAGATGGATTAGGTGTTGAATGTCTTAAGGGATCTGGTTTAATTGCCGGTGCAACTTCAAGAGCTTACAAAGATATTTTCACCATCACTTTGGTCACTTGTAGATCTGTCGGTATCGGTGCTTATTTGGTCAGATTAGGTCAAAGAGCTATTCAAGTTGAAGGTCAACCAATTATCTTGACCGGTGCTCCAGCTATTAATAAATTGTTAGGTAGAGAAGTTTACTCTTCTAACTTACAATTAGGTGGTACCCAAATTATGTACCGTAATGGTGTTTCGCACCTTACAGCCACCGACGATTTAGCTGGTATTGAAAAGATCATGGAATGGATGTCTTTTGTTCCTGCAAAGCGTGGTTTACCAGTTCCAATTTTGGAATCCGAAGAAGATAGCTGGGACAGGGAAATCGAATACTATCCAACCAAGGACGAGCCATATGATGTTCGTTGGATGATTGGAGGTCGTGAAACGGCTGATGGATTTGAATCAGGTTTGTTTGACAAGGGATCATTCACTGAAACTTTGTCGGGCTGGGCTAAGGGTGTTGTTGTTGGAAGAGCTCGTCTTGGTGGTATCCCAATTGGTGTTATTGGTGTTGAAACAAGAGCTGTTGACAACTTATTCCCTGCCGACCCTGCTAACCCTGATTCTACCGAAGTCATGATTCAAGAAGCTGGTCAAGTTTGGTACCCTAATTCTGCCTTCAAGACTGCCCAAGCTATCAATGATTTCAACAATGGTGAGCAATTACCTTTAATGATTTTAGCAAACTGGAGAGGTTTCTCAGGTGGTCAACGTGATATGTACAATGAAGTCCTTAAATATGGTTCCTTCATTGTTGATGCATTAGTTGATTTCAAGCAACCTATTTTCACATACATTCCACCTCATGGTGAATTAAGAGGTGGTTCTTGGGTCGTTGTCGATCCTACAATCAACCCTGATATGATGGAAATGTATGCCGACGTAAACTCCAGAGCTGGTGTCTTAGAACCAGAAGGTATGGTTGGTATTAAGTACAGACGTGACAAGTTATTAAGCACTATGGAGAGATTAGACTCAAAGTATGCTGACTTGAAGAAAAAGTTGAATGAGAAGACTTTGTCACCTGAAGAGTACTCTGAAGTCTCTAAGCAATTGTCAATTCGTGAAAAGAGATTGCTTCCAATTTATGCTCAAATTTCTGTTCAATTTGCTGACTTACATGACAGATCTGGTCGTATGTTGGCAAAGGGTGTCATCAGAAAAGAGTTGAAGTGGGCAGAAGCTCGTCGTTTCTTCTTCTGGAGATTACGTCGTCGTTTAAACGAAGAATACTTAATCAAGCTCATTGGTGACCAACTTACTAGTGCTTCGAAGTTGGAAAAGATCGCTAGAGTTAAGAGTTGGATGCCTACTGTTGACTATGATGATGACAAGGCAGTCAGTAACTGGATTGAAGAACACCACTCTAAGTTACAAGGATTCATTGACGATGTTAAGCAAGAGGCTATTCATCAAAAGATCAACCTGCTTTTGAAGGAAGACCCTTCAAATGCATTCAATGCAATCAAGTCCTTTATTTCTACTCTTCCAGAGTCTGAAAAAACCAAACTTGTTAACGCACTTAAATAAATACAAGTGTCTCCTTTAAAATGAGACTTTTAGATAAACTTATATATAAAAAAACACAAACATAATAATGTATACTGAACTTTTATTTCTGCGTATTGTACTCAAAAAGTAAAAATAGCTGTCTACCTATAGCACTTATTGGATTCGTTCTCACACTGGGTCTGTTATCTCTTGTTACAGTAATGATTCTTCTTTATATACTACTTTTGCTTCACCAGATAGCTGGCTCTGAATCTGTCGACACAGGAAGATACTTGGTTTCTTTAAAACTAACAGAAACTATAGAAAAATTCAAAGAATATGATAATTCATATCCGCTCTCGCAACATATTAATCCTTTGATAGACCATGCATTCGAAATAGGAAAGTACTCTGGATTTTCGGGAAATTTTACAAAAGAAGCTATTCTTAGGCTAAAAAGGTGTCCTCTAGTTGCTGATATAACTCCAGACATTGTTGTGAATGCTTTTGAAGATCAAGTTCATGAACAGCTTAATAGTCCCAGACACCTTGCTAGATTGTCGCAAAGAGAAAATGATATCTCACCACCTTATAACTACTGCTATTCAAATGATGGTGACGTCTTGGCTTATGTCATAGACTCAGGAATCAATATTCTGCACCCAGAGTTCGACGGAAGAGCAGAAGAGGGCATAGATCTCACGGGAGAAGGTCCAGGAGATTTCAATGGGCATGGAACACATGTTGCAGGCTTGATTGGCTCAAATACCTATGGGTCTTCTAAAAATGTAAAACTTGTGGAAGTGAAGGCACTCAACCAGCTCGGATCAGGTCTGCTCAGCTCCATTATCTCAGCTATTGAGTTCGCAGTAAACCACAGAGAAGAAAGCGGATTACCTGGGGTTGCAAACCTTTCTTTGGGCTCATTGCGAAACAACGTATTGAATAGGGCTGTAAATGCCGCGGCTGAAACAGGTCTAGTGATAGTAGTAGCAGCGGGTAACTCAAACTCGAATGCATGTATGACGAGTCCTGCAAGTGCACAGAGAGTAATAACGGTTGGTGCATTGGATGACTCTGATGATTCACTACCTAACTTCACTAATTGGGGTGAATGCGTTGATGTCTTTGCAAGTGGAGTGAATGTATCAAGTGTTAATTTTCAAGATGAAAGAACACCAATGTCCCTTTCTGGAACTTCTATGGCTGCCCCCATAGTTGCTGGTTTGGCGGCGAATTTGTTGAGTCTGGGCATTTCACCTTATGACATTCAGAAAACCATTCGAAACATGGCAGTGAAAAACAGAATTCCCCGAAGTTCCTTAATCTTCCGTTTCAGAACTCCCAACAGAATAGCTTATAACGGTTCAGAGGACGCATGCAGCAGCATATAGGTCGCAAACTACTACCATTTTTAACTGATATATCTCTTGGCTTCCTCTTCTCGTAGCTTACGTTTAAGTACTCTCAGGAAATATAATTGATGCAAAATTGAAATTAATCCTGCAGGTACGAATTTTTCTGTTTGTGGCACACAGGTTTGTGATTTTTGCAGCCATTTTTTCACTTAAAATTTTATCTTCTAAATACATCATTTGTTTTCCTTTACAATATACAACAGAGCAGAAAGTGTGTGAAGCGAAATGGCAGAGAAACACCTGAAGGATTTGTCTGATCTTAATCCTCAGATTAAACTTCCCGGTGGCCCCTTAAGTAAGTACCTTTTTCCCACTGTTTAAACTTCAGGGACTAACGTGTAGACACGAATCAAAATATGGAAGGGATCGTACCAGCTGATATTGGATCAGGACTTAGTGCATCTTTTCCATTAAGTGGTTTCAAAACCCCATATGTACCACCTAGTCGCTGGAATGATTTGGGAAGGCTAAACAACGATACGATTTACGATAAGCAAGTTCCTGGAGAACAGCTTGCAGAACATGATTTGCATGAGAAGAAAAAGAATTCCATGTATCCCTCTTGGAGTGGAAAGGTCCCTATTTCGAAAGAAGATATTGAAGCTATTTTCTTACAATTGACAGAAATATTTGGCTTTCAGTATGATAATACGAGAAATATGTTTGATCACTTCTTACGCTTACTAGATTCCAGAGCTTCAAGAATGGGCCCCACCAAGGCTTTAAGATCTTTGCATGCTGACTACATCGGTGGGGTCAACTCGAATTTCAAAAAGTGGTATTTTGCAGCACAGCTTGACTTGGACGACTCCGTTGGTGTAGATAATTTCACAAGCGAAGGTAAAATTAAAAGTACTAAAGCAAACCTGTCTTCAAGTAACACCTTGTATTATTCATTAGAGCAAGCGGAGAAGAGATGGTGTGCAAATATGAATAGTCTCTCACTGGTCGACTGTGCCATACAAATTTCACTTTACCTTTTATGCTGGGGAGAAGCAAACAATATCAGATTTATGCCAGAGTGCTTGTGCTTTATTTTCAAATGCTGCAGCGATTTTTATTACTCATTAGATGTTGATAGTCCCATCAAGAATGTGACTCCAAGCTTTTTAGACCATGCGATTACCCCGTTGTACAATTTTTACAGAGATCAGTCCTATGAATCCGAAAATGGTAAATTTGTTAGAAGAGATAAAGATCATAAGGATATTATTGGTTATGATGATATGAACCAATTATTTTGGTACTCTAAAGGATTGAAGAGATTGGTTTTGAACGACAAGGCAAGAACCAAGTTCATGAAGTTATCACCTAGTGAGAAGTATATGAGATTGAACGAAATGAACTGGAAAAAGGCATTCTACAAAACATTCAAGGAGAAGAGAACATGGAGTCATGTTCTAGTCAATTTTAACAGAATTTGGATTATCCATATTTCTGTATTTTGGCTCTATACGGTTTATAATTCACCAACTCTATACACCAGGGGTTATAGGCAAGATCAAGACAACCAACCGGCCAATCAAGTAAGATTAACTTTGGTTTCATTGTCCGGTGCAATAGCCTCATTGATATCTCTAGTTTGTACAATTTTAGAGTTAACGTTTGTTCCTAGGGAGTTTCCTGGAGCACAGCCAGTATTGAAAAGGTTGTTTCTCTTGCTATTACTACTCCTAGTAAATGTTGCCCCAACAGTTTATATCCTCGCAAGTTTTCCATTTGATGTCCTGTCTAAGTTTGGGGTTGCAATATCATCGATTCATTTCACAATTGCAATACTCACAGTCGTTTATTTGTCAATTACCCCAAGTGGGTCTCTTTTTCAGAGTAGCACAAGCAGAAGTAACCGCAAATACTTAGCAAATAGCAGTTTCGCTACATTTTTTTATAACTTGAGTGGTCCCGATAAGGTTGCTTCTTATGGTTTGTGGATATCAATTTTCCTTTCCAAGTTCATAGAATCATACTTCTTTCTTACACTTTCGCTCAAAGACCCTGTCCGAGAGTTGAGTACCATGAAATTAAGCAGGTGTGCTGGCGATGTGTGGCTCGGTTCGTGGTTGTGTTCAAAACAGGCAGCAATAGTGTTATGCCTCGTTTACATTACCGATCTAGTTCTTTTTTTCCTCGACACCTACTTATGGTATATTATTTGGAACACAACATTTTCCGTTTGCAGATCATTTTATTTCGGAGTATCTATTTGGACTCCATGGAAGAACATATTTAGCAGGTTACCAAAACGAATTTTATCCAAAGTTATTTCTACTCGTGGAAGCAAGAATTTGAACACAAAAGTTTTGATTTCAGAAGTCTGGAATTCGATAATTATATCCATGTATAGAGAGCATTTGCTTTCTATTGAACACATTCAGAAGCTCATTTATCAATCCATACCAGATGCTGAGGCCGAAAGTGGTTGTATGCTAAAGGAGCCAATCTTCTTTGTGTCTCAGGAAGATCAATCATTAAAATCATCTTTGTTTGATAGGCAATCAGAAGCAATTAGAAGGATTACGTTCTTCGCACAGTCCTTATCGACACCCATGCCTGAAGTAGGATCCATTAATTCAACACCATCCTTCACCGTATTGATTCCTCACTATTCAGAGAAAATTACCTTGACATTAAAGGAAATTATCAAAGAAGAAGATCAGTATTCACATTTAACGATGCTTGAGTATTTGAAGCAGTTGCATCCATTTGAGTGGGAATGTTTTATCAAAGATACAAAGATGTTAGCTGAAGAATACGAATCCTCAGAAAGCTCGCCCCTTGACTTGAATGATTTAAAAAAGATGGAAGATATTTCATATCACTCTGTTGGATTCAAAGTTGCAACACCGGAATATATCTTAAGAACAAGAATTTGGGCATCTTTGAGATCTCAAACATTGTATCGTACCGTATCTGGATTTATGAATTATTCACGTGCAATCAAGTTATTGTATGATGTTGAAACAAATGAAGACACAAACAGTTTGGAAAAGGAAGATGAGTTCATTAAGCTTGAAAGAGCGGCCACAATGGCGCTCCGGAAATTCAGACTAATAGTTTCCATGCAAAGACTAAAGAGTTTCAACGAAGATGAGAAGGAAAGCACGGAATTCTTATTAAGAGCGTATCCTGAACTCCAAATCGCATACTTGGATCAAGAATATAACCCAGATAGTGGCGAGTTTGAATTTTACTCCAACTTGATCGATGGAAGTTCAGCAATACTTGAAAATGGGGAGAGGAAGCCCAAATACAAAATAAGACTCTCAGGAAATCCGATATTGGGTGATGGTAAATCAGATAACCAAAACCACGCATTAATTTTCTGCCGTGGTGAATACATCCAACTCGTTGACGCTAACCAGGATAACTACTTAGAAGAATGTTTGAAAATAAGGAACGTTCTTGCTGAATTCGAAGAAGTATCTCAATCCCAAAGTATTGACTTCTACTCCAGTGCTGATCTCAGAAACACAATCCATGAACATCCAGTTGCCATTATCGGAACTAGAGAGTACATCTTTTCGGAAAATATTGGAATTTTAGGTGACGTAGCAGCAGGGAAAGAGCAAACCTTTGGTACATTATTTGCCAGAACTTTAGCTCATATTGGAGGCAAGTTGCACTATGGCCACCCGGACTTCCTTAACTCAATATTCATGACAACGAGGGGTGGTGTATCTAAAGCCCAGAAAGGGTTGCATCTAAATGAGGATATATACGCTGGAATGAATGCAATTATGCGGGGCGGAAGAATCAAACACTGTGAATATATGCAATGTGGCAAGGGGAGAGACCTAGGATTTGGTTCAATTTTAAACTTCACAACAAAGATTGGAGCAGGAATGGGGGAGCAAATGCTTTCCCGAGAGTATTTCCAATTGGGTACCAATCTACCTTTAGATAGATTCCTTTCCTTTTACTATGCACATCCAGGATTTCACTTGAACAATGTTTTTATAATGTTGTCAATCAAACTCTTTTTATTCGTCGGGGTAAACCTTGCAGCGTTAACAAATGAATCCACGATTTGTGAATATGATAGACATCGGCCGATAACAGATCCAAGAAAGCCAATCGGGTGCTACAACATTATTCCTGTGGTTGAATGGCTCAAGAGATGCATATTTTCGATTTTTATCGTATTTGCAATCTCATTCGTACCACTATGCGTTCAGGAATTGACAGAAAGAGGGTTCTATAAGGCATTGACACGATTAGGTAAGCACTTTGCATCATTTTCTCCGTTGTTCGAGGTCTTTGTTTGTAGGATTTATGCACAGTCGTTGGTTAGTGACATAAATATTGGAGGTGCTAAATACATTGCAACTGGTAGAGGATTTGCAACAGTCAGAATTCCATTCACGTTTTTATACTCAAGGTTTGCTTATGAGAGTCTTTACTTTGGCGCGAATTCATGCTTGCTCGTCCTTTTTGCTTCAATTACTATGTGGACGGCTCCCTTGTTGTACTTTTGGGTAACTATAGTTGGTTTATTGATTTGCCCATGTCTTTTCAACCCAAACCAGTTTTCTTGGCACGATTTCTTTTTGGATTATAGGGAGTATATTAAATGGTTGCATAGGGGAAACACACGGTCTAGGAGCTCATCTTGGATATCATACACTAGAATGTCGAGGAGCAAGTTGACTGGTACAAAGATACAGGGTCAAAAGAAAGACAAAGGTGGTGACGAAATGACGTTGCTTAGTGACGTAAAACCGTCAAGGTTCAACCTCTTATTTTCTCAGCTAGCATTTGAACTTTTGGGTGTTTTGTCCGTCGGCAGCGCATACTTATTTTCGAATTCACAGAATGATGCAAGAGGAACATACCCTTCATATGCAATTTTAAGAATTCTTTTGATATCGATTTGTCCAATTGCATTGAATATTATTATATTGTTAGCATTCTTCGCCGTTTCATGTGTCATTGGACCACTTGGAACGCAAATTTCTAGCAAGTTTCCATCCCTCATATCAACAGTTGTACATGGGTTGGCAACAATTAACTATGTTTTCTTTTTCCAGTGCCTATGGTACTTGCAGAACTGGGACTTTTCCAGAACCATTCTTGGAACCTGTTTAATGATTATGATTGAGAGCTGGATATTGAAATTCATAACTATTCTCTTTATTACAAGAGAATTTGGACATGACAGGTCAAACAAAGCTTGGTGGTCAGGAAAATGGATCACTTCAGGATTAGGCTGGTACATTTTGAGTCAGCCTTTGAGAGAGTTTGTCGTTAAGATAACCGAGCTTAGTTATTTCACGGGAGATCTATTCTTGGGACACATAATATTATTTGCCCAATTTCCAATTTTGATGATTCCATACATCGATACCTGGCACTCATTAATGTTGTTCTGGCTCAAACCAACTCACCAAATCAAGCCGAGAGTCTTAACAAAGAAACAGAGGAGAAAGAGAAGGGGTAAAGTATTTGGCTCTATATTACTCTACCTTTTTTCACTAATCCTCTTCTTGTCCACATTCTTATTGCCAATCATACTTTTTAAAGTTCTTGAATACGATCCTGATGACTATATCCCCGAAATTGTTCAGGACCTCATTCAAGATTTGATTCAGCCGTTCACTGTCGTTAGCAGCAGAATGGGTATTCAAGGAAGCCAAGCCAGGAATCACTAAATCCGAAGACCACACCTTTGTCTGGTTTATTGTGAAGAGGTTTTCTCTCGTGTCCAAAGAAGATATCTTCGCATGTTGTTGCTAACCTTTCTATATCATAAATATTTTTTATACTTGCCATATAATTCATTGCTTATTTCCTTTACTTTTTGTAGTAACCCGTCGATATCTCTTCGTGAGCAAAATATCAATGCAAGATCGAATCTTGGCATCTTCTCGAATGTTGACAAGAGATTCAATATTTTAGATGACCAATCTGATACAAAGGACTCGCCTCGGACAGCAGATTCATGGGCTGCCTCCAAGAAAAATGGAAGGAAGTCAGAGTCAACTCCTGCAGAGCTGAACAAGTCAATGTATTCCAGAGCTGGTAAGTTGATTACAAGCTTATATGCGTTTGCCTTTTTCTCAGGAGATATCGAGCTCAAGGTAGACAAATAATGCATTGTCGGCCTCTCTATGAAAGGCTTTGGCTTTATGCTTTCATTGGGACTAGCTTCGGCTTTTTTGTTCAGGCTGTTTTCTTTCGATTTATCGCCAAATAAACCTTCGATCTCTCTTTCAATCAATGCTTTATTTTCCGGAATCGAACCTTTGGGACCTTTAAAGAGGCGTGACACTTCGTCCGGAAGTTTATCCACAACCTCAATCGGAATATGTAAAAGCTTTCGACTTTGGATTTCTTGTTTCACTTGCTCTATTGATATCTTTGCAGCTGAGTTTTCTGGATCTATCTCGAGCGCTTTTTTGAAACTAGCTAAAGATTGATTCAACTTCCCCTGTCCCTTGTAGGCAATGCCTTTTCTATAATACAATTTGACTTCAAGCTTTGGTTCCAAAGCAGCAAGCCTGAGCGCTTCTGAGCAATCTCTTACGGCCCTGTCCCAATCTTGTAGTTTTATGAAACACATAGCTCTATTGCTAAGTAGAGTTGCGTTGAAATGAAGCTTCAAAGCATCTCTATATATCTTTGCAGCCTTCTTGAATTCTTGCTTTGCAAACGCCTCATTTCCTAGCTTCTTTAAGCTCTCAGCTTCTTTAATATCCGAATCAGTCGGTGTAGACATTGCTTGTTGGGTTGTTTTGGGGTTATCTTCGTTGAAAGATCTATGCCAGATGAATTCGAGGAGCTACTTAAAAAAAAAAAGAACCTAATAGATTTGAGACCCAAATCTTAGAAAAAATTCAATTAGGATAATTTTGCAGCTTGACTATTATCATCAAAACCAAGAACTATATATGACAGTTGAAGAACTTCAAGATGAAATATGTGCTATCGATGCCATATTCCCAAACTGCTCTCGTGAATTATCGCCACAAATCTTCGAATTCAAAGTCCCTCAACATGAGAAGCTCTTGATCCAAATGAGCTTTCTGACCGATTACCCCGATACACCACCCAATATAATCCAGGTCTTCACTACCAACGCAAACAAGTACACAGATATAAATTATCTCGAGAAATCATTCTTGGATACTTTAAAATCAATTTTTCATGTAGGGGAGGTGTGTTTATTCGAATTCTTCTCTGAGTTGGAACAGACATTAGAAGTGTACAATGAAAAGGAAGCGGCTGAAATGGAGGCAGCCGCTGAAGTAGTTAAGGAGGCTAAGGACATTAATCCGAGTAGATACATACAAGAGGGTGATACCAATGAGCCAGGACATGAGGAGTTAGAAATTGACCCGTTCGAAGGCTGGATCCAATCTGAAGTGATAGAAGATAGAGGATCCAAGTTTCTTGGGTTTGCAAGAGAGGTACATTCAGTCGAGGAGGCCAAACAATACCTCGACCAATTGTTGACGGATAGAAAAATCCAGAGAGCCACACATAACATGACCAGCTGGAGGATAAAGAAGGAAAACGGGGTGCAATTCCAAGACTGCGACGACGATGGAGAGACTGCGGCTGGTGGAAGAATACTACATTTATTGACCGTACGTATAAGACATACTGGAACATTCACGAATTGAACGCAAGGAAGATATAATATAATGATTAGTTTCTATTAAAATTTGAGAGCTATACTAACCCCTATTCTAGATGATGAATGTTTGGAACGTGATAGTAGTAGTAAGCAGGTGGTATGGTGGCACTTTATTGGGATCAGATAGGTTTAAACATATCAACAGTGCTGCCAGGAATGCAGTTATTAATGCCGGATTAACAGAGGCGGACAAGAAGACGAAGAAGAAATAAGCTTCAGTTGATTCTCTTCTGTTTGTTTCGGATGTTAGGAATGTACTCACCCTCTCTTTTGTTTGACGTGGAATTTTCCGTGTTTTCCGCTGGCTTTGTATTAGGGTTCTTCTTGTCCCATAAGTTCCTTAAAAACTCTGATGATTGGTCTTCTGGTTGATGTGGTTTTTTCTGCTGGTGTTAGTATGGGATGTTTTAATGTAAATAAATAGAATGGAGCAATAACATATCGATAGTAGTAACGATGTTAACGTAAGTATGAAAGTTATTGGTAATTCACATCCAACGTATTGCTATTGCTGAATTTATTCAGTAAGTCCGATGCTTTGTACATACATTTGTCTTCTTCTTGTCCACAGAGTCCTTCAACTTCAGAATGGACAACTTTTCCTTGTCTTCGTCTTGCTCTGCATCGGGGGTTGGGGCACCCCACGTTCTCCTTCCGCTTGGAAGAGATGGTGTCACCGAGGAGTTCGGTCCTTCTTGGTATGCATTGATGCTGGCGTACCCTATGGACTCGACCACCTTTATGGGCCTCGTCCTGAAGGATACTTTTGATTGTGCTGGTAACGTCCATTCAGATGAGTCCTTGACTCTCTTTACGATCTCCTCTTCTTTGTGCTCTTCTCCGTTTTTCTGCATGAACTTCATGTTCATGACCCTGCTGGAAAGCCCACTCATCCTGGCTAAATATGTTCTTTATGTGTATGGTATTGATAGGGTCCTTTCAGAATCCCTTGTTGCACTTATGTACTCACAATCTCTTGATGGTAGGATGCTCATCACAAATGTATTTCAGTGTGTGCCTCCACCAACTCTCTGATATGCTTCATGGTTTAGCTATTTTTTATTTTTATTTTTTTTTTTTTTTTCAGGCCGCGAAGAGCTTCGCAGAGACTAACTTTTGAAGATCTCTGAAGTTTCAAGCTCATCGCAAAGACGAGAGACACTTTGACTGATACTTCTATCTACTTTGCGCAATACAAGCAACCTAATCCGGTTATCTGACTAGTCAAAACAGCTGAAACTTGCACATTATGAAGTCAGACTTTAAGTTTTCTAACTTACTAGGAACCGTGTATAGACAAGGTAATCTTGTGTACACAAGCGACGGCAAGAAGTTACTCTCGCCAGTCGGAAACCGAGTCTCTTGCTTCGATTTGGTCAGCAACAAGTCATTCACGTTCAATTATGAACACAGGAAAAACGTGAGAAGGATAGCCCTCAACAAGCAGGGAACATTGCTCCTCAGTGTGGATGAGGATGGAAGAGCCATATTAGTGAACTTTGTGTCTCGTATAGTCTTGCATCACTTCAACTTCAAGGACACCGTCAACGATTTACAATTCAGTCCAAACGGAGAATATTTCGCTATTGCAGTTGGCAGATTCATCCAAGTTTGGAAGACCCCTGATTTCACAGAGGATAGACAGTTTGCACCATTTGTGCGTCATAGAATCTATTCTGGCCATTACAATGACGTATTGTCAGTCACCTGGTCCAATGATCTGAGATTCTTCATATCGACCTCGAAGGATATGACTTCCAAAATATTCTCCTTACACAGTTCCGAGAAGGATGTAGCTATGACATTAGCTGGTCACAGGGACTATGTGATAAAGGCATTCTTCAACGAGACACAAGAAATCATATACACCATAAGTAAGGATGGTGCATTATTCCAATGGGAGTACACCGAAAAGCCATCAGATGATAGCGACATCGAAGAAGATGACGATGAAGATATTGAAGATGAAAACAAATCCATGAGTTGGAGAATCACCGCCAAGAACTTTTTCCATGCTGACTCCAACGTCAAATCTGCAACTTTCCATTCCAAGTCAAACTTATTAGTTGTCGGCTTCAACAAGGGTGAGTTTAGACTATACGAATTACCTGAGTTCAACTTGATTCAGCTGCTTAGCATGGGTCAAAACTCAGTCAACACAGTAAGCATAAACTCGACCGGCGAATGGTTGGCATTTGGATCTTCCAAGTTAGGACAATTACTTGTCTATGAATGGCAATCTGAATCGTACATCTTGAAGCAGCAAGGTCACTTTGACTCCATGAATGCTCTTTGCTACTCTCCAGATGGTTCCAGAGTCGTCACTGCATCTGATGACGGTAAGATCAAGGTTTGGGATGTAGTCAGTGGGTTCTGCCTTGTCACTTTCAGCGAGCATACTTCAAGTGTCACGGCAGTCCAATTCGCCAAGAGAGGCCAAGTATTATTCTCTGCTTCCTTGGATGGTACAGTAAGAGCTTGGGATCTCATAAGATTCAGAAACTTCAGAACATTCACAGCTACGGAAAGAATCCAGTTCAATTCATTAGCGGTTGATCCCCTGGGAGAAATTGTTGTTGCTGGTTCTCAGGATACCTTTGAGATTCAAATCTGGTCTGTTCAAACTTCTCAATTATTAGACACTTTGGCTGGTCATGAAGGTCCTATTTCATGCTTAAGTTTTGGAAGTGAAAATGGGTCTGTGTTGGCTTCAGCTTCCTGGGATAAAACTATCAGAATCTGGAATATCTTCGGAAGATCACAGCAAGTTGAACCAATTGAAATCCATAGTGATGTATTAAGTCTTTGCATGAGGCCAGATTCTAAGGAGATTGCAGTTGCAACTTTAGATGGTAACATAAGTATTTGGGACGTGGAGGATGCCAAGCAATTACATTTGATTGATGGTAAGAAGGATATCATAAGTGGAAGATTTTTAGAGGATAGGTTTTCCAGCAAGAATGCCGCTAGATCAAAGTTCTTCACTTCTATCGGTTACTCTTTCGATGGGTTAACTTTGGTTGCGGCAGGTAACAACAACTCCATTTGCATGTACGACATTGCCAACGAGGTTTTGTTAAGAAGATTCACTGTTTCGCAAAACATGCAATTGAACGGTACCTCCAAACAATTAAACAGTAGCAGATTGACTGAAAATGGAGAGTCTTTGGATTTGATTGACAGAGATGGCGAAAACTCTGACTTGGAAGATAGAATTGACAACAGCTTGCCTGGTTCACACAAGGGAGACCCAAGTCTTAGAAATGTGAGACCGGAAGTCAGAGTCACCTCGATCGCATTCTCACCCACAGCAGCAGCATTTGCAGCAGCCTCAACAGAAGGGTTATTGATCTTTTCTGTTGATGAAACCATTTTGTTCGATCCATTCGATTTGGACGTTGATATAACTCCAGAATCAACCTTACAATGCTTAACAGACAAAGAGTACCTCACTTCGTTGGTTATGGCATTTAGATTGAACGAAGACTACCTCATTCACAGAGTTTACGAGTCTATTCCTATAAAGGACATTCAATTAGTTTCTCAGGACTTGCCAATAATTTACTTAGATCGTTTGTTGACCTTCATTGGTAAGTTGGTAACAGAAACTTCTCACATAGAGTTCAACTTGATTTGGGTTCAGAACTTAATCACTAGCCATGGTAAATACATAAACTCACACAAGCATGAGTTCTCGTCGTCATTAAAGACTATTCAAAGATTTTTAGCCAGAGTTGCAAAGGACGTTGTCTTGATATCGAAAAGAAGTGGATACTTACAGTCTTACCTTACTCTGGAAACGCTTGATGGTGAGGATTTGCCAGATGGAAACGATGAGAGTATAGAAGACGCAGAAGAAGATGATCACGAAGACCAAGAAGAAGATGATGAAGAAGAAGCAGAAGATGATGATGAAGAGGATGAAGAAGCTGGTGGTTGGTTGGGTGCAAACGGCAAGAAGGCCGTCGATGCATTCGAAGGCTCAGACGATGATTCGGAAGAAGACTCCGATGATGACATGTCTGAGAGTAACTAGAGTCACACACAAGAGAGGGGAATGCATATTTAAGTACATAATACACACATAGATTAAATACAATTATTTAGGTAGCATAAAAATACAAGTATCAAGCAAAACTTATAGCGCATTTGGTGGTGTTGCACCAATACATGAGCGCGCACACAATGACTCGTAATCAGCCCTAATTCCGTCTTTTGTTGCGAAACAGAGGGTACTTTAATGCGGCAAGGCTAAAACCACACAATAGACGCTAAAATAAAAATTTAGCAAGTACATAAAAAAATTCTATTGTTCCCTTTTCCGTGACTCTAAAATTATCGCTAATAACCTTACCTTCTAAGGTCCCCTCTGTTGGAAAGGCATAAGCGGCTGCAGCCACGAAGTAAAACGTAAGCACGATTTTGCTTAGTCGCTTACCCCACGCAGGTGTAAAGAATGCTGAAAAAAAATATATCCAAGCTTCTTGATAAACTTTATGAAAATTGGCAACTATTGACGTCATTTATGTTTAATCTTAGTAGCATTTTATCTTACTTCCCTGAGATTCATTTTCAATTCTATTTTTTTTTTGGCTATTGCGTCAGGAGATGATATGCACAGAACAAAAAAAAAAAAAAAAATTACCACTTAGCTGAATGGATTAGCCGAGTTTTGCTTCAGTTCATCATCCTCTTAACCAGATGTGTACACTTGAAGTATTCCAGAAGACTCAATAGAGAATTTCTTTTTAACAGGGTTTGTTAACTCGAAGGAAAAATAAATATGGAAAAAAAAATAAATACATACAGAAAAAAAGGTCCTTCGGGTGGCATCTTACTCCGAGTCTCGAGAAATTCCTTCGAGGGGGGGGCTTCGGACAATTCTCCATCGTAAATTTTCCATGTTGTTGAACTAAGATTTTTTCCAGTCGGTGCAGTGGACCCCACACTTTCAAGTCGAATTTTATTTATTTTTTTGGTAATTCGCACCCAAACATATTGAATTAGTGCTGGATTTCCCAATAGAGAACCAATAACCTGCAAGAGATATAGAAAGCGTTCACAAGAAATACTATACATGTGGCCAATGATAACACATGGAAAGTTCGGAAATCACCGTAGTCTACAATGAGTGAGCTAACCCTCCTTAATCCACTATAAGGGTCTTACGAGTATCAAGTACACCTGACCTTCCATGTTCGATTCAACCAACGTACAATCCAGTCACTTATTTGTTTCCATAGCATGCTTTTTTTCTTACCCAAATGTGTATTTTCCTCGATAATACACTCGCCGTGTCGATATCACCCCACCTCTCTCATTCAATTTCCGCCCGCATTCAATAATATTTTTTTAGGTGATTAATTTTTATTTTTCCTCTATTTTGTTTTTCCACTCTTCGGATTTTCTGAACGACTGACCGCAGAGATTACCGGGCACCACTGCTCCAAATTTGCGGAGTACCTATGTCATTCTCTTGAATGATTAACTTCGAAACCTTATAAGGAATGTCCGATCCATTGAAAGTTTTAAGATTTATATGTCCATTTTGGTTTGTCTTTTCTTTTTTATTTTCTTTATCTTAATGTTTAGAATTCTCATCCACTAGAGCCCAAACTATATTGTCCATTTTGTTTGAACGAATACCTACTAGTTTTGTCGATTGAGAATCTTATTGATAAGCAAAAGGTCAGTAAACTTCCTTTAATTGAAGATTTCACAAAAAATATAAAAATAAAGTTGCAAGATTGTTTTACCCCCTAAAATTTTTTGCGACGAACCAAAAATAAAAAAAAAAAAAAACTCCCCCCCTCTCTCCATTTCCTTTCCCCACCAAAAAACTCAAAAAATTAAATAATTTAAAAGGCTCCAGACCGCCATTGAATATTTGATTTTTTTTTACGAACTTCCATTCTTTTTCTTTTCCCGTCTCCATTTGCTTCGTTATCGCTCTATCCCTGACCTGCTTATTATTATCCCCATTCATTAATAATGCCTCGTGATATCAAGAATCACCTCCTTTTCGAGGTTGCTACAGAAGTGGCACACAAAGTCGGAGGTATTTACTCCGTGCTTAAGTCTAAGGCCCCAATTACTGTCGCCGAATACAAAGAACGTTACACATTAATTGGTCCTTTAAACTATCAATCTGCTCAAATTGAAGTTGAAGAGTTACCAGTCAAGGACCCATTGATCAAGCAAACCTTGGACTCTATGAGTGAAAGAGGTATTCGTTGGTTATACGGTAGATGGTTGATCGAAGGTGCTCCTCGTGTCTTATTGTTCGACATTAACTCTGCCGCTTACAATCTTAACGAATGGAAGTCCGATTTATGGACTACCGCTGGTATTCCAACTCCAGACCACGATCAAGAAACCAACGAAGCTATCTTGTTGGGTTACTTAGTCGCATGGTTTCTCGGAGAATTGGTCTACCACGACAGAGAAAGAGCCGTCATCTGTCACTGTCACGAATGGTTGGCCGGTATTGCCTTGCCATTGTGTAGAAAGAGAAGAATTGATGTCACCACTATCTTCACCACCCATGCAACCTTATTGGGTAGATACTTGTGTGCAGGATCTACTGATTTCTACAACAATTTGAGTAACTTTGACGTTGACGTCGAAGCTGGGAAGAGAGGAATTTACCACAGATACTGTATTGAAAGACTGGCCACTCACCTGGCTGATGTTTTCACTACCGTTTCTCACATTACTGCCTATGAATCTGAGCATTTGTTAAAGAGAAAGCCCGATGGAGTCTTGCCCAACGGGTTAAATGTTGTCAAGTTCCAAGCGGTGCACGAATTCCAAAACTTGCATGCCATTAAGAAGGCTAAAATTAACGAGTTTATCAAGGGTCATTTCTACGGTAACTACGATTTCGATTTAGATAACACTTTATACTTCTTCATTGCCGGAAGATATGAATTCAGAAATAAGGGTTGTGATTTCTTCATTGAAGCCTTGGCTAGATTGAACCATAAGTTGAAGGAATCCGGTTCCAAGATGACTGTGGTCGCATTCATTATTATGCCTGGTAAGACCCACTCATACACTGTTGAAACCTTGAAGGGTCAAGCTGTTGTCAAGCAGTTAGAAAACACCATTGAAGAAGTGCAAAAGAAGGTTGGTGAAAGATTATTCGAGCACTGTGCTAGATTCCCTAACCACGCTCAACCAGGTTCTACCAATGGTCAAGAAGTTCCATCTATTGATGAATTAATCAAGCCATCCGACAGGGTTTTACTTAAGAGAAGAATTTTTGCATTAAAGAGAGAAGGTTTACCACCAATTGTTACACACAACATGGAAGATGACTCCAACGATCCAATTTTGAACCAAATCAGAAGAGTTCAATTATTCAACAAGCCTGAGGACAGAGTTAAGATCATTTTCCACCCTGAATTCCTTAACGCTAACAACCCGATCTTATCGTTAGATTACGATGAATTCGTCAGAGGTTGTCACTTGGGTGTTTTCCCATCCTACTATGAACCATGGGGCTACACTCCTGCTGAATGTACCGTTATGGGTGTTCCATCTATTACTACTAACTTGTCTGGTTTTGGATGTTACATGGAAGATCTTATCGAAAACACTAACGACTACGGTATTTACATTGTTGACAGAAGAATGAAATCTGTTGATGAGTCCATCAACCAATTGACTCAATGCATGTTTGAATTTACTGAAAAGACCAGAAGACAAAGAATCAACCAAAGAAACAGAACTGAAAGATTGAGTGACTTATTGGATTGGAAGAGAATGGGTTTGGAATACATTAAGGCCAGACAATTATCATTAAAGAGAGCTTACCCTGAAAAGTTCAAGAACGGTAACAACCCATTCAGTAACTCATCCAACTTGAAGTTGACTCGTCCATTATCTGTTCCAGGATCTCCAAGAGGTAAGATTGGTTTGATGACTCCAGGTGACTTAGGTAGTTTGCAAGAAGCTCAACAAACTTTAAACACTGAAGATTACATTGGCTTCAAGTTAGGTAACACTGAAGATGACAAGGATGACGATGTGGAAGAAGATGACCACTATCCATTAACTTTAAGAGGAAACTCCGCTCCTCCAAACGATGATGAGTAAGTGAGTGATTCACTCAAAACACCATAACAAAATTACTGAAATACAAAGAGGAAGAAAAAAAAACTTGAGTCTTAAAAATGTAAAACGTCAACATCTAAAACCTAAAAAAAAAAAGAAATGAGAGAAAACCAGAATGTTCAATTGTTTCCATTGCAGCCAGATGATGAAATGAAAGCTTCAAATGGTTTTTTTTGCACCCAATTGACCTATCTGTATTTACCTGCAGGTCATTCAGTGCGCCAGATCAAGCTACAATCACTTCTACTACGCTTGCAATCGAACATCCTCTTGTCAATCATCTGTTAATTTGTTTATTCACTTCATCTTTTGGTCATATTCAAATAATGGCCGCTTTTCCAATTCTTACGTCTCTCACTCGTTAATTATATAGAATAGATTTTACAGTATTGTTTCAATCAATCAAATTGTGTGTGTAGAATGTGTGCGACTGCAAGTATTTCCCTTTTTGCCAATTTTCACTCTTTTTTTTTTTCTGCTCAGGTGCCGACTTTTCACCCGGGCACGACTTTTGGCTTGAAGGTTCAAAGAAGGAAGTCAAATATAGCGTTGATCAAACAACGGTGCATTCTCTTAGTCCAACAGATCAACGCAAGGGTTCAATATAGATAAATATGGTATGTATTTGACAATGTGGAAGCACTTACCTTACATATAACTGTAAATCCTGAACAAAAGTACTAACATTATTTTCTCTCTCCTCAGTTACCATTATATTTATTGACAGCAGCAAAGAATCAACCAATCTTGGTCGAGTTGAAGAATGGAGAGACAATTAACGGACAATTAATCAACTGTGACTCTTGGATGAACTTAACCTTGAAGGATGTCATTCAATCGTCACCACATGGGGATGAATTCTTAAAGATCCCAGAATGTTACGTCAGAGGTAACCACATAAAATACTTAAGATTACCTGATGAACTTATGGACCACGCCAAGGAGCAAAACCTTCAAAACATGGAGCAAAGAAATAGAAATCAAAAGAGAAGAGGTGGAGGCGGAAACTTTAATAATAGAAGAGGATACAATAATCATCACAACCACAACAATGCCCACCACAACAGTAACGGGGAAAGAGGAAATAGCAGGAATGGAGGCTATGGTAATAACCAGGGATACAACAACAACCGTCGTTACAACAACAACAATAACAATAGCAGCCACAGCGGAAACTCTAACAGTAACGCTACCAATAGTAGCACGAGTGCCACTAGTGCCAACTCCAGTGCCAACTCGAACAGCAACAATGCAAGTGCAAGTGGCAACACCAACGGCGCAAACAATTAATACATCATCCAGTCAAAGTAGCAGCTTTTTAGACTTCATTAAAACCTTTGCAAGGTTTAATAAGAGGCGAATCTGCATTTTACGTTTGATATGATAATGCATATGTACTATAATATTACGTCTTTTTTTTTTACCAGGACAGCCCCACAGGCTGAGTAGGTCCATATCAGTAATCTAGAGGAGCACTCTCTTCTGGCCGGTTATTTGGAAGTGACCTTTACACACATGTCTCGCCGAAGGAATCTTCAGAAAAAGCCCTGTTTATACAAGTAGTCAGTGTCAACTGTTTATTATATTCTTGTTTTTTATATATTGTTTTTTGGAACCACAAACACAAGTGTGATAAGTCGTCGGGTTGAAAAGCACAAAGAAAGCTGCTTACAAGTTTATAGACTTCAGAACAGGAACGAAGTGTCGTCCAATACATTGCTAATTAGGTAAATTTCTTGCTATAATATTGCTATTTAAACCACAGTCTAAAACTAAAATCGCTTGGGATAAACACGTTGAACTAAATGCTTGTACCAAATACAATAAGGTACGGTAAATTTAAAGGATACTGCGATCAGAGATATCTAAAATGTCAGATACCGCTTTGCAAAGGATGCAGATATTGTTGTCATTTGCCATATGTCAAATCAGTGCTACGGGAAAGTATTAAGATTAACAAGTCCGTGCGTAATACGACAACGTTTGAGCAGAGATGCAGCTGGAATAAAGAACTTGATTCATTAATATTTGACATAACAAACGTGAATCGAAAAATTAACCAGAATCAAGATGACGTTGTCACCGAACGCATTGAAATAGAAGGAAACACAATCATAAGCAGCAGCGGTGATGACGGCGGTGACACGAGTTTACACTCATGCGATCAACCTGATGCTGAAGTGGAAGACAAAGTTAAACTAGCCCGTAGCAAAGCTGTATCTTCTTTCAGTAGTTTCTTCAACTTGAGAAGAGTCACCCTACTGTCATTGAAAGTTAAATAGTTCTCAAGTCTGAATTATATGTACATACTTATAATAAAGCATAGACAATAAGCACTTATGCAGTTGCATTCGTATCCACATTCCAACTCTTCAAGTCCTCTCTGTAACCAATTTCGTTGATCAACCCGTTAAGATCTCTAACATTCTCTTCGTCGTCAGTTTCGCTCAAATGGCCAAATCTCTTTGAAAGCTTTTCATTCCAGCCCTTTCCATCTTTAAATATGTTCTCAATGACATTTTCTGGTGAATAATCTAACAATTTGTAAAGTTCAGGGTCCCAACTCGACTCAAGAATCTTCTTATACAAGTGACTGACAAGAGGCTCCATTAATATTTCTCCCAGCTTGCTTGTGTCCTGAGGCAAGTAGGAAGTGTTATTATATCCGTTACTGCTGTTCCCGGTACCATTGCTGAAAGTGTTGCTATTGTTGTTCGATCTATACGAATTTGAAAAAGAATTCGATGACGAATTCGCGTTGGAATTCAAATGATTATGTATGTTGACCGGATTCAAGTGAGACGCAAAGTTTTGTATGCTGGTGCCGATAGCACAGTTATCTTGCGAATCATTACCGCCCTTCTTATTCGAATTTTGGCTTGGAGAACCAGGACGCGATATCTCGGCCGAGCCTCTTTGTTGCTTATCCTTCTCTGAAGGTTTGTTAATCACTTCGTTTATCCCTCCATACACCTTGCTTGACTCGAAGTTTGGTACGTTGAATTTGGAAGTGGGTTGGTTTTGTATTCCTCTCGTAGCTGACGCTGACAAAGAAGTACTGGAACTTAGGTTACTGTGAGTGTGTGAAGTTGTAGTTGTTGGGGAGTCTGTTATCTGTAATTGGGTATGGAACTCTTGGTTCCCTGGCAATTCCGATAAAGACACAGTCAAGCTGAGAATAGAGTTCACCTTTGAGTTCCGAAGTAAGTATTTAGACGTCTTTGGCTCATTAAAATTTAAGTACTCGGATAAGTTAATCTCCACACCTCCAAGTTCTGCCACCTTAGGAGTATCCTTACCGTCTTCCCGACTGCCCTGTTTGTACTTGTTGTCGGAAGTATAGTAAACCGTCATCATTAAATACTTGTTACCGATCAAATTCTCCTTCTTCTTAAGGGGAAACTTGAGATTACATTTCATTCTATAATTAAAAGCACATTTGAAACTGTGAATCTTTTTGCTTAAGGTAACCGCCGACACAGTACCGGAGGTGGTGGTAGCGTGCGAAGAGGGACTGGAAAGTCTTGAGGACGCTCTATTTGAAGCGTCTAATTTTTGAATAGAAGGTTTCGAGTTCTCTATCGCTGTCTGGGCTGCTACATTCGGATTCTTGCCTTGTAAGGAGAATTTACCCTTTTTTGAATCTTTGATATGAAGGTCAATGAAGCAACTACCCCTGATGTAAGGGATATTTGATAATTCATTGATCGAGAGTTCGAGAGCGAACCTCGGTTTGTTGGAATTGTTGAACATAGTGCAAGTAGTGAAGCCAAATCTTTTCACTCTGCTTGAAGTTCTATAGGCTGTTGTATGTGAAAGGGGAGGCCAAACATTTAAATTGATACCATCCGGCATCTAGCGGAAATCACTTCAAATTGCTTTTTTACCCTTTCAGTGAATAAGCTACATGCAGGTGGTCCCTGTAAAATTGGAATATGGTTGAGAATAGTTAGCTATAGGAGATAGGAACACATATATAACAGGTTTTGAGCTTTATAGCTCTTTCAGTTGCAATTCACTTATCATTGTGTCCAAAGCTGGAGTCTCGCATATTGTATAGAAGAACTTCTCAAACCAGTCTGTTTGGTGTGATTCTCTGAGACAGAAATCCAGAAACTGGTTGAATATATTCAAAGTAGCTTTCCTATGCTGAATGGAAGCATCTGATTGTTGGATTTGCCAAAGATACTCTTGACCTCGAATGATTTCTTTGTATAGCTGGGAGTAGTAAGGCTCGATTGAACTCCGCTCGTTCGGTAAATTTATGGTGACCTTTGTAGGGTGATCTCCGTTGGTCTCGCAATTGTTTTCAATAACAGGATATTCCAAGACAATATGCATGATGACACTTATATCTCAATAATGGCAGTATCAACAAATTTGGCAGAAGCAGATAGGCGTTATCCAAGGCAGTAAGGTTATCTGTTTCGTGTGAAGAGTTGTTTGTGTCATGGTTGCAATTTGTTTGTGGCTCACGAACTTCGCAAGTTTGCAAAATTTTGCAGCAATTCGAGATTGGCAATAATATATGTACAATCTTCTACTTTTATAAATATTCACAATATTATTTATAAGACAACTGATTTGAGGTTTTCACAATGGCCCCATTGATCAATTAACATCGGCTACTTAGAATAATACGATTGAATTGTTTTACACTGTATGTAACTCATCTAGAGTTACAGCCGAGCCGATACATGCAGGAAGATATGCAAACTGCTTCCTCTACTTCCAGTGCAGAAATTGTGTTTTCGTGAACACAAAGTGGCTCTGATGATATCGGTTGATGGTGACACAACATGCTAACGTCTGTTTCCCTTTCGTTTGCCAAGGGTGAGATAACAGCAGAGCGGGAATAAGAGTCTTCCACAACAGGTTTGAAAAGCACCAGCACTTAAATGTGAAAAACTGAGCCAAAAAAAAAAACTCGTCTAAACATTCTTTGGTTGTTGCCAACTGCGATATCACGGTGCAATAAATTGACGTAATCAATATTTTCCAACGGTAGTGTTGCCCTTGGCTCAATATTTCATCGCACAAATGATAGTGGAAAACCTTTCTTATCGAAAAAGTAAGAATCGGTAACTTACTCTACGCATAAACCTTGCCTTGAATTGCCTTAAGTCTCAACTGGTTTCCTATTGTATTTGATGTCGTTACCAATACGACCTTCAATGCGAAATGTTTCAGATGTAGAGAAAGCTAAAATTGATAAAAATAAGGTAAACCAAATTATTCTGAAGCTAACGAAGACATTTCTGTCAGTGTACAAAAAAATAACGGTAAATACGAAGCAAATGAAAATGAAGTATATGTCTAAAGCTTCTTAGGCGGCCTGCAAAAGTATAAGAAGGCACCTAGATAAACAGAAAAAATTGTCTTGTGATTAGAGTTTAATGAGCAAGGGGTTTACATGTTCTATAGCAACGGACATTTGAAATGAAGTTGAAAAAAAAAAAAAAAAAAAAGTCAATTGCAGTAATGTAATGTGAAACTTTTTCTAGTTTGAGCACTAGCTTTGGCTTGTCTGTAGATGAAAGGGTGTGGTTTCAATTTCAGAACATCATCATTCGATTATTTACACCCAGTCTGTGGTCGTAAGATAAAACCAGTTCAGTACCTCATGGTAAGTATTTACACATGCTGCGTGAATTGACATTCTCTTCCGTACCTGACCAAATTAAAACTGGTACAATGG
This sequence comes from Dujonia boleticola, assembly GCA_029581775.1. Taxonomy (NCBI): domain Eukaryota; kingdom Fungi; phylum Ascomycota; class Pichiomycetes; order Serinales; family Debaryomycetaceae; genus Dujonia; species Dujonia boleticola. Next base: position 133,993 of record JARGRU010000014.1, on the reverse strand, counting down.
GACACCCCATCCTTCTCTACTCTGCTTCGGAACTCTCGCTAAAAATATTTTCTTAATGTGTCTTAATGCCAATAGTGTCTCAGTTATAACGCTTTCCACATTCTTAATTTTACTAGCCCTTTGCTTCCTATTTTTTTTTTTTTTTTTATGTTTAGTAAGGGCCAAATTATTCACGTTCACGCCCTGCATGCGCATGAAGTGAAGCTTAAACACGAACAAAATGTATATTTTTTGAAAAGCATGCGGAAATTGCACTCGCTAACGTAATTAAGTGCATTTTGTTACTTTTGAGTTACATAAAAGTGAAAAAAAGAAATGCCCAAAAGATAGTAACTACAGCCTAGAAGACCGGTTTGGCCGCCGCGATTTTCCGTTTCCATGTTCAGTTAGTGACGCTCTGCCTTCGGCTTATTTAAAAATCAAAATCATGATTATCCCGTGAACAATAGAAATCCTTACTGGAATTCGTGAACAAACTGAAAAATAAACCAACCGAGCGAAGTTAAACCTTAAAAATTACAATTATGGAAAAAAAGGTACCGAAGCCATCATGCGCACTCAACAAGTGGACAGCCCAGGATATACAAAGAGACCACATAGGAGGGGCAATCTCGCATATCATTGGCATCCTGTCCTAGTAGCCGATCGTATGCCAATTTTTGAACTGGAATACTGATCGTTTTACTTGTATAGCGCATCATGCCGAAAGAGCAACAGTTAATGTATCTTGTAAAAAGACAAGCGTAAAAAAAAAAAAATAAAAAAATAAAGCCAAAAAATAAAGTAAAAAAAAAAAGAAAGTTCTCATACTGCCACCTACACGTAAAATCAGAAATAAAAAAAAATGAAAACAATACATTAAGATCTACAAGGTAGAAAAAAAAACCGAAGTTTCTCCACAACCTAAACAAAGACAACGATCAAGTACCAGTTTTTTCAGGACGGCTTCGACATATCAAAAGAATAAAAGGGATATCTCCACCCACCTCCAGCTCGGGACATTTGATATTAACTACCAGAGAAACACGTAAACAAGGAGAGTGTCGTTTGAGTAGTAACCTTTCAGAAAACGCAAGGGGTGATAGCAATACTTTGTATTATCGCATCCTTTTGAACTCCAACGAATCATACAAGTGCCCTAGGTGTGCTGAATTAGAAGAGGTGCCTTTGTTGCTTCCAGCCTGGCTCCTTCTTGATATTCAACCGTGTCGTGTCGTATCGTGTCGTATCGTTTCGTAAAAACCGTTCACCACCGTTCACCACACTTTTGTATTCAATAACGATTTTTTTATTCCCACCATGGTTATGTCTGTTTCGCTTCAACCAAGCCAAGAAAACACCAGAGAGGCGTTCCAGTCACTCTCGCTTTCCATCCCTATCGATACCGCTAAGTATCAGTATATCTGTCAGTTCCTTGATAGAGTGTTAAGTCTAAAAGACGAAAGGGCTATATTGGGCGACTACAGCGACCAGCAGCAAGCCAACATAAAGTACGGCTATGTCGAGTTGTTGCCCAATGTATCCTTCCCTTTGGACGCGTGGGTAAATGATCAACTAGTATTCAGAGATATCAAGATAAAAACCAGTGTGTTGCATGAAATCAACTCGTTGATTGAAAGAGAACTAGCCAATACCCAATCTGGAACTCCCGTTAGAATTGATGGTAACGTAATAAGCTATTATGAGAAATTATTGGTGGCCTACAAGTTTCTTGAAGCTCCAATTATAGCAATAAATACGTCGCCTACAAATTCCGCCTCCTACAATAGCCGGACGGATTTTCCCTTGAGGGAAGAAGACGACGAAGAGGTTGTGGATTCCCTGATAGCAAGGACCATTTCCAACCAATCTTCTACAAACTCGTTGCTGAAAACGTACCATTCCTTGTTTGGCAATGGGAGTAGCAATACGACAAGCAACAGCATATCCTCTTACAACGGAGCAGGCACTAATTCGAATCACAATAGTCTCAACTTGGGTAATGGAAATGGCAATATTTATAACAACTCCAATCATAATAATACTAATAACAATACGTTTGGGGGAGTGAGCAACGGGAATGCTTACAACAACACTAATACCAATTCAAATAATTCTAACGGCACTAACGCCAATAATACCAATAGTAGTAACAGTGGATCGAGGTTGACTTTTTCAAGAAAGAAGAGATTTCTGACCCTTCTCGGGCAATCTGGAAATAACTCGGATTCAAACTTAAATGACTCGAATGGCCACAACAATAGCGGTTACGGAGCTGAGGAAGAAGAGAAAAAGCAACAGCACCTAAATGGATTGCTCAATAAATCCAGGATATACAACAAATTGAAGAAGAATAGAGAACTGTCGGCGTCCGCGACCTCTGTTATATCAAATCCAACCAGTTTGTCTCACAGTAATAGAAATAGTATAACCACAACGATGACGTCGGGCTCGAAAAGGAGAGGCAGTATCCAGACTCCAGATATGCTCTCGGAAGCCAGATCTTCAGTCATATTTGGAGGCGGGAGCAGTATGAATGGCGGAAGTACTTTCATATCTTCTAGACATTCCTCCATGTACTCCATCCCTGGTTTGACTCCTTCGCAGAAACAAGAGATACAAAAGAACAAATATGAGTACTACACTCAATTGAAGAAGCTTTTACGACTAACTAAACAAGTCTTGGCAGTCATTAACGACTCCGTAGATTCCCGGGACTTAATAAACCTCGTGGAATTTATCAAACGTTATGTCATCAAATTCATTGTAATAGATATGAATGAGATACTTCTTGAGTATGTGGAATACAAAGAATTATCGTTGTATAGGAAATAATATTAATTGGGAGAATATCTCAGAATAATGAAATGACTATCAAATTAACTACATGTATGGTTTCTCATCTCTTTGTATTTATTATTACCTGGTTTGTTATTTCATAAAACTATGGAATTCATTTACATGAACTAAGCATTTGCAGAATAACTGTCAATAGTTGATCGTTCTCGCATGCTGCAGCCACTCTTTCCTTATCATTAAGTTGCTTGTTGACTTGGTTTTCAGATTGATGAGTGCCCTCCTTGATGAGAATCTTTATTCTGAACCGTGGTGGTAAACATCTCTCCAATCTGACCCTGATTCCTAATCCGATAAGGGTGGCTAGGGAACAGTGTGTGATGGTTGGAGTTATCTTGATGAGAATTTCACATATTTTATTTCTGTCCGACTGATGATCTGGAACGTGAATATCAACCAAGTTAACGACGGCCAACTGTGCCAAGGTCAAGGGATGTTCTGGGTCAGATATCGATGATATCAAATCAAAGATTTCCTGCGCATCAACTGGGTCCTCTTCGGTATCATCTGTCAGCTCTTCGCTATCCAAATCGCTCTCTGTGTCTTCAAGGTTGTCTGTTTCTATGTCAGAGCCAATATCCGATACAAGATCTGGCACATGTGTTGGTTTTATTTTGTTCGAAGTCGACCTTATCCGCTTTGTTAGCAACGAAAGGGATACTATTTGTTCGACAAGCTGCTCGTGTGAATCCTTTTTGCTTTCGCTCTCTATTCTGGTAGGCAAGTCCAAGACATCTATGATGGTAGGATTTGCGTTGATGGGATCGTCCATATTCTTGACTATATGTTATTTGGTATATATGAGTGAGTTTACTGAAGAAAGATGTAGATAAATGGGTTTCTACTTGCGTTTTTAGATTTTCAAATAATGGATGATTTGTAATATTGGGGTGTAGGGGTGTTAAGCTTGGAATACGATTTCTATCTATCTATTCGCACCTTAACTAGAGCATATCAATTCAACTGCGATCAGAAATCACTACAAGCAACCCAAAGACGTATTATAAAGGCTGTCGTTGAAAATGGATATATATAACCCGTTGTTGTTCCAGCAGTTGGCCCCTTTTCTACTCATAAACGATTCAAAATGCTCTGGGTCCGATGTTGCGCTGCAATTGAAGTCGACCTTCAAGACATATGATGTCTCAGGTCAAATATGGGATAATTGCATCATAAAGAACAGACTTCTGGCTTCAAAATTCATAGTCAAATACACGGATTCATGGAATATAGCGGTAAAGTTGAAAGATCGTCGTCAATCGGATCAACTTGATAGAGAGAATGGAGGTATAAGGGAATCGCATTCTGAGCTTTCTCCATTCAATCCATCCTCGGATATCTACCCCAATGGTATCGTGTCAGAAGCTTGGTTTGAGAAGTATATCTCAGTTTTACCGTTTGCATATGTGGCTGTTCTTCAATTGCCAGAATTGGAAACAAACGATCATTTCCTTATACAAGAGCTCATCGAATTGAAGGCGAAGTATCTCAGCTACAACATCAAATTTGTTTGCATAATATTGTCTTCCAATCAGTCACCCACCCCTAATCACGAGGATGACAGAATCGACAGAATAAGGCAACAAACTGGATTGCCAAGGCTTCATGGTTTATTCTACGTATATGCCAATCCGTCAAAGAACCAGAACATTGCGAGAGACATCACAGTTGTCGTATCCACATTGTTATCCAATATGAAGAATCCAGCAGTGGAGTTTTACTCACACATAGAATCTAAAATCAAGCAACGGAATAGAAAATACTATAGCTACCCCTCGGCAAGCAACATCACAACAAATATAGAATTGACTCCAACGTTTTTAGAGACACGTAACTTGATCAAGCAAGGCTTTTTGAGTCAATTCAGCAACCCGCACAACATAGAGCTCAGTTTGAAGTACCTAGTACCAGCATATGATAATTTGATAGATATTTTGAGAGAAAACTATCTCAAGGCAGATAAGAATGCCGTTTTGCCACATGATATAAAAGTTTACAGCCACTTTAGGTTGCTTTTGGACATGTTAGCGTTCCATATTGTGAGGTGCTACTTGGGTATGGAAGATCCCATTTCTGCATTGAGAAAGCACAAAACTCATATAGCGAGTGTTCTTGAAACATTCGCTGACCCGTCATCTCCAGCATTGTATGATTGGATTTCTATTCAGTACGAATGGTTGGCAGCATTAATTCAGCAAGTCCCGCTGTCAATACATGTTGAGCCAAATCCAAAGAAGTTTGGTAACACGACTACTTTCTTCTTCGGGGGTGTCCAATTCTTAGACAAGGGACTAAAGTACGATATAATCACGGAGCCTGGATTATTATTTATGAAGGCTGCAGAATACTTGAGTGCGTTCAGCCCAAGAGCACAACTGAATAATGTCGAATTTAAATTATTACCTAGCTATGGCGATGATTCGCAATCTGAATTGAAGAGAAAGAGCATTGGTTTGTTAATAAAGGCAAGAGAAAGTATCCAAAACGAGCCTTCTACAACTAGCAATACCAAACCTTCTCCAAGCTCAGGAAAGCTGTTTTCTTCGTACCTTTCGTATATTGACTGGAATATTGCAGAAGACTATTGCGAACTTTCTGACTACGAAATGGCTATTGAGTACTACAGAAAATGCTTGTCTACGTCAGGACAATTCAAACTGTTGATATTACAGAAAATGTTAGAGTGTTATACACATATTGGTGGCGGAGAAAGAGATGCGGTTGAAACCGCATTGCAGATTTCGACCCTAGAGGAGCCTGTATTCAAAAAAGCAGTTGATCTCACGAACGTTATAAATAAGGTGCAAGAAGTGAGCGGAGCATTTGTCAAAGTGAAACCAGTTATAACAAATACTCAAGTCCTGCAGCCCACTACTTATTTATATGATGACTGTCTTCTCCAATTAGAAATTGCATCATTTGTTGATTTTGACAAGTTGAAAACTCTTCTTGGCGTCAATGAAGCTAGCATCACGATTAAACAGCTAAGAATAAAGTTTAACTCGCCAGGAGGATTTGAAGATGTCACGTTAAACCACCAGACCTCGAATAATATACCCGTACAAAACGTGGATTTGGATGTTCAAGGAAGAGGATCTGCCAACTTAGCAATAAATACACTCAACGAGTCTAAGTTTATTCAATTTCACCAGGTTGCTAATAAAATTGGTACGTACCAAATTAAATCTATTGAATTAGATACTGAAATTGACATTGATGGAAAGAATTTGAGTCATGTCCAAGTAATACTGTATAGCGAAAATACAGTAAGTGAACTTGCCCACCATGTTCGCATATACAGCGAGAGCAGGCAGAACACGAATGAATCAATTCTTGCTGACTATAAGTACAAGGATATTCGCTTGAATGGGGTTCCTCCATACTCCATAACAGTATTCCCTGTTCAGCCCGAAGTTGAGTTTGAGTTGCAAAATCCACCTCAATCGATAATAATAGGCGAAAACCTCAAAATCCCAGTCTCTTTAAAAATTAAGGAAAAGAAAGGAGTCGACTACAAAATGCTCACTATCATATGTAATGTCAAGGTTGCCGGAGCGACCAACACTGACTCGTTTACAATTAGAACTAGTTGGAATGATTTGAAAGATGATGAGCCACTCTTATTAGAAGGTTTAGCGGAGGGAAGTACATGGTTAAACTTATGCATTCAATCACCGCCCTCGATGGAAATCAAGGGAGATAAACTCTTACTTGATTTCAAGCTTTTGTTAAACGAACCAGAGCGTAAGGACGGTGATGAAGAACCAATATACCCAACTGTGTTTGACTTGAACAACTCGGAATTCAATATTATTAAAGAGCCATTCGAATTCAAGTTCGGTATTACCCCACGTTATCGTAATAATCCATTCCGGGACAATGATATGCCAAATCCATTCATTATCAAGGAAGGGAGTCCTATTTCCATGCCTGTTGTTACAAGGACATGGCTAGCAAAAGTTAATTATGTTGACAAACTAGTGGCAACGTCTTTGAATGACATTGTCATAGTCAGCTCAGATGTTTCCATCAAGTCTTTGAATCCTGATGTTCAAGTAAAGCTTCTCGAGAAGGAGGGTCTGGAAACGTCTTCGGAAACCTCTTCGGAAACCAAGCTGCCTGATACCCCTGTAACCGACTTGAGCAGACTGTTTATAACAACCAGCAAGACTGGCTACACTCATAGAAACGTTGTTGTCTCTTCGGTAGCATCTATTCGCTGGAAGAGGAAAGGCTCCGATATTGTCAATGAATTCAAGGGTAAGTATTGGGAAGTTACCTTGCCTTTGGCAGACCCAAGAGCATTGTTTGTGATAAAGACCATCAAAAAAGACGCGGCAGGAAAGTTTCAACCTTCCACCAGTAGTAAGGCATACCATGATGGAGATATAATCAATCTACACTACGTGATTGAAAACCCAACACCACGGATCTTTACATTCACAACACAAGTCGTTGCTGAGAGTTCGTCAGGTTGGGAATACATCGATGAATTGAATTTGATCCCCTCGGTTCAGCCTGCCTTCCCGGTCTTACCTTTCCTGAGACATGTAATGGATTTCTATGTGTATTACAGGGGAAATAAGGAGACTGGGGAGGGAATCAAGTTACCTCAGTTTAGAGTCTATGATGTCAATTACAAGGTGGCGTTGCCAATACTCTCAGTGAGTGAGGATATAGTCACAAGTGAAGGATCTTTACTCTGGAATGCCTAGAGATGAGTCGGACTGCACTACAACTTACAATATGGATTTATAGGGCTCGTTTGATTTCGTCTCACAATTATTTAGTAAGTAGCAAAATATATAGGCGAATTGACTTAGTTAACGTCGATCAATTCAACGTCGAAGATCAAGGTAGCGTTTGGTGGGATTAAACCTGGGAAACCTCTTGGACCGTAAGCTTCGTGACCTGGAATGGTTAACTTAGCACGGGTACCAACAGACAATTGTGGAATACCGGTATCCCAACCCTTGATAACTTGACCAACACCAATAACACATTGGAATGGCTTACCCTTGTCACGGGAAGAGTCGAACTTCTTACCGTTTTCCAAGGTACCGGTGTAGTGAATGGTAACGGAATCACCAGGCTTTGGGAAAACGGTACCGTTTCCTTGTTGGAGGACTTCAATTTGAGTGGTGGCTGGAGCAGACATTTTGTTTAATAAGGTAGTAGTTTGTGAAAAAAATTTACAACTATTAACTGACGTGTAAGATTTTAAACCAATTGGGGCGAAACGGATTGACCTAGCTAACATCATTGTGTGGTAATTGGTGGGAGCAATTGCGCTGGCGGAGGGAGAATGGGAAGGATAGAGTGTGGTGTGTGTGTGGGCGCGAAAGTGAGAGTGAATGTGTGCTCCAACCAACGCAACAATGGCTGAAAAAAAAAAAAAAAAAAAAAAAAACACTAAATTGAAAAAACGTATGTGCAGGCCGCTTGCCACCTGACTTGCCCAATCCTTTTCTTATTTTTAGATACCAGTATCCAAAATATTTCTTGAGGAGGGTTCAGGGAGTGCATATACATTCCCATATCAGAAACCAAAATTGTGGGAGGGCTATGGGGTGTATTGCTTTGATAAGTGACATTTGTTAACGAAAACTCTATAACGTTATTTCCTAGCAGAAAGCAAGCCGATAGCACGGAAAGTACTATAAGGAGGGTGCAAGGGAAACTAAGCTCAGTCTGGCTTCTGAAATATCCAAGAAAAAACACAATCTCTTTTCTTATCTTGACTCGAAACAATTCAGTTTGATTTGGTGCACATATGGTAAGTGAAGTTAAAATCGAGATAGACAGAAGTTCCACTGGTGGTACGTTCACAAACTATGATGTCATTCGTGGAAACATAACCCTTGTGGTCACGTCGTCGTTATCCCTCAATTACATTCAGGCCAAGCTAGAAGGAATATCAAAATCGCAAGTCAGCGTTCCTAGGGAGAACTTGATCTCTGAGAGGAACAACAACAAATCAAACCGAAGGAAAGATAGGCGTGGGAGCAAAGATAATCGAGAGAAGGATAAGATCATCTCCGATACCCACAAAGTGCTATACGATACATCAATTGTGTTCCCTCCAGACAATGTGAGGCAGGTCCTGAATGCAAAGGAGTTCACTTTGACTCCAGGAAACTACACTTATCCGTTTGAATTCAAGATTCCCTTGAACAACTCATGTGCCAAGATACAAGGTGTTACGAACAAGCTTCTGTTCAATAAAAAGACCTTCGATCTCACCATAAATAATGGGAATTTTAACTCCAGTGTTATCAGGAACACGGCAAAGCAGTATCTTGATGGGAGCGGTAATCAGAACGGTAATGGCCAATTTCAAGAGGGAAATTACCACTGTACCACTCAGTTACCTCCCTCGCTCTCTGGAATGGGGGACACAGCTAATATCAGGTATTTCATTAAGGTGACATGTAAGCGGTCTTCCTTCATAAAGACAAACTTGAGGTCGTTTGATCCCTTCATCTTTTTGCCTTTAGATCTTGATTCTCGGGGACAACCGATCAACCACCGAAACGCATTTGAGGATGAACTTCGAGAAGTATTCTACAGGAAGGATTTGGTATTCAGAAATAGAATACCAGAGATTGTTGCAGTGAAGGTACCATCTAGTAAAAGCTCATCCTCCAGATCACTTCCAACTCAAGCACCTCCTCCAAAACGGGGATTCTTTGACAAGTTGTTCGACAATTCGCCATCTTACCCCCTCTCGAACAACAATAGCAGTTCAAGTTATAGTCGCTCGAATAGAATCAATGTTTCAACATCAGATGTTCTGTTCGGTTTCGAAGTTAGATTTAGACACCCTGCGTTCCTCATTCCTACCAAGGCACCTTCTTTCAAATTGTATTTAGTGTCCAACGTTAATCCATCCAAGTACTCACTTGGTCAGTATGGAAGACCAGACGAAAGCAATGGCTTGGGGGTGGTTTACTTGCAAAACCTAAGAGTGGATCTAACCTGCATAACCATGGTGTCAGCTTTGGAACTGGATGGCTCATACAAAGAAATACATAGATCAAGGCATGACAAAGTTATCCCTATCTGCGACAACACCTATCACAATTTAGAATTCGACTTGAAGGACTCAATTAGACAAAGGTCGTCATCCGCAACTTCCACGTCTGATGGCATGCATTCTTCTTACGAGTTAGAGATACCTAAAAGGTTTTATGCAAATTGTACTCTTCCAGATCACGTATCACCTTCATTTACGACTTGCAACGTCTCAAGAAAGTATTCTCTTACTATTACTGGAGGATTTTCCAGTGAAAAGGTTAATGCGAAAAGCGATGCAGACGTGGCGCAGAAGGTCATGTTTGTTGACTTGTTGTGTCAAAATGTGAAAGTCCTTAGTGGTCTTAACATGACCCAATTCTTACATTCTTCGGCCAACAACAGTAAGATCAGTCAAGGATTAGAAAGCTCCAAGCAGTCATCTAGTTCTCCTGTTTCTTCCCCAGTTGCATTAGCTCCTGGTGCAGCCAATTCCTCTGCGGCGCCACCATACATACCAACAAGTAACACACCACCCCTGGACACAAAAGACCCTCCTCTTCCTGAAAGACCTGCTGGGCTGCTGCTTCCAACGTACGACGATGTGATTATGGAATCCAGTTACCAAGACGACTCTGAGCACATTCAAGCAAGAAGAAGGTATCAGCAACATGAACAATACTATACAAATATGGATTTTGAGTAATACAGACACTATGCACGCCTGTTGAAATACATCAATTGAATTGAGTTACGATCATAACAACTTACTAGAAGAAAGCAGCCTCATATCACACAAATGTATGATTAACATATGCCTTGATACCGTAGACTTTAACCTATTTGTAGCTATCGAAGAAAACAATTTTCACATTTGCAGCCATTTGCCAATTTCCTTCTCTTTCTCCAAATCACCGATCTCCTGCATACTCCAAAATGCCATTTCATTCGTGCGCCGACAAAGTTGCTGAATATTTTTTCATTTAACGAAGGCAATCTCAAAAAAACAAGACCAGTGCAAATTGTAAAAGTTTTTCAGCTTGATTGATTTAGTTTGATTACACTGGTAAAAAGAAAACACACATTCCATCATGTCTGGAGTTGATAGATCAAGCGGCTTCTTTGCTCGTAACAAAGTTGCCATTACTGTTGCCGCAGTAGCAGGTATCTCGGCTGGTGCTTACCTTTACTACAATGCGGTTCAGCAACAGACCCTGCAAGACGGATCCTCCGATTCTAACGGTTCTTCAAACCTTGCTTCCGAATCATCCAAGAAGAAGAAATCTAAGAAGAAGAAGAGCGGATCCTCCGACTCGAAGGGCGCCGATGCTGCTGATTCTTCAGCTGCCGCCACCGCCAAGAAGCAACCAATTGCTAAGGTGTACCCAGTAGAAAACGGTCTTCCTGTGATCTCCGATGAAGCCATTGCAAAGCTTTCTGACAAGGAAAAGGAAGAGTGGGCTGCTGCCTTAAAGGAAGACGGTAACCAAAGATTCAAGAGCACTGAATACAATGAAGCTATTGAATACTACACCGCTGCCTTGAAGTTAAAGCAAGATCCAGTCTTCTACTCCAATAGATCAGCCTGTTACGCTGCATTAAACGACCACGAAAATGTTATCAAGGATACTTCTGAAGCAATCAAATTGAAGCCAGATTACACTAAGTGTGTCTTGCGTCGTGCTACTTCCTACGAAATCTTGGAACAATACCCTGAAGCTTTATATGATTTGACTGCATTGACCATTTACGGAGGTTTCAACAACAAGTCTGTCGAGCAATTGTTAGAAAGAGTCTTGAAGAAGCACTCTATCAAGATTGTCGAAGACAACTTAAAGAACAGAGTTCCTGAATTACCATCTGCTGCTACTATTTGCTCCTTCTTCGGTGCCTTTGTTGAAGAATCTACCCCAGAGGGTATCTCTGAAGATTCTGAAAACCAAGCTGACAAGTTCTTGTTCGACGCATTGAAGCAATTGAACTCTGCCACTGCTGAAGGTTACGAAAGCGCTGACACCTTGATTCACCAAGCAGTTGCTGCTTACAACGTTGATGAATTGACTAAGGACTCCGAAAACGCTGGTAAGGCTGCTGTTGCCTTAGAGTACTCTGCCGCCATCAAGTTCTTGAAGAATGACCCTACTGAAGCTGCTGTCGATATTGAAAAGGCTATCGCTTTGAAGCCAAGACCAAGAGCACACGTCTTCAGAGCTTTAATCAACGCCGACAAATCCTCTTTCACCGAAGCTAACAACGATTTTGAAAGCGCTAAGAAATTAGATCCAAACTTCCCAGATATTTACTACCACTTGGGTCAAATGTACTACTTGACTGGTGATTTGGCTCAAGCTGAAGAAAACTTCAACAAGGCTAAGGAATTCAACCCTGAGAACGTCTACGCTTATGTCCAATTAGCATGCATTAAGTACAAGAATGGTAACGTTCAAGAAGCTGAAGACATGTTCTCTGCTGCCAAGTTGAAGTTCCCAACATCTCCAGTTATTCCAAACTACTACGGTGAAATCTTAGCTGACAGAAATGAGATAGAGGCTGCATGTAAGCAATTCGACACTGCCTCGAGATTACAGAGAGCCGTCTCCTCCTTCTCTGTTGGTGCCTTACCATTAATCAACAAGGCTTCCATCTTAACCAAGGAAGGATTTGAACACTTTGAAGAAGTTGAAAAATTATTAACTGACGCTTGTGAATTAGACCCAAAGAGTGAATTAGCAAGAATCTCCTTAGCTCAAGTTAAGTTACAAAACGAACAACTTGATGAAGCTATCTTATTATTCGAAGAATCGTCTAACTTAGCTAGAACTGTTGAAGAAAAGGTTCAAGCCACTTCATTTGCCGAAGCTACCAAGATACAAAAGAGACTTAAGAATGATCCATTCATGACTGCCAAGATTCAAGAAGTTATGGCATCCAGAGGTATGGCCATGTAAGAAGAAAACAACGGCAAAAAAAAAACACCCCCCACCACCCCAAATTACACGAAAAATGATAACATGAAGAGAGGAGGAAAGAGAGTTTTAGAAGTTATGGATGAAGAAAAATTGAAAATGAAAAAATAACAAAAAACGATCAAACGAACAAACATAATGAAAAACAAGGTAGAAAGAAGATTTTTTTATTTTTAAGATTAACAAAGCTTAAGTGAAGTTGACTAGCAATTGGTTCTGTATATATTTATTTGTTAACTCAGTAAAAAGAATATTGATGTACTACATAGAGAGAGTGTGAATGGATTGGTTCCAGTCTGTAAGAGACAAGAAGAAGAAGAGGGGGGCGAAGACTACTAAGCTACAGGATAAGGTTTGTAGGCAAAAGCTTGGAACTTGGGTATTGAGTCTCTAACTTTGAGATGTAGGCGGCATATGGTGGCAATGGAGGATCTAGACACTGCTTGGTCACTGGAAGTAAACTCGAGCATCATTTTTTTTCAGATATCGAACCAGCCTCACGAGCCTAAAGCTGTTCCACATATCATCAACTCAGGATGTAGGCGCAAAAAAACAATGCAAACTGAAAATTTATGTGGAGGCTTCGTTTGTTCTATCCTGTGACAATGACTACGAATAATCTTTGTCAATATTTATAATTTTTTTTTTTTTTTTTTTCGCAACCACCAGACGTTTTGTAAACATGGAGCAAGCTCCTTGGGCCACAGAAAAACCGAAGGGACGTGAAATATCACATTTGGTAAATGTACATAAACAGCGACTATTGGCTTGCATATTTATTTGGGTCCTTCACTGAAATTTGACTTTATTCACACTGTAGAGGGTTTTTCAGTATATAGGGATATACATTGATATATATCATCTGCTCTGCGAGTATGAAGTCTTTCATTCGGTCAATTGTGGCATCTCCAAAGCAGTTGCATTATGACGCTAATTTAGGTCTCGAACTAGATCTCTCCTACATCACCCCAAACATAATAGTGTGCTCGGGCCCAGTAAACAGCTCATTGAAAGCCATATACCGATATCCAATCGGCGACTTGGTGAAGTTTCTAGAGGCAAACCACGGGCAGAATTGGCACATTTGGAACTTCAGAGGCGAAGACCAGGGATACGATAACTCCGATGTATCTGATAAGATGACTTATTTACCATTTCCTGATCATCAACCACCCACATTGAGAATTATCGAGGAAACTGTTAGAGGAATCGACGAATTCTTACAGAGAAATGAAACGAACGTAGTGGTGCTACACTGTAAAGCCGGCAAGGGAAGGTCTGGTACTTTGTGCTGTGCTTACTTGATGTACAAGTACCACTACGATGTAGCCACATCGATTAAAGTTTACACTGCGAAGAGAATGCGAGATTTTGCCGGGGATGGAGTATCAATAATATCGCAGAAGCGGTATCTAGATTACTGGGGGTCTTGCTTAAGCAATAAGAGGTTGTACAAATATGCCATCAAGAACACAGCTCACAAGGAGTATTCTCTTTCGTATATCAAGTTGGCGGGGCCAGTTCCTGCTTTGCTTTCGAAACTGCTGGTTTCGAAGCTAGGATTGCAGCTTTTTACATACAGGACTAAGCAGGACTCCAAGAAACACCCTTCGAATTTGGGGGTGGAAACGGAACTCGTATACTCGATAAAGGAGAAGGATATCACAATTGAGGAAGATTACATTATCATTTCGCCGAGCGGTGTGCCTGGGGTTCTGGTGTCTAGTGGAGACGTGCAGATAATAGTGAGGGGGTTATTTTACAGCTGGGTGAATTTGTACTGCGAATCTGTGAATTATGAACTTGCCAAGGCAGTGAGAAGCCAGGGCCAGCGAAAAAATTCGCAGCCATTCGTTGACAATTCGATTACTGTCAACCTCAAATGGGAGGAAATGGATGGGTATAGAGGAACTCAGTACAAGGGAAACCGGCTATTCGATAGTGTTGAGATTAAATGGAATTAAATAGACTGCAAGCAGTCTGTCCTTGGAATGTGGCAAAGTGAAGGAGAGTCCACTGGTTGATCAAGTGTCAAACCCACTTCTGCTACTTCCATGTCCTTACACAGCTAATAGCATATTCTTTCGCTCTCAAATGGTTTTTATGGGAGCATAGTTTAATAAGTAAATAGAATGTATTTTTTTCATTAGGGCTTCTATAAAAGTATACAATCTTGTCGGTTATAATGCGTGAAATTTTTATGAGGATGAGGTTGCTGAGTCTGCATCAACCACCAATTCTATCATTTTCAAGGGTCTGCCAGAACTCTTTCACCAAGTCGAAAACCCTTTCTAACTTCTTAGGACTTCCGTTAGGGTTTATTTTGGTAATTGTACTTGACTTCACGAAAAAAGGCTTCACTATTTTGACCTCATCATCTACAATTATGCTGTCACAGGTTGGTCCCCACTTCACATTTCCTTCAAAATTCACGTACAACTTCTCGAAGAGTAAAGTTGCGTTGTGTGAGGCGTTGGGGTTCTGAGATATGCTTATCATGTCTTTGTATTGTTTTACAGATTTGTTCAAGGTTGATTCAAGCTCATTTATCGAAAGCTGGGTAAGCTCAGGTGCAGGCGGAGTGGGAGAGTTCTGTTTTGGAGATGATGACGTTGGAGTTGAAGACTGGTTACCATTGGCCCTCTTCGGGAATGGGGCTAATACTTGTATGGTTTTGATAAATGCAGTGTTGATGAACTTGTACGTTTCATTCTTGTTCGATGACTTGGTGTGATTGTTGGTTAATCTTAAAGTCAATATCTCATGTATAGATGAATAAGCATAGATGTAACCGGTGGTTGGCTGGTCTAACAATGTAGTGACTTTGACTTTCAAATTGATTGCTTGCTCCAAGTTATTCATACCTTTATTATGTACCTTTAGTCTGCTACAATGTGTGCAAAAGAAAACGTGCAAGTTGTGGGATTCCGAGGTCTACTTTCCTTTATTTTTTGATTCTACTTTGATTTCAGATCAAAATTTAGTGAAGAAAATAAATTTTTTCGAGTTTCTAGCTGAAAAATTGATTTATGTATGCAGGTAATCAAGCGATAAAGAACCAACCCATTTATTATATATAATAGGCAAGAAAAGATTTGCGATAACGGAAACGCATTAGCCAGGTACAGCTTTGCTCTAGAAGCATCCTCCATAGTTTCCAGGCCTTCGTATTCAAAACTTTTTGTCTGCTGCCCTCTTCCCTTGCCCTTGCTAATAACCATTGTCACTCAAGTGCAACCTAGAACAAAAATGGTGAGGGTACCTGAAGTTGGCTCACGTGATTTGTGTTTTGGATCTATGCGTCTAAATCACACACAATATTTTTCTTCGTACTAGGGACACATCAGAGCTTATCTGGTTCGACCTTATCTCTCTCTTAAAGTATTCTTCCTCTTTTGCTCAACAATGGATAATGAGGATAATCTGATCGACCAATTGGAAGATCTGATCATTGATCATCCAGATGCAAAGACAAGGGAGGAAATTCAAGACACCTCGTTAGACGAAACCTTTCAGAAGAAGTTGAATGCACGCGCAGATCAGATAACAAACAGTGGAGCAAATCATGATAGAAGAGGACACCATGGAGATGACAGGGGTGATGGCTATAGATCGGGCTCTGGAGATGGTGGTAACAATGGCTCTGTAGAGGGTGAAGAGGCCAGCGACTCTAATGGAGGCGGTGTGAATAGCATCGAAAATGAATATCAGTTTCTAATTGAGAAAACTAACTTGCTATACGAATACACGGATTATGATTCCCTAGATGTGGAGCTTAGTGAGTGGTTCACGTTCAATGATCTCAAAGTAATCGGCACTCTTGATTCGATTGCTGCCAGATATGAATCCAGCATCAACAAGGAAGCGGAGCATGACGATATTGAGCGCCACATCAAGAAATTCAGCAAACTATTGGAGAAGGGGTTTGCTTCATTTTCTGATCCAAATACTTCAGAAACTCTTGAAATTTTACTATACTTCAACATGGGTAAATACAAAACAGCATCAAGCAAGGTCGAACAATGTGCGAGAATCCGCCAAACTTCTCAGGATTTATATAAGTGGGGACTTTTGGAATTGTTGTTGGATGCAGTGATCTTGTTCATAAATAATAGAATCCAACATGACAACCAAGACACAGATATAAACTACTTCAACTCTGCAAACATAAATGGAGAAATTCACTTATCAAGTGAGGCACAATCCAACTTTTTCAGAGTGTTAACATTATTGTACTTTGTATTGAATGTTGCATTGGTAGAACCTCAAAATTTTAATGGCATTAGAGACAAATTATCTTCCAAAGATATTTTACTGAAGATTGTCCAGTTTATTGAACACTGGAAGTGGAAACCCAACTCATCTTACCGTGTTCGCTATCTTATAATGATCACGTGGAAGTTGATATTGGTCGAATTTGGTGATTCCAATCATCTCAAGGCTTGTGACGATTTCCTCTGCGACTATCACGAGATCATACATAAAGAGGGAAAAGATCTACCAACGAACAAGCTCACCTGTTCACCATTAGACTACTTCACATTTAGGGAGGACTTGATGGCCAAGTATCCTTTATTCAGCAAAACGATTGGTAATAACAATGACTTGATTAAGAAGGATCCTCTAGAATTTGAAACAGCCAGAGAGTCCTTGCAAAAGATTGATGCCAAAAACTCTGACTACCAATTCTACATGGCGATGAATGAGAACTCAAATTCATTGACAAATCTCATAGAAATGCCAAGAACTAATAGGAGTCATACTATCTCTTCTCAGCTTCCCACTCAAACCCTTCATATTGCAACTCCAGTTCCTTCTCCACCATCAACACCTTCCGATTACATGTCTGGTGGTGAAAAGATCAGAAAGCTGTATCACTTGAATCAAGGTATGCCCTTTATATATCCAACCTCTGATGAGACTCCAATTCCGTATGCTATTAAGGAGGCTGACAACATATTGAAAAATTCTGTTTACGAAAGTTACTCCAATAAGCAGCTATGGGAGGAAAGACAAGCTTTCATGAGACAAGAGAGAGGGTTTGTTAATGAATATGAGGGTGAGCTGAAAGAGAGCGAGAATGAGCATTTTGCAAAGATCAATGGCGAACACACGGAAGGAGAATCAAAATTTGACTATTCTGAAAGGCTATTTGCTCTATTCCCTGAGAGGAAAGATGAAATTCAATCACTTCTCCGAATTGAATCCTTTTACTCGAAGAGTATGATCTATTTGAACTCCTTTGTTGAAGTTCTACTCGAGACTATCAAGTCAAATAAGTTTGATTACGATATGAACTTCCCCGAGTGGGAATTGAATCCTGAGACATCTTATTTTACAAACAAATTAGAGGAGCAAAATGGAGGAACAGGTCAAACAAGGGAGAAAATTCAATTTATGCTCATGCAACAGCTTGAGGTGGTTAATGTAAAGGAAATTGCATTGAAGGCATGTACGGGTATCCTTTCACTTTTGCTAAGGTGGTTCAAAAAGAACCACGTTTTGAAATCTTGGTATTTAGCAAGTTTGTTGTTTGATCAACAATACCTTTCAATGACCATGGATTTTTTGAATCAGGGATTTTATAATAATAACATTCAGCAGATGAAGCAACTGGCAGCTATGGGAGAGGCCAACGGAAACGTGAATGGGATAAATGGTAATTCAAACAACAATGGTGCTAACATTGTCAATAGTGATGCATGTTTATACCAGAACAAAATAATGAATCCTAAGATTGAATTGCCAAAGTTTGAGTTTTTCAACAATTGTTTGAATCAATTTCCTGAAGCACACAAGTACGAGTTTATTAACAAGACTCTTGTACAAGACTTGGCAACCAGGAAGGATTCTAACAATATAAACAACATATTAATTTCGAAATTTAATTCCAACTTCTGTTCCAGCTTGACAAACATTCTCACTGTCGCTGATAAGATTTTACTTGGTAACAAGACTCAAAGGATTTTGACTTTGAGTGACTTGAAGCCGTCAGACATGTTCAAGGTGATCTTAATGAATTTCAACAATCAATACATCAATAAGCCAATATTGAAGATGCTCAAGAAATTGATTCCTTATCAAGGGCGGAAATGGAAGTCGAATAATATGGAACTTATTTCGCAAGTTTATTTACACTGTAAATTGAACTTGAGAGATAATTGGTTGTCTGGAAAGGATTTGGAAAACGATTTCAACAATTCATATGGTCAAGAAATTGCATTAAGGGGCCTTTTACAATTCTATAATATGAAGAGGTATCCTCAAGACATGGAAATGTTAGGCTACGAGATATTAGATAGCGACTTCACTGCTTTAAATTTAAACATAGAAAATTAACGATTGATACGACTAATAAACGCTTACATGCATCAAAGAAAAAAACCTTTTGGTTAAATTTGTTCTATTACTAGTAGTTTTCTATAATAATGTCCCCATTAAGCCTAGAGTTATTGGTTGCCATGCAAACTATGAAGCTCTCACAAAATGAAATCTTAGTTCTATTCATATCAAGAATACTAAAACCCTCCTGTCATATTTCTTATTTTGTCAACCTCATCTTGTAAAGCTTTCAAGTCAGTTAAAAGATTTGCAGTGCTATCACTTCCTTCGGTATTTCCATATATTGAAGTCCCGTTTGATACAACATTTTGCTGATCCTGTTGATGAAAGTTGACTTTTGGTGGGAGAGGTGGCGGAGAAGTAGTAGATGGGATACTCGCATTTCTTCTTCTCGATGGCGGAGGAGGTGGTGGTTGCAGTTTTCCGGTTCCGTTGATAGGAGAACTTACTATTCTGGCGGGTACAGCGGGAGGAGCGCCTATCCTTCCACCAGGGGGAACGTGCAAAGAGTTCGTCTCTCCATAGTTAGCTATTGGAGTTGTAGTAGAAGGCGTTGGTGATGTCAACGATCTACTCCTTCTATTTTGAGGTACTGGTGGCGGGGGCAACGGCCTATTCAAATTATTTACCGAAGATGAAGCGGGTGGATAGTACTCACTACCATTGTTACTGGTATAATTATTAGCACTATCGTTGGAATAAATGGGTGAACTCATTGGAGAGCCAGTCTGCGAAGTTCTTGAATTCTGTAAGGTATTTGAAAATGTGTTTCCTGTCATTTGGTTTGTGAACGACTGTAATGATATCATTGGAACAGATTCAGGTGCCCCAGTATTATCTGTATCAGGAGAAAATAGCCGGGCCATGTCCGCTGGGCCAGTTCTATTGGGTTGTAATTTTGCCATTTGAGCAGGACCGGTCATATTTGGCTTCAAGAATTCTTCATTTTGTTGCTGAGGTTCTGGAGATGGACTAAATAACCTCGACATCTGGGCAGGACCAGTCATATTTGGTCTAAGCAATTGATAATTATCACCATTATGTCCATTATCTTCAAAATAGCCTGATGCTGGCTTGTCAACAGTGTTGAGATTTTGGAAATGGTTGATTTGAGACTCCATGTCTTTGAGGATTTCCCCTTCCTCGACAGATTGGGCTTGCTTGATTTTGCCCAATAACTGATCCATTGGCAAAGAGTAGTCTATATCTTGGTTTGGTTGTGGGGACGGAGACATTAAATTAGCTCCTAAAATTTCCGCGTCATGTACATCAGTGACAATTTGATCGGAAAACTTAACCGACTTGGCCTTCTTGGATCTTTTCTTTCTATGTTTCTCACCTGGTCTTTCTCCTGTTAACATGAATTGGGTGAATGAATCAATGTCAAGTTGTTGCTGTTGAGAGCTACTTAATGATGACGAGGAAGTAGATGTGCCTGGAGGTTGACCATTTGTCCCATTAAGGGACAGCTGATCTTCATCTTCATGATTATCAGAATCATGATGATCTTCATCCTCAGTATGACGCTTTTTCGACAAAATCGAGGGTGGTGTTGGTGTCGGAGCTTGCATTTTAATCAACTTTCTTGAAGGCTCTGCACCGGTTAACGAATGTGATATTAATCTCAATAATGCAAAAAACTCTCCAATGTTAATTGAGTTTAACTTTTGGGAGTATATTCTATTAATTTTTTCCTTTGTCGATTCACGGATTTTGAAGTTACTCAAGAACGAATACACGTCGTTCATTGAAATGGTACGCGCATTGGTACGTGCAAGTATGTCACTATACCATCGCATGTAAGTCTTACTTTCTTGAAATGTCAACTCTTGGGTTTGAAGTGATAACGGAATTCCAGAGTCACCGTCGGAGTTATTGCTTGATTGATCATGGGGGAAGTAGTTTTGGGCTCGACTGGGAGAAGTGGAGAATGATGCTGCGTGAGATCTATTATTGATGTTATTAATAGTCAAATTCGAGTTTGATATGGAAGTGGGATTGAGGCTTGGAACCAGTAGTGATGTATCGCTAGGATTGCTGGTATGCATATTCAACATAGAGCTCGAATTATAATGTGGACTCAATCCGTTGGTGTTGCTGTTATTGCCGACGTATGAAGTTGACGGCAATTCACTTTGAAATGGCAAGTTGGGTACTCCATTGTTGTAAGGAGATCCATTTTTATTAGTTTCCAGTACTGGAGAGTCGTTTCCGTCGGTTCCACTCCCTCCGAATGATACTTGGGGCGCTGGCAGTGCTGTCCCACTGCCGTTTCTGGACGTGACTTGTAACCAATCAAACCCAGACCCATTCATTATGCAAATTTATGTTGTGTGCTTGAGTATTCCTTACTTTCTTTATTTTAACTCTTGTCTTTTTTTTTCTACTCTTTATATTCCAATTGGAATCCTTCGTCTAATACTGCTAGTCGTCTGATTGATGCTTACTATAAAGAACAAGTAAATCAAAAATCAGAAAGATTATGCCATATGCGTATTTTTCTTTGTCTTGGATGCAGTACAAGGAGTACGACAGAGGCTGAATGAACTCAGGCGAAGCGAGCTAGCTAGAAAAAGTTAGATGGTGGAAATTAAATCCGGGATAAGCGCAAGACAAATATGACAGTTTGACCGTTTGGTTATCCGCTCGGGAAGAAAAACGCTTTGTGGCCGTCTAAAATGTCAAATTTTATGCGAATTAGCATTATATGCTGTTTTCCTTCAATTCACGGCGACGGTTGTGTATTCAGCATCACCGTATATTTATTGTGAAGCTTGATACATGGGGGAAATGATGCATGTTCAAGCGCGGAAAACGCATCTGAAATCATGTCAAACGAGTACTAACCGTCACTCCTTCTATCAAACTATCAGCCCCAAGGCAAACCACTGAGCTCCTCTCCTATGCTCTATCTTGACGGATATTCCCTCTACCAGCACTTACTTCTTCTTTTGACTTTCCTGATATAAGTGATGAACTTTAACTTAAAGAGGAAGATCACTTCTACCAAGCCTGGCAAGAAGCTTAAGACCTCCGCCTTTGTAAACAATAATGATGGCTCAGGATCAGATTCGGAAGAGGACTTCCAAACGCATTTCAAGCTGGCCATGGCCAAAAAGTCCCAGAAAGTTTCCACTCAATTGAAGGAGAAAACTCAGGATGAAAGTGAACATAGTATTGATGATAGCTTCAATCAAAGCACTGCTCCAACACCTAAACCAAAATCATCCCAAATAGTGAAGAATATACTTGAAGCCAAAGAGTTAAGGCAGAAAGAGCACGCAGTAGCTCAACAGAAGAGCACCGAGGAGCGACTTCAGAAGTATTTAGAGGAGAATAAGGATGTTATGGTCTTTTCAAGTGAAGCATACAGCAAAGAACAGGAATCCGTAAGAGACTTCAAGCAAGAGATAGAATCTAAAGAAGAGGATGAAGAGAGGGAGAAAGGTAGTTTACCATCGAAGTCATTCTATTCAGAGTTTATACGATCTCGGGCTGGGGAGTCCAGTGTCGATAATGGCGACAAATTGGGACAAGGGACGAAACACACCGTGGTCAAGCCTGAGCATGATAAGACTGGAGTCAAGGAGGTTCATACTGGATTGCAACAGCACGACCAGAGTCTCAAAGTTGGCTTGTCTATCGGAGACACTAAACCAAATAACGATGAAGAGATTACTATCAAAAAAGCTACAGTAATGGATATGGTAATGGAATATATTAAATCAAAGGTCTCACAAAGCGACATCGAGGAAGCAAAGAGAAAATATTGGGAGAGACATCAGTCTCTGGTTTCATAAATAAATTAAATGGGAGGTTAGAATAACCGGTGCCGAATTGAATTCAGGAATGTGTATACGTTTTTTTTTTTTGGATTTTTAGTATTCTTGTCGTTGCTCGTTATTCCAAGATCATAGCTCGTGAGCAAGAATCAACTCGTTGAAAATTGGGAACTAGAAATTATTCGCTCATCATTTGAGTGCCTCTTGCAAGGCAACGGTGTCAGCCATCATTCTGTTTCTATTCATACCTGTGTTCACTGGAGAAAGTTCCGTGTGGCCCGCCCAATCGGCGTCTTCCTCTAAGTTTGCATTGGTGGAAGGAGCACTCTGTATGTTGCCTGCGACGTTTGAACCTGCCATCTTTTCAATTTCTTGAGCTGAAGGCATGAAAATAACTCTGGTACCAGGACTCTTGGCCATGTTTTGCATAGCATCCAAGTATCTAATTTGCATAGCTGGTTTGGAAGCTAAGATATCAGCAGCCTTTCTCATCAACTTAGCACTTTCAACTTCAGCCTTAGCGTTAATAATCTTACCTTCACCAATTCTCTTGGCTTCGGCGGCCATGGACAAGGAGGATTGAACCTTTTCAGGTAATTGCAAGTCCTTAATCAAAATAGACTCAATGTTGACACCCCAATCGAAGGCAGTCTTGGAAATAATGTGTTCAATTGCTTCAGCAATCTCTTCTCTCTTTTCAACAACTTCTTGCAAGGTTCTGCAACCAATGACGTCTCTCAATGTGGTTTGAGTTCTTTCAATGATGGCTTCATCGATATCGGAAATGTTGTAAATAGCCTTTTGAGGGTCAATAATATTATAATATACAACAGAGGTAATCACAACACTAACATTGTCTCTGGTGAAACATCTTTGTGCTGGGATTTCTCTAATATTGATCTTGATATTGACCTTGTAAAGTTTTTCAGACCAGGTGTTAACGTAACATAAACCTGGCTCAACGGTTCTGGATAAGGCACCAAAAGTTTGAATCAAACCAACCTCACCTTGTTTCACTTCCTTATATGGATTCGAGCATAAACAACAGAAAACACCACAAGTACCAAACGTTCTACCCATAGATTCGATGAAACTTTGGTAAGAACCACCTGTTGGGGTTTCGTAAGTTCTGGCGAAATTCTTCATAACCATGTCAGGTTTAATTGTAGGCTCCTTGTTAACAGGAATATCCTTGTAAATATCCTGGTCATTTGAAGAATGGGATTCGGCAGTCATGATTTTAGCGTGTGTTGTTGTAGTTTACCTTAGTTACTTGGTTGCTTTCAATTGAGGAAAACAAATGCAAACTAACTGTAGAAAATTGACACTTTACGATTGTATGTGGGGCGGGAATGTAGCTCTCTTTTATAGTGGTTCGAGGTACAAGAAAAGAAAAATAAATAAATAAGAAATAACCTTTCTATTATGCAACTTTCTTACGTGCGTTACAATCTCCACTTTTCAAATCTATATCGGCTGGTTGTAGACGTACATTACAGGTGCCCTGAGATAATTTTAGTTATTCCCGAGTGTGTAATTTGAGCTATTTTCCAATTGACGATATACTAATGACCCAACCACCGAAACGGCTGATAGGTAGGGCTTTGCGAAAGGCTGAGATTTGCTCTTTTTGCACATTTTTATGACAGCTTTTTTTTTTTACGGTATGTCATGCAACAGGGTGCGCTGCATGCGAAGTAACTACACCAATTCACTACTTTTCACAAAAGAGGCTCCGTTAGATAACCATATTTGGTATTTGTCGCTATTTCAGTCGTGACGAGGCAATTGTTCGTGGGCCTGTATTCCGAAATTCGGCTCGTTCACTCCTTGTTTGAATGGAGACGTAATGTCTCGTAATTTTTAATTTTCGATCTGTCAGGCATTTTTAGTGAGAAGTCAAATGCAGCAGAAATTATTTTTTTCACTTTGACATGACCTTCATACTCCAATTGGAGGGGCTTATCTTCACAGCCAAAAAAAAAAATCGGTTTATAGATATGCATAGCCCATTGGATTAACTTGATGATAAGGTTACCATAACTCTAGGGATACTTCGTTGACGTCCACCTTTTTTTGTATTTGATAGTCTTAGAGCCGACATTCTTATCAATACCATCTGGATGCACAAGCTCGGCCGATCCAATGGTTAGAAGTTACGCTATAGGTCATACATCTTTACTATAGAGGCAACCAAGAATTTCGAGTACAATTTTTTACACTCAGAATGCAGTGCTCGTAATTTTAAAGGGAAAAATTCTGCGGTGTCTCGTCACTCCGTACACCCACAGTGGCTCTTTTAAGAGTGAAAAATACATTGAGGCACATGGCTTCATCTTACAAGACAGGAAAACTGACCACTTGGGAACGTGTCTCGGGGTATTCTCTAGCATCCATTGTTATCGCGTACGGTGTTGCAGTGATGCGAGGCTGAAACAGGTAGTTAGCGAACCTCTTCAATGCAGCGTTTGTTTTGGGTTCCTGGTGTGCAGTTTCTCCTGGAATCACAGAAACAATGTGAAAAACATTATATTCGCGTAAGCGATTGCAGCCTGATAAAGTATCCTAATTGATGACTCTGCTTGCTGATTACATAAGAAATATACAAAGATATACAGAGTAATAATACTTTCTGGTACCCGTTAATTGAAGTAATTCTCGCCAGTGCCAGCCAAGGCGCAATAGGAAGGTGAGAGATTTGAGACACCAACAAATACGCTCTCCATGACGTAGATCGAAACCTTATTCTCCCATTAGCCAAAAACAAGAAAATGAAACCCAGGAGATTTGAGGTAATTACATCGTGAACTATAACGTTGAATGTTCGTGCAATTTTTAATACTCGGGAATAACGCTCGTTTTCGAAGTAACGTCCTATCTCGCTAATCATTCTTAGCTGCGATTGCAACAGCATCACGTATAGCAATTATCCATGAATTTTTGGTTGCGAAAATTAAGCGAGTTACACAAAATCATTTCAATACCATGTGCTCATTTCACACATGTTACCTTGTATTGAAATTTTTCTGTGATGGCTGTCTTATCGTTCTTGTTAACTTGTTTTCGTTCAATTCACTTTTTGTATACATTTGTTGAATTCTTTTTTTTTTGTTGCTATTTTGTTCATTCAACGTATACTGAGGTTCACCTCCTAGTTATTCAAAAGAGTTTACAATTTTCAAAAATGGGTGTCTTCATTCCTGCCAACAAATTGGACAACTTGAAGCTTTACAAGTATCAATCTGAAGACCACTCGGTAGTTTCAAAGATTATTTTAAAGTCATGGTGGAACAACTTTGTTATGATCTTCCCATTGTGGATGGCTCCAAACGTGATCACATTGACTGGTTTGTTCTTCATCATTGCGAACTTGTTGGTTGTCTTTGCGGTTGATCCATACTTGGATTCTCCATCCCCCAGATGGTGTTACTTCTTTTACGCGTTTGGGTTGTTCATGTACCAAACTTTCGATGGCTGTGACGGGTGCCATGCTAGAAGAACTGGCCAAAGTGGTCCATTGGGAGAATTATTCGATCACTCTATTGATGCTATCAACACCACATTAGGTATCATCGTATTTGCATCCGTTTTCCAAATGGGCCACGGAATTATGCTCTTGATCGCTCAATTTGCAACTGTGTGCAACTTTTACACTTCTACATGGGAAGAGTACCACACCCATACCTTGTTCTTGTCTCACTTCAGTGGTCCAGTTGAAGGGATCTTAATCATCTGCTCATTGTATATTATTACTGGTATTTTCGGTCCCGAAATCTGGCAATACAAAATCTTCGAATTGGATCTTTCCTCTATAGGAGGTGCATCTAGCATTGACGTTAGTGCTTCGATCATTTATGTTTTCATTGGTGTTCCTGCTTTGTACTTCAACATCTCCCAAGCTATTGGAAATGTTAAGAGATACTACAAGAATCCCGCCAGAAGCAACATCACTTCTCCAACCGAGCAAGATTCAGCCATTAGTGAATCATACAAGGGCTTGATTCCATTTTTCGCATACTACAGTTCGATCATTCTTTACCTTTGGTTATTCCCAGGTATCTTGCCAGACTATGGTTTCCCATTATTGATTTCTATTGGTTTAACTATTGCCTTCTCAGTCGGTAGAATGATCTTAGCTCACTTGACATTACAGGAATTCCCATTTTTCCAAGCTCCAATGTTCTTGCCATTAGTTCAAATTGTCTTGAACTTTGTCTTAATTAAATTGTATGGATTTGACTATCATACTGTATTATCGGCAGTTAGTTGGACAGGCTTGGGATTGACCTTGGGTATCCATGCTATGTTTTTCACTGAAATGATTTATGAAATCACAAACTACTTGGATATTTTCACATTGTCCATTAAACACAAGAAACTTTAACTTCTTAAAAGATAAGAAAGGGAAATGGTGGTGTCAGAGGAGAACGAATATTAGCTAGAAATTCATATATTATTACTTAGAGATACACATTTTAGAATTGAGTGAATTGATCATCGCATTCAGTAGCTTGAAGTCATCTTTTATAGGTACTGCCACCTTCAGATCCCCAGATCCCTACCCGTAGCTCGGTTTAGTAGCACTTACAGGGGGCCAATGAATGCTAGTATTCTCTTTTATTTTCATTTTATATATTTATATACAAGTAAGTTCGTCGCTCAAGCCTTTGGTTGTTCCTTTTGGAATGCACTTTCAGAACCTGGAGCTAAAACGTCTTGGGCAGATTGCTGTAATTGCATTTCCTTCTCCATTTCTTGTAATTGAGTTTCAGACAATATGGCTAAGGATAATGGAACACCTAAAAGTAAGGCAGAGGAAGTTAAAGTCCATAATAAGGAACCGGATTTGTTGAAACCAGAAAGAAGCAAGTACTTGGCAGTTTCTGCTACGGATGCAATTTGAGTTCTTTGTTGTGGAGGAATGATATCCTTTAGGGCGACAACTCTGTCATATAAAGTTTCGTTTTCGATATCAAAGTCGTCATCGTAATCGGAGTCTGATTCTGAGTCTGATTCTTCGCTGAAAGCTTCGTTCTTCTCTTGTTGTTGAGGAGCTTGCTCGAAAGTGGTGGCGGTCTCGTCGTCGATTTGAGTTAATTTAACCATTTCTTATATATTTGATGGATGGATAGAGTACAGTTTATACAGAACAAGTTCTATTAAGATTTTTCTCGGTTCTCTTTCTTTCAATTTGCCGTTTTTTTTTTTCAAGCAATTATGGACACTTCTAGGCAGGAAAAAAGGTAACGGTATGGACACTACATACATTTCTCTGTGGGAATGCTTGGATCGCATACAAATGCAGCCAAGTTTGAGTTGCAACTTTGATGTCCATAGAGAGACTGTTCAACAGTCAAGCTTTTCTACAAGTAGTTGGTGATGGTTCAATAGCCACATATCAAGTTATTTCACAGATAGCAAGACATTTCGATTATCCAGCACAAGAAACTTGACTCGCTAAAGTCCCAATCTTCCCTAGAGATAACTTGTATTAATGAACAGGAATAGTTCTGATTGAGAATTTTCTCTATCTTAAGATAAATACTTACGGCTATGTCTTGATTCTCGGCTTTATGATATGGGTTGTAATGTAGATCATACCAATATCTGAAACTTCAGCATCAGTCGGCTGCGTGTGTTCACCTTGAAAATTTTGTACTTCAGAAGTTGCTTCACTAGCTCAGTCGGTAGAGCGTCAGTCTCATAGTTAGTTTACTAAGCTGTGTCATCTGAAGGTCGACAGTTCGAACCTGCCGTGGAGCATCTGCTCCAACAACTTCTTCTTCTTTTTTTTTTAAAAATTCTTAATTCTGAGTGGAAATTAGTTAATTCGTCGGCTCTCGGGCCGTTATACTCATGTCTTCAGTTTCAAGACTGCCATCACCTCGTAGCGAGCCACCGTCATATTTCAAGGCTGGATACCCTTTTGCCTGTATGTAACACGATCTTTTTGTCGCAGTTTACCTTTCAACTTTTCTCTCCCTCTTGTGTTTACAAAAAAGGTAACGACTTGATGCGGGAACGCTTTGAATGCAGTGCTAACAAAAACAAAAACAAAAATAAAATAAAGTACACAATTGAAGTTAGTGACTCTATCTCACCATATAGCGTTATATCTACTACAATACTTTACTCTAGCAGGTCACAGGTACCTTGAACTACCAAAGTGTCATAAGAATACTACACAAATAAATCTATTCGCATATGATTCGATGCCACTCAAGGATATAACCCAAGCAGAAACGAACCTTCCCAGGTATTCTGCAAAGCGAAATCTACTAGATTTACAGAACGACGATGACAAAACCTTCTTGCCACCTGTTTTAAGCTCGTATTCGCTCTCACTATTAGAAGAAAATAAACTGCCTCAACAAAATCAACAACAACAACACGATAAGAGTAAAATAACAGGGATTTACGAATTAGACTTCCCGAACAACAACTCGAGGAACTCTCTCAAGAACAAGCTTTCTGTTCATTTTAATGGCTCTACAAGTCAAGTCTCCTCTGACAAGAATAATATCACTAGCAATGACTCCAACTTTTCGGTCTATCAAGATAATGATCCTAATAATATTTCATGCCCCTCCTCTATATCTACAAACAATCAGACACTTCCTGAAATCCACGATGATCTCATGAACAACAACTCTTTGCATACCCACAACAATAGTCATAATAATACCAACACGACAAATAGCAGTCTTGGCAACATAAGTCATAACAATAATATCAATAATATCATAAATGGCCAAAGTCCGAAAGGATTGAAGTTTACGAAATCCGAACTGGAAATAAGCATGGGAGCCATACTGCAAGTTCACAGCGTTAGGAAGTTTAGGGGCTCAAGGCGGTTTGGGAAATTACTAGGTCCACCAAAAAGAGCGAGCTCCTTAACTGGTACCGAAAACCAAGATCAGAATGGAATAAACATCATGACCAAAACTGATTCTCATTTGACTACTCCTCCTCCTTCATTCCACACCGACTTCATGGAAAACGATAAGGCTTCATGGGGACCACCAGTAAAATCTAACTTTAAAGAACAGAACGTGCACGAGGAGAGATTAACTTCAGACCGTTACATTACAAGTTCATCGAAGCTTGATAAAGCGGAAGAATTTGAGTTCATGTCGAGCCAGAAGAGTGAAGAGTTGAGAGAAAGAATTGAACAACAAAAAATTCTCAATGAGCTAGAGCGCCATAAAGCCAAGCAAATTGACAGGCTCAGCAAACTTGATGATATTATTATGTCAGGTCAAGAGGAACAGAAGGAAAATCCTGAAGTTGTACAATCAGACAAAGAAGTAGCACTCAAAAGATTGAATCATGACAACGAATTCAGAAGACCGAAGAACCCCAAAGTATCTCCACCAGCGGAGCAAAGGTTTTTAACACCTCCTACTCAGTCTAGGGAACAAAATGCTCCAGCCGTACATCAAAATCACTTCGGAACGTCCTTGGAGGCACCCGTAACACATACTGCTCACCCACCACCACCACCACCTCCACAAACCATATCATCGACGAAAAAGAAATCTATCACCATCAACAGCGTCCAGTACGAAAAGCTAGAGCTACTTGGAAGGGGTGGAACTTCGAAGGTGTACAAAGTGAAAGCCTTATCAAATAATAAGCTATATGCGATTAAAAAAGTAACTTTTGACCAATTTGACGAATCATGTGTAAAAGGGTTCAAAGGGGAAATTGATCTTCTTCTCAGGTTGAAGCATTCAAATAGAGTCGTCAAGCTCGTTGATCATGCAATTGGTGAAGGCTCAATCTACTTGGTCATGGAATGTGGAGATTCTGACTTGGCACATGTCTTTCAAAACAAGGCCGCCATGAACGAGCCACTAGATCTTAATTTTGTAAAGTTTCATGCCATTGAGATGCTTAAATGTGTTTCTGCAGTGCATGCATCGGGGATCGTGCACAGCGACTTGAAACCAGCTAATTTTTTGTTCGTTAGGGGTATATTGAAGATTATTGATTTTGGCATTGCCAATGCCGTTCCAGATCACACAGCGAATATTTATAGAGAGTCCCAAATCGGTACTCCAAACTATATGGCACCAGAAGCATTGGTTGAAGTTAACCAATCTTTCCCAGGACTACCAAGTAACAATACCGGTGCATCCGATTCTAGCAAATCTGGAAGAAATACCTGGAAGGTTGGAATGCCCTCTGATGTATGGTCTTGCGGATGTATTATATATCAAATGATCTATGGGAAGCCTCCATATGGAAATTACTCCGGAAACCAACGAATTATGGCTATTATGAATCCCCAGGTTAGAATTCAGTACCCCACTACTGGAATAGGCGGAGCCAAAGTTCCCACAAGTGCCATCGAATTAATGAAAAAGTGCCTTGCGAGAAATCCAAATGAAAGATATACCATTGCTGAATGCTTAAATTCCGACTTTTTGCACCCAAAGATCGTGAATGAGGGGTATATTAGAGACTTGGTGCACCTGGCTGTTAACTTTGGAATTAACAATAGAATAGGCGGGAGCGGAATTATCGTAGCTGATGTCTATGATAGATTGGTGGACGCGGTATTGGAGCAAATTGAACACTTGAACTATGGAACTTGAATAACTACAGAACAAATATATAGAATAGCATTTATTGACTTTTTTTTTTAATAAGAAATATATCTACATAAATATTTTATATTTTTTAAACTTATGTATCTTTAGACTGGTTGTATAAGTACCAGAAAGTGGGTCATTTAGTAAACATCAAAAGAAGGTACTTTTTAACGTTACTGTTCTTTTATCATTTTGTACATCGTTGTTTCGCAAGGTCAATCAACGAGGTCCTAACTTTTCCAATACTCTAGGCCCTTGTTCTTCCCATTCTTGCTTCGATATCCACATATGGTCTTTATCAGCCATAATATTGGCTAAGACAGCACCACCAATGAAGACCATATGTCTTCTTCTTGGAGGATCTTCGATTCTAACCTTGAAGTTTTCTAATCTTGAGGCATCTCCACGCAATACTCTAGTTAACCATAATTGCTTTAATTCCTTTTCCAATCTTGAAGGTAAACCAGGATACATGGAGGAGCCACCTGAGAGAACGATTGCCTTGAAAAGAGAAGATCTAACATCCACATCTGCTGATTGAATGGTATTGAAAAGAGTTTCACCAACTCCAGGTTGTTCGACATCAACCAAATTTGGTTGGAAAAGACATTCTGGAGCTTCAAATCTTTCGGATCCAACCTTAATCACTCTTCCATCTGGCAACTCGTATGATTCAACCAAAGTTGTTGTTTCTTGCGCTAACTTAGTATCAAGATCCAAATCATAAGAAACGTAACATAATTTTTCCTTGATTTGACGGACGGTTTCGAAATCAGCAGTTCTATTAAATGCGTAACCACGACGTAACAACAAGTTAATTAAGTTTCTTGTGACATCTCTACCAGCAACATCCAATCTCTTAGTCAAGTGATTCAAAACCACTGACTCGTAAACTGGTACTATATGTGTCACACCATCACCGGAATCAACAACAACACCAGAACTCAACCCTTGAGCGTATAATGCCAACACAGCTTGAATTGCCACATATACTCCCCCGAATTGGTATTTTTCAAACATGACATCACACATTGTTTCCCTGTTCTTCAAGGGGTTCATTGGTGGTTCAGTCAACAAGATCTTCTTACCTGTAGTTTCTATTTGCATCCTTTCATAGAAGGCGTAGTCCCAAAGATGTTCCATATCTTCCCAGTTCTTGATAATACCGTTTTCCATAGGGTATGAAATTTGCAACAAGGAACGTACTTGTGAGGCTTCGGACCCACACATTATATCTTTTATTTCCAAGTTTTCTGGGACCAACTCGCTTCTTTCCTCCGCACGTAAGATTGGTCTTCCGACAATTGATGGAAATGTGTGGTCTGGGAAGTTGGTACCTGCCCTTCCGATTTTCACAAACCCAGTACCTTGATCGAGCACTAAAGAATTATAAGTTAGTATTGAAATTGGAGCTTTGTAAGAAATATTGCAGACTGTCAGAGGTGGGTAGGAGAGCTCAAAACACACCAGTGGGGTTGGACTTTGACAGGATTTGGCGACTTCCCCGACTTGCCGCTTTTGAGTTAATTGGGCAGTGCTGGTAATATATAAGTGGGTAACGCAAAGACATCAATTCCCAATGGTCGCACGGACAAGAAGGAGCTGTTATCAGATCACTACATACCAATTGGTGTATCACTCATCTTTGATTGTATTCAAATGTAATTGATTCGTATGTAAGGGTAATCCCTGGCGGTGATTTCAACCCTTCAATAGGGGAGAGGTGGGTGACAGTTTATATCGGAAATTTCGATTTTATGTGCAGGACAAAATTGAGTGCACGACAAATAAAAGAGTCCTGCGTGAAAGTCCTTACCTTGTTCCTTCAGAGGAACAACCTCTTTGAATTACCACCACGATGGATTGTCCCGAATAAACTACAAATTAATTGATTATTGAATGTACATTATCAGTTGTTTAATATATTCAGGATTTCCTTACTCCTTCTGGAAACAGGGCCCGCCCTCCCCCTCATTAAGCAGTAACATATCGACTTGGGTCACTTAACGCTAAGCACTCCTGGATAATCTTCTCCAAGTCTAATGCAGCTTTGAGATTGATCTTTTTGAGGTCAATTGATTCAGGGAGGCTTCCTTCGAGTGATTTGATTGTATTTTCAAAGTCCTCTGCCGATTTAATCACTGAAGTATTCATATCCAAAAGGCAATGCTTCTGGTCGAAGGAAAAGAGATCCAAACTGGTGTTAAGGCCCTTCTCGTATGGTGGAAGATCAGCTTCGATGTGGTAGTCAGTCTTTCTCATCACGTCGCAAATGTTCCTTATTTGGTACGTGCATTCGTACAAGTGAGCGGTATCTCTGTTGTTGCTGTCGAATATATCCGTTATCGCTTGCGTAAACTGTTGCAACTTAGCTTTAAACTCGGACGTACGACGTGTTGGTCTGAGGTTTTGTAGGTACAAATATAATACACTGTCTTCCACTTCTTCGTCAAAGAGTGTTGTTATCCTTATTTCAAATCTTTCTTCGTCATCATCGTCCTGAAAAGTTAACATAAGCACCTCTTTTCCTGCTATAGTAAATTGTTGCCGTATGTGATCAATGCTTGAAGCCATAGTTGTTTTGCTTTATGCGCCTCTTGAAGTGAAAAGAAAAGTTGTATTCTTGAAGAAGAAGAAAAGAAAAGAAGAGAAGATTCTTACATGATAACCGAGTTTATATCCCTAAAAATGCAAACATGTAAAATTAAAGATACAGTTAAATTTAGTTGCACGAGGATACAGAAATCGTGATCTTTTAGGCAATTTTAGTGATTAGGAAATTCAAAGCCCCTCGATTGCATAATTTTAGCTTTCTAAAGCAGTCCCCCAAAACAACCTTAAGCGCCTCGAATTTGCAACCTCAACTTGTTACCACGCTGTGTGGGCGCCGCGGCGTGTGACATTCCAAATCAAGCTGGAGAGTCATTCCCAATTTAAACCCGCGAAAAATCAGAGTGCACGATTTTTGTTTGTGCTCATCAAATTAAAGTTTGACTTCAAAGCTTCGATTGTTATTTAAATGACGGTGACGGAGGCAGTACATGAGTCCAAATGTGTGGGTCATAATGGGCACGTTTCTACTTTTCCGATATCGTGTAGAGATGCATCACTCTCGCCGTACACGGTTTCTTCTTTCGATTGATGTTTTATTGTATTGTAGTATCTAAATATACAGCTCCACCGGAAGGAATCAATACATGCAGCTAGAAGAATTCATCTTACAAACACTAGAAATCCTCTATTATCTTAGTGTTAGGATTCATATATGCAAAAGTGAGATACGAAGTGTGACTCTTTATGTCAGATTCAATCTTCGTAACGTTGGACCAAGTCCATTGATCATCACCTTCCTTAACTCTTAATCCCTTTCCGAATGGATTGAAACCCTTTCCTAAGTTTTGGAACTTTTTGTCTGGCTCGCCGATGTCAGACAGGCTGTCTTGGTCTTCCAGTTCTCTTTTTTCACCAAGAACTTTTGCGTGTCTTCTATTTTCGATTCCTTGTGACTTTCTGGACTGGATGTCTTTCAATCTTTTCACGACATCTGATATATCCTTAACCATTTCCTTTCTGGCTTCCCATCTTTTGCCAGCAACCTCAACCATTTCGATACTGCTCCATCCATTGGCTTGCAAGGCCTTAACTGTCTTCTCAACCTGTTCAATACATGGCGAAAAGCAGCAAATCCCAGCCCTAGAAGTCTTGGAGATAACTTTATCCAAGTGTGGGATAGCAGTCCATGGCGAAGGTAAATCCAAGAATACAACGTCTGCATTGACTGCGCTTCTTTCTGGCTCAACCGTCTTTTGGAATTGCTCTGGAATACTCTCAATTTCGAATCCCCCGTTGCATACATCTCTATGAGTTATGATGGTGTTCACATCTAACAAACCATGCTCCTGAAATTCTTTCTTGGCTTCCAAGTATCTTGGTTCGTGGAATTCATAGGAAAACAAGACACCATCGGGCCCCACTGTTCTTGCAAATGCATGAGAGAATGATCCAGATCCAGTACCGGCTTCGATTACTCTGGTTCCATTGGTGACTCCCAATCTCTGGATGATATAGGAGGAGTCTGGTGTATACACAATTTGGGTACGATGAGGCAATGAAATAGTCCACAATTCAGGAGAAGG
Organism: Dujonia boleticola; assembly: GCA_029581775.1. Classification (NCBI taxonomy): domain Eukaryota; kingdom Fungi; phylum Ascomycota; class Pichiomycetes; order Serinales; family Debaryomycetaceae; genus Dujonia; species Dujonia boleticola. The sequence continues at coordinate 98,321 of JARGRU010000014.1, read as the reverse complement.
ATGCAATAAGTGGATGAACCCGTAGCCTTTTGCTCCACTCATTTGTTCACCGTACTTCATACCAATCATTCTGTTGTGTTCGAAGTTACCGTACCTAGTGTTGAGCATTGCATCTGCAGTTACGGTAATAGATTTGATATTTCCCCTGCCGATGAAGGCAAATACCAAATCCCCTTCTTCTATGTAGTCTTTATATTTGTAGAATGACATCTCAAGGGCTGTTAACTTGTAACTTAGATATATCTTGTAGGTGTTTCGATAGAGATGCCTTTGAATTTGCATCAATTGAATTTTTTTTTTCCAAGCCGTAGCCATCATCGAGCTTGCATATAACATGAGAGATACTACTCTTAGCTGCAAAATTGGGTGGCTATAACTAAAATAATAGCTTGATAACACCACCAAAAGAATCCAAGAAAACATTATACAAGAGAGAAATATACCAAGCCTCTAATAACACCATGTAGTAGTATCACTCTTTGTATGAAGAATTGCTTGTGTTCAATACATTTTTAATAGCATGCTAAGTAGGTAATGGAAGCGTGCCGTAACCACTTTTCGTCGGATCTTTCTTCTCACACTTTTTTTTCTTACTACTAAAGGTGTTGGAACTTACAACACCACCTTCGATAGAAAACATTTCGATAGGACAAAATCATACGCTAATAGCAAAAATTTAAATAGTGGAACAGTAGATCAGTTTCATTTGCTTTAATAAGCTTTCAATTTCAATATCGTTAAGACCCATATTGATTTTCACATTGCATTCAAGCAAAATTTTAAATAGCTAATCATGTCACAATCCCCAATACAACAAGATCAACAGCAAAGTCGACCACAGAGCCAAACTGAGCAAACAAAGGATCGCATGACGCCTAATGTTGAAGATTTATACTTAGAATCTTATGCTTTCACAACCGCTGCGGCCATAGTAGGATCTGTGGATAGAAAAATATTCGTCGTCTTGAGAGACGGACGCAATGTTTTCGGAATCTTGAGAACGTTTGACCAATTCGCAAACTTAGTATTACAAGACACCATAGAAAGAATATATTTGGACTCAGAAGAAACCAAAAACCCTGTTAAAAGATTCGCTGAAACTTACAGGGGAGTTTTCATGATCAGAGGTGAAAATGTTGTCATGATGGGTGAGTTAGATATTGACAAAGAAGACGACCACTTGGAAGAATGGCAACAAATCCCATTCCCTGAGGCCGAAAAGGAATTGACTCAAGTACAAGCTGCCAAGATAAAGCAACAAAAGCTCAGGACCAAGACCTTATTGACCAAGGGGCTCATCAGTGATTTTGCACCATCAGACTTGTACTAGATATTTCATATTGTAATACTACGTACAATTTCAATTGAAAAATTTGTTTAATGAATGCTTTTCTCTTAGTTGGAGCAAGTGAAACATCTTTTTCATATGGACAATTCATGGACTGGAATAGAGATTCTGACTTATGGTATGCAGCTGGCAGGTAACTCCACATTATAAGGGGGATGCGAGGACGGAATCCGTAAAACAAACATCAAATAAAAAATACAAAAAAGAATAAAAAGTAAAAAAAAGTAACAAACTTACGTAGATCATTTTTATTGGAACTCTTCAGCTTCTCTTGTTACAAGTTCGTATATTCATGTATCTTGTTTAACCTTACTTTTAGCTCTACTTAGATTTTGGACAATCTTTCGAAGTTGGACGACTTGGCAGCGAAATAATTATCAGCGAGTGGGAAAGACTTGGCGTAAGCTCTTCCTAATTGATTCAAATGAGCTTCATCAGGACCGTCAGCAATTCTCAAGGTTCTGTTGTGTGCATAAATTTTAGATAACTGGCAATCTTGAGAAATACCTTCGGCACCATGCATTTGAATACCCCAATCGATGATTTCTAAGACGCACTTTGGAGTATCAATTTTGGCCATGGCAATTTCCCTTTGAGCACCCTTGGCGTTAGTGATATCGATCTTATGGGCAGCGTTCAAGACTAACAATCTACATCTCTCAAGATTGATCTTGTGTTGAGCAAAGGCAGTAATAAAACTTTCTCTGTCCTTCATAGGTTTGCCAAAGATGATTCTGTGGTTCGCTCTGAAAGCAGTAGTCAATAATGCGTAATCAGCGGCACCAACAGCTCTCATACAATGGTGGATTCTACCTGGTCCTAATCTGGATTGGATCAATTCGAAACCTCTACCCACATCTGCAAGTACAGCGTTTTCCATTTCTTCAGATGGGATTTCATAATCGTTGAAACGGATTTCGAAGTGTCCGTGAGGAGCATCGTCATATCCGAAGACAGTTAACGGACGAACCAAGGTGACAGCACCAGATTTCAAAGCCTTCTTGGAATCCAAGACCAAAACTGAGTGGTTCTTGTATGGGTTAGAAGTGTCGTTACTAGTCTTGCACATAATGAGCCAAACTTTACATCTTGGGTCACCAGCACCGGAAGCAAACCACTTAACACCGTTCAACACGTAGTTACCCTTTGAGTTTTTCTTAGCAGACAATGAAATATTCAAGGCATTGGACGAAGATGTACCCTTTTCAGTCATGACGAAGGCTGATCTGATCTCACCGTTTAACAATGGCTGTAACCATTTCTTCTTGTGATATGGGGTACCGTATTTTGCAAGCAATTCCATGTTACCAGTATCTGGAGCATTACAGTTAGTTGCTTCTGGACCAATAACCGATCTACCAAGATACATGGCCATCAATCCGTATTCCAAGTTGGTGTAACCTGCACCTTCAGCGTAATGCTTGGATAAGAACATGTTCCATAAGCCAAGTTCCTTGGCCTTCTTCTTGAGGTGTTCAACAATTTCAGGAGTGCTTTCCCATCTTGTAGCAGGATCACTTGACAATTGTGAGAAAGCGATTTCATCAGCTGGAACACAATACTCGTCAACAAATTTCTTGGTCTTCTCAATAGCCTCGATACCACGAGGTGAAAGCTTGTCTAAGAAGACAGCAGGGATATCATCTTTGAAAGACATGATGAAAAAATTAATGGTTTTTTCTGAAGAAAATATAAATATTAGAGCCGAAGGTACTTTTATAACTAGATCAACTAATTATTTTGTTACCAAGTGGTAGAGAAAAATGTACAATTGCTTAATGAAAAGTAGTCAGAATTGTTGCCTTATATCTAATTTGAGATACTGGAATTGAAAGTAGAGCCGATTCCCCGCAAAACGCACGGAAATTCAGAAAAAAAAAAAAAAAAAAAAAAGAGGAAGCAGAAAATATCGTTGAACCGAGCTCCGACACCCTATTTTCACCAGTTAAAGTGCCGATCTACAGGACGTGAGTGCCTGTATAACCCAATATATAAAGGAAATAAAATCCGAACTTCTCGGAGAAAGCACGGAAGGAGCATATTTCCACTCGTAAGAGATACAAACTAAATATGAGGAGGCGGTGGGTAGTTTGAGAGTTTGTTGCACTGAACAGTTGCATATTGAAACACGTTCTCCAGTAGACCCTTGCACAGCACACAGACAGTCCATTCAAAAATCTTCCTACATAACCTGCTCTGATTTGAGCTGGAAGCATGATGCCAATAGGAAGCTTGTATGTGCGTCTTATCTGAGGTTGCACACGTTAATATGGAGTACCGATGACACTGAATATTTCAATTGCAAATTTATCCAAGGTCGAAAAAAAGCAGGATTTTAGTTGATTCTCGCTTAAATATTGACACTGAAATCAAAATTTTGTTTTGGGTAGCAGCATTTTTCACAGTGAAGAATCGGATACGATCCCCACATTTTCGGGTCAAGAAAGGTTACATTGTTAATTTTCATGGCCTTATTAAAAACTATAATCTCTAGTATTTACATACCCACTAAGTACCACGCGGTTAAACAATTATCCAAAAGTAGAGAAATAGAGGTTGCGTCAACTCTTCCGCTGTAAAACCCCTTTACTGTTTGTGCGGTTTCTATCCTATTCTGCACTGGACTTATCATTTAAGCTACTTTGCAGTAGTAGAAATACACTATTCTAGATAGTAATATACCGCCCTCTATGTACCATCATCTCTACCCTTAATTACGCTGTTATAATCGTTACTCCCTTTTGTGTGAACATAAGCTCAATACCTTTTGATTACAGTTCGCAAGTGATTTGGGCTGAGGATAAATACATACCCGAGATAAGCCCCACTAAAAAAAAGCTCTCATAATACACTGGAAATTACAACACAGAGCCATTGTTGGGAGGCAGGGTTCCTCGATAATTGTTATTCAACCATATACGAAAGCTCAAATAGACTTCAAAAATTAAAGAAAATTCCTTATTCTTGAAAGCTTTGCTTACTGCACTCTTCCATCATGTAGTTACGCTCCTCCATAAAGGACAAAATCTTCGGAGCTTGACTCCCAACTTAAAACCATCTTGTAATCAAGGGCATCACACACTGAACACTGCCAGTCGCTCGAAAAAAAAAGTAAGTAATAGACTAAGAAAATAATTTCACCATGGGCAAGTGATTGCAGAGCTACCTTTGCGGCAACATACAGAATACACTATACTGAGAGAGATACTACGCTTACTTACCTCTACAACACAAGTCGAATGAAAGTGCGTATCGCCCTTAAGATGTTTTACATGCATGTCAAAGGTAAACACAGAAATTTACGATGAAAGTTTCTTCTTCTCCGTTTATACTCTTCCTTCAACTTCGCTCGAATTCACGCCAGAAGGATACAATAAAATAACACATACAGAAAACTACAGACTGCTATGTGCATCGCTAAGAATATTCACCCTTTAGCTGAAGACGAGTGTAGACAATTACATTAAACTTAGAATCAATACCAGCAAGGACTGCACACTCATCAAATCTGATAGATTTTACTTTCAAGATAAACTTTTTTTGCTCAGCTATTTTAGGCAAATCTGTCCTGCACGCGAGTCATGAAGAATTAAATTGTTTCAAGAATAACAAAGTTTGAGGGATACAAGATGAAGAAGGCGAGAAATACATGGATGTGAAGATATTGCTAAAGTTATGATTCATTTTTCAGTTTATATCATTGAAGAGTAAACAAAGGCAAGAGACGCTTGGAAGGCTACGCCATATAAGCTTGCAAACTAATCTAGATATCAAACCAATAAATCGAATTGAAATTCATCTCATTACAGCGCATATTCATTTATGAATCGGAATGCTACACATAGATAGGATGTGAAAAAAATATTGGAAAATGTTCTTAAGCAACGTATTAAATTGATTTGAGAATCAGTAACTCAGTTCCATGTTTGGAGTATATCTAAAAAAAATCGTCTTCGTCTTCAACTGAACGTCTTCCAGATTGGCCCTTGGTACGACCGTCACTGCCGTTACCGCCTCTGGCACGCTTGTTTAATTCGGCATCGACTTCGTCTTCGTCTTCAACTGAACGTCTTCCAGATTGGCCCTTGGTACGACCGTCACTGCCGTTACCGCCTCTGGCACGCTTGTTTAATTCGGCATCGACTTCGTCTTCGTCTTCAACTGAACGTCTTCCAGATTGGCCCTTGGTACGACCGTCACTGCCGTTACCGCCTCTGGCACGCTTGTTTAATTCGGCATCGACTTCGTCTTCGTCTTCAACTGAACGTCTTCCAGATTGGCCCTTGGTACGACCGTCACTGCCGTTACCGCCTCTGGCACGCTTGTTTAATTCGGCATCGACTTCGTCTTCGTCTTCAACTGAACGTCTTCCAGATTGGCCCTTGGTACGACCGTCACTGCCGTTACCGCCTCTGGCACGCTTGTTTAATTCGGCATCGACTTCGTCTTCGTCTTCAACTGAACGTCTTCCAGATTGGCCCTTGGTACGACCGTCACTGCCGTTACCGCCTCTGGCACGCTTGTTTAATTCGGCATCGACTTCGTCTTCGTCTTCAACTGAACGTCTTCCAGATTGGCCCTTGGTACGACCGTCACTGCCGTTACCGCCTCTGGCACGCTTGTTTAACTCAGCATTTTCATCTGCAACATGAACAGCAAGACTACCAGGCAAATCGTCAGCACGTATGGAAGGCAGTTCAACAACATCGTTACCTTTTGGCCCCGCTGGATGCAAAAAAGGGAGGTAAAGCGCGTAACTTTGATTAATTGCAATTGCAATAAGTAATAATTGAGAGTATTTCATTTTATGTTTGATATCTAGAAGAAGTTTGTTGGATTTTACCAAATGAATATCGAAAGGAAGTGTTAAGTTGGAGTATTTATACTCTTGTTTTGAACCTCGCTCATTTTAACTCGCTCATTCTAACCCCTCCTTCAGGGCCGCCTCCGTACGGTTTGGAGGTGTGGTTACTTGAAAAAGATTATGCTTGTCATAGGAGATAAGTGATTGTGCCCTTCAACCCAGCGGCGTCATGCAGCAATTTCTATCAAGGAGGAGGTAATTGTAGTACTTGATCGGTACATGTTGCTGTTCTGGGCATTCCTGAAATTGACACTGAACATTTCCAGGCGCAAGATTGCGTATTGTGGGGTCAAATCAAGACATATACCATTTCTTTGAAATTTTACTCCTTCGTAACCTATTTTTATATATCCTTGACAAAGTTTGTCTAATGCTTTTTTCCATAGTCTTGTCCTCAATTGAAGATTCGCTTTACGGAAACTTAGTGTATAGCAGAATATCATTCTGTTGTCCGGATTTTTGCTTCGAAAAGGAGATAACATTACAGCATTTTCAGATACTTCAGTCATAATCTGCAAAAACACATCGTGTATGCCTACCAACTCAGCGGCATCATTCCATGTAGCATCATTTTGGTGGTGTTTAAAAATACATACCGCATGAAAAATGCATCACCGAAAATAACTTGTACGAGGTGCATTATCGCGCGCTGTGGGGTTATCTGGAATCAACCTAAATTTCTCTTCTAAAATCCCGAAGTTGCAGCCTGAGGGCTAAAATTCACTACACATAGGTAAACCGTGTTATATGTTACTCAGTGCAATCTAAGATATCTAAGATTGGTATTCGGCTTTCATTGATACTGTATTAAGCGTCAAAGAGATTGATCCTTTGGATGGCATGTTTTCAGGTTTCGATTAAGATAAGGTAAAACTAGATATCAAAGTGGAGCTCGAAAATGTATCAGTTCCGTATTTCATCGTGTATAAACAGGGTGAAACTCGAATGACGTGATTTGGTCAACTCGTGCCATTGAAATGTTCCGAGTTGGTTCAACTCATGAGTACGAAGAATCCTATCTGTACTTCGAGGTCGTGGGGACTTCACGTTGGTGGTATAGGTTCTCCCAACCAGGAAACTTTTTTCTTTGTTTAAGATACCGTTAGTGGGGCCAAATGGGGCAGTCAAGGACAAAATTTTTATCAGGCGCCGTAGTTAGTTCCTTCCAAGTTACAAAACTTGAACTCACTCTCTTAGAACTTTGAGGTTCGAAGTGCCGCAGTAATGTGTGGAGATGTGGCCTTCCTAATTCGGACAGTACCCGGAAGAATTTCAGGTCCACCAAATGGACAGATCTTTTTTTCGAGGCACTCGAAGCGGACCAAATTTCGCGCGACCACAATAGCTCTTCGAAATTGAAGGGTTTTACGAGCGGGATTATAATAGTTGCAGATGTGGTGTCATTTATGAAATTTGTCAACAAATTTGATTCGCCAAAATTATATTGATTGTGAAAAATATTCAAACCTACCATTCCACTTTAAAATCAAAATATCTCTATCAGGTCCTTGGGGATTTTCAATTGGACAGTCAGCATCATCCGTGTGGGCGAATCCGGGACCAGAACAAAATTAAATTTCAACTTTTAATTTACCGATTCCTGGCATAAAAAAGGGAGTTTTTCTGATCTAAACATCACCCTTAACTAAAGAAAAGACCTCAATCATATTGGATATTAGAAAAAAATCCTTGGTTTTCTTGAATCGAAGCTACAAATGACTATAATTTTAAACTCATCTGTGAAGCCTCAGAAATATTCTATTGAGATCACTTTAAACTTGGCCGATGGTACATTTACAGGCAAAGAAGCAATAAGTGTGGAATTCTTAGACGACTCCAAGACTATAATCTTGAATTCCTCTAAATTGAGTATCAAGAAGTCTATAGTCGGAAATGAAGAAGTACAGGTTGAGGAAGATGATCAGATATTGACCATTCCTTACGAGAGTTGCAAGGGTGACTCGACTCAATTGTATTTTGAATTTGAAGGAAAATTAGGTGAACATATGACTGGTATCTATGTTTCTAGTATGGGAGAGGGTACAGAACAGGTCTGTACTACCCAGTTCGAGCCTTCATTCTGCCGGAATGCATTCCCATGCTTTGACCAACCCAATATGAAAGCGGTTTTTGACTTGACTTTGAAAGTTCCTGAGGATTTGGTAGCATTGTCCAACATGGAAGTTAAAGAGGAAATTCCCAGTGAGGACAATACCAAAATTGTGAAATTCGAATCCACCCCACTTATGTCTACCTACTTATTAGCATTCGCAGTGGGAAAGTTCAAGAGTATCGCAAGCAAAAAACTGAAAATTCCAATTCGAGTATGGACAGAGTCATCCCAACTCACCAAGGCAGCATTTGCTTTGGAAATTGCAGAGCTTGCATTATCTTTCTACGAGGATAAATTTGCCATTCCTTACCCATTACCTAAGCTAGACTTGATAGCTTTACCAGAATTTGAAAAAAGTGCAATGGAAAACTTCGGCCTAGTCACCTTTGATGAAAGGTTCTTACTTTTGAATTTGACTTCTGCGAGCACATATGCCAAAAGAGAAGTGGCAGAGACGATCTTCCACGAAATTTCTCACCAATGGTTCGGAAACTTAGTGACTATGGAATGGTGGGATGACCTTTGGCTCAAAGAAGGGTTCGCTGACTGGATGGCTCGCTATGCTCTCAACAGCTTCTTTCCGGAATGGAAACCTTGGGTATCTTATATAGTCTACAGCTTGCAAAACTCGTTAAGGTTTGACTCCCTAAAGTCATCACACGCAGTCAAAATACCTATTAGGAATATTCATGATGTAAACGAGGGATTTGATGATATTACATATGACAAAGGGTGCGCATTACTTACTATGGTGGCTAGCTACGTAGGCGAGGAAAATTTCATTAAAAGTACCTCTGCCTATTTAAAGGAATACAGTTGGAAAAATACAACAAGCAATGATCTCTGGAATGCTATTGAAAACGAAACTAACATTGAAATCAAACCAATTATGAATAAATTGTTACAAACAACTGGCTTTCCATTGGTTAAAGTTGAAGAAGATGGAGACTTTTTGGTATTTTCTCAAAGCAGATTCCTCTCTGATGGTTCAAGTGACGAGAAGGCACTCTACCCTGTAATTATCAACATCAAGACATCAGAGGGCTTAGTTCATTTCACGTTGAAGGAAAAGTCAGGTAGGCTCAAGTTGGATACCCATGACGACTTTTATAAAGTCAATGCTGAAAGCATCGGATTCTATAGAACTTTTTACAGCAACAGTAGATGGAAAAAGTTGGGAATCAATGGAAGAGATGGGAAGCTTTCAACTGAAGATCTTATTGGCCTTTTGGCAGATTGTCAACAATTATCATCATCAGGTAAATTACTGGTAACTGTTTTCCTTGAACTTGTAAAAGATTGGAATCATTTAAGGGATTTGAACTTATGGGATGAGATCATAAATGATTTACTTGATATACAAGATGTTTTCATTTTTCACAACGATATTTTCGACGGAATGAATGTTTTCATGGATGGCTTAATATCTGAACAACTCGAAAATAGTCTACACAAAAAGAATGATGATTCCTATGAAGAGATGGAATTGAAGAGTTTGATTTTTAGCACTGGCTACTCCGTCGGAAATCAATCTGTTATAAACCATTGTCGCAAAGAATTCGAGGACGTAGAGAAGATCGATCCGGATCAAAGAAAAGTCATTTTCAAGTGTATTGCAAAGTATGGTGGATATAAGGAGTATATGGAGTTATTAAAATTGTACAAAACGTCCGAGGACGAGGACATTAAATATGACGCATTGTCAAGCTTGGGCAGATTTGAAGTCCAAGAAATATTGATAAACGTGCTTGAGTTAGCGTTAGATCTGAAGCAGGTGAAAGAAAAAGATATCAATCTGATTTTAGGTACCATGAAAAACCATCAATTAGGTATCCAGACTCTTTGGAGGTGGCTACAAGAAAAATGGGAGGATATTTCTGAACGTGTTGAATATGGCTCTAGCACTCACCTTGAGATTATTAGCAATTGTTTGTTAAGGTTAGCGACAGCCGAGCATAAATCAGATATTGAGGCCTTCTTTGAGGATAAGACAGATAAATTTATTAGCAAAACCGTAGACAATGCTTTGGAAAAATTATCAGCCAAAATCAAATGGTCTACAAAAGATAGCTGTGAACTTCGAAAGTGGTTAAAAGAGCAAGAATAGAAGTATGATGAATTTTCTACGCACTTTGTCTCGAACTGTTTGAAATTGCATGAGTTAAAATTGTGAAGTGTGGAGACTGCCTCAATACGATTTGATTCCTACATATAGTATTTTATTTTTGAATAATGTAGTTCTTTATCGTCTGGTAAATGCTTAATATAAGAGTTTAGAGTGAATTTCTTCACCACGCTAGATACAGAGTAGTTAAAGAGATACGGATCTAGCTATGAGTGTTTGGAAAACAATTTTGAGACCTTCGACTCATAAAGTACACTTAAAGCCAAAATCCTGCTACTAAGCTTCGATTAGTCCAACTCGGTATTCACTGGAAGAAATTAGTTTTTCGCTAACCACAGAATTATGGAGACAATTGACAACATTTTCGCAAAGCTTCCTGCACATTCGCGTGACACAAAACACCACTTATTCGCCTCCAGTTTTGCTTATAAACGAGGAACAAAGACTGCTCCTGTCCACCACTTCTTCCACTTAAAGGCATTGAAGCATCATGGAATACTTTGATTCCGACGTCCCTAACATTCCAGACTACAAGCTCTCGGAGAAGCAATTCCTTCTTACCACAGCTGCCCCCACCTCAAGTACCTCTAAGAGTCAGCTTGTTGAGGAGATTCTATCCACTATCAAGAGCGAATCCTTGGGTCCATACTACAAATACCTCACTACAGAGTTTCCGCAATATTTCCCAATCGACAATGCACTCTTGGATGAATTAACGTCTATTAATGAAAAGGAGATTGATGCTTTGAAGCAAAATATCAAGGAGGCTGAAGGCGACGATGAAACGGAACTAGACCCAACACAATGTAACATAAAGTTAGCAGAATACTATGCCAAGATCATTGATCGTGAAAATTCCATTGAGACTTACCAAAAGGCTTTGGAATTACCTCAACTGACCGGCTCCAAGATTGATATCTTATTAACACTAGTCAGAGTTGAGTTCTTTTTCAACGACTATGCTAAGGCCAAGGTACACTTAGACCTGGTACAACTTTTGATAGAGAAAGGTGGGGATTGGGAACGTAGAAATAGATTTAAGATGTATTCAGGAATGTTATTAATGGCAACTAGAAACTTCAGCGAAGCATCAAAGTTGTTGATTGATTCATTGGCTACATTTACTTCTACGGAAATCTGCTCTTACGAACAGGTTGCCCACTACGCTATCGTTGCCGGAGTCTTATCCTTAGACAGAGTTAACTTGAAGGAAAAGATAATGGACAGTCCAGAAATCTTATCCATCTATTCGTCTGCTCCACAATTAGAGCCTTTGATCAATTTAACAAACTCATTATACACTTGTCAGTACCAATATTTCTTCAAATATTTGTTACAATCTCACGATGAATTGTTAATTACCAATAAGTATTTATACAAGCACAGCAACTACTTTTTGAGAGAAATGAGATGCAAGGCCTATGGGCAATTGTTGGAAAGTTACAAGTCTTTATCACTCAAATCTATGGCGGAGAACTTCAACATCACTCCAGAGTTCTTAGACAAAGATTTGTGCAAGTTTATCCCAAACAAGAAGTTGAATTGTGTCATTGATAAGGTAAATGGAATAATCGAAACTAATAGACCAGATAACAAAAATAACCAATACCATTTATTGATCAAGCAAGGTGACACCTTGTTGACAAAACTTCAAAAGTACGGAGCAGCTGTTAAATTGAGTGGTGCTGAAAGAGTATAATTCAATATGGTAGGATATATCTCACAGAGTTATTTGCAAGGAAGAAGTAACTAGACTAGACGCAGTTTAATCATGATAATAAGTTTCATAGTATTTTGTAAGTCCAATGAGCTTTTGGATATTCCTAAGCTGAAGCTCACACGTTCTATGTTTCGCAAAAAAAAAATATTGAAGGATGCGAGGTTCGAACTCGCGCGGACACTGTCCAGTAGATCTTAAGTCTACCGCCTTAGACCACTCGGCCAACCCTCCAATTTGTAGTAAGAGAAAGTGCCTGGTTAATTATGTTCACTCCTATGGAAAAGACACAATAGATTTGCAACCATCGATTTTGTGATGGGGGGAACTTTACAACATTTTATATTTCTACTCACGCAATAGAGATAAGATAATCAGGAAACAAGAGGATATGGAAACAACTCGTATGAAAGATCCTATTTCAATACAACCTCGGCAAGTATAAAGATTTGAAAATCTTCTAGCTACAACATTTTATTGATTTTATGGGTTTTTTCAAATTTAGGTCAAGTAACAATTTATTGCATGATAAAGCGTTCCAATGAAAAACACTGTGGAACTATGGGAAGTGACCCATTCTTGGTCCAAAATAACCATCTGGTGCCTCCAACGTAGCATTAAGTCTCGCGGGATAGGCGAAGTCCATCCCCTCATACATAACATTATTTCCCCACCAAGAAATTGATTTGTCCTTATATTGGACGGCAAAGAAAATAATGATACCACTGAATGCAACACCTGCATTCATAGCACCAGAGAAAACATAGTTGTACTTTTTCCACCACGATAAGTACTTGTTCTTGATATGGTACATGAATATGAAACCCAAGTAAACACTTCCTGAGAAATATGTCAAGTTAAGTGGAGCATAGTTCAAGAAACCACCAATAAAAATAGAAGGTTGGAAGTTTCTGGTGTATTTCTTTGGACCGTACCACTTAAAGGCAAGGGCAGGAAAAACCAACAAAAAGCCAATCAAGAAACAGTATTGCAAGACTGGGTACAAACCTCCAAAGACTTTCTTAGGACCGATGGTACCCCAGAGCACAGATGAAGAGAAGAATGTGGTGGCATCTGGACAAGTGAACCTTTGCTTATTGGTTGGCTGACAGAGTTCAGGCATACTATCTATTTGCCAATTGATAATTGCTAAACTCACGAATGTACCAATAAACACTGCAATTAATTGACACCTGAAAAGTGCACGAGGTGGAATCTTTGCATAGTGACCCATCTTTTGATCTGAGACATAGTTCTGAGCTTGTCCATCGATATTGTAGCCAAATGCTTTAATAATCATCAATGCTTGTGAGTTTCCGGGAAGAGCATAACCAATAATCAATTCGACAAGCACATTCAAGCCGAAAACCCAACCAGTGGAACTGTAAAGTGCTGTCAATGGAACCAAGAAGACAAAGTTGATTGCAATGGCAAAAAAGATCGCCCACACAGGAGTATTGGTAGGGTACAATTCAACACACAAAATGGCTAAGACAATAGAAATCACCAATACAACAAGATAGCACCAATCGGGTACTTCCTTATAGTTAGACATCATTCTCGAATGTGGATCGTCTAAGCTATCATAAACTGAAGTTCTGAAATTTTTAAATGTCTTGTAAATTGATACGAATGAATCTGAGATGGCACTCCATCTTATAATACACTCGTAAAAAACGGAAAATGGATAAAGAGCAAAAAATGTCCCATAAACTACCAAGTTAGCAGCAGAATAGAATGGTGGGCCATAAGCTTGGTACTTCTCATTATCGAGCAATCCCTTGTCATCTAAAACTTTGAACACAGCGTATCTTTTCCCCTTATTATTGTAAATTGCATTAGCATTGAGTGGAAGAAAGCCAGTCCATTTTGAGTTTGTCCACCAGATCGCACAAATTATTGGGAATGCAAGCAACATACCAAGGAAGTTATTACACTGTGTAAAGAATGGATAGGCAAGGGGACTATTCATAGCCAACATGTTCCAATCGAATGATGGAATAGGATTCAAACCCAATCCACTAAAACTGCCTGTAATCATTGCGAGGTTAAAATTGTCAGGTTTAATCCAAGTCATCCAGTTAAAGGTTTGGATTGCATTGAATAAGTAATTGGGGATCCAGAAGTAAACAAATGAAGCTGCAAAGGTAATGAAGAAGAAATTGTATCTTGAAATTTTCCACCCATTGATATTTTCCTTCGTATCGGGCTTAAGTAAAGCTTGATTCAATGCAAGAGTTGGTAAAATACTTGGCCAAATTGCTTTCACTGGATAACATGCAAACCGTCTCAAAATACCGGCGAAACCAAAACCTAAGTAGTTGGTTGATAAAGCTAATAAAATCTGATAGCCCCATGTGGCCCACTTATTATCATAGAAAAGACCAATTTTCTGCGTGTAAATGTTGTATGAAACATATTGAGTACCACCGAAGACAGAATATAAAATTGTTGCAAACATCTGCTCCTTATAGTTCCAAGGACCAGGATTCAACCTGAAAGAAAGTCTTCCTAATGGAATGGTCACATCAGGGAAAATGTAATACCATAACACACCGGATGGATAAAGGAATATCTGAGCAACAGGTGGTGACATTGAAATCTTTGGTTGTCTCATGGCAAAGAATTGGTTTATAAAAGCACCAATACATAACCAAATAATCCCGATTACATATGCTCTAAAAGTTTCGACAGGCACATCCGGATCATCGTAAGGCTCACAGACGGATCTGACTTCTGGGTAAGGCGAATGGTATGTTAAGATCGCGGCTTCCAACCTAGTTTGTAAATCCCAATCTACAATATCAAGATAACTTTTATCGTTAGCCTCCATGGAATCACGATTGGAAGAGTTAACTTCGTAGGAGTGAGTCAGGGGAACTTCCTTCTCTTGAACCTTTTCCTCCAATTGCTTATTCAAGACATTTTTGACTCCCGAAGAAGCTGCTTCATCATCAGATCTTTTGATTAATCTTTGAAGCAAATCTAAATCATGGCTCGGATAATTGAAATCATCTTCAAATTCAATATAGGAGCTCTTGATGATTTCAACTGCATCCGATATCCCCATGCCTTCGACTTTGTCTATCATGAAAGCAGCACCAACCGGCAAGTCGTTTAAATCCACTAAACCTTCATAATTCAATCTTTTTAAGATAAGGTACTTTTGGTCACTAGTAAGGGTGACACCAATTTCACCAATGGAAATGGCATTTGAAGTCACGGTAGCTAAGTTCACCTGATGAGATTGGGGATCTTTATATGAAGTATTACTAGAGACACTAGTAATGTATGTCTTAGAGTTCTCCTTGGAAGTCATTTCACGTTATGAAGCACTATCCTAATCAATATTTTATCAAGAAATGTGAAGTAGTGTTTAAATAACAAACACAATATTGATATGCTGAAATTTAGGAAATAACTCTCAATATATAAGCACCAACGATAAGATATGCTTGAAGTGAGATTTTTTGATATCTCTATAAGTCATTACAACGGAGGTTCAGTTTGTTACACCTATGATGTCGATCGTCATATCAGTGACAAAAGAATCAAGTTGTATGAGCCTGCCGTAGCTCAACACGGCTAACCCAAGAATTCCAGATGGTTGCAAAATAATGTATCATCACTTATTCTGAATTTGCCAAGGCACTGATAAGCTATTCTACGCATTCCAAAAGAACCGTCAAATATCTCTAGAGATACATACACTGCAATCACTTAGCTATGTCTTATATTTGACCAGGCTGTACTCTTTAGTACCGCCATGGAAAGTTCATCTGAGGTACCTTCACATCTTGAATGGCCAATACAGCAATTCCAATGTGACAAGAAGAGTCGGGAATCTGGTTTCGAAGCCGATCTTGGCAATCTCTCTCCTGGGCGGATCAAGCTGACGTGGAGCGACGATAACTATCCTACTTTGAACAATCATGCTTGACGTGAACAATTGCAACTTTCTCCTCAGGCGAAGAAACCAAGAAGTTTACTGCATATAAGCAGTTAAATTCTTGCTGCAAAAAAGGGTATTTTTAGTCGCTGCACTGAAATCCTTTTTCTTACTGCTTTGCCAATCCCAGCATTGCAAAACTCCGGGCTCTATATCTTTTGAAGAAGAAGCTCTCCACAGTCACGCAAAACTGATCTATGAACTATGTAAGTGTTTCTAGGGCTCTTTCATGGGAAGTTCTCAAAAAAAAAACCATCAATAATCACACAAGGTACAAATAGTAACATCTTACGACAAAAACAATGTTGCAAAATGAGTTGGACATGTGCTTAGTAAGAATGCAGCCCAGTGCAAAGCCTAAAATATTACGGAATCACCCCAGGTTTTTCCATTGTGGATTCCCTAATGATCCCCTTGCCTGACATTCACTCAATCGTATTTCATGCCTTAGTTACTCTGTTGTGAGTTTGAACCAAGGCTTACATGAAACAGCCTTATCTATGCAGAATTTGCAAAATGAGCGCGAAGGCTAAAATATTGAACTCTGCCACAGCGCGCGGCTCCGTTTTCTTTCCTTATCAAGTTTTTGGTAAATGAAACAACGCTTCATGCAACTCGTCGCGTTGACGTAGGACCGGATAAGCTCACAAATTTCGGTTAGCCAAGGATATCTCATATATCTTGACTTTAGTATCTTCTTGGGCGGTCTTATCTTCTTTGATTCAGCCTCGATTAGTTTGAGATCTACATGTTTACGATTTGACTTCGAACCTTCTTTACTCCCAAATCTCATTTTAGGTATATTCAGAAACTTCCCGATCAGTTTTACTAATGGAATTCGGTTTCCTTCGTCTGACTTCGGTCCTGAATACCTTCAACTATCTGTTCTTCTTTTTGCGTTTGAAATGCAATTGCCTGACTTTATAAGCGACGAGCAGTGAACCAACCGACTTCTTTACGACGATGTATTCAACATGAGTTACCGTTCATTATTGGAGGTAAGTAAAGTTCTTAGGAGATCTGGCCAATTGAGCTTGCTAGGCAACCATAATCTCTATCAAGCTTGTTGGTTCTCAAGCTCATTAGTTAGTCGCTTATTTTTTTTTTTTTTTGCAATCGAATCTTCTTAACTCGGCTGAGATCGTTTATAAATCTATTATGTAAGCTTAACCTCTTCAGCCGCGATACACCCAATTTAACTATAACTTAAGCCAAGAAAAGTCATTACTGATGTATTCCGGATTGCAACCCATCAAGTTGACAATTTCAGCCTGTGATCACGATGTAGAGAAGCATGGCAGTATATGTTATACGAAATAAAGCCGCTTTACGTATTTCATGAACACACTATTATCTGAACACATTTATTTAAATTGTTTATAAAGATTAAGAACTAAGGGAAGTGTCCAATTCTTGGACCGAAGTATCCATCTGGTGCTAATTCAGTGGCATTCAATCTAAATGGACCTTCAAGATCAACACCAGCGTATGGCACAGTGTTACCCCACCAGTTAATATCCTTTTCGTGATATTGAACAGCAAAGAAGATGATAATACTACTGAAAGCAACACCTGCAGTCAAACCAGCAGACAAAATATAATTGTACTTTTCCCACCAAGTTAAGAAATGCTTTCTGATATAGTACATGAAAGCAAAACTGGCGTATAAGCTACCGGTGTAGTAGGTTAAGTTTAATGGAGCATAAATCAAGAAACCACCTATGATAATACTTGGCTGGAAGTTTCTGACAAGTCTTCTTGGTCCATACCATCTGAAAAGAACAGCTGGGATAACCAATAAGAAACCAATCAAGAAACAGTACTGTAAGACAGGGTATAACGAACCAAATACCTTCTTTGGACCAATTGTACCCCATAAGACTGATGATGAGTAAAAGGTTCTTGCGTCTGGACAACTGAACTTTTGCTTATTGTGTGGTTCACAAAGAGTTTTGTTTGTATCGATTTGGAAATTGATAACAGCTAACGAAATGAAAGTACCAATAATCACGGAAATTGTTTGACCTCTGAAAAGCGCACGAGGTGGAATTCTAGCGTAATGACCCATCTTTTGATCAGAAACATAATTTTGAGCTTGGCCATCAATGTTGTAACCAAATGCCTTAATGATCATTAATGCTTGAGAATTACCTGGAAGAGCGTAACCAACGATCAATTCAACTAACACATTCAACCCAAAAGAGAAACCAGTTGAACTGTAAAGAGTAGTCAATGGAATCAAGAAAACAAAGTTGATTCCAATGGCGAAGAAAAGACCCCAAACTGGAGTATTGGTTGGATACACTTCAACACAGATAATACCAAGCACGAGTGAAATGACTAAAACAATCAAGTACCACCAGTCTGGAACTTCCTTATAACGTGACATAATTCTGGAGTATGGGTCTGATAAAGTGTCATAGACTGATGTTTTCCAATTTTTTGCTGTGGCAATAACGTCTTTGGCAATTTGTTTCATATCCTTCCATCTACTAATGATTTCATAAAAGATAGCAAATGTGTAAAGTGCAAAGAAGGCACCATATACCACCAAGTTTGCAGCAGTATAGAATGGGGGACCGTATGCATCATATTTGGCTTGATCAAACAAGCCATCTTCATTCAAAACTTGGAGAACATCAAATGGCTCACCAACATTATTGAAGATTCCGTTTGAGTTGAGAGGGAGGTAACCAGTCCACTTATTATTTCCGTACCAGAGACCTAAAATAATTGGAAATGCTATTAACGCTCCAATATACTGATTGACTTGAGTGTAAAATGGTATGGTCAAAGGTGCTGGATAACTGATAACATTCCAGTCGAAGGAAGGGATTGGATTTAAGCCCATACCTCCAAAAGCACCTGTAACCATGGCAAGATCCAAGTTATCAGGCTTAATCCATGTCATCCAGTTGAAGAGTGAAAGAGCTTGGAACAAATAATCAGGAATCCAGAAGTAAACAAATGAAGCTGCAAAAGTAATAAAGAAAAACTTGTACTTGGAAACAGTCCAACCATTGATATTTTCTCTCTTTTCAGGTTTAAGCAAGGCTTGGTTCAATGCAAGAGTTGGTAAGATAGATGGCCACATTGCTTTGACAGGGTAGCAGGCAAATCTTCTCAAAATACCAGCAAATCCGAAACCCAAAAAGTTGGTAGATAACGACAATAAGATTTGGTAACCCCAACCAGCCCATTTGTTGTCATAGAAAAGTGGGACCTTTTGAGTATAAATATTATAAGAGACGTACTGTGTACCTCCAAAGACTGAGTAAATGATCGTTGAAAACATTTGTTCCTTGTATGTCCAAGGACCAGGGTTCAATCTAAAAGAGAATCTTCCAAGTGGAACGGTGACATCAGGAAAGATAGCAGCCCATAATTCACCAGATGGATACAAAAAAATTTGTGCAACACTAGCTGGAAAGGTAACTTTTGGTTGTCTCATTGTAAAGAACTGATTGATGAAAGCACCAACTGCGACCCAAATAACACCAATAACATAAGCTCTGAATGTTTCTACATTCACACTTGGATCATCGTAAGGTTCAGTGACTGATCTAACTTCAGGGTAAGGAGACCAATAAGCTAAGATTGCAGCTTCTAACTTCACTTGAAATGCCCAGTCGACAATTTCAAGGTAGCCTCTCTTGCTGTCTTTTGCTTCTAATGAAGAAGAGTCGTCTACTTGAACTTCAGCCAGGTCGACCTTAAGCTTTTCATCTGAATGAACTTCAAATTGCTTGTTCAAGTTGGACTTGACGTCATTCAAGTCTGATGGAGCTGCTGCGATTAATCTCTTGAGCAAGTCCAAATCTTGTTCTGGATAGTTGAAATCGTCATCGTAGAGTTCAATATTGGACTTTAAAATTTCAAAGGCTTCCGCCACATCCAAGTTTTCAACCTTCTCAATCATGAAGGTGGCTGTAACTGGTAAATTGTCAAAGCTTTCCAAATCGTCAAAGTTAAGTCTTTTCAAAATGAAAAACTTTTGATCACTGGTTAAACTGGCACCAACTTCATCAATAGCAATAGCATGAGAAGTGATTGCAGCTAAATCAACTGCATGGTCATCAGGATCTTGACGAGAAGCAGCACTCTTAATGCTGGTGATTGGGTGAGCACCAGGCCCTACCTCAGTTGACATTTTTACTCAAACTATTCTAAGAAAAAGATTAAAGTAGCAAGTACTTTAGTGGTACTATGCAGAAAGAAGAAGTAAAATGTGTACGGTTTATTTTAGCAAGTTAGATCTGGCGTAATTTATTTCGGGGGAAGAAGGTCTATAAATACACAGTAACAGTGGGGTTTAGTTCCAAGAGGCATGGTGGTGGAACAAGTGGCTCGGGATCTTCACTTTTGTTCAAGACTTGCGCAATCTATGCTGCTGCAAACTTGCATATTGATAGAGAATTATTATCAGGGCGAGCCTATCAACAAAGTTAAAATCGTTCTGTGGGTTGTCTGCCATTGAGAAGCACGGCTCTTTTGCGGCTTCGATATGCACGAAGTTGTCCACCCAAAAAGCCAAGATGAAATTCCAGCTGCCAAAGGTCTCACTGAAATGGATCTCTGGCCCTGAACCAGAAATGAAATTAAAAATTTGGCCCGCTTTTAGTTAATTGCCCGTGGAGAAGCGATAAGGGGAGTTCAAGAAAACGGAAGGTATAAGAGAAGTCATTGAATTATCCAGTAATTAGAGCTTATGCCATAGGCCAGCAACTTGAGATGTTACTTTCACTAAAGCATTATTTTCATGACAAAGGAATGCTTTCAAAATTATTTTTTGAGCCTCAGCTAACAATTCAGATTTATACGACTCGAGAGGGAAAAAGTGCAGAAGGTGCATATTTGGTGGTGTTAATCCGACTGCCAGTCTTGATCTAATCGGCTGACAAGATGGCGCGAAAATAAGTAACTGAGCATGTTGTAAAGCCTTGTACATGGTACACTCTGGCTTCTCATGTTGGCAAAAACATAGGTGTTGGAAGAAAACTGTGGTTGATACTTTCCGTGGATCTGATCCCGATCTGAAACTTTGGGACGGCTCCCGGGCTTTTTTTTCTTGCGACATTATTTTCTTGCCCAGGGTTTTTTGGCTTGGTATGTAAGTTGCCTGAAGTTCATGCCACTTCACAAATTTCGAAATTTCAGATGCAGGTGCCTTATCATATACGGGAAAGGAAGGTTCAAGCCCGCTGGAACTACAGATGAATGAAGTTAGAGGGGTTAACTTAAGTTGAGACGCTCGAGGGGTGTCATCGATTTAGTCACATGTACATACTTTCGATCGCCATACCCTTGTTCTCCTCTTGATCCTTTCTACCCCAACTCTACTACAGTATAATGTTGCGTTCCATTTTTTCCAAACACTGTGGATCACGTATTGTATATAACTCGAGCCGTCCCAAACCCATTTTATGCGACTAAAAAATATCATTTCTCTCAGATAAGACGAAATATTTTGCTTGACGACACGGGATTAAAAGACGTGCCGACGATCTACGGCTTGCTGCCACTTTTTGGAGACATTCTCGGGCTTATGTGAAAAAACTTGGCAGAATGGCCATCTATCCCGAGCATAGATGGTTTCAGTAAGGTTAGGCATCGCGTCTGGTTATTGGAATTTTTGTACGATGCACGGACTCCCGAGCCTTGTTGTTGATGTGTTTTACGATTCTCTACATTGTGTCTACATCCATAGTACCTTATCTGTAGATTTTTATCTTCTTACTTTTTTAGTTATATTTGTTCTAGTTTTGGTGGCTGATTTGTTCTTCTTCATGCAACAATACACTGACCTGCAGACGGGTATTAAAGCATCGAGATCGCTGACAAGAAAAAAAAAAGATACAACATGAACTCAAAATTCTAAACGGCTATCCTTCTGAGTTGGTTTCCTAAATATGTCGGAAACAAGTCTCTTGAACTTTTGAACTTGCGGTTTAGATTTCCATTTTAATCTATTATGCGAGTCGGACCCTTCAGGGTTAGCACCAGCCTCGGAGGCTGATTTGACAGGTGAGAGGCTTGCTATTCTTGCGGATAATTCCGATGTATTAGTGTGGCTTAGTTCGGCATCGCCAGGATCGCGGCTGCCTATCTCTTTTTTGCTGCTGTCACTGGTGTGACGCAAAATCATACTTGATTTCACTTTCCTTATCTTTTTCACGATAGCTTCTGCATAGGTCGCAGATATTTCAACTGGGTGAACTATCTCCCTCCATAAGAAAGACTTCAAAAGCATACTCTTTGTTGTGGCGGAAGGGAATTCATTTTCTTTGTTTTGGACTTCATCAGAAATGAAGAGATGGAAGCATGGAGACTGCTCTAACTTCAAATCCTTTAGTAAATATTGCAGGGTAAAGTATCTAGGGTCAGATATGCCTCTGTCAGCAACGTAAGACCTTCCGAGGTGAAATAATCTAATTTGCTCTATGCTCTTATGATTGGAAATATCAGGCTGAAGATGCTCTAAAATGTACACTAGTAAATGATTGACGGTTAGGGTTTGCAACAACTGCTCTCTTGGGATGTCGTGCAATTGGATTTCCTGGTGGAGTTTGACCTCGATATAATCCACGAGGTCATTTAAAGTTAAAGCTACCTTCTGGCAGGTAACCGTTTTGAGTAGTTCTATTTTGGTGTCACCGTACGTTACAGCAGCAGGGTTAGTGCTCAAGTTTTCATGGCTAGCATGGTTATTGTGGTGGGTATCCGAGGTTCTATTGGTATCATTATTAGGGGGTTCCATGTCGATAAGACGTTCATCTTCTCTCATAAGGAGCCTCAGGAGGGCTTCAGCGTTGAACGGGATTATGTCGATCACTTGTGATGTCTTGGTACATATGGAAGAGCAAGGACTAAGGTTCTTCATAAACTCGAGGTAGTCTTCGTTATCGATATCATTATAGCCTGTTGTTGAAAGCTTCTCAATCTTTGGACTGGCGTTGTCAAAAACACCTGTATCCAAGAAATGGAAATCGTCCAAGGACTGGAGGTGCACTGGAGTACCTATGGAGGTGTGTGCATCGAACTTTGCATTGTTTGATGAAGTCGAGGTGTTTGCTTCAGCCGGATGTGGTTTGGATTCAGACCCTCGTTTGGTCACTTGACTTAGTTCCCTTCGTAACTCGTAGTCTGGCTGGCACACCTGCCAGCTGGATGGTGGTAACTCCATTATGAGGTTTACCACACTGTAGGATGAACTAGAACAGAAGTTTGTATGAGGTAGCTTCTGCGATGAACTGGAAGGCGGTTTAAAGAACCGTTATATGAATATATGTAATTGCAAAATTTAGAGTTATAAAGTGAATGTGATTTTTCCTCCTTATATTGTTTCAAATCTTAAGCGAGGATACCAAAGGTAAAAATAAATCCAGAAAGGGTAATCTCTCTTTTCAGACTAAGAGAATGGTTAACTAGTTCGGCTAATCTTCGTGTGCCGAGGAGTGCAACTGTTGCTCTTTCGATTTGCAAGAAGAAGCCAACCTTGATTCTTTTATTTAAGGAAAAACTGTTGAACCCTTGAAGTTTTTTTTTTGTGGACTGAACTCCGGCTATTATTATTTACTATAAATTTTCCTCCAGTAATTTTGTGATCTTTTTATTATTATTTTTTTGGCCCATTACCTGGCGATACTATTATAATCGATCTGTACGAATGCGGGGGGAGTGTATATTAACAACGCACTCCACACTGCTACCTTCTTAATCGGGAAATCACCCAATGTGGCAAAGGAATTTAGGCTATTCTTTGGTTGAAAGAGTACGAAGAAATTACTAATAATTCGAAGTATATTGACTTAATACAATCAAGGGTCTTCCGTATTGTATGAATCATGTTTCAGCCTTACCACGTTTTACATGAAACAGCTGGGAGCTGGTATCGAATCACAATCAATGAACGTTGGACCCCACTATACCAGCACTTTTTCGCGTTATGCAGACAAACTTTTTCTTTTTTTTTTTTTTTCGACTAACGGGAAGCCTTGCACTTATTCAAGGCTATATCATCACCCCATCGATGATCCCAGCTCGGGGCTCAACTGGGCACTGTAATAGGGGGGAAGAATTCTTCCGCCATTCTTGCTTCGGTATTTTCATACATTTTCGGTGATGTATACCCTATGTGTCAAAGGGTATGATATCGAGTAATGCCCATTACTGAATCCGGAATTTACGAGAAAATGATATTTTTTCCCAACATACACATACGCCTGTCTACCGATTGTTATGATGCATATACTGAAAGATGAAGGTCCCCACGAGCAGTAGTTCCTGAGTATCTGTCATTATGTAGATTAAAGTTACGTCCTTGATCCAGCGACTGCCGTCTTATTTTCTTCTCGTGTGGAAGGTTTCTTCTTTGTTCTAAGTGTCTTCCCACAATTATTTTTTTAATAATAATCTCGCAATTTTGCGTATATGTCACTGGTACAGGCCATGCAACACTTCCAATTTCGGGTAATAGCACAAATAGACTTTTGGTAGAATGAATTAAAAAAAGAATGATAGATCAAACCTAAAAGTTGGAGTTCCTCATATCCGCCTGGCGAGTGTTCATAATAGGTTGCCAAGATACCACGCCCACTAGTTGCTAATTAATCTCGGATACAAGGAGGAAACCAAGTTAATCTATTTCCATCTGTTGTAACATTCCGTATTCTTTATCTGTCAAAAAAAAAATAACAATAAAGATAAAAAAAAATTAAAAGCATAATAACTAAACGGAAAGGTACACACACATTTATCAAGATTAATTGCTCTCTTTTTTTTTTCATTATAGATGATTATATGGATCCTTCCCGCTTGGACATGTTTCGAGTTTGTGTTGTGTTGTGGTTAGGGGCAATCAACCCCGAGAACTATTACACTTTCCTCATACCTTGATAATCCTGTTGGAGTACAACAGAACAAAATAGTTGAACTCATCCAAAATTATTGCTTCAAATTTCTTTTCCTCATTTGATTCCGCTTCTAGCTTTTTCAAGAACATGAGGACCTCTGTCAAGTACAAGTTTTTCTCAGAGTAGTTGATTATCCCGCTCTTTAGAATTTCCTGTACGCCTTCTATCACGATTACAGTTTTGTTCTTTTCGTTGGCATGTATAAGTGGTGATGTTTGCAAAAGCTTATGCAACGACGCGATGTTATCGACTTTTTCGTAGTTGAAGTTTTTGAGGAGTTCATCGTTAGAGGATAGCTTGGTCTTGCTTACCAAGTACTGCAATCTGTCCTCAATTGTTCCATTAATGTAGACGATATTCAATCCTGATAAATCTTCATGATCGCTTATTATATTAATGAGATGTTTGATGCAATGCGAAATTGAATGTGAGGTACCATAGTGGACGAACAACATGGGAGTATATCACGACCAATCACGAAGCGCTACAGTGAAAATATTCGAGCATATAAGAGCGTATGCGTGGAGTTAAGGGAGTCTACTGTTACACACTAATCAATTTACAATCAATTGTTTGCGTGAGTAGAAGAAGGGAACTTCAAGGTAATGGTTTTTGGCATGTATACACTATTCAAGGTGTGTATATAAGTTTTGAGTAAACACTCATCGTTCGCACCAAAGAGAGGGCGATTTTTTTTTTTTTTTTTTTGGCCAGCACCTGATCACAGTGGCAGTAAATGGACTCTATGTTTGTTTTCATTTTTGATAACAGTATAAGTAGCACTAATATGGTTGTGCTAGTATAGGCCATGTCAATTGGTTCTTCCCGTGATTTCAGTTTGATGGCATTTTCTCGAACCAACTTTTTACATCTTGCGTCACTATACTCTTTGTCCCTTACATTTTCACAGCTTTTCAGCCTTCACAATACTTATACACACGGATGTAGATTGTATCCTTTATGTTTTATTGTTATTTTATAGACAACAAATTATACAGAGGTATATTACCTACTCTTCGATTATCTTATACTATTATTTCATTTATTTCCTTTCTTTTTTTCGTTATTCTCTTAACTAAAAAAAAAATTAAATAATTTAGTAACCGAAAGTAGCTAATTGCTTAGCGACATCAGATTCAGCAGTGGAAGCCTTAGCTTGTTCAACCTTCTTGGTTAAAGCCTTCTTCTTGGCGTAGTATTCAGCGGATTGTAACTTTCTCTTTTCTTCTAACTTGTCAACGACAGATTCGTATTTCCAACCGACAGCAGAAGATAACTTACCAACAGTGGTGTATTTTCTACCTGGCTTTAATCTTAAGACTCTTAAAGCTTGTGGGACAACAACTCTCTTCTTCTTGTCATATGGTGGTGGAACACCTTCGAAAACCTTAAGTCTTTCTAAAGCAGCCTTACCTCTTGGGGTCTTGTGGGCAACCATACCTCTGATGGCCTTGTAGAAGATTCTGGATGGGGCTCTGAAGTGGAATGGACCGTGAGTCTTGTTGAATCTGGTGGCCTTTCTTAAGTAGTCGTGGTACTTCAACTTGTTTCTGAAGAATTCACCGGAGATGTTTAAAGCTTCACATCTGACGACAACGACCTTTTGACCGTTTAATAATTGCTTAGCAACAATAGAAGCTAAACGACCTAATAAGTGGCCCTTACCATCGATAACAACAACTGGTTCAAAAGTAGACATCTTTAACAATACTTGACTTCTAAAGGAATATCAAGAACTTTCTTTTACAAGGAAAATTTTTATGCAAATCTTTTTCTCTTTTTTTTTCGGGAAGGAAAGAGAGTGTGTAGAGGGAGTGGGTGGAAAGTCTGAGTAGAGAGTTTGGCAGGAAACTGAGACGGGAGCAGCGACTCTGTGAGTCTGCGGAATCCAATTGTGAGTGAGAATATTTACTAGCGGAAAAGAAATTTTCAGTTTGTATGCAGTATATTCAGGTTATAGTGTATAAAAATCGAATGTCAGGTGACACTTCCCTACAAAATGAGTAATTCAAGTCACAGTAGAAAATGCGAAGTTGGAGCCCTAACTTGTCACGTGCCAAGATTTTTATCATCTAATGCAGCCTCGTGGTTGCAAAATATTAAAAAAGACCCTTGATACGTTACATTCGACATAGTGTTTATCAGTTACGTTAAGCTATTTTTTTTTTATTATTCTTTTATGTAATTATACTCAATACTTTTAAATTTTTCTCAATTACTATATGACCATGTATCCTTCATATGCTTAGATTGAAATTTGCTTAGATTCAATCAATGAGTTGACCACGGAGATGATAGCCTTCATGGAAGCTTCTGAAACATCTGAGTGAATTCCACAACCCCATTGGTTGACCTTGGCACCCTTAACATTGATGTAGCTCAATTCAATGTAAGTGGCAGCCTTTCCTTGACTTCCGGAGCCCAAAGAATGTTCCACGTAGTTGACAACTTCGAAATGGGTACCAAATTTGTTTGAAACAGCATCAACAAAGGCAGAAATTGGACCGTTACCCTTACCCTTGATTGTTTCCACTGCGTTATTGATAGAAATTTCAGCTTCAAGGACACGGCCAGTTTCACTTGTTTTACTCTTGGAAACGTCAAAGTCGATTAACTTGATAGCGGATGAACTTTCGCTGTCCAAGTATTCAGTCTTGTATAACTGGATGATCTCTTCAGTCTTTAATTCTCTACCCAAGTTATCAGCTTCCTTTTGAACGATAGAGGAGAATGCAACTTGTAATGGTCTTGGCATATCTAATCCTAAAGAACGTAAGATAACCCATGCAGCACCACCCTTACCGGATTGAGAGTTGACTCTGATGACTGCTTCGTAAGATCTACCGATATCCTTTGGATCTAATGGCAAGTAAGGAATGGCCCAGGTTTCGTCACCCTTGGCTAATCTCTTTTCAGCTCTGTTGAAACCCTTCTTGATGGCATCTTGATGGGAGCCGGAGAAGGCAGAAACAACCAAGGAACCACTGTATGGAGCTCTTGGGTGGACTTGGATCTTGTTACATCTTTCAGAAACGTCGATAAGGGATTCGATGTCGGAGAAGTCTAACTCTGGAGAGACTCCCTGTGTGTACATGTTCAAGGCGACGGTGATTAAATCAACGTTACCGGTTCTTTCACCATTTCCAAAGAGACAACCTTCGACTCTGTCAGCACCAGCCATGACACCTAATTCGGCGGCAGCGACACCGCAACCTCTATCGTTGTGTGGGTGGACGGAGACACAAACCTTTTCACGTTCAGTAATGTTCTTGCAGAAGTATTCTATTTGATCAGCATAGATGTTTGGAGATGCAACTTCAACGGTGGCAGGCAAGTTGAAAATAATAGGGTTCTCCACGGTGGGTTCCCAAGCCTTCTTCACAGCTTCACAGATTTCGACTGCAAATTCGGTTGGAGTGTCGGAGAAGCATTCAGGAGAGAATTCAAAAGTCCATTCGGTTTCTTGCATGTTTGGGTCGTCCTTAGTTAATGAACGGACCAACTTGGTGGTTTCGATAGCCTTTTTGATGGCATCTTCCTTAGACATGTTGAAAACAACATCTCTGAAAACATCAGAGGTTGCAAGGTAGGTATGGATGGTGGCCTTCTTGGCTCCCTTGACTGACTCGACGGTTCTTCTGATCAAAGGCTCACGAGACTGGGTCAAGACCTGGATAGAAACATCATCTGGAGCATTTTCCACGGCGTATCTTGTAAAGTCAAAATCAGTTTGAGATGCAGATGGGAATGAAACTTCGATTTCCTTGAATCCAACCTCTATTAACTTTTGGAAATATTCCTTCTTTTCAGGAACAGACATAGGATCTGGAAGTGCTTGGTTACCATCTCTTAAATCAGTAGAAAGCCATCTAGGAGCTTTGGTTATGGCCTTGTTTGGCCACGTTCTGTTTGGGAGTGACACACCTTTGAAGGCTTTGTATTTTGTTGATGGATCTTTCAACATATTAGCGAAGGGCTTTGCAGCCTTCATAAGGGTCATAGACTTGAACATTTCCGACTGTTAGTTATGCCTCTATATCCAATAGTACAAAAATTTTAGAAATGAAGGGTTCTTGGATAAGTAAGAATATTATACGAAGCGATTTGAAAAATTATGAGTCCAATTAATGTTGCACTCGAAAATGAGTAACACGAGACGAGCCTGAATCGGAATATTTTTATTTTTCACCAATAGGTATTTTCTTTTTTTTTCATTCTTCTTCACTGCGGAACCGGACCTGAGAATCGATGAGGAACCTAAAAAAGGTGGAGAAAGATGCACAGGTTACCAACACAAATATCTGCTCGCAGAGAAAAAGCTTAACAATAAATGAGGGGATGGGGAAGCCTTAAAAAAAAAAAAAGAATAATACAAGGGAGGGGATGTTTGTGGGGAGTTTATGCCTTCCTGTATTCTCTTACTGGTTAGTGTTGGTGTAGTGCACTGCCGTAGAGTAAACTGTTCATTTTGGGTTCGGAAAAACAGGAAATGTATGGGAGAGCCTGCCAACTTCAACTTGGATCTTGTGAGATACTACAAGGCAGGTTGTAGAATATTGTGTGAGATGTGAGATCAACGATACGTAGACTTGGGTTGTATTATCTTGTTGTATATCTTGACGATATATTCTGGTTTCATTCTTTTGCTACCACCTTTGCACCTCCTCAGTGAGATGAATACCTAGGCTTTCATGTTTGCATTGCGCATTATCAAAAATCGATTTACTTTGAAAATGGCTGCGAATTTTACATGAAGCAGCCTTATCGAGGCACCGCTACATATGAAATGAATAATTAATGGAAATACGGCCAGTCGTTCCAATATTCTGAATCAATAGTATGAATCCCCAATTAATAAGTATGTAAACAAAGCCTTCGGAAATAGTAGTTTACAAACAACGTTTTAAAATTTTTTATCAGATATACCAAAACATTACATCAAATAGTTTATCCCAGATACAAATTCTTAATTCTCCAGAACGGAAGAGAACAACATTCTGTCGCTCATATATCTACCTCAGTTTCACCTTGGAAATTTCTACATTTCCACTTCCGAAGACATAATCGATATCGTTTGGGTGCTACTAAGCAGTTGACGATAGTTTATCAATACCACCCCACAATTGATACACGATAAAAAAAAAATTCACAGAAAAAGAAACTTGGAGAATCGATATGCAGGAACATTTAACCCCACTAAGAAAATCACTAAGGAAAGTATATCTACGTGAAGCATGGCCCACCTACCGACAACAAACTCAAGAACAAGCTGAGATGAGAGGAGAATGGAAATAAAAGTATCATGAATCCATCGCTGCTATTTATACCGCCCAAAGGTATCTTCTAGACTTCCTCTTCGACAAGATTTAACCTTACCACAGTTGCGATCACGAGACTTATTTTTTGTGTAATGTCATCTCTTCTCACCGTATATCCTTTTTTTTTTTCACTCGATGCCCTTCTGAAAAGTTCAAGTGCTCTTTTTTTTTTTAGTCTTCTCTTCTCTTTTCTTATACTTTCTATACAATAAGGACAATTGATTGAAAATGGCTAAATCATCTACTAAATCTGCTAAGGCAACTAAGGTCTCCAAGAAGGAATCTAAGAAGGTTACCAAGAAGGAAGAATCCTCCTCATCCGAATCTAGCTCAGATGAAAGCTCATCATCTTCTGATGAAAGCTCATCTGATTCTGATTCCGAATCTGAATCTGAAACTGCTGAATCCAAGGCTGAATCTTCTGATTCCGACTCCGACTCCTCTTCATCCTCCGACTCCAGCTCTTCTGACAGCGATAGCGACAGTGACAGCTCTGATGACGAAGAAGAAGAAAAGAAGGAAGTAAAGAAGGAAGCCAAGGTTGAAAAGAAGGTTGAAAAGGTTGCTGCTAAGGAAGAATCATCCGACTCATCATCTGACTCTTCAAGCTCTTCCGACTCCGACTCTTCTTCTGATTCTGACTCTTCATCCTCTTCCTCATCTGACTCTGACTCTGACTCTGACGACGAATCCAGCTCCGATGAAGAAGAAGAAGAAAAGAAGGAAGAAACTTCCTCTAAGAAGAGAGCCGCTGAAGAATCTGAAGCTTCTAGTGAAGAAGAACCAGTCAAGAAGGCTAAGGTCCAAGAAGAACCAGCTACTTTATTCGCTGGTAGATTATCATGGAACATTGATGACGCTTGGTTATTGAGAGAATTCGAACACATTGGTGGTGTTATTGGTGCTAGAGTTATCATGGAAAGAGCCACCGGTAAGTCTAGAGGTTACGGTTACGTTGACTTCGATAGCAAGTCCAAGGCCGAAGCCGCTTTACAAGAAATGCAAGGTAAGGAAATTGATGGTAGACCAATCAACTTGGATTTATCCACCGGTAAGCCACATGCATCCAACCCAAGAGCCGAAAGAGCCAAGCAATTCGGTGACGTCCCATCACAACCATCTGACACCTTGTTCGTTGGTAACTTGTCATTCAACGCTGAAAGAGACAACTTGTTCAACGTTTTCGGTGAATACGGTAGTGTCATCTCCTGTAGAATCCCAACCCACCCAGACACTCAACAACCAAAGGGTTTCGGTTACGTCCAATTCTCTTCCGTTGCTGAAGCTACTGCTGCATACGAAGCCTTAAACGGTGAATACATCGAAGGTCGTGCTTGTAGATTAGACTACTCCACTCCAAGAGAACCACAACAAGGTGGTGGTAACAGAGGTGGTTTCGGTGGAAACAGAGGTGGTTTCGGAGGTAACGGTGGTAGAGGTGGATTCGGTGGTCGTGAAAGATCATCTCCAGCTCCTCCAAGAACTGGATCCAACACTGCTGAATTCAAGGGTACCAAGAAGACTTTCGATTAAACATTACCCTGAATTGAAGAGATAAAAAGAAAGAGAATGATGGAAACGCACGTTTCCGTTATTCATTGATTTCCACATATATAACTTTTGTACCATACTTAGAGACTCTTTTTTTGAAGGACAACTAACATCCTTTTAATAATGCATATACAAATTGAATTGAACCCAAAAGATTGTAGCCTTTCTGCAGGTAGTACTAGCCTGAAATAGGGTTGTTTATGCATATTTTTTTTTTATTTTCACTCTATTATCTTGTTCAATGCACAGTGTCAAAATTATGTGAGATTTTTAAGGCTCGTTCTTGCGCTATTTCATCAGAAGGTGAGAAAAATACCGAAGCTCAAAAGGGTCTGGATCTCAGAATGACGTTTTTCTCGTTGGGATTCCAGAAAAAAGAGACCGGACATACTCCTTCAAGGAGTCTTTACTTTCAAACTGAAGCCTGGAGTTTGGGGCTTGGGGATTTTTGACTCTACAGGGACTACTCATGCTTCGCTAACTATAGGGTACTTCTCCGTCGTCACTTTTGAGGGAAGCTTATTTTGACACATTTACGTGTACAGGTGAATGAATGATCTAAATAAAGATCAAGCAGGAAAATAGACCAAATAAAAAAAAAAAAAAGAAAAAAAGAGGTAGACAATAAAAAAATATAACCAATATTTTTAAGGCTTATAGCTGTGGAACAATACACATGGGGACGTCCTAGAGAAGCAGTATGCATGATGTTCGCATATAAGAGTAGAAAATTTTCAGCCTTGTCACAGTCCATAAGCAAAACATTGACAAGGGTTGAGCAAGTTCCGTGAGCTCTGAGATGTGGACGTGTGTAATGTAAGCCCTTTGTCCGTGCGTGTGTCAATGTAGCTTGATCCTCTCCTTCCGCCTTTGTTTTTGGTGGGGCTACCTAGATTGTCGTATTTCTGGTGGCCGTAAATGGAACGGAGGACACACACAAAAAAAGAAAGATATAAAAATAACCGAGCAGATTGACCTCCCAAAAAAAAAAAAAAAAAGTGGAAGGTTAGCATACGAATTCCGTTTGTTCTACACCAATGTCATGTAGGTTGAAGCAACAATTGGCAATACACCACGTAACGCTTCAGCTCCTTTTTTTTAACCTCTAGTGAATTTCCACGTCAATCCAGATAACTTTCATGTGTATACTTGTCGAATAAAAAAAAAAAAAAGAAAAGATGATAATAGATTCCAATATGTAACGCTCAAAAGATACATATTTTTTACTATGGATTATTATTTTCTCTCTCCAATGCTTGTGACTATGCCTAAATGGTGATGCATATGCTCTGTAAGGTAGCGCTAAATCCCTCTCTAATGTATGCAAGTAATAACAAGTCATTGGTTGACATGATTCGGTGCGAGTAGATTGTGTAGAATTTTTTTGGCTTTTAGCCTAGATGCTATTCCTATCTTCTATTTTGATAGCTAAAAGGTTACAGTTTCCCGCCTCACCAATCCCAGTTAGGTAATTTGTGTGTTACCTTCCCCAAATTCCGACTAGGGAGAAGTGAGAGTTTTTAAAAAAAAAAAAAAAAAAAGAGTAAGTCTATTGTCGTGTTCTGCACACAAAAGGTGTCAAATCGCGGATTGTTTGGTAGCCTAAAAAACACATTGTACCGTAATTTCGATTTCGCTCACCTTCAAGAGAACCAACTTCATCAACTTCAGACTATCAAATAATTCAAGACAAAGCAGTGAACTCTTAGACGCCATAAATCTAAGGAACTGAAAGACACATTTCATCGGAAGAGAGAAAGAGACTCACCAACAGACTCATAGAGAAAGATATAGGTAAAAGGAGACTGTACGAATTACGAGATAACTTTCAGACAAGGAAAAAAAAAGAATCGGTTGGGGGCTATAGTTTAAGTGACCACTAGAAAGAATACAAGAAGAATCGGACTAGTAAACACAAAAATCAGGAATTGCGAAGTGAATCTGTCAGATCGAACTTGAAGAGCCAAATAAAACTGTTCTCTCCGCCCTCAATAAACAACCACTGTACTGATATCCGATTCCCTCCCCTTATCCATTTTGTTAAAGACCCACACCGTCCATTCAGATATATGAAAAAAGTTACATGAGACGAGCAGTTTCCCGAATAATACCATCACGGCATTCGAAAACGAATGGCAAGAGCGGTAGTAATACCAGCGTGAAGCTCGAGCAAGAAAGAGGGGCTCCAACCTTCATCCAAAGCACAAATTCTTCTGTGCGAGATCCCTCACAAAGTATATCATCAACACTAAACCATTCCAACTTCAGGATAGAATTCAATTCTGTGGCAGAATTTTACATAACGCTAGATGAACCACACAAGCTGTGGCTACCAGGAGACGAAGTGTCGGGGCAGATTATATTGATATCGAGAAAGAACCTCGCTAATATTGCTATAACGTTGTCACTTGTGGGCTGTGTAAAGATAAATGCATCGTCTCACTCAAAGTTAAGGCCCCTCAAGCACACATTATTCAACCATACCAT
The DNA here is from genome assembly GCA_029581775.1 of Dujonia boleticola. Classification (NCBI taxonomy): domain Eukaryota; kingdom Fungi; phylum Ascomycota; class Pichiomycetes; order Serinales; family Debaryomycetaceae; genus Dujonia; species Dujonia boleticola. Next base: position 63,937 of record JARGRU010000014.1, on the reverse strand, counting down.
AAAGATCTATGGAGATGAAGCTGATGAGATAATCAGTGAAGAGGAAGATCAGTTTCGCACTGGATTATACAAGGGTGAGCATAGATTTCCCTTCATCGTCAAGCTCCCAAACAAGAGAGTTTACACAAGTATTGACTTTGGAAAGGGTGCCATTGTGTATCTGTTAAAGGCCGCAATAGGTAACATACAAGCCAATGGAACTTCATCAAACGCCGCTACTCCTACCACAAGTAATAATGCAACTGTTGGTGCTGTGGGTAACACGGCTTCCGCTGGATCTCCTAATGCATCAGCCAGCGATTCCCCTTCATGTAATAGCACCAGTAATAGCAATACCACTGGATCCCCAGGGGAATCAAGCTCTCCTTCAGGGCTCCACAAGAACTTGATAGCGAAAGCAAAGCAATTGAAAATACTACACAATTCCACATATACGTCTGAAAGATTGATCAACTTGATAAACCCCATAGATGTGGGCAAATTGCCGCCCCCAAAACCTAAAAGACTAATATTAAAGGATCCTAGAAGCAATAAGAAGCTTTCAAGAACGCAATCTTCAACTTCAACAATAAATACATTCACAACTTTGTCATCAAATAACTCTGACACACAGGAAAATGCAACAACTACTACAATCCCAGAAAACTCGACACCTACTACAAGTAATAACGGTAACAGCAATAGCAACTCGCTTACAGCGACACATAATTCATTGTTCCCTCCAATTACGCCTTTGTCCGATAATTCAGGAAGCACGCCGCAAACCTCTCAAAAGAAACCCGACACCATACGTGTGTGTCTATCTATACCAGACAGAGGGTATTTAAGAGGAGAATTAATTCCAATCAAGCTAAATATCAACCACCTCAAAAAGATTCAAGATTTGAGTGGAATTATTATTACGTTCGTTAGGGTTTGCAGATTGGACAACGGATCTGATGGGTTATTCGAATCATTTAGGAAGGACCTTTATCAACTGATTATTCCCTTATATGTGGACCCTAACACTTTTAGCTCTGAGATTAGCACAAGCGTCAGGGTCCCCGCTGACGCATTTCCAACTATTTCCGGATGTCCGCTTGTTTCTTTCCAATATTTTATAGAAGTACTTATTAACTTAAGTGGAAAGTCGCTTTCGATAGATGGGAGTGATGGAAATAACTCTTCTTCGAATAAAGAGCTGATAATCGGCGCTGCGTCTGCAGCTACTGGCTCAGCTTCGTCTTTCAATTTCAATTTCCAGCTTCCCCATGGATCTTTCGACTCCAAGGAAAGGTCAACGTACATCAATACGGATAAGTACAAGAGGATGAAAAAGTTTTTACAACTCACAACTGAAGTTGTGATTGGAACTCATAGACTGAAGAGAGTAACCTTAGCTTCCAGTAATGATGAGGTTGATTCACTTTCGCCAAGCAGCAGGCGCTCATCTCTCATTTCTGGCTCAGGAGGTTCGCACAGTACTCAGCAACAAACACCTCAGCAGCCTTCAGCAAACGTCAATCCTCCACAGCTTTCAACTAACAATACCTCACAGGTACCACTTCTGGTTGAGGACCGAAATATTGGTGGAAGATCTCCTACAGTGTTGAATTCTTTTTCAACGCCACCTTATTTTGGTGATAGTGGTCCAGTGCCTGGATACAACGAGGAATCTCCTTCAGGAAGCGATACATTGTTACCACTTCCTCAGCAAGCACATTTGTCTGAAAAGGAACAAATGAAGTTAAGAGAGGTAAGTTTAATGCCTTCAGCACCCCCATTGGATGATATTGAAGAAGATATACACGGTGTGAGCCCTATAGACGGTAACGATGATATTTTACAACACATATCAGGCGCAGGTTTAGACAATGATGAAGCCACTGGTGGCCAAAATTTCATTACAACTGCTACGCTGAGTGGTCAAGGTGATGAGAATACCAACATGGAAATCACCATGGATCAGCACAATCCCAACATTCTTGAAGGAGATCAATATAGTTTAATTGATTTTGTCCCTAAGTACGAGTCAGTTAACAATGATAGAATATTCATTGACTCCAATCAGGAAACTGGAATTGAGAATGAATCAAGCTCTAATTCGAGCATAGTAACAAAGGAGGCAACAGATAACTTGGCCTCTACAAGCATACATGATGATGGTACAAACTCTTTGCATAACTAATAATAAATAAGGTATGTAAACAAAATACAAAGGTATACAAAATAGTACATCGAACCGTAGCTCAAGCATTTTCATGATTTCACCAATCGTCACCCCAATTATCTCCATCATCCGACTCCACTTTTAAATCTAATTTTAAAGTCGACTTCGGCTTCAGTGCTTTTGTTGTCGTATTGGTTTTACCAATGTTAGTCAATGTCCTTGGCTTGGGACCACCCAATTTCAAGGAACTAGTTTTACGAGGGGCAGCGACAAATGTCTTTTTAGGCAAGTCTTCGACAACTTCGTCCTTCACTTCGTTATCACCCCAACTATCATCAACTTCAAAATCATCATCCCACGTCTCACCTGAAGTGGCAGTATTTGTTGTAGGTGCAGGTGTTTCGAGAGTTGGTGTGCCGACTCTTGTTAAATCTGGAGTGGAGACATTGAAATCGTTGTTCAAAGTTCCCTTTGGTGGCTTTGTACCACCTAATTTAAGACCACCAAATCCAAGTGAAAACCCTGACGAAACTTCCTCCTCGGTTGATTGAGGTTGACTTGTGATACTCTGAGATGGTGCATATTTGGCAAAGAAGGCCTTTTCCTCTTCTTCTTCATCTTCTTCATCTTTAGGCAAAGTTGAAGCGTGTTGCTCCACACTTTGCAAATACAAATCGAAGACTCTTCTGGCTTCCTTCCTAACTTTGAAGGACTTTTCATCCATTAAAGAGATGGCCAAATGTCCTAATATCTTCCCGCAAATTTCATTCAAAGAAAAATCATCAATCAAGTTTTCAAATCCAGATAATGCCATCATCTTACAAGGCACAAATGTATCTCTCAATGACTTTGATAACGCAGTAATCAAGACGTTATTTTTGGAATTGTTGTATATCTTGCTTGAGATCTTAATAATCAACACAAGGGTATTAGTTCTGATTGAGGGCTTTGGATCCATTTGGGACTTTGCCAATACCCTCAAAAGCTCTTGGTTCACTTGCTTAGTTGACACTTTATCTATAACTATTGTAATTGATTTCAACGTTGTCTCTCTAATCATAAAGTTGGTATCGGAAAATCCGGTTAAGAGATTATTGAATATTTTCCCCTGAACGTCTGACTCCGTCAAAAATTTTGAGTACTTTGCCAAATTATTCAACAAGGACAACCTTATGCCTCTGTCAGGCAAGGTGAAAGCCTGGAAAATTATGGGTTTGATGTGTTTAGTAAAAGATTGTTCCTCTGGTAAATCACATCCAAATGTTAATATATAGTTTAAAAGAATTGAAATCGTCTCTTGACGTTGCGCCTGCTCCTCGGGAGTTGTGTTTACTGTTGGCTTAGCTTTGAAAATGTTCTGATATTGCAAAATAAGCTCTGGTAAAAGTTTGTATTCAAGAAAGCCAGGAGGGAATGTGCTATCTTCTCCTGTGAAATGACCAAGTTCTCTCTTGAAAAATTCCAACTTTTCAGGCTCGCTCTTAAACTTCAATTCTTCTAGCTCATGATTGAACAACACTAACTTATTTTGAAAAAAGAATGGCTCGGAAGTATCCTTCATGAATTTTTCAACGGTTGGTCTAAGGCTGGATTTTGCGTTCACTAATTTCTTTGTGTAATTGGCAAGCTGTTTAGGAACTCCGTTCATGGATAGGACAGCATTGGGGTTATGGTTGTCGACGTTGAACACTGCGTAAATAAAAGCTCCAAATCTATATGAGTCTAACTTTAATGGAAACTGTCTCACAGAGTCTAGACCATCTTCAGGCAAGTACTGGTTGAAGTTTGGTTGGTTACGGGAATGCCTATAGATAGGCTGATCAGGATCCGATTGCAAGTTTGTTGTCAATTCGAGCCCAAAAAGCCTCCAATCACCTGATTGTGTCACGAAGACCGAATTGTGCAAGTTCAAGTTACCATGTAAGCATTGTGCTTGGTTGACAAGCAGCAAAGCTTGTCCAATAGCGTAAATCCCGAATATTCTACCATCGGATGAGATATCAGATTGACTGTGAAGATAGGAAAGAAGAGGAACAACAGGTTCTGTGATTATGTACAAGAAATTCTCGTCTTCGATAAAGTCAATGATAGAAAGAATTCCTGGCAACTTCAATACTTTGCTCTTGCGGAAGCAGTTTCGAGCTAGCGATACATAGTCCTTCGATATGTTGACTGGGTCCTTGAGATTAAACTCGAATATAGTAACTTTGGCGTTATCATTCTTTGGATTCAATCCATTATATACAGTCCAAATTGACGTATTATCTGGGAATTGTACAAGTTTTGGATCGACTATCTTCTCCTTGAAGGTATACGGGATAGAGGTACCCGTTAAGGTACTAAAAGCACTCGATAAAAAGTTCATCCGTTTAAAGTGTGACTATAAGGATACAACACTACGAGACAGAAGGAGATCAAATAAAAAAAAATATCAAAAAGACAACAGATACGAAAAACAAAAAGGCTAGCGCGACTACTACGCGATATGGATCAATTTTTTAGCTTTTTTTTTTTTCTTTTTATTCCATAAGCGAGAAATTATAAAGAATCGCTTTCTATCGATGTGCCTTACAGCTCTACTCCAAAATGAACTATAATTATACACCGTAAAAATTTTTTCATAACTACTATTTGAGATTGTTTACACATATATACCTACCGTTTTCATTTCAAGAATTGAATTTGATGTTATTTAGCCATGTTCTTGTACCCATTGTCATATCCATATTGTGGTAGAATTTGCAGTTGCTGCAAGTTTGATTGTGGAGGTGGTAATTGTTGATCCTGGGCTTGAGAGTTTTGGGGTGGAGGAATGTGCTGTCTGTTGAGATGTTGAGGCTGCGCTAAACGGGGCGTTTGCATCTGTGGAGACACCTCTTCATGCTCACCATTTCCAAATTGACCCAGTTTCTTGCCTCTTCCTCTGATACCCTTATTAGAATTCTTATACAATTCCTTGAAGTATTCCAATAGTTCTTTCTCCTCGTGAGGTAAATTATTCAATTGATCACCAGTGAGTTCAGCCAATCTGTGAGTCAATGCGTTCAACGACTCCAAATGGAATCTATTCTGATGTGACTTGAGGTTTCCCAATTGCGTAAAGGCTTTGTCACATCCATCCAATTTACACTCAAACGGCTTTTCGTTCTTATGCGTAAGCAAGTGTGCTGCCAAATTGCCCTTTCTGCTGAATGATCTATTACATTGCTGACATGTAAAGGGCTTTTCTCCCGTATGAAGTCGCAAATGAGTTCTGAGGTTACCTCCCTGAGTGAACCTTTTGTGGCAGTATAAACACTCGAATGGCTTGTATCCAATATGAGAACGAACATGAACATCCAAATGAGTTGATTGAGTGAAATACTTGAAGCAATATGGACATTGATGATCCTTAGAACGCCTTTTAACTACCAGTCCTTGTGCTCCATCTTCGCCGTCTCCTTCTTCATTAATGCGATGAATCTTACCTGGTTTTTCAATGCCTCCAACTAGACCGATTGGTTGCGGAATGACTCCAACAACAGGTTTATGCATCCTAGATTGTTCAATCACAGTATCTGGATTGGCAAGAATGCTTCCATCAGCACCTTGAGGGATGGCTGTGTTGATACCATTATCCCTAGCCTGTATAACCAACATCAATTGATCAATTTTAGTTGCACCTAACAAGGGTCTTCCATCCTCCGCTTGCACGAATTCTTGCGCAGGCACCAAGTTCTGTTGAGCAGCTGGCTTGGTAGTTCTTTGGTTACCCTGAATATTTTGAGCACCACCCATTTGTTGGTACCCACCAGGTACATATCCTTGAACTCCACCATATTGCGGGTTACGACCACGCTGCTGTTGATTCTTGTCAACCTTCATCTTGGCGTGATATCCTTGAGGTGATGTCTTTGGGGATTGAGGTTCATCATCTCTAGAATATGCTTTAGTATTCGAGGTTTTGGAAGATATTGACGAGGTTGAGGGTGATACTGGATCAACAGAATCTTCCGGGTTCTTTTGGTGTGGACGGAGGGTATTTTGATGTTGATATTGTACATTGCCCTGATTGTATATTAGGTTCTCACCAACTTGATCTGAAAAAGTAACCTTGGCATTGTTGTTGTTTGCCTTATCAAAGATATCTTCTCTAAGTTTCGTGCGGGCGTTGCCTTTCTTATCAGTTATCCTGGACGGTTTGTTATGTTGTTGTGGTTGCTGCTGCTGTTGAGGATATAAAGGTTGCTGCACATCATTCAAGTACTTCAAAACGGAGTCTCTTCTCTCATTGTTGGTACCACTTAATTGAATGCTACCATTAGTAATACCAGCTAAGATATTGCTTATACTATCACTATTAAGTGGGAATCCAACTATGGACTCGAATGTATTTTGGTCCCAACCTAGGTTTTCAAGTGAACCTCTTTTTGATTTACTCAAACTCCCAAGAGGAATATTGGGGTTTTGCAGTTGCGCCATGAGCATTTGCATTTGCTGCTGTTGCTGTAACTGTTGTTGTTGCCAGGATATTGAGCCAGAATTATCCTTACTGAGGAAATCAAACTCCTGGGGGTTGAAGGCGAATTCTCCTCCACCCAAAGAAGGTAACCTCGACTTGGATGTAACCCCGATACTTCCGCCAGCAGAAAATGTAGGATTTGAAATTGAATTTGATTTGCTTGGGTTGCCAGAAGGTCCACTAATTGAATTCTGGTTTGAAGCTGGAAATTGAATGATGGAATTGAAAATACTATTTGCTCTAGAGTTGAGCTGAGGGTGTTGCAGAGGAACTCCCTGTTGAGAATATCCTTGCTGCTGTCCCTGCTGCTGCTGTTGTTGTTGTTGCTGCTGATGTTGTAGTTGTTGCTGTTGCTGTTGCTGCGTGGGGATTTGTTGAGCAGATTGATCATAATCAGTACGTATTTGCGAGTTTATAGGCGGAGGGAGGTAAATACTGTCTCCCCTTGGTCTTGCTGAAGCGCTATCGAGCTGAAAGTTTTGCACAGGGTTAACCGACGAATCCCTTCTGTAGAACGTAGCAAAGTTCGAATCCATCAGAAGCGATTTGGGACCAGAATTACCTGGAGCTGAGCCACCGCTATTCGGGTATTCGATGCTATTGGTGCTACTACTTGTGGTCTTGGGAATATCCGCAGCATTGGACAGATAGTTGTTTACAATCGAGTTTAGCAGATCATTCCTTTGGGTGTTGAAAAGGAAGTTTGAATTGGTCAGGTTTTTCCGAGAATGAATATTGGGCAATGGTTGCTGGTGTGGTTGCTGTTGTTGAACACCACGGCCGGCAATGTTGGAGTCAACTTGTTGTTTCGAATTCTTCATACTATTCGTGCTGCTTGGCGGCATATTCTTAGGCACGTCTGAAGGATTACCTGAAACTAGTGATTTGGGACTAGCGCTGGTTACCCCACTTCCTACCAGGTCTATTATATTGGGATTTGAAGATGTCTCTCTACCCCGTTGCAGTACTGCAGATTTTCCCATTTGGAGAGGATGAAATTGTATTGATAAGGTCGAGCGACGACTGGAACTCAAAGTGGGCCCTTATTTTCAAATGGTTTTGTTTGATTCAGATATGGAGGTGAGTTGGTTCCTTCACCTTTTTTTTTTTTTTTATATGTATGGATTTATTTTTTCTTTATATCTTTATGCGTGAACTCAATCGATAAAGATTTAGAAAACCAGCCTCAATCAAAATGAAAGCGTGATACAGGTTATGGTGAGAGTGGGAACAGTCAACGAAAAGGCAATTACGTATACACCCGTTTATGTTATGGTATCTGACTGATGTAAATAAGCCCGCTTATATACTTTCTTTGAAGAATACAAGATTGCCAAAATATTCCTAACTTTCCAACGTAGGTGTGTGTAATTTATTTTTTCCCCTTCTTTTTTTCCCTATTCCTTAATTACTCCCAATTTGAACAGTTTTCAGGAAGACTTCCTGGTAAAACTTCGGTCTTCAGTGAATTGTGTTGATCCCAGTATTGAACCTATCTATACGGAAGGTGTAGATAGTGATATATAGGGTATATAAAGACGTTTGCAATGTTTTGCTTTTTCTTTTCTTTTTCCTTCTGTTTAGTCTTTTTCAATTTGTTTCTTTTTTTAAATGATTGTTATTATCTTAGTTTATAATGCCCGATTAAGTTCTGCACACAGAAACCCAATATAAGATCAATTTTTGAAACTACGAGAAATTCAAAAATGCTAAAAAAAAAACAATACAAAAAAATACACACACACAAAAATCTCAATTGCTTTCGTTATCAAAAGTTTTGATGGTATCAGAAGTACACTGTACAGAAGAGAAAAAAAAAGCAAGGGGAGAGAAAGAAAATAGCAATTTGACAACCTAAGCTTGAGCTACGAACTTGTATTAATTAATTGACAATAGAAGCAGAATAAAAAACATTGGAATTGTTTTAAGGCTCATTCGGAAAATTGCTTAAAGCCCACACTGCACATGAATGACACATCAGTCTACTGGTCAGACTTTCTGGAGAAGTCTTAGTGGAAAGCGCGCAATGTGCCCAAAATAATTAATAAAAAAAAAAAAAAAAAAAAAAAGCGAAAATCGTACGAAGTAACATTTAATCGTATAATTCGAACTCGGTCAAGAAAATTGTCGGAGTATGGGGTAAGCGTCTGCACCGACAGAGCCCAGAAGCACATTCGCATGAAGTGCTTGCTAGACGACTACTTGGCTTAGTCTGGTGTAGATTTGGTAACTCAAATACAGTAATTGGGGGGAGAACGAATCTTCGTTCTTGCTTGCATTCAACAATAGCTACGGTGCCTGGAACTCAGAATTGTCGCTCTGGCTAATTAACAACCTAATTCACATACAGTCTCCCCTCTGAATGGATTGTGTTGAAATGTAGCAACTTTTCGTTTGTGCAGGAATATTATATTGTTTTAGTAAGTTCGGTCGGACTTTGTCCTCCAATTATTCATTGCATTTGGGCGCAGTTTAACTTCACAGGGATACCACAACCCACCGTTGCCGAAGTACAAAGCAGAATAACTGATTGATGGACCTGATGTTCCGGAACAAGTAGGCATCAGATTTAAACGACTGTGCAGCTCCTTTGTAATCAAGATGCTCTATCTCTTGTTTTTTCCTCTCTGCTCCGAATCGAAATACCCGACGAAATCTTAAAAACAGTGCGTGCATCTCGAACTCCGCAGTTTCCACATGTAGAACAAATATTGTGTTGCAAAATCAGTTTCGAATTCCAGAATGTTTCAGCCTTCAAGTACAATCAATTACCAAACCTGGGCGGAAGAGATTGGTGCGGACATGTGAACTGTGATTCTTCATTTCGTCCTGCTGTTCTTATTTCTCTCACAATTCACCACCGTTTCAACTGGACTGATGAAACCATTAAAAGCTTCGTTACGTTCCGCTTTCGCTATGACTTTACATGAGATTTACAGACTTGTATCGGTTATTTGCCCAAATTGTAAAATTTATTCTATTCTATATGCATACCAACCTCAATTCGGTCAACGACAGTCCTCAAACAAGACTCTAGCATGACGATATCATCGTCCTGATGCGGAGCTCTGATGTAACTCGATGGTCTGTATCCAACCCCATCAATATCTTCGTAAACGATTCCATGGATTTTATCCATGAATAAACTGGAAATCTTCAATACTTTACCTAATTTTGTAATAGAAACGGGCAAAGTATCGACACCTCCAAGTAATAAAGTCAACATGATGTTCTTAAGCATATTACTTAGCTCGGTTTTACTTAGTCTGTCAACGTTGTCTAGGTCATACTTTATGTAGTGCGGTTGGAATCGAAGCAGAACAGTATCCTTTGTAATCAATTTCTTTTCGTCGCCAATCTGTGCCTGTAATTGTTCTATTTTTTCCAATAATGCAGTTCTGGAAGAATTATCCAGAGATTCTAAGCTTTCGTTTGAGCTTGAGATAAACGTATCGGAATTGTCCAGTTTAGGTACTTGATCCTCAATTGGACATTGGCCGTTGATATTGACACTCCTTGAGAATTCCAATTCATTTCTCAACTCTGACGCGTACCTTTTTGAATTATTTAGTCTGATTTTCAATTTCTCGTGCTCTTGATTTAACTTGTCAAACTTATGCTGCAAATCATTGTCGATATTGTCATTACTCTCGCTATCTTTATCAAATCCATTAGGCGTTATTTTGTCTAGTATTGTTTTGTTCTCCTCCCTCATTAGTTTAACCTCTAGATTACCGTTAGCTATCTTTAAGTCCATGTTTTGGTTCTTGAGATGTTCAAACTCTTTGTCCTTTTGTTCTGTCAAACTGTTCAATCTTTGTCTTAGCTGGCTCAATTCCAGTTTGTAATGTTCTTCGATTTCTATTTGCCGAGAATTCAAATTCCTTATTTGCAATTTCAAGGTGTTGACATCTTCGAATTCGGGAGAGCTGAGTTTAGACTTGACACTCTTGGGCACGTAGCTAGCATCGAAGTCAGAATCGGAATCCGAATTCGAAATAGGTATTGAACTGTTCGACTCTGGAAGTCCGGCTTCCCGATTGGGTAATTCATTTTCGTCGATTCTCGTTATATTAAGCTTACTGTTGTATTGTTCATTTGTGTACTCCTGGGAGTTGGGAGGAGTGGTATCTGGTGACCGGAATGATTCGAATTTGGATTGAGTGGTAATGGGATTGGGTCTAGGTGTGTTCGTATTTGGGCTAGTACGTTGCTCGTTAATATCCAATTCGGGCCCGGGGTGAAGTTGTATTGCGGACATACTCATTATATCATCATTGTCACTTTTTCCTTCTTTAAAGTTGTCTATGGTTCCTTCCTCTTCGCTCTCATCAATTCCAGGTAATTTAACTCCTCGTTTCGTTCCGTTACTCACAAGCCTGCTTATGTATGTTCTTAATTCTTCGTTCACGAGAGGCTGATACAACTTGAAGAGCTTTTCTGCCTCATTTACTCTAAGTGAGCCGGATTTTGCTTTATAGGACGATTCATCTTCCTCCTCTTGTATACTATTGTCATCGTTCGTGGTTTGCGGGATTCGGCGTGGGGTTTTATGGCGGAAACTCGATAAAGGAGTCGAGTGCGAGTGGAAGATTGAAGCCTTTGCACCGTTGAATTTCGAGTCTGATTCCAAACTTTCGATTGCTTGTTCACTTTGAAGTTTCCCCTCATCTATTTGGTGTACCAAGTCCATCAATAATGAAGTGTCATTTTCAATGGAAGCGACATCGTCCACGTCTGAAAACTCATCTTGTAGTGGATTATCTGTTGTCAAGTATAAGAATGAGTCGGTGATTTGCTGCGAATGGTCTAGGCTCGACGGGATGGTCGAACTAGTCTCCGAACTTGTCTGTAGTACCTCAGCCATGTATTGTATTTTACCGTTGGTTGTTTTGTCCACAAAGCTGATCGTCTATTGAATTTTTTGTGGCTGCGTAATGAGCACGGTTAACGTATTATGAGACGTCCTCTAAGAAAGGCTGTGACAGCAGCAATAGCAAAAGCGGTAAGGATGTATCAAGACTCAGCTGTGATCTGGGAGTGCCTTATTTCGGATCTTTTGCACTGTATATGTGTAACCAATTCCCTCGAATTCTCTCTTTCTGTGTGTGTAACTGGAAGCTAAAAAAGGTAAACAAACAAAACAGAAAATATCGAAAAAACGTTAACAAACATCATCCTGCGCGAAACGCTAGCATATTAACTAGTCAAGCAGAATCTCATCTAAAGGTAGCGAAGATTTTGTGTAACTTTTCAAAAACATGAGAGTGCTCTTCTTTTTTTTTTTTCTTGCGATGATTATTAAGTGTTTGAGTATATTCTAGTCGACTAACTACCTCCATAGACTTACACATTTCAGCATAGACACATCTTACAATGAGCACTGAACAAATAGATACTCCAATGGCCGACGTCACCGTCGAAAAACAGGAAGAACAAGAACAAGAAGTCGACTTGGAAAAGCTCAGACTCTTACCAGGAGCATCCGATGATGGCTCTGCTGCATCATTTCAAATTATAGATGAAGATCACACTTTAGGTAATGCCTTACGCTACATAATAATGAAGAACCCAGAAGTCGAATTCTGTGGTTACTCCATTCCACATCCATCCGAAAACAAGCTCAACGTTAGAATTCAAACTTACGGTAACATAACGGCAGTGGAAGCTTTGCATCAAGGTTTAGATAACTTAGGTGAACTTTGCACAGTAGTTGAAGAAAAATTCAGCGAGAAAATCCAGGCTGGCAACTACAAGACTGTTGCACCATGAACAGGAGAAGAAAATTACATAGAGAGAAGAGCATTATGATCTGAAGAGACACAAACAATAAACAAAACTAATAGAAGCGAGACCATGTAAGCGTAGTATTAAACTATTTGTCCGGTAGATATTCAAACTGATGTAATTAGTGCCATGAGTATCGTAGATATTCGTTTCTGGTTTCTTCCCGATTAGGAAGTCATAACTTGAATTTTTGCGATGAGAAGCTCTTTCCTTTTTTTTCTTTTATTTTTTTTTGCGTTTCTTTGCAGTATCTCATCCCTTTTGCCTCTTGGTAGTCGTTTCATATATAATAGACGATCTTTTCCTTTATATTTAAGTTTTTTCAAAAAGTTTCTTTTTCCTTTTTTTTCTTTTCTTCCCTAACTTTATAAGTGATTACCTACTTTACTGTAAATTATTGAAATAAAGAAATGTCTTACGGAGGAAATTACGATGGTGGTTACACCAACAACGCTTACGGTGGCGGAAACTCTTACGGGGGTGGAAACTCCTACGGCGGTGGAAGACAACGTGGTGGATTTGACCGTGGCTACGGTGGCGGTGGAAGAGGTGGCTTCGGTGGAAGAGGCGGTTACCAACAAGAAAGAATCGAATTAACTACTCCAGACTGGGATATTGATTCATTACCAAAGTTCGAAAAGAACTTTTACAGCGAACACCCTGAAGTTCAAACCAGATCTGAAGAAGATGTCAAGAAGTTCAGAAAGGAGCACGACATGACCATTTCTGGTAACGATATTCCAAAGCCAATCACCAACTTCGATGAGGCTGGTTTCCCAGACTATGTCTTGAGTGAAGTCAAGAACCAAGGTTTCCCAAACCCTACTGCTATTCAATGTCAAGGTTGGCCAATGGCTTTATCTGGTAGAGATATGGTTGGTATTGCTGCCACTGGTTCCGGTAAGACTTTGTCTTACTGTTTACCAGCCATTGTTCATATCAATGCTCAACCATTATTGACCCCAGGTGATGGTCCAATTGTCCTTGTCTTGGCTCCAACCAGAGAATTGGCTGTTCAAATTCAAACTGAATGTTCCAAGTTTGGTAAGTCATCTAGAATCAGAAACACTTGTGTTTACGGTGGTGCTCCAAAGGGTCAACAAATCAGAGATTTAGCTAGAGGTGTTGAAATCTGTATTGCCACTCCAGGTAGATTGATTGATATGTTGGAATCTAACAAGACTAACCTTAGAAGAGTTACTTACTTAGTCTTAGATGAAGCCGACAGAATGTTGGATATGGGTTTCGAACCACAAATCAGAAAGATTGTCGACCAAATCAGACCAGACAGACAAACTTTGATGTGGTCTGCTACTTGGCCAAAGGAAGTTCAAGCTTTAACCAGAGACTACTTGAACGATCCAATTCAAGTCACTGTTGGTTCTTTAGAATTAGCTGCTTCCCACACTATTACCCAATTAGTGGAAGTTGTCACTGAATTCGAAAAGCGTGATAGATTAGTTAAGCATTTAGAAACTGCTACCGCTGACCCAGAAGCAAAGTGTTTGATTTTCGCTTCTACCAAGAGAATGTGTGATGAAATCACTTCTTACTTAAGAGCCGATGGATGGCCTGCATTAGCCATTCATGGTGACAAACAACAAAATGAAAGAGATTGGGTTTTGAAGGAATTCAGAACCGGAAAATCTCCAATTATGGTTGCAACCGACGTTGCAGCAAGAGGTATTGGTATGTATATTATTTGATTTGAATTTCCATCTACTAGCCGGACTACTAGAGGAATTCCATCGAGGGAGAGAAGATTGATTCTCTCTTCCCCTTTTTACTTACTTATTTGGGTTTAGAGCTTTATCTTCTGAATGAAGATAATGAAAGGAATTGTGAAAGAGATTTTTTTTGCTTTTTTATTTTTTCTTTTTTTTTGGACTTTTTTTTTTTTTTTGACGATGTCATAATGGATAATTGGTTTTTTCTTGGTGATTCAAGAAAAACCAATTGATTAAAGACATCAGTATCCCTTCATTTGGACTATTTCAGTTGCCAGAAGAGATTTACGTGAGAAACAATATTGCAGGCAGTGTTATCGAGTTCAATCTCCACTGCTACTCTTTAGGAGATCATGTGTGAAATTTGGAAAGCTACAACAAGAAAACATTATTGGAAAACTTCGAATATATCAAAATTTGTTAGAAGTTACTATGGAACCTATACTTAAACTCAGCCTTTATTCGAGCTATAGAGATCCCGACAATAATGCAAAGTATGACATTACTATTTACTAGTGATAGTATTATACTTTCGTTTTTTTTTGCTTTCTAGATTTAATAAATGATGAAAATTCTCCTAAATAGAAGACAAGAATCATGTATATTTCTTTTGTAGTGAAGTCTAAGTGTAGATATAATTTTTCTGCCAATTTTCTTTAAAAAGCTTGTATCATTTCAAGTGAAGATGAGAAAAGACAGCAGATGAAGAATGGATTTAAAATTAAAGGAAGGTAATACCGAAAAGCTCTGAACGAAAATGGTATCAAGTGTTTTCGAAACTGTTTTACTAACAATTTTTTTTTAGATGTCAAGGGTATCTCTTACGTCATTAACTTGGACATGCCAGGTAACATCGAAGATTACGTCCATCGTATCGGTAGAACTGGTAGAGCTGGTACTTCTGGTACTGCTGTCTCTTTCTTCACTGACGCCAACTCTAAGCTTGGTGGTGACTTATGTAAGATTATGAGAGAAGCCAACCAAGTTATCCCACCAGAATTACAAAGATTCGACAGAAGAAGTTTCGGATCTCACATCAGATACGGTAGAGGTAGAGGTGGATACGGTGGTAGAGGTGGTAGAGGTGGCAGAGGTGGTAGAGGTGGTCGTAACTTCCAAACCGGATCTAACACCGCTCCAATGCCTAACCGTCGTTTCTAATACTATTTATTTTTTGTTGTGCACAGGTTGATTTGATTATTTATAGAATACATGTTAATTTTTAAGAAAAAGTACAATACATTGTAAACCACAGCTTCCTGTAAGCGCATATTGTTGGACTTGTTTTTCAAATGGGTGCAACTCAACCCCTTTTACGTCCCAAGCAGACCAAACCATCCGAAAAAATAAAAGGCGAAAAAAAAAATATTTCAAGGGAAAGCGAAACACAATGCATTGTGAGATGTAAAACGGCGTCTTTTAGTAATAAACATGCCCAATCCCTAGCTTTTCAAAGGCCGTAACAATGCGAGTCGAAAAAATTCGCAATATGGAACGAAGTGAGGGGAAGGAGGCTTCAATGCTTGAAAATAAAAGTCAAGAAATAGCTTATAATAGAGGCTAGCAGAGCGAGCGAAAAAAATAATTCAAAATAGCTTTGCCGCGTATATTGCAAGGTCGCTGTGTCATGAAATCACGGGCAAGCTGGAAACTTTACTTCGCTTTTTAGCATATTTCTTAGATTATCACATATAATTAGCCTGTACAATGATGTTATTGAGCCTCGACAATTGTTGTTATCTCCATGTACCGTCGTTTACTTCCTATCGGTCTTTCCTGACAAGAATTTGGTCCTTTGAATTTTCTCTTTTTTTTTTTTTTTTTTTTTTAGTGGTTTTGCCGTTTTGGTCTGTTACCTTTCATGTAAAATAATCTCTGGTCAGTATGCACACTTTAATTATTTCCCAAAGATTTCTGTAGTCACTTACTTCAATTTTTCTCCAACCTTACCATCAACAAGAAAAAGAGAACTCTTTAACCCTACTTTCTGAAACTTATTTAGTTGAGTTGTATTAACATTTACTCGGTCCTCGATTGTATCATTTTGCCCACAGTACATACTTTGCTTCACACCCTTGATTATACTCGAGTGTCTTTAGGATAGATTAATAATCGTTTATCCAAACCCAAGTTCATAATCTTTCAATCTTTTTTTTTTTTCTCTTGAATTGTATAGGAATCAAGGAGAACCAGTCAGGAAAACATTACTCAATGGACTCTAAATCTCAACCTCAATTGATATTGCCAAATCCTGAAAAGGATCAGCTGCAGTTCCCACTGCAAGTACAGCCGTCCGCTTCAACAACTACCCCAGCTAACAAACGAAGAAGGGTCACAAGAGCTTGTGATGAATGCAGAAAGAAGAAGGTGAGATGTGATGGTAAGCAGCCATGTATACATTGTACTGTGTACTCGTACAACTGTACTTATCAGAGTCCTAATACAAGAAACAAAAAGTCTGCCGTTCCGCCTGAAAAGCAGACCTTGTCAATGATAACTGCAGCCGTGAACAAGAGCCATTCTCAACAGCAACAGCTTCGCACCCAATGGGCTACCTCGTATACGCCAGGCGTAATAAATGATCTTTCCAACAATAATAATCTTGTCAACCTCAACATGTACAAGAATATTGTCAAGTTGCTTTTCCCCAGAATAAATTTCGATGATGCTGAAAACTCTATCATAGACTCCACTATGAAATTGGAGAAGCTTGAAAAGGTTATCTCTTATCTTAACAACTCCAAGGTTGGCACTGGGGAACTGATCACCCTTAATGAAATAAACGACTTGTACTCCGATGGCCAATCCCCATTGAAATTCAACTCGGAAAGGATGGAAAGACAGTCTTCTGTTTCATCACTTGATGACTCAGCATCAGTTACTTCAACTTCGATTGGAAGAGAAATCAAGATTATTTTACCATCAAAGGAGAAGGCTCTTAAGTTGATCTTCACAACATGGAATGAAGCTTGTGTGTTATTCAGATTCTATCATAGGCCATCGCTTTTGGAAGAGGTGGATTTGCTTTACAGTATTGATCCTATGAATTATACAGATAGGCAGCAGAAGTTCTTGCCCTTTATGTACAGTATCTTGGCAGTGGGACTGTTGTTTTCCAAGGTGAGAACTCCAAATCCTAACACATTTAAGGAAAGTCCAAACCAGGGCCGTAAGTCATCTGAAGACGGAATCTCATCTAATGAAACCTTGGAAGATGACGGGTTCCGGTACTTTATGGCCGCAAGAAAACTTATCGATATCACCAATGTAGGCGATATTATTTCTATTCAGACAATTGTCATGATGGTTTTATACTTACAATGTTCAGCTCGTTTATCTACGTGTTACTCGTACATTGGTATTGCCTTAAGAAGTGCGCTTAAGGAAGGGTTACACAGAAATTTAACAATTTTCCAAAACTCTAAGAAGCACAAATTGACCCCAATAGAGATTGATACCAGAAAGAGATTGTTTTACACAATTTATAAGATGGACATCTATATCAATTCTCTCTTGGGTTTGCCACGTTCCATTCATGAGGATGAGTTTGACCAAGAATATCCTGAAGAATTGGATGACGAGAATATTACTGCTGATCTGTTTAACTACGATCAACAAGGTGGAAGGTTATCTTCAGCGGGCTGCGCCAATCATCACACGAAATTGATGTTGATTATCAGTCACATAGTTAAGGATTTGTATCCAATCAAGTTACATAAGAAGGACTCAGGTGGAAGTGATAGATTCACTCCTGAATACACTCACATGAAGGTTACTGAGATTGAATATGAGTTGAAGAACTGGCTCGACAATTTGCCACTCGAGCTTAAACCAACAGATCCAAATGTACCTGACCTGAATAAGCATATCCCAAAGAAGTTTGTTTTGGCTAACTGCTATCTTCATCTTGCCTTCCTCAATTGTCAAATTATGCTTTACAGACCATTCATCCATTTCATCAGTAATGGTACTGTAAACAGACAATCTGATCCAAGATCATTGATTAGAGGTAGAAACTGTATCAAGGTTGCAAGAATGGTTGTCAAGTTGGCAAACAAGATGATTGATCAGAACTTGTTGATTGGAACTTACTGGTTCTCGATGTACACAATCTTCTTCTCGATTGCATGTTTAATTTACTATTTCCATTTTGCTAATTACACGAACACAAATGGAAACACAGGAGTAAACTACGCAGGTGTTTTGTTCGATGATGACTTGAACATTGATATGATTAAAAAGGATATTGAAATTGGAAGAAAGGTTCTCGACTGTCTCAAGAATAATTCCAATTCTTCCTTAAGAATTTTCAATATTTTAAAGAACTTATTCGAGCAATTGAACAGAAGAACTGCTACCAATTCAAAGGGCGAAAACGGTAACGGTACTGAAGCAATCCACGGGGGGGAAACTAATACCGAAATTCTCAAGCTTAATGAAGAGATCAAGGATAAAAACCTTGAATCCACCTTTTTGAACTTTGATTCAATGAATAATTTCAGTGGAAGTGGAATCTCTACCCGTAAGGGCAGTGCTTCACCAAGCAGTGCTTCTTTACCATCAGTTCCATCAACCACAAACTCAACTTCAAGCTCCACGCAATTTTTCGGTGACCACATTACTTCACCAGTTTTGAACCAAAAACCAGCTTTGGAGACCACCATTAGTTCTGATGATGCTATGAAGAAGCACCCCTTATCGCAGAGCATTTCTATTGAAGATCATAACTTGATTCAACCTAATGTTGACAATTCTGCATACTCAACTGATAATCAAACAAATGATGAATATATGCCTGGTGTCATTGACAAGCTCGATGCCCAAATATTTGGTCGTATTCTCCCACCATACATGCTTGAAAAGAATGTGAAATATGCGGCTGCTGCAAGTGGGAACAGAAGTGGAAGTGAAACTCCAGCAGCTGGTACTAGTGCAGCCCTCGCCGAGAGTGCCATGCATGATGCATTTATGGGTGGAAATGGTAACGGAAGCAACATCAATGATAATCCATTTGATTTCGCGCAATTAGATAACTTGATGTACGACGACTCAATCGACCAGTTGGACCCATTTAACCCATTCTACGGTTAGTCCAACCCATAATTCAGTGCGAAATGTTTGAAATGCGACCTCAGATTCAATATATGTGTCTGCAAAAAAAAAAAAAAAAAATCATATAGAAACGAAGAACCGCAATAATCCCTCCGGGAAAACAAATACAAACATGGTTACTTTATCAAATAATTAATATATATTAAGAAAAGACATTATGAATCACACTCTTATAAGGAAGGTTTATTTGTATGGCCAATTTCACTAGTTGTAGGCATTGATGGCGGTAAGTCTTCGGGTACTGCATATACGACGCAGCGTTTTTCATACATGAAGAGATGATATCAAGAACAATTAAAATTTGTGAACCTCCAGCATTCATTCGATACTTCAAACTGTTATTATAAGCATAAGATTCGATGAACGTCACTGATAGAAGAAGAATTTTGGGACCATCTGGTGCCAAAACACCAGGAACTGCTTACGAAAGCAACATAGTGGAACACAAATCCAATACAAGAGCAAATGATGAAATCAGGAAAATGTTCTTGAAAACAGGTTTGGTGGGAAATGCAAACGGTTCAGCATATTTGGAAGTTGAAGATACGATAATAGAGGTTTCAGTCTTTGGACCAAGACCAATTAAAGGCTCATTCATCGAAAGAGCATCCTTTTCTGTTGAATGCAAGTTCTTGCCTCATATACCACAACCAAACGAAGACAACTTCAAGAATAATACTGGTTCTGCCTCCAACGTAAGAACAGGGTTAACTACGATTGAGCAGAGACTCGCTTCATATATTGAAACTGCATTCTTAAACTCCATAATATTGGAAAAATATCCCAAGTCTACTATCGATGTTTTTGCAACCGTCATATCGGCAAACACCACTTCCAGCTCAAATAACTCTTTACTCAACTTGTGTAACTGGGTATCCAACTGTACATCGTTGGCGTTGGTGGATTCTGGGATTGAAGTAAGAGACTTGGTAACGAGTGGACAAGTTCGCTTGAATCGCAAAACTAGTGAATTGATACTAGACCCTGATTATGTCGAACAACCTACCTCAGATGAGGATTTTGTTGACTGTGTGTGCAGCTTTACGAATATGATGAACGATGTTGTTGTTGGATTCTGGATTGAGGGTAATCACGAAGACCTTGACGCATCTGTCTTATCGAAGCTCTTTGATGGGTGCAATAGAATGTCAAAGACGATAAGAAGCAATTTCAATTCATATTTGAAGAGTACTATAGAATGATAAATTGGGTAGTTGAAACGTAGATTTAATGCATATTTTTTTTTGTTCTATCTTCCTACATCTCCTTTCTTCAAGATCTTTTTGTAGAATTTTATTATATACGTTTAGTTTGTTTTATGTGAGCGGGATGAATATTGTGAGAGACTTGTTAAATATTCTTCTTATCAATGCTAATTTCATTTACATCGGCGTAAGATAATTCATCAAGGACCTTTCTGATCTTGATAAGCTTATCGCTCAACTTGTGAATTGTCAATTGAGAATCTTCGCCGTTGAAGAATATTTTAGAATTTATCTTCACATCAGTTGCTAAGGAAATCATAAGAGCCAATCTATCATAGCTTCTCACAATATCCTCATTTAAGAATTCACGAATCACTCCATCTACAGAAGGAATTTGATTCTTATATAATGCCCTGTCAAAGATTTCTGCTTTCAATGACTCTGCAAAGTCATTGCAGCTTCCAGCGCTAGTAGGAACATTGATTTTAACTGACTTGATTTCAAATGGCTCAGAAATGTATGCCACATCATGTTTACCGTCAAGGTGGTATCTAAACTCATACACACCTTCTTCCCAGAATAATTTCTCTCCGCTGAAAATACAACTTTCATCGCCTTCCTTGCACCAGACCCATCTACCGGAAGAAGAAATAAGAGTCTTGTTACGAGAGTAAGAAGTTTGAGAAATCTTGTATAATCCAATCCAATCTTTGGACGCACTGATATCCTTACTTGCTGGGTGTTTCCATTCAATCTCGATTGGTTCTCCAATATTGACGTACTTGAAACTCAATGGTTCATCATCGTTCTCAGTGGACTTCAAATTCTTGACAAGCACTTTATAGTCTGAATTTTCTAAATATAAGCCTTGAGAAAGTTCTAAAATCTTTTGATTACTCAATTTGGAGTTCTTGCTTCTCAACTCTTTGATGAAGTGATCTAAGGAATTGGTAATTGAAGACTTCCTTCTGTGTCTTGGGCTGAGTTTTTCTTCCTTTCTCTGTAACACTTCAGGAATCAAATGCTTCTTGAAAGTCTTAGTGACTCCAGAATCCTGGAAAACTGCTTGTTCTCCGTATACCTTAATCATGTGAAACTTTTCAATAAAATTAATTCTAAAGAAGTTGTTTGCAACCCACAAAACGCAACATAAGACATTCTCGAAGCAAGGAACAATCAAGGTTACTCCAAAGATTCCACAGACGCCAAAGATTTGTTCAGGGTTATTCAAGTATCTGTAAATACCAGCTTTAGTTAATTGAGTTCTTTGCTGTGGAGCAATTGATCTAGGAATGAAAAAGTCTCCGTAGAACCAACCAAAATATCCAATCAGATCTATAATAGAAGAGTTGATCCAGAATTGAGTCAAAATCAATAATGAACCAATGAAAATTCTCAAGTAAGTCCAGTTTTGGAAGTATAACTCAACTCCATTCAAGAGGAAATAGAAATTGAGTCCAAAGAAAGATGAATAAGTCAATAAGATCAACGAATTGTAAAAGATCGACCAATTGTTCAAAGAGTTTTCAACTGGAATGTCATTTGAAAGACAAAATTTGGTAAACGTCTTGTAGTGAGATTGCAAAATCAATAATGTACTGATTGAAATTGATTCAAAGACTTTAATAAATACTGTGATTCCAAACAAAAGTGTAGCTGGGCTCAAAGATGAATCTGAAATGATTAACTTTCTTGCTGCGGTGTCGAATAGACCTTGACTATCTCTGGAAGTATGACCAATGGTAGACAAAATAGGAATGACAATCCCATAAGTAGCACTCACAATCAAACTGATTATATCCGTAGATCTTAACCAATTGAAGTTGAATAAGCCGACTAATGGCTTTAAGTTGTCAAAGTTTTTCAAGTCCTTTAACATATGTAACTTTTCCAAGTCACTGTTGCCTTCAATTCCGTAAATCTTATCAATGTGTGGGTTTTCTATGTAATGCAAAAAGATCATTTGTAAGAAGTGGCCGAATAATGCAATCACTAAAACGGTGTATGACTTGGAAATGATTGCAAACCCATAATACCCGATGTAACCGATAGAATACATTGGATGTGGGACCATTTCAAAGACACCATCAAAGATTAACTCTTCATTATTGATTTGCCTGAAGAAGAAATCACCCCAATACCATGCATAGTCCTTGATTGTGTTGTGAGCATTCACTTTGACCCAAAAGTTGAACACAATCAAGCCTGCTCCAATAATAAATCTTGTTGCCACAAACCAAGAGCTTTGTTGCTCAGTGTTTATGAATTGATAATCTTTATCCATTGAGCAAGAAATCACCAAGCAAATGAAAGTGGTGAAATCCAGCATCAAGATCAAGTCAACCACCTTACGGAATAATAACCAGGTGTTAAATTCATCAGGGTAGCTGTTGATTTCGTATCCATCGGTCATTTGGGATTTGATTTCTGCCTGGCAGAGTCTTCCCAATATAGTGTTAGAGGTGAAAATCTTGGAATTTCTAGCTAATTTTACTAATCTGTGGTGATTTGATTGCTGGTTTAATAAAAACCCAATACCAAAGTTGTACAGAAACCTCCAGAACAAGTAAAGCGAAATGAAAGTAATGATTCGCGTAGAGTTGGACTTGACTAGCCAAAATACCAACCCATTCGAAGCCAACAAAGTTAAAATCAACACTTCACAGTATGACTTTCTTATGGAAGGGTCGAAAAGTGTCTTGACCATATCGTGTGTCTCTGGCACAATGAAAGTTTCATCGGAGAAGGTTATACCTTTTGCCCCTGCAATTGTATTCTTTACAGTCTTAGTTGACATGTTTGAGATAAATAACTTGGGAGAATAATTCAGTTCAATTCAATTCAGCGAAAAGGCATCAATTCAATAGTTAGCCTATGTCACTCTGTTTATTGCGTGGAGTGGTATAACGAAACGAGGATAGATCGGGAATATTAATCGCAGGTGATCCGTTGCCTCCTTATCTAATCAGTGATAAATGTGAAGATGTACAGAAAAGAAAAGCTACTCTCGTGTTCCAGTATTTACCTAAAAGAAGGAAGATCACGACGAAGTCAATAATTATATATGTATGTATATGTCGAAGAAAACCCGAAAGAAGACTGACGACGAAATTTTTCAGGGCTTAAGGTTCGGTTGATTCTTAAGTACTTTCTCCAGGTTTTTTTTTTTTTTTTTTTGTTTTTAGCCAAAACCGTTGCAAAGTTGGGAAGTGTCGCATGAGCATAAGAATAGCATGTGATTATGGCAAGGGGAAAGATTAAATATCTCGTGTGAGCGTAATCGACAAATAGAAATCGAGGAAGTCTGCCGTAGTCTAAGAATTGACGGATCCACACTATTGGTACAAGAATATTTTCATGAAACAGCCATTGCGCATGTTGGGGATTTCAAGGTAAGGGCATACTTCTGCTACTGAAGGTGTAGTTCTTGTATATTTGTAAGCGTGTCATACTTTTTTTCCGTAGACAGGAAATCTTTTTGGAATGGGAAACTTTCTCCGACCTGGCGATCTTGGCTATAATTTTTTATTTTTTGACTGTAATTCATGTATTATTTTCACAGCCATGTAGATCGTGATCTCGTAAAAATGTTTATCAATGGCAGCTTTCGTAGTGTCAGTTTCCCATCTTACAGTAAATGGCCATGATGCCTGTGAAAATGCAAGACCCTGCGATATCGAAGGCTTAACACTTCTAGACCAAATGGTTTCTTCGTAAAATGTTATTACCTGCAAGATAGTTTTGATTTTTCTCCACAGCTAATAATCTGCAGTAACTACAAATTTTACTAAGTACTTTATGCCGACACGATTTGGTGAGCTTTATATTATTGACAGTATTTACTATATACGTCTTTTGGTTTATTGTATTAGGCCATCCTGTGATCAATTTTGTCTATAGTTATCATTTTCTTGAATGTATAGGTTCGCCTTATTAGAATTTGATTGGCTTTTCAAGTAAATGACCCATTCTTTCTATCTTGGTGCTGAGGTATCCTTCTATTTCCTTAGATTTGATACCGTCCTTATTGTTTCTCCAGGCCAATGGGATCATTGGGACTCTTTCCACCACCTTCACTTCTCTGTTCTTACCTTCGACAGCCAAGATCTTATCTGGATTGTTGGTCAATAACTTGATGTCGTTCAATCCCAAGTCCAATAAGATTGCAGTGGCTAAGGAGAATGATCTGCCATCAGCTGGATGTCTCAAGATTAAGTTTGCTTGTACGGTATCGGCGCCTAAATCTTGTAAATTGTATGCCTTTAACTTTTCTCCCAAACCGATACCACGTCCTTCCTGTCTCAAATAGACGATACACCCGTGTCCATTGGCACCCATTATTCTTCCAGCTTCGTCGAATTGTTCACCACAGTCACATCTAGCAGACCATGCAGTTTCTCCCGTGTAACATTCTGAGTGTATTCTGGCAATACATGCTTCTGTGTGTCCGTGGGCATCTTGAGTGCCGCTTATGTATGTAGTTGAAGGTTCTCTGATCAATTCTCCAGTCTTTGGATCGAAGTTTAACTTTTGCCCCAATTTTGGATCGACGTCAGCCTCCACTCTTCCAGGGTATAATTTTCCAACATAGGCACCTCTAGTCATTCTGTCTTGTTGGGTTTCGTTGGGTCTTTGAGCGAATAAAGTCTTCGATCTGATGTCTTCCCCAAACACGATTGCCAAGTGTTCCTTCTGGTCGACATTATTTTCGTACAAATGTAAGAAGATTTCAGGACCCTGTGTGGTTGGAATCCGGGCCCTCGCAATACATGTCACTATGGGTAATACGTCATCATGTATGGGTAAATTTTGTCTCGTTATGTCAGAAATGACTGGAGGAGCCACAGGTGAATCAGCCCTCGAGTTGGCGTATGATATCTTTGGTGATAAGAGAGGCATGTTCTCGAATTGAGACGGAGTGCTTATGGTAGCGGATGGTGCCATGATGGGTGTAGTGGATTTTGATTTAATGGATGTTGATTCTGACGACATAATGTAAAATGCCCAAAGTTTCCTTGGTACTCGTGGGGCGGCTGGTGATTATATACAGTGGGAGTCAAAAAATAATACCAAAGCGTCTCAGGCTATACGGAGACTAAGATTACCGATGAAATGTAGTGAAAGCCGTATGTTGCAGGATGTTATGTGGCTCTGTGCTTACAATTTGCTTATTAGAGGATTAGTAATTTTAATAATGACCAATCTTTACTAATGGTACTACAAATATAAATTTTCATGAGAAATAGTGAGGAAAAAAAAAAAAAAAAAATCACTACAGGCTGGAACCGCGTGGAAAATGGGAATTGCCGAACACAAGGCCGTCGGTGTTAACATGATTCAGTGATACAGCCACATGGTTCCACATGAAAGCAGCCGAAGTAAGGCGGTGCATGGATTATTCATGGAAATGTCAGCTTAGAAAGTTAGCGAGAACAAAGCAGGTACCAATGTATGGGGTTTATTCCGATCGCTGTTCAATATTCCGCCCCTCGGTAAGTAAAAATGCGTAGAATGTGACCGAATCTTTGCCGCGCTACTGCGAGTCGGACATTTTCACTTTTGCAGCTTACTGTCGGCACAAGATTTGCGGAGTCAAGCACACTCACAAAACCATAAGTTTTCGCATGAGGTGCCGAGCACAGCAGAAGTGGTATGCTTTTTTTTTTGTGGTATGTGCCTGCCACCAGCATTGAGGTGCGTCAAGTTGCAAACTGTCGGACTTTCTTGTCCATCGCTACACGGCACAATACAGCACCCTACATAGTGAGTGGGTTGACGTTTTGCTGCAAAATAATTTATTCGGTGCGCACTCATTTTGCCCTCCCCAGTTTTCGAGGGCGCAACATTGCTACTCTAAGCTACAATATGAAAACCGAATGGTGAATATATACCTGCCACCTCTTTTATCTATTGCAACACACATAAATCAAACTAAACTCTAATAGTACCACATACAGAAGATGCTCCAACTTGCTACTAAATCGCTTTTACAGAGGAAAATCGTGCTAGGCTCTGCTGCCGTAGCCCTCATGTCTACTCAATTCTTCTTCTTCGGTGGCTGGAAGAATAGGACTACTATCTACCCTCCAACCAACACAAACACCAAGAATAGACTTTTCCCAACTTACGTCTACAACCAAAATGAATTGCACGACCTCTTACTTTTCAAGGAACCCTTGATTTTGAATTTCACCATTATGGCTGACCCAAAGTCTAACAAGCTCACGCAAGCATTGTACGATATCTTGGGTAACAAAGATAAGTACCCCTTGGACTCCAACGTCAACCCAGTTAACTTGGCTAGTATCTCAAGTGATGGTGAGGGCGGTAGAGAGTTGATGTTGACATATGGAGTCAATAAGATCCCATCTTTGGTATGCTTACACAACCAGATTCCAGTCGGTAGATTCATCAACAAGGGAGAAGAGGTTAACGAGAAGGATTTAGCCAACTGGATAGCTGAGCATGCTAAGAAATAGACTGCTGGATATAAACGGTGAAGGGAAGGAGTCGTAATAAAAACAACTAAACAGTATGCAAAACTAAATGCAAGAAATTAAATAGCCTTTAAATGTAAATATAATGAAAATGAACTTAGAAATACACTGTACCTACTTGCTTGTATATATTTATCAATAAAGGAACTTTTGCTTGACTATTCTAACTATTTACATGTGCGTCAAACTCTATGTCTCTATATGTGCTTACAATCAACAGTCTGTCTTTTGTAGCCTAGTCACATCTACCGTCTTCCCATCCGTCCTTCCATCTTTGCTTCCATAAGTTACAGTCGAACTTTGGCTTGCCGATCTTTACATTAACTTCATTGTGGGCATCACATAGCCATTTGCCAAAATCGTCTTGGGTGGCGACCTTTGGCTCGTTTTTGGCGGAATACTTGACAAAGTCTTCACCGCAGTACCAACAGGG
Organism: Dujonia boleticola; assembly: GCA_029581775.1. NCBI lineage: Eukaryota > Fungi > Ascomycota > Pichiomycetes > Serinales > Debaryomycetaceae > Dujonia > Dujonia boleticola. The sequence continues at coordinate 36,526 of JARGRU010000014.1, read as the reverse complement.
GTAAAAGTTCCCAAAGAGACTGATAAACTGCTTCAAGTCTGCTTGTTGCTTGTTTGTGGGTTTTTCAGGGTACGTTGCAGCGATAGCGTGAAGCAAAGTCCAACTTGATTTGCCCAACTGCTCGACATCAGGAGGACAATCTTTGGCATATGCATCACTCGTTTTCTTCTCCTCCACTACGCTTTGTACCTTTTTGGGCTTGGAAATCACAGCACCGGGCATGGCCAGCTTGAAATCCAAAAGTGAGTTACATGAACGACAACTAAACTTGAGTTAGTACATTTGAGTGAAATCGATGAGGGCTCGCAGGCTACTTACGGTTTGCCATCTTTATCATAGATGATTTTACGACCAGATGCGCCATAAACTGGCTTGCTAGATTCTTCTGTAGTCTCCTTCACTTGTGACTCAGGCATTATATGCAAAGCTCCTTGTGGCTAGAAAAAAAGGTTGAAGTAACAGGGCAAATATGAAAAATCGTATGGCTTACTTATCATTCTTATGATGGTACTGCAGATAAAGTAGCTGGATACATTGGAGATGCATGGCACCAATGCGTCAATAAATTTGATCTCATCGAATCCGTTAACCACAACATAATCTTGGGGTGTGCTCTACATTGATTTGGATACTTGAACTTTATTATTTTGAATACTTGAATCGTAGCCCTCCATATTCTACTATTAATACATAAGATCTTTACCTGGTTTGGGGTTCTTTACTCTCTCGGATCTCTTTTGATTTGCTGCCTATTGAGTCTCCAACCAAGCAGACCTTTGTTTGAGCAATTCATCACAGAGCTCTGAAATTTCTGGAGTCTTGATAGATGATCTGGCATCATAAAACATGTCTAAGTTGTGCTTTCTACCAAATTGTTGTTCGTAATCCCAGGCTTGTTGGATCATCTCAAACTTATCTATGTCTTTGACGTACCTTGCCTCTATGCAACGAATTTCTTCGTAATCTAACCATAACTCTAATATCTCTTTGGCAGCCTTTGAATTATATTCTTGAACTATGCTGGATAGGTATTTGATGGTTTCGAATTCTCTTCTGCTCTTTTCTGGCTTCTCGACAACATCGAATGGGGTAATGTCACCCACCAAGGTTTCAGCAAGATCGTGAATGATTGCAATCTTGACACATTTGTCCTTGTTGATGTTTTCGTTGGTGATCAACATAGTGATAATTGACATTCTGTACATGTGGTCACTGATACTTTCCACGTGCTCGGAGGGCACCTTGTGGTCGAGCCATCCTGTTCTCTTTTGCGTCTTTAATAATCGTACTATTTGTATGAATGCTAACACGTAGTTCAATCTTGCATTAGGAGAGTCTGGCTTGAGTAACTTTTTGATTTGCTCTGGGACGTGATCTTGCGGCATCCACAACTTGGACTCATTTTGGGTATCGGTTTTTTCAGTCATTTTGGTGTACGCTTTTGACAGATATGAATGATGTGCTAGCTTATTTTGATCTGGAAGGTGATGCGTACTCCTTATGCTACTAGTTATGCCTTTGCTGCTTCGAAACAATTGACCAGATGATGAGAAGCTCAGAAGAAGTCTGCTTGTTCTAGCCAACGAATAGAGAGCAAAATTATTTTTCTTTGAAAGCATTTTTTGATGGCGATGAGTACAAGTTATAAAGAGATTTGGTATGGCCCGCTTCAGATCTATTTCCCTAAGCGGGAGAAAAAATAAACAAATACGCAAAAGTCAAAATAAACTCTACTAGCTCAAGCGCACTAAGAGAGAGATACACACTGATGCAGCAGCTGCAAGATAAGAAGTGATGAAACAGTATGAAATCGAATTGCAAAAGCATGCTTAAGATTCACATATTGTGGTAACGGTTTGTACTGGTAGATCCGCATGCTTCCTGACAGCAATTGGCAGAGTATATAGCTTTCTTTTGCTTGGTGCAGAAATTTATTTTCTAGAGTGGGCCATTTTGCGTAGCACTGGCTGGTAAAATTTTGCCCTGCCTTTGCGATAGTAATTCGGCATCTAAGTAACACGAGAAATTCAAGACAAAATTTTTCAAATTGTGATCATAGCTACATAAATGAAAATTACTGGCTCCAGATGCTTACAAGTAAAACTATTCGTCTTCTTTTAAATCTCTTATATCTTTAATCATATAGACACGTAGTACAAATTATTTATTTCTTGAAGTACAGACATACAATAATTAAGCGATTAATTCAACAACACCACCAACAGCTCTGATCTTTTCTTCAGCTAACTTGGAAACAAATCTAGCTCTGACAATGACTGGAACTTCTGGTAATCTACCCTTACCTAAAACCTTACCGTAACCGTGAGCTAAGGTGTCAATGACTGGGGCAGCAGAGGAAGAAGCAGACTTTAAGTATTCGTCCTTCTTTTCTTCTTCAATTAAAGTCCATAACTTGTCTAAGTTAATTTCTGGTCTCCAGAAGTGGTTTTGTTGCTTGTGGAAGTATCTCATACCAACCTTACCGAAGTAACCTGGATGGTACTTATCTAAGTTGGTTCTGTGGTGATGTTGACCACCAGCCATACCTCTACCACCGGGATGCTTTCTGTGCTTACCGATTCTACCCTTACCGGCTATAATATTTGTTAGTATTTAAAAACTCAAGAGAAAAAGAATTTCTGAGCGAAGGAAATGGAATATGAGAATGAAATGATCGTAGAAGTTGGATGAATCGAGACTATTGAATACGGAAGCAATTTTTGATTGTAGTGAAAATTTGAGGTGTCCTCTTGTTCTGTGGACTCTGAACTAGATACGTGTTTATGGGATCTACCTAGAACTTCCACGGAGCCGGTATTATGTTTGTCTGTTTTAGATAATCTCTTAGTTGAATGGTGTCGACTACTTTTCATTACTTCTGTGCATTGATTTTTTTCAGTTCCAAGCTCATCTTGAATGCTTTGACCTTATTGGACTATAAGTGACATTTCACTGCTGTTCGTTTCAAAATTGATGCCGGCTCTTTTCATATATGAACAGAACGTGCTGTTATTCTCGATTACGTTCTTTTTATGCTCTTCTTCGGCTAATGTGCGTGGTGGATACTTCTTTCTCAACTTCTTGATTCACTTCCTACGTTCATTTATATCTATATCCATTCGTATTATCAAGTACATACCGGAAACGTGACCTCTGTGTTTTCTGGTTTTGGTTAATCTGGTTGGCATTGCTAATGATTAGACTAAACTTGGTAACCTTTATTCTAAACTTCAAAAAAGTACAATATTAAAAGTTTTTTTTTTTAACTAAGTGAATTTTCATTGAGAATGCGAAGGGCAGTAAGGTTCATTGGGAAATTTCGTAGGAATTCGGAAATTCTTTACACAAAGACAGCGAAAAATGAGAGGTAAAAACAGTCACCTTCTAATGATATGCAGGACATTTCTCTACAAAATTGAACGAAATCTGTTGTGTTTCAGCCCTAAGTTACTACACGTGATCTTGGCCAATACTATTTAGAGTTATATTAAACGATATATAATACTAATGAAAGGTTACGTTGGTAACGATTTCGTTCATAGTGGTTTCACTTACGTTAAATAAGAAACTTAACTTCCAGCGTGAGGATATAGGATAGAGAGACTTATTTTGCTGGTAGTTTCAACTAGGTGTGTGTTGCTTACTGTCTCAGGTACGTTTGCTCAGTATAGTGGTTGAGTCACGTGTCAGATGGTTGCAAACTGATTTCCTGCTTGTGGTAAGACTTTACTGTTGCAACCCGATGTAGATCTATAATGGAGTTCATTAACATCGGTGGTTTCTTTGAATCGAATTCGATTCCCTTGTCGTTGTAATATTTATGTAAGAGATTCTCTGCAACAGCTTATCAGGTCCAAATTCACCACATGTACGCAACATACCATTTTGTAGTTGAAAACTGTAGGTTTACACTAAATTGGGGTTTGAATAACAGAATGTTCCGTTTTGATCGTTTCGACTTGTAGAACTTCAAGGAACGTCTTATCAGCAAGTTCAGTGCCCTTTCTACACGCCTACAATAAGTTTTTTTTGAATTTGCATCACATTTATTTGCAACCACTTTGGCTCTTGCCTAACCCGCCTCTACAAGACATCATTTAAAAACCTCACCATCTTGTGGATACAAAAGTACTTCTCCAGGTCAATATTGCCACTGTTCATCGTCTTTTCCTTTTTGATCTTTGACAAAAGTGTATTTTCGAAAAGGAACGCATAATCATGGAATCCACCAGGATCTACAAATAACCTGAATCCGACCTCTCCCATTTCTGTCCTTCTTTGAAATTGGTGTATCGATGTATCGAAGACTCCTTTTGACTTTTCGTATTCACTGGTGAACAGATCTAAATGAAACGGGCACCCGTAAACAAAATTGCTCCACTCCAATATATCATCTCTAAATGATTCAATCTCTCCAACAAGGACAAGCACATTACCATTTATTGTAGGAATGTCTTCCCAATCATGAATATTGAAAGGGAACAGTAATGGACTGACATCTGGACTACCAAGGTCGCTATCCCCGAATGTGAATTTCAAGAATTTTGGATCACTAAAAGACTCGAAGCTGACAATATCCGTCTTCGAATATTCCCACCAAGAATTCCCTCTTACGTATTGATCTGGTTCCGGGTTGACATTTAGCCACGGCGAGGATAAAATCAAATTTCTTGGGTAAATAAGGTCAGAATTCCTGTCTTTCGATAACTTTTTCAAGAATTGTAGGTAAACCAAAGCTAAATGGGCCCCCGACGAATCCCCTAAAAAGGTGATGTTTGTATTCTTTTCCCTTGCAGTGAGCTTTTGATACGTTGCGTCAAGGTCCTGCTTTTGAGCAGGAAAAGTCTCACCAAAACTTGTTAACCGATAACCTAAAACCAAGATAGAAAGATTCTTCTTCTTATTAGGATCTAACAATTCAAAGATTGCAACTAAAGTTTCGAGGTGTGCTACAGAGAGTTGAAGTGAATACAGCCCACCGTGCAAGAAGATTAAGATTGGATCACTTAATCTCCTTTCTGGACTTTTGACAACCCAAGCTGATCGATCGTCATATGTCTCACCGAACCCAAGTAAACTTTGAGTTATCGTCCTATGAGATTTCTTGAACTCTCTAAATACATCGTCAATTGATTTTCCATTTACGAACCTGGCATCCTCGCGTGGGATTGATACCAATCTTAAAAGGGATTTGTATTTAACATAAAGAGATACATCATTCTTGAATTTCTTATACTTAGACCCATTCACAAAGAATATTATGGCGTCAAAGGCAATTGTGAATGGGAGAGTTAGCAAAACGTAGAAAAACCTAAGAGAAGGAAGGCTTGCCATTGTGAATGATAGTAGGTTATACTTGCAAAGCAACATGAAGAAAACTCAAAAATCAGCAGAATTAATAAAGGTGCAGCATCTTGCCAATAAATAGTGTAGTGATTAGTAAATGTGAAATTAAATTACTCTAGCTTAGACCTGGTACCTAATCATACAACGAGTATGCGCCTCCAAATAGTTTAATCGCATCGTACTAGAGCTTAAAGTTAAAAGCTTTCAACTCTATACTCCCCGCCGTTCCTAATTACCGACCATTCCTTTTTTTCTTGTTTCCACCTCCTTGTTCTAGTATAACTGTATCAGTGTAAGAGGGTCGACGCAATATGTAAAACATGGTAACACAGGTTTGCAACCAAATCGATCTTTACTTCTTTTTTCCAACCGACTCCCAACCGACGTTAAAGCCGAGCGGTATGAAATCACGTGACCTGATATCTTAGTTTGATCACAAACTACAAGATGGAAGCAAGCTCACTTGCCTCCAACATAGTAACAAGCAAGCCATCGGTTCACTTCATTATTTCGTTGCATCAAGAGCAAGCTTGATATTTATTTCGTTTCAATTCTGTTTCATTTGCTAGTTCAATTTTTGGCTGGGGATTTCAACTAGTTCATTCAATACCCCCTACCCTTTGCATTCAATTCGTATGGTCATAAATTCAGAATGGATTACTTCAGAGATGGTCGGCAGGGCCAAGAACAGGAAAGAGGTCGAAGACGAGAAGTAAGAGTTATTGATGTTACATCAAATGAGGACGATGATATAAGGTCGAGCTCACTACCACCCGAAATTAGAGATTTGTTCCGAGAACAGATTGTGCAGAGCATTTTCACCGATATACCCGTTGGGGAACGTCATTTGTGGTTGGAAAGAATAGATCAGCAGCTTCTGCAGCAGAGGAAGGCCATGAGTAAGGAGAAAAGGAGAAGGATGTTCCGGATCTTGTGGATTTACAATAACAGGATCCCCTTGCCGTACGTTAACTATAAACGAGTCATTAAGATATTGCATTTAAAGAAAATATACCACTTAGTGAAGAGTGTGGTCATGATGGTTTTCTCAGTGATTCGTTGGATCTTCATTGCATACATCATCTTTTCGCAATGGCTTCCTATGCTAAGGTTTTTCGTTGAGGTTCACAACATGGTGACATTTTCGAGTAATTTCCTTGGACAAGTACTCTCTTATTTCTGCCACAACAACGATGCGTTAGTGAGTACAGGCTTGTCCATACATCAAGCAGCTGTCTTGAATTATTACAACAATGCTTGTCGTCTACATAAGTTCGATTTTGCCAAAGGAAAGCTTACAAGTAAGATAGTGAATGAAGAGCTAAAAGGTTTCTCGATGGACTCTGTGTTTGTCCCGTACTTGATTACCATAGTGGAAAAGTGGTACTATGCAGAGGGTTGGTTTACAGTACCACTCAGGCAAGACGATGGTAAGGTCGTGGATGTTTCGATTTATCGCGCCATCAAGGACGCCCTCTACAAAAAACTCGCCAGTCTCTTGATGGTAAAGTGCACTCCAGTGTTCATCGAACACGATGTTGAAACTTTCACATGTGCTTTGGACAATGATACATTAATATTCAAGTTTTCGAAAGTCTTGAGTACCTTTTTCCCGCGCCTAGGCGATATCTCAAGTGAGAATAACTGGTTCCTCAAGCTAAATACATTACTGGTTTGGATTATGTACTCGATGGGGGCGTACCTAGTTTGCACGGGGATCTTGTACGTATGCATACTAAGACTTATGAGAATTATGGCGCGCTATATAGATGTATTCAAGGGTATCGTAAAGTCACTCGCAGTGGAAAGCGTATTTTAATAGATAAGGAGGCTGGACTTTATAGTCACACATCATACATTGTAGACCCTGGCAAAGAAGGCAGAGAGTATACCGAAGGGTGCATACATCTATGGTATCGGCAATATCGCAATCACGTGAAGATCGCCCCCACAAAAAAAACTCCCCACATAAAGTCGGCCCGAATTTTCCAGTAGCCTATTTTCGATTTCGGTAACCGTTTTTATTCACTTCCTTTTTTAAAGCTACCATAATCTTTTACTAAATTATTCTTCTATAGAGCTCAAAAACAGAGAAAATGAGTCTTCCTAATACTATGAAAGCTGTTGTTTTCAATGGGCCCTTTGACATCAAAACCGAAGTCAGACCAACTCCCAAAATTGAGAATACAACAGACGCAATCTTGAAAGTGCACTACTCAGGCTTATGTGGTACTGATTTACATTCTTATAGAGGTCATATAAAGGGAGCTCTGGGCCAGGTTATCGGACATGAGTTCACTGGAGAAATTGTTGAGATCGGGCCTGACGTGAAGGCATTCCATGTTGGCGATCAAGTACTCAGCACGTTTACAATTCAGTGTGGGGTATGCTGGTACTGTAAGCACGGATACTCGGGTCAATGCGACAAGACCAACACCTTCGGGAAGCCAGGTTTAGATGGTGGACAGGCAGAGTATATCAGAGTACCCTATGCCGATTCAACTTTAATCCTCAAGCCAGCAAGTGGAAGCGGAGACAGCGATGCTGTATATGTTCTCATGGCAGATATTTTCATTACGGGCTACTACGGGGTCAAAAAAATCGTGGACCAGATTAACATTGAAGCTGCTAAGGGCTTTGGTACGACAGACTTGAAGGATGTTACTTTGTTACAAGTTGGATGTGGTCCGGTTGGACTTTGTGCCCTCAGAATTGCAAAGCATTTGGGCTTTAAAAAAATCGTGGTGGTAGATAACGTTCCCTCTAGATTGAATCAGGCATTGGAGTTTGGTGCTTCTCACATCGTGAACTTTGAAACCGATAAAGATGCATTGAAGACTTTTATTGAGGAGGTCACCGATGGCGTTGGGTTTGATGCTGTCTTGGAAGTGGTTGGATCTTCGCCTGCATTGAGAACTGCGTTTGAATCAGTTAGAAGAAATGGGTATATTTCATCCTTAGGTATGGCTCACGAAGAATTGCCATTCACAGGGTTAGATTGCTACTTGAAAAATATAAACATATCGTTTGGAAGGTGTCACGTTCGCTCCTTATTCCCCGAAGCATTGAAAGTATTCGAAGTGTTGAAACATGAATTTGAAGACTTTATTGATCACATCGTAGGCTTAGACGAAGCCAAAGACGCGTTTGAGTTGTTCGACAAGCATAAAGTCAACAAAGTGGTTTTCGACGCTAGTAAATAATAAAAATTAGCTCTTCTATATACTATGTACGGCAAGACCATCACACTTACGTTCGGCTAATATGAGCCATCTTTTCGTAATGCATTTCTCTTATTTTTCAGCATTGGCTGCAGAAAAAAAATGATTATTTTCAGATTGATCTTGTAGGGCTATGTATAGTGCGATCTGTAGATTGACAGCACAAATGCGTAGAGAAATACACATACGCAGGCAACACAATCTTATTGATACGCTTATTGAACTACTTCCATGGCAGTATTACTGATCTTCTTCATATGTCATTGAAGAGAAAAGCTCCCCCCTCCAGCCTGCGAATTGAAACTGATTTGGAGCATGAGATTGATTCGTATATAAAGCTGTCGCCATTAACATCTGCCTTTCGACTGGAGAATCCTAATCTTTGGCATCACGAGGAAAGCGAAGAGGCACACACAGACATACATCCGGTGGAGACACTGGACTCTCCCGATAATGTTCTTCCACATGAGGACACTCTACTACAATCTCAGACTACGGCATCATCAGCATCATCAGCTAGCGACAGGGCCACACTTTCCTCCTCTGGTTTCAGGAAGGACGCTATCAAGGATAGATTGAAAAGAATATCTACAAGTGGCACTATCTTGAAGTCCCTAAACAATCTTTCTATATCAAGGCAACCTACTTCAAACTCGATAGTTGGCGATGAGAACAGTCATCGTTTCAATTCCAACTCCGTACCAGGTGAAGAGGAGATAGCGTTGTATTGGAAGTATCACGTGCTCAAATTTGGTAAGGACCTATACCTCACAACTAACCCGGGGATGAAGCACGTCTATTGTCGAAGTGGCCCCGGATTTTACGTGGAGGTTCAAAAATTCGAAGGAGAAGATCATGTGGAAGAGGGTTTCCTGTTACTATTCAGAAATACAGAAGGCATAGAACAATCACCGTTTATGATAATTCTGAAATTTAGCAACTCCCCGGATTACACAATAGATACAATTGGAGAGGTTATTTTCAACCCTTTGCCACACCACGAGTCCATACACGCATCAACAAACTATAAGTTTAATTATATGGGCAAAGACTGGCAAATCGGGTCAATCCCAAGAACACGAATGTCACGAATCCACAAGCTCAGAGGACTAATTGGAGAGGATGAAATGAAGCATATCGGTAAAAAGAATATATACTTTTATTGTGCTGGAGAAAATGAAAACGAGTGCAACAATAACGAAGCGTATTCAAGGACATCGGCTTCACCAATTCTTTCGTCTTTGCAGATTCTTGGCCTATTCCGCCCTTATGAAAGCAAATTGAAGAAGAAAATAATACGGTCGGCTAGAAATGTCTTAAATGATGGAAACAATGCGAGCGAAATAGAGCGTGAGGAGGACGTGTCAGCTGGAACTAATATCCGCAAGTTTTATCAAACAGGGGATGGATTGTACTCTGGCGTGAACCCCGTTGACGATACGCCAAGTGAAAATAAACTAGGTTGGATAACTATTTATGAAAGCATTGAAGGAATCGACCCTGATAAACCTCTATTTAACATTATACTAGGTATAATTCTTGCAATTGGATATGACCAATCTTTGAAAAATATATAGGTGTAATGTGAGTTTAAGGTTGCATGAGATCTTGATAATATTCATGTTATTTTTTAGAGTATACATCAAAAAAAAAAAAGAAACAGAAACTTTATTGCAACTTTAGTTTTGAATCTAGAAAGGTACGACAATACCTTGGATACTATAAAATATAAATTTGACCGATTGCGGCCGCCTCTGATATATACTTGCAGGTGATCAGCATTGTTGTTAATATTTCGGCTTGGAAGAAAGGTAATTTCATATCTTTATATAGATCGAAGTCGGTACATTATACTAATTAAAGCTTGATCGGGAAATTTTCAGGTCCAAGAACAAATGCTCATAACTCTACCTCTCAACCACATCGAAAGTTAGGATCGCAAGATACGTACTAAAAGAATTTACGAAGTCGGTGTAGATTTCTCTCCTTGGACAGTTATGCATCTCGACCCTGAATATTTTTCACTCTTCCAATTCTATCACGGATCCCCATTTAGTTTGGTTAAGTTATCCTGTATGTTTTCTGATAATGAGGGAATAAAAAGATTCAACTCAGTACACGTGAATTAACTTAATTACAATTGCTTCACTGAGTGTATTATTGATATGAGCAGTCTTCCAAATTGGGGATAATGATTTCACTTACAAAAGAACCCGAAAAAACTAGTTCAGGAAAAAAAGACTTTACAGAGAACAATAGGCATATCGAAGGGTTGAATGCGCAGTATTATAACCAACAAATATACTGAAATTTGTCCTTGGAACTTATGGGCAAAGTGGATCTCGATGTATTTTCTATAGTTTTGCAAATAACCTAAACTTTCACGTTTAGAAAGCATCTCTAGAACAGATCAGCAAGATATGTCTCGATAACGCCATAATAAATTAGTCAAGGGTAGAATCTGCTTTCTGAATGCTGGGATTCTTGATAAATTTTTCAGTCCTTTGAAAAAGCATGCAGCTCAAAATACACTACTATCAACAGAAAATCGAAATAGGAAAAATATAATAATAGAGCGGAAAACATAATAGCTTGAAAATGCACACTTTTCGAAAACAATCTCTTCTTGAATTTTTAAATTGAATTATTGTATTCCGTAATATAAAGTATAGAAAAAAAAAGAGATCATTGTTTCATTAGTCATACTTTATGCACTGACATCCTTTCCAACCCCTTCGTTGGGTGATTTTCTGTGGTTCTCTTTGTTCCAAGCGTGGGCTTTCTTTGTCTTCAGTTATTTCACTCTTTCCGCTCTCTTCTGTTTAACTAAGTGCATATTCAAAAACAAATAGGATAAATGCAAAAAAAAATTAGTATAAATGCAAATGAAACCCATGGGACTCTTGAATTTGTTGACTATTCCTTTTGATTACTAGTCCTACAACTCAACGATATCGACAATGGGTGTAGTTTCTTTCTTCCAGAAAAAATGGGACTACTTAACATCTAACTTCAATCACTTTTACTTAATACCACTATTTGGATTTGTATGTTGGTACACCATGTGTATCGCATTAGTGGCGTTATGGTATGCTGATGGGTCACCAGCGTATCCACAGTATGATGAACTCGATAAACCGCTCCCCTTGGAAAGAATCGGGGCAATCTTATCACCGTATTTCTTCAATATCTTCATTTTCATCCACGCAGTGATTTTCTGTCTCTCGATGTACCTTGAGTATTTCCATAGAAAGATTGGTAAGTTAATCAAGTTTGCAAAGCCTCATTTGCAGACAAAGTTGGCCCATTGGTCGTTAGCTATTGGTATTCTTGCCCAATTATTCTTTCTCGTGCAAGCAGTGGTTGGAACTGTGTATGTCAAGGCCGGTAAGAGATCTGCATCACACTATGCTGTTCTCTTGGGTATCTTTGGAATTTTGGTATTGGTATCCCTTGCGTTGAATTTCGTAAACTACTATATCATGGGTCAATACTATCGGTTGTACGTGAATGGAGAAAGATGGAATAAATTCATGGTCTCTTTCATTATCAAGGTGTGCTGGTGGATTGTTACTATTGTCTTAGCAATTACAACATGTGTGTTTTATGCAAAAAATAATCAAAAGGTTTCGAATATTTTGGAATGGGCATTCCATTTTTGGTATGGTATTTTGCTTGTCTTCTGGACTTATGATCTTTACCCAATTACTGAACTTAGAGCACTCAGAGAAAAGGCCAACGGAAAAGTTTCAAGTAAGGGCAAAAACATTATCGATAAGTTACCCTGGAGAAAGAAGCTGGAGGTTAGACACTCTATTGTTGAAGTAGCATCTTCTTTAGGTGATTCTAACTCAACCTCTTCACCTAACTCGCCAATTTTCGATTACATTGCTCAAAAACCTGAAAGTCTCTCGACTTAGCGACTGGATTCGCTCAAATTTCGACTTTTATGCAGCCAACTTCAATTCAACGACTCCTATTTCCGTGTAACATTTTCCAATCTTCGCAAACAATACACTGCGTGTATAACCTATGAGCTGACAACTCTATATATTTAATGTATATAAATAAATTATTTGTTTGTAACAATCACTCCATCTCCACCGGTATTTTAGATGCCTACAGGGTTGTCATGTAAATTTTCGGGTGCAAATGCATGTTGCTGTAGGTATTGGAGACTATGCATCGATGTGTGCAGTGTATGCCGGAACCATCGAAGGGGCTTTTTTTTTTCCATTGCGTCCTCATGATTAATATCATTTGAGCCCTCTTTTTTTAGTGGTTCAAGATAGTAATACTCCGCTTGGAGCAACGAATCCCGCTGCCTGCCTCTTGATGCGCTCTCAACACTAACGAAACTTTAAAGGATAAAAATTCCATTCAAAATTTGTTCATTGCTTTGCGGTTCCCCACACTGCGGAGGTAACCAGACGCGAAAATATTCAATACATGCAAAGGGACTGTACCTTGGCACTTTTTTTGAGGTACCGAATCGCACGCATTCAGCCGCCTACACGAAAACCGTCATTGTAAAGTTTTCCAAGAAAACTCCTCTCCCATGAAAATAATTTTCCATCATTCATTCCAAAACACTTTGCTCAGTCTTTATAGCAGTCCAGCTTCTAATTATTGCTTCAATTAATCTCGTACAGTAAGATGTCTGGATCAGAAGATTTGGAAGTATCTCTGAATGGCACTGCACAGCCATCGTTCACGGATGCGTACTGCCCCAACTCAAGGCAAACCCTTCGTATCGCTTTGAACTTGAAAAACTTGATTGATAAAGTTGTTCCAATTTTATTCGACGAAAATGACATTTTGGCCCAAAACTCACCAATCCTCAACCAGAATGTAATTGAATTGACCTACCGAGCAGCGGGCGGAAAGGGTGATGGTAAGGTTGGTACCTCATCGCACAAATATAGGGCCGCGTTGGTTTTCTGTTTGTTGAGAGTTTGTGATTGGTACTGGCAACAACTGGAAACTGAGTTGTATGATAGCGAATTGTACGCGCTCAGAGCCAAGGTTGCTCAGCAGCTTGCAAAGATAATCATTGAAGACCAGACCAATGACGAGTACTTATTCTTGGGGATGTTGTGCCATCGTTACACCATCTCATTGCGCGAGGTGGACAGTACCCCCATCAGCGTGTTAGAAATGGCTGTTGATATGCACTCGACCATTGTGATTGGTTCGGCTGGATACCAGCGTTGTATGAAGTGGATGTGGAGAGGTTGGATCGTTCAAAGTTCCACTGACCCCCACTCCTATGTTTTATACAAGGGAGTCCTGCTGCACTCAGTCAGAGCCCACTTCGATCCTGCCAGAGTTAAGACTCCTGCGTATCAAAACATGTTGGAGATTTTCTTCAGTGTTGTGTACTTGGTGTTGTACACGATCATTTTGAACGGGCACCAAGAGCTTACCACTCCGTTAGATATTTTTGAAATTATTTTTTACTTGTTCACCATTGGCTTGATTATCGACGAATTGGTGAAGGTTTACCATGTCGGGTTAAACTATGTTGGTTTTTGGAATGTTTTCAATGATATGATGTATGGAATTGTCATTTGTTCCATCACTTTCCGTTTCTTGAGTTTGGATACTGACAATTTGGATAAGAAGGACAAGTTGGACGAAATCAGTTTCAGAATTTTAAGTTGTGCTGCTCCATTCATGTGGACTAGATTATTGCTCTACTTGGATGCCCAGAGATTCGTCGGTGCCATGATTGTTGTCATTAAGATGATGATGAAGGAGAGTATCATCTTTTTCGTTTTGACCGGGGTTGTCATCATTGGGTTTACTCAGGGGTTCCTTGGTTTAGATAAATCTGATGGTAAGAACGAGGCCACTAAAAGAATTGTTTTAGCCTTGATCAAAACCGTTATCGGAGCCAGTGGATTCGAGGACTTTTCCAAATTAGTTCCACCATATGCGCTGATCATGTATTACGTATACTCATTTCTCATTACAGTTATCTTGATGAATATCTTGATTGCTCTTTACTCCACTGCATACGCTGCAATTGTGGAGAATGCAACAGATGAATATTTCGCCCTTGTTGCTCAAAAGACTTTAAGATATATCAGAGCCCCAGACCAAGATTTGTATGTTCCACCATTGAACATTATCGAATTTGCCATTCTGCCATTATACTACGTTCTTGACAGAAGGACGTTTAAAACTATCAACCATTACATTATGTTGGTGTTGTACTCCCCATTGTTGAGTTATATCGTCATCGATGAACTTGCAGTTGCTAGAAGAATTCAGTACAACAGGTACAAGGGTTTACCTGATGATGCCAATGAAGTTGACACCGAATGGGACTTGACTGATGGCTACGACGTTGAGGCTGAAAGTGGCTGGGATGGTATCCAAGAGAGAAATAACGAAGTTAGCCAAGCCTTGATTGATCAAAGAAATGGAGAATTGCAAGATCCTGAATTTAGAATTGATTTGCATAAGTTTAATGCAGACATTGAAAATGTTGTACAACCAGTCAACGAGGCCAACAAAATTGGAATTAAATGGGAATTCTATGAACTTTATGCCAAAATCGATAAGCTTTCAATTTATGTGGAAGCAGTTGTCAATGAAAACAAAAAGTTGAGAGAAGACCTTGATAAATTGAAAGGAACTCCTCCAAGCGAAGATGTGAAAGCGGACATTAAGCAAGAAGGTAAGTAAGCAATGAATAAAACTAGAGTAAATAAAATTGTTTTTTTTTTTTATAATAAAAAATGTATACAAAAGCCGACTTTTAAGACAAATCTTGTATTGCCATTATTACTATTGCGTGATTCCCTTTATGTGAGTGGAAGTTGTTGCAGCCATTTCTCGACTGAACTTTTGCAATTCTATGGCAATATATCTGTTCTCTTAAGCTAGGTCGTGTACTGGCCAATTGGACATACATACTGCACCAAAGAAAAAGAATATATGCGCATCAAAAATTTTGTTAGACATGGTGGTAACCTACCGCTGTAAGGTATTCCGAAAGAAGCGAAAGCGAACGGGGACTAGCCACAAATTTATCATTACCTATAATACCATAATTTATTCCTACCCCATACTCCACGCCTCAACATGACTGAAGGAGCCGCGCAGCGCCTCCCCACGAAGGCGGATGGAGATGAATTTAGGAACGGAGACAACATTCATTTCACGTACAATGAAAAGGACGACCATTCGACAACGAATAAGAACAAGAAGAAGAAAAAGAAGAAGAAGAAGAGCGCGAGCAACTCGGACGCTTTGGTGACGGGAGACGATCTGATACAGGGCACTATGCCGCAATTGCAGCATCTCAGGATAAATAATCCTGAGGACGACTATCCAACTTCAAGAGTCATAAAGCAAGCGCCCAATGGAGATGTGATCGTTGAAAGTCTCGACGATGAGCAACCACATGGACACCAGCATCAGCATCCGCATCATCATCATCAACAACAACAACAAGGGGTTCATGAACATGATGAGTACTACGGATCTCAAGCACACCCAAATCCAGCAAACATATGGGATAACTCGACCCTTGAAGAACAAGAAAATTTAAAACAGTTTTGGGAGTCACTCGATGAACCACAAAAGTTGGAATTAGTCAAAATTGACAAGACCTCAATCATGGAAATATTCAAGAATGAAACTAGAAACGCCCTGGCGAATGGGAACGGGAACGGAATTGCTACAGGTGGAAGTGGGACAAACGGTTCCAACGCATCTATAAATAATAATGGCCAGGGCCGCCCGTCGAATGCCAGCTTCAGTCATCATCAGCATCATCATCACCATACTCCACATTCTAATTGTCTATACTGTGGAAGAAAGGCCAATGTAATTGAAGATGAATTGGAGAGTATATACGACAATCATTTTGATGATATCATTGATTTCATTCATGAGGTAAGAGACATCAATGACTTGAATGCCTTACCAGGCTTATTATTTGGTGGATTCCACATGCTTGAAGAAGAACACAAGCTTCAAAAATTGAAGGAAAGAGAAAGGAGACAGCAGCAGCAGCATCAACAACAGCAACAGCAGCAAAGTCAAATACCGGGACATTCTCATGTTGAATCTGAAATTGCAGACGTGGGGCATGTGGAGATCGGTCAACCTATAGCAAGCGAGCCTATATTGCCAAATAATGATGATACCCATCATCGCCAGGAAGATATACAGGATCTTGATCATGATACTGAAGTAGTGCAACCTACTCAGCTGCATCACCAGATACAACCAGATATTGTAGATAGGGAAAATAATCCAAATCCATTCCAATCACTTCCTCAGGAAACTTCTGCAGACCTCAAAAAGGTCCTCGATCCAAAGTTATTCCAAGCCTTGGAAAACATCGATTTTGACAGAATAAGAGATGATATGTTATCCAACATTTCCAATACGAACGGGAATGATTTCCTCGAAAAGGTTGGCTCCTTGAGAGAAATTGTAAATCAACTACACAAGTCAGATAAGGACGAGCTTGAAAAGGGCATGTCCTTTCTTCAAAGCATGGGTAAACTATTCAACGGAGCTGAAGAGGCTACTACTGAAAAAGAGGTCACTAAACCCACTGATCATTTGACTAAGGGCTTATCAAGTTTTGCGGATGACTTGTTAAAAAATGATGGCAAATCTTTCATTGAAATGATGGAATCGTTAACTGAAAGTCGAAGCAAAAGAGAAGATTTATTATCAAAAGATGAGGTTTGGGTAGACGATGACGAAGAGGATGATCAACATCCACACCACCACCACGATCATGACCATGATGATCACGAGCACCATCATCAACAAAAAATCGAAGAACTTGGAGAAACTGAAGAGGAAGATGACTTGCATAACGACCACCATCACCACCACCACCACCACCACCATTGTAACCACGATCATGACCATGATCATGACGAAGATGAATACGAATACGAAGTTGACGAAGATGTCGATGATGAAGACGAGGAGGACGAGGAAGGAGAAGAGGGTGCTGAGGAAGATGACGAGGAAGATGGCTCTATCGATCTTTCTGATACCGAATCTGAAATCTCTGAAGAGGAAAAAATGCAAGAAATTCGTAGGCTTTTCCTTATACAAGTTATAAAGCTTTTCCAAGAAAGGCTTAAAAGTGCATACAAGGAAAAGCTTTCACAAGATAGGACAAGAAAGCTTATTGAAGAATTGGAAGCTGAAGAAAGTGCCAAGAAGGAACGGGAAATGAAGAAACTTAAGCAAAAGGAGAAGGCTAAAGAGAAGAAGAGATTGCAACAGTTAGCTAAGGAGGAGGAGAAACGCAAAAAGGAGGAGGAAGAGAGAGAAAGGGAGGAGAAGGAGAAGAAAAGACAAGAATTGTTGAAGGAAGAGCAAAGAAAGAGGAAAGAAGATGCAAGAATTAAAAGAGAAGAAGAGAAGAAGAAAAGAATCGAAGAATTGAAGCGGAAGGAAGCCGAACAACAAAAGAGGATAGAGTTGCAAAGGAAAAAGGAAGAAGAAGCTCATAAGATCAAAGAAGAGAGGAAGAAGAAAGCTGAGGACTTGAAGAAGAAAAAGGAAGATGAGAAGAAACAAAAGGAGATCCTCAAAAAGAAGAAGGAAGAAGAAAGAGAATTACAAAGGAAAGAGCAGGAAAAGAAGGAGGAGGAACTCGAAGCTGAAAATCTCTTGAAAGAGCAAAGTGCCATCTTAGAGAATAGTATATTGAAAGAAGATATAGCTGATTCAGCCATTTCCACTAGTCTTTCTGGTACTCTAGGTACAGCCACTGCACCGCCACCTCCGCCTCCTCCTCAGGTTCCAGCCAATCATTTACTTGAACAGTTGTACCAAGCTAAACCAAGAAGTTCGAGCACGAGTCAATCCGGCTTTCCAAACGATAATCTCTTGTCAAATGTTTTAAAATCACCGACCCCTTCGCATTCTCATCTCACTTCCAGTGTATTACAATCCACTTCAGTTACCAATTCTCCTTGGAAAGATGACGAAATCAATCTTGGAACTCCAATAGCTCCTGCAAGTACGATGCATTCACTCTCAAATCCAGTTTCAACTGGCGCTCCACATGGCAATCTCAATGTTCAATCGTCCAACTTCATTCTCGGAAACACAATGAATTCCAACTTCTTGAATTCGAGCATCCCGTCTGCTCTCGACAATTCCAGGGGAGGGAACATTTTTCCAGATGCTTATGCTGTCGGTATTCCACAATTAAGTGGCTGGAATACAGGGGCAACTAATGATCATTCTTCTGTTGCTGCCGGTGCTGCTTCTGTTAATGGCGCTCCTGTCACTTCAGCTACTACTGCTGCTTCAAGAAACGGTTCTATTTGGGGGTCAACCTCCAGCTTGTGGGGCAACTCACCCATCATCCCACAACAGCAGGTGTCACAACAGTTGCAGCACCAGCCAGTACTGCAGCAACTGGTGTCGCTGCAACAACAACAACAACAGCAGCAGCAGCAACAGCAGCAGCAGCCACCCCATCTTCTTCTGCAAACCCAACAAGTTCAACAACCTTCCTTAGTTCCAGATGCGGAACTAATTCAGACCGCTGTACTCCAGGGGTTCCAGATTCTTCAACAATCACAACAACTTGAATTTGGAGTTGCTCCAAGTTTAAAGCTTTTCCAAACAACGAAAAGTTTACTAGGAACTCCCAACTTGACATTGAATCAATTTTTAATCTCGTGTAGAAATACCACTGGATTGAATAGATTTGATTTTATTTATGACGATTTTGGTACTGTTACTCATATCAAGGTTACGAATGACACTAGCTCCAACCTCCAACAGAGTCAAATACCTCCAGCGGGAAGTAATGACAACTTGGTGGGCAATTTTGGAGAGATAAATCCATTCGTAAACTCAATTGGTAATAGAGGGTTATGGAATTAAAAAATAGTATACGATAACGACCTTTTAAGAAAGAAATGAAAGAAACGAATGTCCTTATGTAAGAAGACACTATAAGATGTTAACCTGTAAATAAACACTAATGAAAAAAATAGAATAGTAAGTAATTAATGGAAAAAAGTAAGGTATGGACGAAAATTTGTTGTTTCTACAAAAAACGGAAAAAAAAAAGAAAAAAAATCAACAGATATTATTTGATGGGCGACCCATGAATTACACACACTGGAGCTAGCTATTAGAATATCGCCGGCAACGGGCATGGACAAAGATTACCTAAGTGGGTTGCTGGTGTGGCTGGGTTATACATCTAAAAATAAGAACTGATAAATACACTTTGAATAACCTAAAAAAAGAAAATTACTGGGGGGGAGTATATTTAGAAATACATTGAGTGGAAATTTATGACGGAAGACTTGAGTGCCTATTTATTTTTTGGGAGCAGCCAGGTATAATTTATGTCTACATTTGACCAAACCTTGCATGAATAGGGTCGAACTACAAATGGATTGATTGTCTAGAAGCACATACATCGATAAGATTGTTTCGTCTTTCAATTGAGTGCTGTTTGATGGGGCAGTATTGTGCTTAAAGATGTGCAGTGTGAAAGGTACGCACAGCATCAGTTTTTTATACTTTGATGCTGCTGCTTCTGCAGCGCTGCTGCTTGTTTAGAGTATCTGAAAAGAAATCAGGGACGACGTCGAAGAAGCAAATTATTTTGGAAAATATTTGCAATTCTTAGGAGACGGTATTTGTTCTACGACACACTGTCCCTTCTTAGTATGTACATTGATGGAATTGTGTCATTCTTATTGTCTAGCCTTGACTCGGTTTAACGTTTAGGCATTTTGGCTTTTGGGTAATTCTATGGCTGATGCCGAATGTGTTATTTTTCTGTTTTCATTCAAAAAACTAAGCAGCTTGATGGTGCAGCATAAAGACAGTACCCTACACAGTTTATAAATCTGTCATGTTCCTGAACAACGTACATTGCCGTACCAATTCGAGCCATCTTTGCATCTAAAAGGGGTATTTTCACGTTTTGCATCACTAGTTTCTTTTTTTAGATTATGCGGGTATTTTATTTTATTTTTTTTTTTTTTTTTTTTTTTTTTGGCTTGTATTGAAAGAAAGAAGAAAAAAAAAAAAAAGAAGTTGATTTCGATATTTTAATTTTCTACGTGCTATTTGTATATAAAGGATGAACATTGCATGCTTCATTTTGCCTCATGAAGGAATTTCGATTGCATAGTTAACTGGCAACTAAGAGTAAAAAGAGAAAGATTTCTTTCAGTATTGGCGGTTTCTTTCTCTTTTTTTTTTCAAACATATATATAACCCCCATATCACAATACCATTTACGTTGCACCAATATTAGATGACCGAACCTTTGAAAAGAAAAGTGGTGATTGTAGGTGATGGGGCTTGTGGGAAGACATCGCTACTCTACGTGTTTACATTAGGGGAATTTCCAACCGAGTACCATCCAACGGTTTTCGAGAATTATGTGACTGACTGTCGAATTGATGGTAAGTCCGTGCAGCTTGCGCTCTGGGATACTGCTGGCCAAGAAGAGTATGAGAGGTTGAGACCCTTAAGTTATAACAATAGTCATGTGATACTCATTGGCTTTGCGATAGACGTGCCGGATTCGTTGGAGAACGCCAGGACAAAATGGGTTGACGAGGTGAGGAAATATTGCGAAGGCGTACCCTATTTGCTAGTTGGATTGAAGAAGGACCTAAGAACTGACTCGAGTCAAAAATTCGTTCAGCATTCGTACGGTGAACTGATTGCAAAACAAGTGGGAGCCAAGAAATACTTGGAAAGCAGTGCATTGACTGGAGAAGGTGTTGATGATATATTTGAATTAGCCATAAGGACAAGTTTGTTGGTTAAAGAGAAGAGTGGGAGTGGCTGTTGCGTTGTCATATGAAGCACGCCAAAAAGCATTCATATACAAGGCATAGTGTACAAGACATGGCGTAAAAGACATGGACGATGGACCAATAGTTTCGTGGACTTCACTATGGATTCTATGTATCATTCATCATTCATCGCAATGGAAGCACACTCGATTGGTGGTGTTTCCGAATTCTTATACGAACGTTTCAGTTTTCGAGAAGCAACCCAGATTCAGCACTGTTTCGTATCGAACGTTTTCCCTTGTTCTTGGTTATAGAGGAGTCGAGTTAGAAGTGGTAGACTATACTTGCGGCTAGGCCTACAAGTTAAATAGTCAAAAAGTAGTAGATAATATTTCAATGTCAACTACATCTTGCATTACATAAAACCCGTTTTCATAGTACGAAAATAAAAAGTTTCATCATTTACATATTGCGTACATCTCTTCACCTAGAAGAGGCTTGTCTCATTACCTCTATTCGTCATCAAAAAAAGAGCCTGATACAGCTAGGTTTGAATATCCTAATGTTCATTTTGTTTTACATGCGAAAAAAAAGAATAAACGACCTCGGTGAGGATCGAACTCACGATCTCAAGATAACAGTTAGAGATTAACAGTCTTACGCCTTAACCAGCTTGGCCACGAAGTCGCGTCTATGGATGCTTTGTTGTTTAGGGTGTGTTAAGTTAGGAATGGGTTTGGTCCAATTTTAGTGAGGGTAAGAAATGAGTGCACATGGAGGCAACGCAGGTTCGCGGTGGTCCTGCAATTCGCAGTGGTCCTGCAATTCCTGGTGGTCCTGCAGGGGTCCCGCTGCACTGCTCCGCGGGGGGGGCACTGCGTGGTGGCCCACTAGCGAGCGTATCGCCGGCGCGCTTACCTGTACCTAACCTGGCGACGCTCCACTGGCCACTCTGTGGGAGCCACTGTTTCTCGCAAAGGGAGTCAAGCTCGACGCAGTCGCCCCCACTGGGGCAGGTGCCAGCGGAGCCTCTCCACCGTCAACGTCAACGTCAACGCCACCAGGAAGGACGCCGGGAAGCAGGGTACGCTTTCTTTTTAGCTTATTTGGCAGTGGCAGCTATATAGTTAAGGCAGAGCCGAACTTGGCCCATTCACTTTGGTTTGCCGCAATATTGGGAAAACTCAGTTTCCCACCTATTCAGCTCCTTTGGAAAAACTCAAGTTGTGCAGGAATATGCCAAAGTGAAGGCTTGACTAGTTTGATATCCTCGTGATCGCGGAAGAGAAATACAGAATTACACATCGATCGAAATGGCCCCAACCCAGTGCCTCCACTGATAAGCCTGAAGATAAACTCCAAAGTATCAATTCTCTATGGACGTGTCTTGTTTACATTCCCCTGTTTTTCTACACATCTAGGTGGTAGAGTCGGCTAATCTAACCTCTAGGTACTGCGCATAAAGTTTGAAGTCAGACTACGTATTGAAAACCTATTCTTTACGGACGCATTGTTTGAGGAGAAATCAACTTTGACAGCATAAAGCAACATATACCACGATGTACGTGACCCTGTCAAAGAAATCAAAACAATATATACATGAGCTACGTTTGGGTTTGTTCTTTTTTTTTTTTTTTCGACGGGTTCCCCACACTCTATACACATTTGCTTGACGTATTTTCCGGAGAGCATAGCCGTTTTTTTTTTTTTTTTTTTTTTTCTGGCACTAAACTCTGAGATGAAAAAGAAATTCAATATTGATGATTGAAAGTGAAAGTGAAAGGCTCACTAGTACAGTTTAGCCCTAGTGCATGAAAAAACTCCCCCTTTTTTTCAACCATGTTGAATTCGTCCCCTTTCATCAATATTTGGAACTGTAAAGAGGTTAATATGTAATGTATGATCAATATGAGTGGCACCTCGTTACAAAGATTCATTATGTTGGAATTTTCTTTTTTTTTTTTCATTGGTAGCACTGCCAATCTAACTGCATATCCTGTATACACGGCATTAAGGGATGCGATTATGCATTTAATGATCTAGAAAAGGGTAAACGAAATAAAGTAGGGAAAGTTGATTTTTCTCCAGTCAGTTTTTTTTGCTAGTCTCTTCTTGTTTGATTCACCGTGATCCCAACCCATACACATATAGATATAGAAAATTGGATATATTACTTTTGCACTATTCAGTAGTGAACGATAAACTAATAGAAAGCTAGATAAAAAGTCCAACGAACCAAAAAAAAAAAAAAAAGAACTTTACAGGAATATACCTTATGTCAGCGGCAACTCAAGAATTATCTCCGGAAGCTTCCATTGAAGCACCAGATGACTCTATACTATGGCAGACAGCCAAAAGATCATGGGTCTATAGATTCTATGAAAATGTCATACTACCAAACGTCGGTTGTTCGCTCTTGGTACTATCACAATTTTTCAACTCCATCATGGTGGTCACTTGCAAGCTATTAGTCACCGATAAAGATTTCAATACGCCGATCCACCCACTACAAATCTTATTTGTGAGGATGATTATCACTTATGCGTGTTGTATTGCTTATATGTACATCACCAGGTCTGTTCCGGACTATCCATGGGGTGCGAAGAACATCCGGAAGCTTTTGGTTTTGAGAGGTGTTCTAGGCTTTTTTGGTGTGTTTGGGTTATACTTCCTGTTGCAGTATCTTTCCTTGTCGGACGCAGTCGCTATTACCTTTATAATTCCCATGGTTACAGCATTTTTGGCCTGGGTTGTTCTTCGTGAACATTACTCCTTGATCGAGGCTGTGTGTGGTATTGTCTCCTTGGCCGGTGTAATTCTCATTGCAAAGCCAAACTTCATTTTTGGTAACACTAATGAAACGTCGGCAGTTGATGAAGCTATAGAATCACCATCGACAGAGAAGAGAATTCTTGCCACCTGTTTTGGACTTATGGGCGTGTGTGGTGCTTCGACGGTTTACATAACTTTGAGGAAAATCGGTAAGGCGGCTCACCCATTGCTTTCTGTGAGCTATTTTGCTTTAACTTGTGTAATTGTTACATTTGTTTTACTTTTGGCTATCCCTTCCCTTTCATTTGCCATCCCTCAAAATGGGTACCAGTGGTTTCTTTTCTCCTTGATTGGAATTTCCGGGTTTTTCATGCAATTTTCATTGACTGCTGGTGTTCAACGTGAAAAGGCTGGAAGAGCTGCACTCATGTCGTATACAAATATGATCTTTGCAATTATATGGGACTTGGTGATTTGGGGCCATTTGCCTGGAATATTGAGTTTTTTGGGTATTTTCGTTATAATTGGAATGGCAGGTGTGATGATCTACTTTAAGCCAAAGGAAGAACCCATGCCTCCCACAACTGACCTTGAGAATGGAGCCGCCACAGCTGCAGAGTATAAAACCTTGAGAACTTCTAATGATGAAGTAGAGGGATTTACTGATTCCATAGCGTTACAGGATTTCGAAATTACAGATGATGAAGATGATGAAGTTGGCCAGGAGGCACATCCTGCCAATTCAGGCGATAAGACTGTGGTTAAATCAAACATGGATTGAGATTAATCTTTCTGGTTGTGTTTCTTGTTTCTCCAACTTGCTAGCGCCACAAAACCATCGAAGAGATCATGAGCAATATGATTCTTCTACTTTACTTCAATTCGTTCAGTTAATCTTATTTTATTTTTATTCATGTTTCTCTTTCGAGAGACATTTTTTATGGGGAATCGGAGACAAATAGAAGTCTAGAAATAGTTATAGATGTATGTGTTTTTTTTTTTTTATCACTTCAATATCTTCAGCACAGTCAATTATCCAATCCGTAGGTGTCACCTCTGAAATTTTCAGTCACCTCAATACTGAGATTTCCAACTTGCTTAGCATAATATAGATAGTCAACTTTAAACGAAAGTCATATAAAGGTAGTCCGGTGGTCGCCTCAAGGGAGCAAGTCTTGAGGCTGTTTGAACCACAGGCTGTGTAGCAAGGTCAATCCAAAGATCGTTTTTCGTGTTTTTTTGCCAAGCAAAAGAAGTGAAGGAACGTGCTCAAACCAAACTAGGTTGACTCGAGAAAATCAACAACAACATCTACATATTAAATTTGATTTTGAGGTGGTTGCGTTTCAAACACTTCGGAAAACTGTTTAACCGAGGTAGAAATGGAATAAAGTTGCATATTTCTGTGCTGCCGCCTAGCATCGCGTCCTTCGACGCATACAAAATTTCTCTTGAGATAATAATTGCGAATGGAAGGCACTTTACTAAATCAGACTGTTTTTTACATTTTTAAACTATAAGGCCCAGAAAATAAGTTTCTCAAGTTAAGATATAATACTCTTTAGTAGAACACACTACAGAGTTGACGATTTAGTCAAACCTTGCTCTGAAACTGGAAATTACACCAGGTGAAGAAACTCTAATGAAACTAAAAATATTTTTTATGCGGTACCTTCTTTGAGACTCATGGCGTCCAAATGCACCCGGTCAAAGTTAACTCGCTTGCAAGATTCACTCGCATACTAGGAAACCTCTGGAATGCTGTATGCAATTTGTGTTTCAAATTTATAAATCGATTTGATCATTAAAGTGCAGGAAGAAGGATTCATCAAATCGACGAAATGATAGTTTAATTACGAACAACTTGGGAAACATCCGTGGATACTTCCGTGGATGCTTCCTTCGGTACCATCTCGATACATCCGTGGGTACACCCGTCGTAGCAAGATCTGTGATTTCGCCTCGAAGCTCCACCTGATTTTCAGCTAATTGTTGCACACGTAAACATACGGATGTGAGCTATTTATTATTTAACATCTACACTTGGAATTTATACTCCATGATTCTCTAACTAATTTTGTAGCTTTTGAAAGACCGGACCAGTGACTTTGTTCAAATCTTGAAAGTTTCAACCAGGAAACATGGTCAAGGGACCCGACAAGATTAGTAAGATTGAATGTACTCAGCCCGGCAGATTAGACTTGAACCTTGTTTTCATAACTATTTCCTAAATGATTTGGAAAGAAAATAAAAGAGCAGACTTCGAAGCCCGCTCCCGCCTCCCAGTTGGTGATCATCCTTCCAGGATGGTTGTACTCTTTGAGGGCCTCTTCCCTAGTTCTGAGCCAAGTGGAAATAAAATGGTGATTTAAGAGAGAGGGCCACAGTTTTGTGTAGCCTTAGTGTCGGAGGAATTTTCAATTAAAGGTGAAATTGTCTCTTGGCGTTATCAAATTAATGTAAACAAAAACAAAAATATCCCAATGTAAATGCAAAATGGTTCCATTTCCACCCGCGATGCACGTAAAAAATAAACCTTATTTACGTCCACCTCCTTTCACACAACACACAAACTTTCAGTTTTTTCTCGTACTCCTAACCTAGGCCCCTTGCATGGTTGCAAAAGCTCCAGAAAATTTTGATTTTAGCTGTTATCTTAGAACCACCCAAATAGCCGCAACGCACTTAGCGAAATGTAAGGAGTGAATATGCAAAGGAACTGCCCACTTCTTTTTTGTCATGTTCACTCAAAAAGTTCAAGTTAATTGTATTCAGTGAAAGATACAAGTCCTTCCGGTTTATTAGTTGATCATTTCATTACCTTCTTTGCAGAACTATTGTTGCTATGTTTACTTCATCCTAGCTTCAATATCGTAACCTACTTGATGTAGGGCGCGGTTTTTTCATCGTGAAACATGCTGCATCATGCGCCTCGCGAATAGAAAGATTTCATTGAAATCTCCTGATTATGCGTCTATACGAAAGAATTAACGAATGTTGCCTTGTTCCTCGAGGAAATCGATTCCTCGGCCCACCTCTGAAGAAAAGGTTAATGGAAAACCAAGTATTAGCTTTCGTCCGGTGGCTGGTAACAAACTTTCATCAAGCTCAGGAAATTGGTGTTGGAAGTGATAACTTAGTTGGTGAAATGGTGTAAAAGAAACTTTCATTTGAGCTTAAAAGGAACTTTCATAATCCAAAAGCTTCGGTTTTCATTCCTATTTGATCTTCCGATGCTGTATAATTTCAAAATTCATAAGGTTTTGAACCTAAAATTCGTAAAAAAAAATAAAAACACCGCAAGCGTAAATGAAATTGTTATTGTACTCGAAATGCAACCGAAGGCTTGATTAGCAAACAATTAGAAAGTTTACTTTGTTTTGCAGAATCTCTCTATCTCTCTCGCTGTCTGTCAACTTAGGATTGGAAATGTATAAAAGGGGTGCAAATGTCGCCTAGGTTGCAAAAAAGAAAAGACAAAAAAGGACTCCATCAAGCAACTCACTATGAAGTTACTCTATCTTCTCATCTCTCTTCTCGTTCAATACACTTTAGCTGTTCCACTTGGTGAAAGAGGTTTACCTCTCAAGCCTTCTCAAGATGACTTCTATCAGCCACCAGCAGGATACGAATCCCAAAAGGTTGGTACCATCTTGAAGCATCGTTTGAGTTCGTACACTTTTGGTGTCGTTGTTATTCCTGAAAAGATTAAGGAAGTTCATCAATTTTTGGTTCGTTCTGAAGATTCATTGGGACAACCAAATGCTATTGTCACCACTCTCTTTGTTCCATACAATGCTGATCCTACCAAGTTATTATCATACCAATCCGCTGAAGATTCTGCAAGTTTCGATTGTGCACCTTCGTATGCCATGGCACTTGGATCTAGTCCAGCTACCATCCTTACAGCCCAAATTGAAGAATTGTTAGCCCAAGCAGGATTGAATGAAGGTTGGTATGTTGTCATTCCAGATCATGAAGGTCCAAAGTCCACTTTCGTTGTTGGTAGACAAGCTGGTCAAGCCGTGCTTAACTCCGTTAGAGCTGTCTTACAATCTGGAAACGTTACTGGAATTAACAACAAGGCTAACGTTGCCTTCTGGGGATACTCTGGAGGATCATTGGGATCCTCTTGGGGTGCCTTCTTACATCCAACCTATGCTCCTGAAATCAAGTTGGTAGGCTCCGCCTTTGGAGGTATTATCGCTGATATTGATTCCATTGCAAGATTCAACCTTGGTAAGCTTACTGCTGGTTTCGTCTTCACTGCTATTAATGGTTTAGCAAATGAATATGACTTCTTCAATGACTTTGTTAAGTCTATTATTCCTGCCGACAAGTATCAATACTTTACAACTCCATTGAGAACCTGTCTTATTGAATACATTCCTCTTTTCCTTTTCAAAAGATTAGAAGATTTCAACTCCCAAGGTATTCACCTCTTGGACAATCCTATCGTTAGAAAGGTGACCGACTTGAATAACTCAATCAAGCAAAACTTCAAGCCAACTGCTCCACTTTTCATGTACAACAGTAAGTTTGACGAAATTGTTCCCGCTGGTGATGCCGACAAGCTTTACGACAACCTTTGTGGAAATGGAGCTACAGTCTTGTATCGTCAATCCTTATTCGGAGGCCATGGTACCCAAGCTGTCACTGGAGCTGGTAACGCAT
The DNA here is from genome assembly GCA_029581775.1 of Dujonia boleticola. Taxonomy (NCBI): domain Eukaryota; kingdom Fungi; phylum Ascomycota; class Pichiomycetes; order Serinales; family Debaryomycetaceae; genus Dujonia; species Dujonia boleticola. The sequence goes on along the minus strand of JARGRU010000014.1, from coordinate 7,737 downwards.
TCTCTTGGTTGAAGGATAGATTAAATGGTAAGCCAGCATCCCAAGGCTGTCAGAAGCAAAACACTCTCTCTAACGCTCTTAACGCTGCCGGACTTGCTGGTCTTAGTGACGTTATTATTAATGGTATTTTGACTATTTTGCAAAAGCCAGTTGGTCCATACAGTTGGATTATCTAATTTTTATTTCTCTGCAGCAGAAATTTATACCCATATAATTCGATATTATATAAAACGTTCAATTAAATTGTTTGTTATTACACGTAGCGTCTTCTACTCTGGATTAGATATTTTTTGATAATGTGTTTTCGTCGAGTCCATATCTATTGGTAGAAGACAAAGTAGTGAGACTTAAATTTCAGCTCTCATAAGTCTCGTCATGAGGAAAGTGTAATCGATATATTTAATGGCCACGATCTCACGAGAATGTATTTGTGTCGAGGCTTGATAAAGATTTATCCCTTTTTCTGTGGGGTTGAGCTATAACCCACAGTTGAAGCTGTCAAAAAAAATTTTTCTCAGTGGACGCGGTTATCGCATTCGTATATGTGCAGGGTTCATAAATAGCGCATATGCTGCTTTTCTTATCATGATGCGGCGATAGCATTCTGCATGATTTACGAATCAAAATTGTCTTCAAAATAAAGATATTGTATTTACTAAACACTTATCAAAAGTAAAAAAAAACTACCATGGAAGTTCTGAACCATCATAGTTCAAGAACTTACCATTGGATTCCTTGGTTAAACTATCGTAGACTTCGATTTGCTTGAGCGCACTTTCTTCCGTAGTAATCTTCAACTCATTGAGAGCAGCGACAACCTTTTCATCTGAAATGCTTGCAATACTATAGTTACCCATATCACTTCCAACAAAACCTGGGCTAATAGCAATAACTGTGAAACCTTCGGATTCCAATTCAAAACTAATTTCCTTAACACTGTAGTTGAGAGCAGCTTTCGATTGACCGTATGCAGATGAACTGAATGGGAAAAATCCTCCAATTGAACCTGCGCCACTTGATACGAAAACAATTTGCTTGGTTTCCTTCTTCTCCAATAATGGTAGAACAACCTTGTAAACCAATAAAGGTCCCAAAACGTTCGTCTTGTAATGATCTAACCAAACATTGGTAGGAGCATCCTTGACTTGGTAGAAAGAGTCTGAAATGCCGGCGTTAGAAACGTAAACATCAATACCTTCACTTGCAACTTTCTTCAATTGCGAGTCTAAACCAGCAATGCTTTCTTCAGAGCTGACATCAAGCTTGACAATTTCAATGTTTTTGTTCTTCTTTTGTAACTCGAGAAGATCAGTGGACTTTTCAACGTTACGAGTAGTAGCAATAACCTTAGTGTTTGGTCTCTTGGACAATTCCTTAACGAGATCAAAACCGATACCACGGTTTCCACCAGTAATAAAATAAACCTTTGACATTGTGTGATTGAAAGTTGTTGTGTTTCTGTATTATATATTCAGTAAATCAATGAGCTGAATTGATAATGAATGTGAATGAATGATATTGTTCTAATTCGGCCCATGGACCCCGTATTTATACTATGCTTCCACGTTTTTTTACCTCTGCTGTCGTGAGCATGCATCCACAGTCTTAGTAAGACAAAATTTTTAGTAATATTTAGTTATAATGTGGTTGACCATATCCCTATAGTCATGAGATGACGGATTAATTATGTTTGAGCCGCAAACATCAAATGTTTTAAAAGCTTAGTAAGTAATGCTTCTTCGGTGTTACCCTTTTTGGTAATTGGATGTGCGGACTTTTTTCGGATTAACTTTCAACTCACATAATTTGAACGCTCGTTCCTGTGGCTTTAACTTGTAACTTGATGTCAAACTGAATTTTTTCCTATTAGTTAATGGGCAATATGTAATCAATTCGTATACCTGTGACAGGGAGTTATCGGGGAATTTGGTGTTACAAAACCGGTGTGTGGCCCAATCGATGCTTTGAGCCTAGGAAATGTCTCGTCATGAATGTGTATACAAAATGGTCGCAAACATTGTTAACCTCGCAAGAATGGAAACATAATCAAGCCTTCATTAAGCACTTTATCCCTTTGGAGGGGTCAAACATAAACCTTAAAAAGAAGCTGTCAAAAATTGTCTTTCTCTGTTGGCGGGATTGTCACATTCGTATATGCGCAGGGTTTTTTCAAAAATACATCTGCTATTTGCCTTTTCATGGTGCGGCTATCGTATTTTGCATGAAAATTCAGTTTTACGAATAAAAATTGTCTTTTAATTAAAACATTGTATTTCCTATACACTAATCAAAAGTAAAAAAAGCCTACCATGGAAGTTCTGAACCATCATAACTTAAGAACTTACCGTTGGATTCCTTGGTTAAACTATCAAAGACTTCAACTTGCTTGAGGGCACTTTCTTCCGTGGTAATCTTCAACTCATTAAGAGCAGCGATAACCTTTTCGTCTGAAGTGTTTGCAATACTATAGTTACCCATATCACTTGCAACCACACCTGGGTGAATAGCAATAACTGTGAAACCCTCGGATTCCAATTCGTAACTAATTTCCTTAACACTGTAGTTGAGAGCAGCTTTCGATTGACCGTATGCAGATGAACTGAATGGGAAAAATCCTCCAATGGAACCAGCTAAACTGGAAACGAATGCAATTTGCTTGGTTTCCTTCTTCTCCAAGAATGGTAGAACAACCTTGTAGACCAATAAAGGTCCCAAAACGTTAGTCTTGTAATGATCTAACCAAGCATTTGTAGGAGCGTCCTTGACTTGGTAGAAAGAGTATGCAATGGCAGCATTGGAGATGTACACATCAATACCTTCGCTTGCAACTTTCTTCAATTGCGAGTCTAAACCAGCAATGCTTTCTTCAGAGCTAACATCAAGCTTGACAATTTCGATGTTTTTGTTCTTCTTTTGTAACTCGAGAAGATCAGTGGATTTTTCAACGTTACGAGTAGTAGCAATAACCTTAGTGTTTGGTTTCTTGGATAATACCTTAACGATATCAAAACCGATACCACGGTTTCCACCAGTAATGAAATAAACCTTTGACATTGTGTGTTTAAGATATGGTTTTGTTTGCCTTTTGTATTATGTATTCAGAGTATTAATGGGCTGAATTGATAGTGAAAATGAATGAAAATTTGTGTTTAGTTCGACTAATCGACCCAGTATTTATACTATTCTTCCATGTTATTTTACCTCTGCAGTCATGGCAATGCGTCCATGCAATTAGTAAGACATTGCCACCAGTAATTGTTAGTTCGGGTGAAGTTGACCACTCCTACGATCAAAAAGCGATAAGTTGAGTATGCTACAGCCACAAACATCAACATTTTTTGGTCAGACTTTTTCGGTCTTACCCTTTTTGGTAATCAGGGTTTGCGGATTTTTTCCGAATAATATTTTACCTTTCCCCATTTGAACATCAGTTTCTGTTGACGAAAAATTTAAACTTTACATTCTTTTTAGTTAATGTAATCAACTCTCATATACCGGTAACAAGGAGTTATCGGGGAATTTGGTGCTACAAAACCGGTTTTTGGCCCAATTGATATTTGAGCAACCGGTTTGCCTCCAGTGAGAAAACCATTAATAGAACCTGACGATCGAATTGACACACTTACATAATAACAATAGCAGTTGCCACTTCCAACTCTTAACTAACCAACTAGTGATTAGTCAGATGGATAAATGTGTAACATAAAGTTATTCGAAAGGAATTTGCAATAGAAAATCCTACTCCCTCGAGGTTCAATTCATAGAAAGAAAGAAAAAACAAGAGGAGGATGCCTTGAATGGGCCCTGAAGTACGAGAAATGGGCTTGTCTCTAGTCAAGATGGAGGTCACTTTTTTGGTTAACTTCTTGGTAACTCCTTCTTTCTGTATTCCTGATTGCTTGGTAATTGGCAAATTCAGTAGTTAGTATTGCAATGTCGCCGACATCTACTGACAAGAAAGGGCCCAGCAGAATCAACATTTGGTTTATTAAATGATGTGAATATTATTACAAAAACTGAAACCGCTTTCCATAAAGAACGGCTGGAGGCTGTAAAGCTGTAAGCTGAGATAGATTTGGAGCATGGCATATACAGTGGTCCAAAGTCAATTTCATGATGGTAGATGGGAAAGGGAGACCAAATCAAGCGGAAATGCTTTCTTGCTGTTCTTCAATAATGCTGTTCTTCAATATTTTCCGAAACTTGGCACTGAAGCCGTACGCAATAGACGTGCCATCTGGTACTTATTCTTGTCTTTTTTCCTTGCAAGTGCTGCATGTTTAACTCACTAATTCAATACGATGAAGGCTCTTTTCAAGTTTGCAATCGCTACAACGGCACTACACTTAACATCTGTACAGGAACTAGTGTTCTGCACACAGTTCATTTCAAAAAGGTGGATCTTCTCTCCACAAGATAAAGATTTCCTTATCTCGGCCGAAAAAAAGGAAAGACAGAAAAAAAAAATTTTTAGGAAACTGTGAATCATTCCCCAAGCGGTCAGGGGGGGGATTTGCTTTTGATCTGCCGTTCTATTTGCACTGATAGGCTCGTCGTATTGGGTTTTTCAAGATCCTTAGCGAATCCCACTCCATCATCCATGCATCCAATGCTTCAATCTTTCCGTTTATTTTTACACTGATAGAGTGGGTGTATGGCAAACTATGGCACTGTGGTGGCCCTAAGCCTTGCTCTCAGAAATAAAGATTCCCGCGATCACTGCAGTTTTCACCTAGTTGGGGTTTAATTACCATTGATCTCCTTTGTATTAGTAATTCAATCTCACTGTACATGAAGCCGTCCGTATTTTTTTTGGATAAGACACATCTTCCGGGGGAAAATGGGAAAACCACACTTGCTTTCCTTTGGGATGATTTAGCATTTACTACACATCAGCCGCTCCTTGTCTCTTTTCTTTCCCCCACATTAAGTCTTATTTTCTATTTTCCTTTAATTTCTCCATATTCATGGCATAAGTCTACACTTATCCATTGGTTCCAATTTGATATTGTAACTTTCCCTTTCTTATACGACCCCACAATTTTTTTTTTTTTCCCCCTTTCCTTTCCCATCATGACGATAAGACTACCCAAATCCCTTGAAGGATTCCCAGTATGGCAAATTCTTGTGGTTTCACTATTTCGATTTGCTGAGCCAATTGCGTTCACATCAATGTTCCCATATGTGTATTTCATGGTTCGTGATTTTGGCATCGCTGAAGATGAAACCCAGATCTCTGCGTACACTGGCTACCTTTCAGCTGCCTTTGCTTTCTTCCAATTCTTACTATGCGTTAAGTGGAGTAGGCTCTCGGACAGGATAGGCAGAAAGCCGATCTTGATTTGCGGATTGTTGGGGACTGGGACACTGATGCTCATATTCGGGTTCCTGTCAAATTTCTATGTTGCCTTATTGGCCAGATCCTGTATGGGTGCACTCAATGGTAATATTGCAGTTTTGAGAACGGTGATAGGAGAACTTGCAACTGAGAGAAGACACCAGGCATTGGCCTTTTCAACATTGCCTTTATTCTGGAACCTTGGCAGTGTCATTGGTCCCTTGATTGGAGGCTCCAAATATTTCACTAGACCAAGAGGCAGCACCGACCATAAGGCAACTGCAAATGATAGTCTGTACGAAATATTTATGGACACATACCCATATGCCCTCTCAAATATAGTTGTGGCATTTTTTTTGGTTCTCGGGGTAATCCTTGGAGCCTTATTTTTCGAAGAGACTCATCCCAGGCTTAAAAAGAGGAGAGACTTCGCGCTAGACGTTGGAGATTGGTTGAGAAAAAAATTGGGATATGACGTTCCCGTAAGACCTTGGCAAAGAAGGAGAAAGGGAAGCTATAGTGTTCTCGCACTGCTAGGTGAAGAGGAGGAACAAAGGTTCATTTCTGGGTCACATGATGGCTTTGATCATGGTGGTAGTGATGATGATGATGATGACGACGTGGATGATGCTAATGTAGAAGTGAGTGGGTTCAATTCCAAAACGTTTACGGGCCCAGTCATCTCCGCAATGACTGCAAACTCGCTCCTTTCGTTCCAAAATCTTGTTTTCCAGGAGTTCTTGCCAGTTTTTCTAGCTGGAGAATTCATGAAGGACAAGTTGGAATTTCCTATCAAAATCACGGGTGGTTTTGGTTACAGTTCTGACGAAATCGGCACGTTATTATCCACAGCTGGGTTTCTTGGAGTGTTCCTGGTGATGTTTATCTTGCCCATTATGAATGCGCACTTGAGAACAATAGACGGGTTTAGAATATCCACCACTATCGCCCCATTCGCCTATTTTATGTTGCCATTTTTAATTTTCACACTCCATGGCTATAATGCAGCGTATCCAGCGTGGGTCACGAAAGTTTTGCTCTATGTATTGACTGCAGTGGCAACTCTATCGACCACTACGGCATTCCCTCAATTGCTTATATTGATTCATAGGGCTTCACATCCGCAACATACAGCGTTGATTAATGGAACAACTATGAGTTTGATATCTTTCGCAAGATTTGTTGCTCCGTTGACATGGGGTTGGTTGATCTCTTTCTTCGATAGCTATTCCTTGGGAGGATTGAGTTGGTGGTTACTTTCTTTCATGGCTGTAGGTAGTTGTTGTCAAGCATTCATGATGAAGGAGCACAATGAAGATTTGAAAACTGAAATCGAACCAGAAGAAATAGAAATAGATACCTTGTAAACCTTTTGGGTTTTATGTTTTATAGATCATTAATTAGACTTATACAGGTAATTTTTTAGTACAAACTCCACAGTGTAGAAGAACTGTTGCAAAGTAAAGTTGTATGCAGGACGAAAAAGCCAACTAGTTTGCAGAGTAAACTCCATCCGTCTATATCACTAAAGCTTGATTTTATAATAGATAGCATCTCTCTGTAATTAATAGTATGACTTTAGTCTAACAATTCGTGTTGTTAATGTCTTATTTGCTGTGATTCTATGAACAAGTAGTTCGTTCATCGAATCATTACCTCCTCAAGTTCTCTCTCAGAAGTACAATTTTTTGAGGGAAAGTAGTTTATTATCTTGACCTCAAATAACCTTTTAGTCAAGCAGAGTTTTGCTTTAGCCATTTTCCAAGTTCCATGATTTCATTCTACCACATTGGATAGAGACAAAAGCAAGCCGCTTTTACTTATAGTAACGTGTGATAAGAGTAAGAGGTTGCCTGAGTGTAGTGAGAAGTCCTGGGAACTTACCCATATGAGATCAAAAAGTCGAATAATTTTGAGACGATAATACACTTTCATAAGAGAATCGAAATTCTAACCATCACTATTACTCTTATAGATAGCTTCAAGCATGGTAAATACCTTCAGTAAGAGTACCTTAGGATGAAATTGCAGCTTTTGACTAGTTGTTAGTAGGTATCCGGAGATAATCGTAGTCACGTGTAAAGTCACGTTCTTGCATATAATGACACGTGAGGATCCTGCATTTAGTACCATAACTCCAATCAAGGCTGGTAGGGTGTGTGGGTGTAAGGGTGTAAGGGTGTAAGGGTGTAAGGGTGTAAGGGTGTAAGGGTGTAAGGGTGTAAGGGTGTAAGGGTGTAAGGGTGTAAGGGTGTAAGGGTGTAAGGGTGTAAGGGTGTAAGGGTGTAAGGGTGTAAGGGTGTAAGGGTGTAAGGGTGTAAGGGTGTAAGGGTGTAAGGGTGTAAGGGTGTAAGGGTGTAAGGGTGTAAGGGTGTAAGGGTGTAAGGGTGTAAGGGTGT